>CM066321.1:233546349-234146349 GCA_033807775.1 Saussurea involucrata | reverse complement strand
CTAGTAGTCTTTTGGTAGTTATACATTAACTAAATATTTGTATTAATGGTTTAGTAATGATGTTTATGAACACTTTTACTTTAGTAATGAGTACCACTCTTCCGTTTTATGGAAGTTTTTGTTAACCCCTATTTTGGGGTGTTACACCCAACTTCAAAAGAGTGGTATTTTGAAGGCAAATGAGAATGAATCATTTGATATATGTGAATCTTGTCTATGTGGGAAGATGACCAAAGCTCCTTTCTCTAGTTCTAGTGAAAGGGATAAAGATCTGTTAGGAATCATACATACTGATGTATGCGGTCCTTTCAGAACCATATCAAGAGATGGTGCTAGATTCTTCATCACCTTCACCGACGACTTCAGTCGTTATGGTTATGTTTATTTGATGAAACATAAACATGAAGCATTTGAAATGTTCAAATTGTTTCAAAGTGAAGTTGAGAATCAACTCAATAAAACCATTAAAGTCCTTCGCTCCGATAGAGGAGGTGAATATCTGAGTGATGAATTCCTAAATCATCTAGAGCAACGTGGGATTATCTCACAACTTACTCCACCTAGAACACCACAACACAATGGTGTGTCTGAGAGGAGGAACCGAACCTTACTAGATATGGTTCGCACTATGATGAATAGGAGCACTCTT
The DNA here is from genome assembly GCA_033807775.1 of Saussurea involucrata. Lineage (NCBI taxonomy): Eukaryota > Viridiplantae > Streptophyta > Magnoliopsida > Asterales > Asteraceae > Saussurea > Saussurea involucrata. The sequence continues at coordinate 234,145,700 of CM066321.1, read as the reverse complement.
CCTTTATCATTTTGGAGTTATGCCTTAATTACTGCTACTCCTATTTTGAATATGGCTCCAACCAAGAAAGTAGATAAAACACCTTATGAGATTTGGCATGGAAAGGTTCCATCCTTATCCTATTTAAGGGTATGGGGATGTGAGGCTTGTGTGAGACAAGAAGCTTCAAACAAATTAGATCCCAGATCTACTAAATGCATCTTTGTAGGATATCCTAAAGATTGTATAGGATACTATTTCTACAATCCCGCCGAGAATAAAGTTTTTGTCGCTAGAAAGGTTGAATTCCTGGAGACTAAGTTTCTAATGGAAGAAGCAAGAGGGAGGCAAATGGTACATGAGGAAGAACCATTAGCTGATGCACCTGAGGTTGGCACTAGTAGTCAACAACGAGATGTTGAACCTGAACTAATGATTGGTCAGGAGACAAATGAGACACAAAGTGTTCGCAAATCTGGTAGAGTACGACATGAACCAGAAAGATATGGCTTTTCCATATCTTATGATGAATGTTGTTTCTTGGTGGATTCTGATGAACCCACCAACTACCAAAGTGCCGTGACAGGTTCTGAATCTGATCATTGGCTCGAAGCCATGAACACTGAGATGCAATCCATGTATGATAATCAAGTATGGGACTTGGTTGATCTTCCTCCCAACAGCAAGTCTGTAGGAAGTAAATGGGTTTTCAAGAAGAAAACCGACATGGATGGAAATTTGCACACATATAAAGCAAGACTTGTGGCGAAAGGTTTCACTCAAACTCATGGTATTGACTATGATGAGACCTTTTCTCCTGTGGCTATGATCAAGTCTATTAGAATACTGTTTGCCATTGCTGCATATTATGACTATGAGATATGGCAAATGGACGTCAAAACGGCTTTTCTAAATGGACACTTAACTGAAGATGTCTATATGGTTCAGCCTGAAGGTTTTGTCGATCCAAAGTATCCTAATAAAGTGTGTAAGCTTAAGAGATCCATTTATGGACTAAAACAAGCATCTCGAAGTTGGAATCTTCGTTTTAATGAGAAAATCAAAGAGTTTGGTTTCATTAAAAATGAAGATGAACCATGTGTTTTCAAGAAAACTAGTGGGAGCATTGTAACGTTCCTAGTGTTGTATGTGGATGACATACTGATCTTTGGAAATCATATTCCCTCTATGAAAGAGGTTAAGGCTTGGCTTGAGAAATGTTTCTCAATGAAAGATTTAGGTGAAGCAGCCTATATTCTTGGTATTAAGATCTATAGAGATAGATCAAGAAGACTTATAGGTTTAAGTCAAAATGCATACATCGACAAAATCTTGAAAAGATTCAAGATGCAGGACTCTAAGAGAGGGTCATTGCCGATGCCATCTGGTACCATATTGAGCAAATCTCAATGTCCTAGCACAAAGGCTGAGCGAGGCAGAATGGATGGCATTCCATATGCTTCTGCAATTGGATCTATCATGTATGCTATGATATGCACGAAACCGGATGTATCGTATGCTTTGAGCATGACGAGTAGATACCAATAAGATCCGGGAGAAGGTCATTGAATTGCTGTGAAGAACATTCTAAGGTACTTACGAAGAACCAAATAAATGTTCCTTATCTATGGAGGTCGGTGTTAGATCTGAAGTTTTGTCAATAAACACAAGTGTTGGCTTCTGAGCAGAAGACTCAGAGTTCTGAGTAGGAGACTCAGAACTTCTGATGAAGAATCTTGAGAAGATTACCAAGTGTGAATGTCTGAATACAAGGGTCAGAGTTCTGAGTAGGAGACTCAGAACGTCTGAAGACGAAATTGAAAATATCCAAGTACTTGAAGGATGTTCTGAAGAGCTTTATCAGAAGAATGTTCAGAAGTTCTGAACAACATGTTCAGAACTTATGACAGGACATTTTCCTTTATATTCTGTTAACTAATTAGGACACGTGTAATTGTTCTATTAGTCTTTCAGTTATATGTACTGTAGCTTTAATATTTCCTATCAGTATATATAGAAGTTAGCACTGTTTAGCTAACTAACTTTCCCGCATAACTTTGTATTCACTTTGTAATCTTTGAGAGATTCTCTCTCTAAGATCTGTAATCTGTTCTTGATTGAATACAAGTTTGTTTGATCCAATTCTCTATCATTTACTGTTTGATTGTTCATAATTGATTGTAAGATTGAATCGTGGTTTCTACAATTGGTATCAGAGCCAATCAACAAACAAATTTGTTCAAGATGGTGATCGTGAAGGTTCTTGATCGCGTTCTTGAAGATTTCTTGATCAATTCGTCAATTGATTCCGCTGCTACCTGTAATTCTTGAATTCTTAGCAATTCTTGAATTTGTTCTGTTTTTCGATCAAGAAATTCGAATTTGTCTTTCTGTTGAATCATCTTACAATCATGTCTTCGAAAGAATTTCTCTCGATGGGATCTGAAACGAAGCCTCATGTTCTTATTCTTGAAGAGTGTCAGCAATGGAAAATTCGAATGATTCCATGTCTAGATAATATTGATGAGAACTTGATGATCTCTATTCGCGAAGGTCCTATTGAAGTCTATGTAGATGTTGCTGCTACACCTGCAACTGATACTACTTCGGAGATTCCTGCTACTAGAGTGAAGAAGAATTTTTCACAATATACAGAAGCGCAGAAATAAAGACATGCAATAGACAAAAGAGCTATTACTTTAATGACTTTGGCAGTTCCAAATGAGGTTTTCAATAGAATTGACAGTGGAACGTCTGCAAAGGAAATGTGGGATGAATTGGAAAAGCAGATGCTGGGTACACTCAAATCAATTCAAGCAAAATTGAATCAAAGCATCAATGCTTATGAAAGATTCAAAGCAAAGGAATCAGAAAGTTTAACCCAGACTTACAGTAAATTTTGCACAATTTTGAATGACCTTAGGAGGAATGGACTGAAGAAAACAAAGTCAGAGATCAATTATAAATTTCTGAATTGTCTTAATTCAGAATGGTCATCTTTTGCAATTAGTCTTCAGATGAACAAGGATATGTGTGAAGAAGATCTGAATGATCTGTTTTGTGTACTGAATCAACATGAGGTTTCTGTTAAGCAAGTGGTTGAGGAAAAGAAGAGTGTTTCTGATCAGTTAGCTTTGCTTTCAAAATCCAAAATCACCAAAACATCCAAGAAATATGTGTTTTTGTCTGAAATACCAAAGTTAGAGAAGGAATCTGAGAAAGAAGAAGGATCTGAAGAAGATGATGATATCAAGCTGATTGCTGAGAAATTGGCCTTGTTGACTAATACTTTCAACAAGAGATATGGAAAGAATAAGTTTCAGGGTAAATACAGAAGAGAACAGGGGAGTTCAGAAGAGAAATACAAGAAGAAGGAAGATAGAGAAGAAAGTAAGAATGAGAAGAAAGAGGAAAAGGAAGAAAGAAAAGAAAAAGATCTTTGTTTTAAGTGTGGAAAATCTGGTTATTATGCAAGGGACTGCAGAGTGAAAGTGGTAAAGGACTATGAATACTATACAAAGAAGGCTCAGCTATCCAAAACCAAAGACAGTGGTATTGCAATGCTTGCAGAACATGAAAATTGGTTATACTATACTTCTGATGAAGAGGACTGCATTCATTTTTCTCAGATGCAAAGCTATATGGCTAAGATGAAAAATGAAGATGATTCTGACTATGAGGATGCAGATTCTGAATCTTCAACTGAGGTACATTCTGCCCTTGAAATTGATTTAATGACTTAGATTGGCAATATGAATGCTGAATTTGTTAAACTCAGAAAACAGATAAAAGGTGAAAGAATTCTGGTTAACAAATTCAGAACAGAAAAGGAAATAATTAAAGAACAATTTGAAGAATCTGAGGTTGAGAAACAAAAAGTCAGAAAAGAGAATTATGATCTTTTGAAAAAGATTTCTGAATTGAAAAGTGAACTCTCAGAAGTTAAAGATGGAAAGGGTGATTTACAAATTAAATTTGATATGTTATTTGAGGAAAGAAAGAATTTGTACACAAAAATCCAAGAGTTGGAAGATCTTAATTTGAAAAGAGGTCAAACTCAACAAACCTTAAATCTTTTCACAAGCAATGTTAAAGACACAAGATTTTATAATCCAAAAATGGGATTAGGTTTGGAAGAAAATGTAGTTTTGAAAAGGGCACCAACAAATCTTTATGATTTTGATAAACTACAGGTTCCTAAACCACAAATCCCAGAAATTGTTGAAGTTTTTGTGAGACCTGCTAGTTCTATAACAAGTTCAGATAGTTTACAAAAATCAAGTCCTGTAAAAGCAAAGGAAACAATTTCTGAACCAAAAATTGAGAAGACAGAAGTTTTAGAAGACAAGGTTAAAAAAGAAATTTCAAAACCAACAGAAGAGAAACCAAGATATAATGATGCCAAATTCAAATATGACTCTCTGAATGTCAGTTACAAAAATAAACAGCCAAAATTTTCTTATCCTGACATTGAAAGTATATTTGATGCAAGCAAAGTTTTTGAAATAGTCAGTCAGAAGTCTGAGTCTTCTAGTCAGAACTCTGACTATGTAAGTCAGAAGTCTGAGTCTGAAGGTCAGAACTCTGAGACTATTGATAAAAATTCTAAGTCAACTGAAATTTCTCAATCTAATTCAGAAAGTTTCTTAGAACTTGAAAAGAGGTATAAATTGGTTAATCAAGAACTTGAGGACTTGAGGAAAACTTTTGATGAGCTTGAAAATGATTACTGTGATGTAGATTTTAAACTGGACCAAGTTTTAAAGGAAAACAACACTTATGTCCAGAAAATAACAGAGCTTGAGAAGTTAAAGGTTGAGTATGATCTTTTCAAGATTAATGTTTAAAAGAAAATAAGAAATTCTTTGATGAATCAAGTACATTTGAGAATGGTGAATCATCCAAATCATATGCTAATTCTGAAAAGTTGAATGTTTCAGAAAAAGAGGAAAGCAAAAGGAAAGATGACCTGAAAAGAGTTTCTGAGGAGATTGGGTTGAATACTATTTCTGAACCTAAAGACAGTAGTTCTTGTATTAAATGCAATTGTAATCTGAATACTATCAATACAAGCAAAAAGACTTATGTTTTAGATCTATTGTCACTTGCAAGAAAGAATCTCAAATGTGTTCAATGTGGTAGTCATTCATTTCAATCCTCTAAGAAAAATCAAATTATAATAACATCTGTTTCTTATATAAACAAAGCAACTCAGAATTCAGAAAAGAAGATTGTTTCTGTTCCTCAAACTCAGATAAAAGGAAAGAAGATTGAAAACAATACTCAATCTAAATCAAAAGGAAAGAACAATGAAAACATGTTTAAATCAAATGAAAAGAAGACTGAAAGTATTTCTCAGTCTCAACCAAAAGTTTACAAAAAGAAAAGAAACAACTTTGTGAACAGAAAATGTTCTGACTTCATAAAAGTTCAGAGAAAGTGGTGTTTAAAAGAAGATTTTGAATGGAAAGTCAAAGGAACATATGTTAAATCAGAGATTAAAGCTAACAAAGAAGGACCCATTCTAGAATGGGTAGCTAAATCTAACTAACTGTTTTTGCAGGGCTGTCATGTGTGGTTTTTAGACTCTGGAGCTTCAAGACACATGACAGGTCATAAGTCTTCTCTGACAAACTTCACAGAAAAGGCTGGAGGAGCAGTAAACTTTGGCAATAACAGTAAAGGACACGTTAGAGGTTATGGGGATTTAACAAAAGGAGATCTGACCATTCAGAAAGTTTTCTATGTGGAAGGCTTACAGCATAATTTGTTCAGCATAAGTCAGTTTTTAGATAGTTTCTGCCAGATCAAGTTCAGCATAACAGGTTGCTTAATTCTGACTGAGAAGGATATAAAAGTGTTTTGGGCCAAAAGACATATGGACTTATTTGTGGTTAATTTCTCAAAGATTCAAGCTTTAACCCCAGTATGTCTATTGTCAAATGCAACTGCAAATGAATGTTGGCTATGGCACAAAAGATGTTCTCATTTGAATTTCAAGGATCTGAACAATCTTGTTGGCAAGCAATTGGTCAAAGGACTTCCAAAGATCAAATTTGAAAAGGAATCATTATGTTCAGCATGTGAAATGGGCAAGATGAAGAAGAGTTCTCTCAAGTTGAAAATGGATTCTTCATGCATGTCACCATTAGAAATGCTACATAGAGATCTATGTGGTCCTATTTCAGTTCAATCAATGGGAGGAAAGAAGTATATACTTGTCATTGTTGATGAGTATTCAAGATACACATGGGTTGAATTCTTAAGAGCAAAATCTGAGGCTGCTGAAACACTGATTAATTTCATCAAAAGAATTCAAGTGTTCTTACAACTTCCAGTTCAGAAAATAAGGAGTGACAATGGAACAGAGTTCAGAAATGAGACTCTTCAGAACTTTTTGCAAAGCTTTGGAATTTCTCATAACTTTTCTGTTGTTAAACCTCCTCAACAAAATGGTGTTGTTGAAAGAAAGAACATGACTCTAGTTGAAGCTGCAAGAACTATGTTGGCCTATTCAAACCTTCCAACCTTCTTATGGGCTGAAGCAATTGCTACTGCTTGTTTCACACAGAATAGAACTTTGATCAATAAGAGATTAAATAAAACTACTTATGAACTGATTAACAAAAGAAAACCACAGATTAAATTTTTTCATGTTTTTGGTTGTAGATGCTATGTTCTCAAAGACAGAGAAAATCTTGGTAAATTTGATAAAAAGGCAGATGAAGGATACTTTGTTGGTTACTCACTAACTTCCAAAGCATTCAGACTCTACAACAGAAGAACCAAGAGGGTAATGGAAAGCATCAATGTCATATTTGATGAGTCAAGAATGAAGACTTCTGAACATAACAGTTCAGAACTCAAACAGGATAAGACAAAAATGACTTCTGAATCAGATTCTAATCCTAACTGTTCAGAACTCAATTTATTGTTTAAGGATGCATTTCTGGAACTAACTTCTGAATCTTATACAGATTTTGAGAGTCCTAAAATGGTTCAAGAAATGAAAAAGGGAACTTCAGAAGTGGTTCAAACAACTGTAATTTCTGATACTGGTCCATCTGAGGAATGTCCAACGTTGATCAATACAAGTGATGAAACTTCTGAGCCTAGTACTCAGAATTCTAGGCATGGTACTCAGAATTCTGGACAAGTCAATCAGAATTCTGGACAAGGTACTCAGACTTCTGGTCAGGGTACTCAGAACTCTGAACAAGTCATTCAGAATTCTGACTCTACTACTCAGAATCCAAACTTGGATGTTTCACCTCAACAAGTACCAGAACAAGGGGACAGTTCAGAATTACAAGCTATTATTGATGAGAATGATACAAACAATAATTTTTCAGAGATTGATGTGCTTCCTAGTTCAAACAAATGGACAAAAGACCATCCTATTCATCAAGTGATAGGAGATCCATCAGTGGGAGTGCAGACTAGATCAGCAACAGCAAATGAAGCAATGTTTGCACGATTTTTAAGTGTGATTGAACCTAAGAAAGCCAATGAAGCCCTAGAGAATCCAGACTGGATTTTAGCAATGCAAGATGAATTGCTACAGTTTGAAAGAAACAAAGTCTGGAGACTTGTTCCAAAACCTGAAGGAAAATGTATTATTGGAACAAAATGGGTATTCAGAAACAAGAAAGACGAGTCAGGTGTTGTAGTCAGAAATAAGGCTAGATTGGTTGGAAATGGATATTCTCAACAAGAAGGAATAGACTATGATGAGACATTTGCACCTGTAGCAAGAATAGAAGCAATCAGAATATTCTTGGCATATGCTGCACACAAGAACTTCAAAGTGTACCAAATGGATGTCAAATCAGCTTTTCTGAATGGTATACTTAATGAAGAGGTTTATGTCTATCAACCAGAAGGTTTTGTTGATCCTGAGTTTCCAGATCATGTTTATATTTTAGATAAAGCATTGTATGGTCTGAAACAAGCACAAAGAGCCTGGTATGACACTCTAACTCAACATTTATTAAAATCTGGCTTCACGAAAGGTAAAATTGATACTACTCTGTTTCTAAAAAAAGGTGATGATTTAGTTTTAATTCAGATATATGTAGATGATATCATATTTGGTTCTACAAGTGCAAAGTTATGTAATGAATTCTCAAAAGTCATGGAATCAGAATTTGAAATGAGCATGATGGGAGAATTGAATTTTTTCCTTGGTCTTCAAGTAAAACAATTGTCAAATGGAATTTTCATAAATCAAGGAAAATATGTAAAAGATATCTTGAAAAAGTTTAAGATGTCTGACTGTGCTGCTATGAGAACACCAATGGCAACAAATGTCAAGTTAGATGCTGATCTCTCTGGAGTTTCAGCAGATAACAAGGTTTATAGAGGCATGATTGGATCTTTGCTTTATCTGACTGCAAGTAGACCAGATATCATGTTTGCTACATGTTTCTGTGCTAGATTTCAATCTAATCCAAAAGAATCTCATTTGTTGGTTGTTAAAAGGATCTTAAGATATCTCAAAGGTTCACCTGATTTGGGCCTTTGGTATCCAAAAGAAACTGACTTTAAACTGACTGCTTTTACTGATGATGATCATGCAGGAAGTAGATTGGACAGGAAGAGTACTTCTGGTGCTTGTCACTTTTTGGGAGACAAAATAGTGAGTTGGGCTTCAAAGAAGCAAAATTGTGTATCCACATCCACTGCTGAAACAGAGTATGTAGCTGCTGCTGCCTGCTGTTCTCAAACTTTGTGGATGAGAACACAACTCATGGATTATGGATATCAACTCAACAAGATTCCCATATATTGTGATTCAGAAAGTGCCATTGCTATTACTCAGAATCCTGTTCAGCACTCAAAGACCAAGCATATTGATGTAAGGTATCATTTTATTAAGGACTATGTGGAAAAGGGAACAATAGAAATGCACTTTGTACATACAAAGTATCAATTGGCTGACTTATTCACAAAGCCTCTTGATCACAAAAGTTTCACTTTTCTCATATGTAAAATAGGAATGCTTAATCTGACTAATTGATTATATTTGTTATTCTTCAGAAATGAATATTTTTCTAAGTAAGATTTTCTGAGTAGCGTTCTCAGAACTCTGACTCTCTTATTTCAGAATTCTGACTCTTGAGTTCAGAACTTCTGAGTCAGTACTTCAGAAATCTGACTTCAAATTTTTTTCTGAATAGATAAATCAGAACTTCTGACTATCTTTCAGAACTCATTTTTGAGAAGTACAAATGTTTCAATTTTGTTAATTATATATTTTCTATGATATATTTTCATACTCCTTATATTTAATATGTGTTTGAGTATATGCTTAAGTCAAGGGGGAGCATTGATAGCTTTCAGAAATCATTCTGAGGTACTTATAAGGTTTGTATTTTCTTTCTTATCACTAATCATTCTAAGGGGAACAAGCTTTCAATGATAAAATAATTTTTCACTTGTTCAAACTAATTCTGAATCCTTAAAAAGATTTTCAAGGTCAGATGTTAGATTTTAAATGATTTTCAAAAATATCAAATCATCAAAAGATGGACAGAATTTTGATGATAAAATAATTTTCTATCTGTTCAAACTACTTCTGGGTGATTAAATGCTTAATATTAATCAGAAGTTGATTTTAAATGAATTTTGATTCTAAGGGAATTTCTTCTGAACTGTATACTCAAAACTTCTGAGTATGCATTCTCAGACTTCTGAGCGTGTTATTCAAAACTTTTAACTTTTGTTAATTTCTATCAAATAACACGTGTCAGCTTCTTATTCAATTGATGATGCCACGTTTCATTTAATATCTTTTGTGGTACTTCACAGTGTTCGAATCTGTTAAAACTCTGACAAAAAGTTACTTTTCACCGCTTGAAACTTTCAGCTTCGCGGATTTTAAATAGACCTTAAAATCCCTCTTTCAAATTTATTTGAATTCCAAGAGCGAAAAGTGAGATACGCATAAATCCAGAGTTCTTTGATCTTGTTTTCTTTCGATATTCTATATCACAATCATGTCTGGTACTAGAAGTCGACCAGTTTCATTACACTCTGCAAAATCATTGATGGAATCCTCGTCAGATTCAGAGGATGATGAAGTACAGAGGCCTGAAAATAGAGTCGTAGAAAAAGGGGCAATAAGAGAAAACATTGTGCTAGGAAATGATGAAGGAGAAGCAGGGGATGAACATATGGTTGAATATGAAGGAGATATAGATGGGGGACATGAAAAAATTCAACATGAACAAAGTGCGGTTAGGTCAGTAATGTCTGGAAGATCTAATTCTGGTGAGAGGATTGTTCCTGACAGTGAGTATTTGGATTTGATTGAAAACAATTGTGTGTTAATACTTGATGAAACTAGGTTTAAGAAAGAACATAGGATAATCATAGAGTTGCTGAAATACCATCCTTTTAAGAAATGGTTTACAATGAAGAAATCGGTTCCTGTTCAGTATATTCAACAGTGGTGGAAACATTTGGAGTTACAAGGTAACAATTTTGTATCTGAAATAGGTGGAGTCACTGTAACTTTGAATATACAGTTTATGAGAACTATGTTGAGGCTACCAAAAAAGGATGATTTACAGGGGAGATCAGATTTTGAAGATTCTCCATTGACAGAGGAATTAATAGCTGAAGTTAGAATATTAGGGTATAAAGAAGAGTTGAAGACTCTAAGCTTATTCAGAAGGAACAAATTGCCACCAATCTGGGCATGTTTCTTCAATATCATCAACAAGTGTCTATCTGGGAAGAACAGTACACTGGATAAAGGTTCAAGGCAGATTCTGCAGATCTTTCATGGGTTAGTGAAGAATAGGCATTATGACTATGTGTTGATCCAAACCCTCAGTGATTTGATAATGACCCTCTCTTATATAATTAGTGAAAATTGTAAGTAAACAATATGTATCAGAGTTTCACTATCGCTGATAAGTACTAAGATCTTACAGTACCGCTGATAGGAACTCTCGCTCTTTAAATTAAACATTCAGCGAACACTGTTCACCATTAATGCTCTGAGTCTGTTCAGTCATTATGATGATCGCTGATAAGTTAGTTGTTTACTTATGATCCCTGAAGACAAGTTTCACGTCAACAAAGGTTCTACGCTGAAGTCAAAGATCAAGCTCAAGAACCAGCGACAAGTCTCCTAATGAACTGATGCGGATCAGCGAAGACTCAGATTTGTCCACTCAACGTGAAGTATCAAGTACAAGACTTCAGCTATCGCCGAACTTTATCATTCGCTGAATAGATAATGATAATGCTCTGAATCAACGAAAGCTGATCATGAAGTCCTCCGTACAAAGTACTTTTGTCTTAACCTCCCTTGCACGACTCCGTACGAAATGTCAGAAAAGAACCTCCGACTTTCTGAAATCGTACAACCACTTTGATACTACACTGTTCATCCATGCGGCTACTAAGGTTGTCAACAAAGGTCAATGACATGAAACCAACCAGCTGATGACACGTGTAAAGTGTATACTGACTTGCATTAAATGCATGCAGTATATAAAGAGATGAACCCACTTCATTTGAAGTAACTTGCTAACTCTGGACAAGTTCAATCTCTTATCTCAAGATAGGTTATTATTAGTAATTTCCTTATCTCTCTTAGTGCAAGAAACCTTAGTGTTCCAACTTGTTTAGATTTAGGTTTATCCTTAATCTTGTTTCCGCAACAAGCTGTAAATTGTTAATGATTTATCAATAAACAATTTAGAAAAGTAAAATCTGTGTGTTTGTATTCAACCCCCCCCCCCCCCCTTCTAAAAACTTGTATAGGCCTTCGGGACCAACAAGTGGTATCAGAGCGGATTTGTTTAATCTCATAAACAAGATCTAATCTAAGATATTTCTCTTCCTTGCTATTATCTGAAAATGGCCACCAACACAAACACAAATTATATAGACAATGGTTCTCTTGCTAAACCCCCTAGATTTTCCAGAGATAACTTCAACTTATGGAAAAATAGGATGACACTCTTCCTAGAAGGTGTAGACCCTACTATGCCTTACTATCTCGAGAATGGTCCATTCATCCCTGTAACAATTGATGCTGCAGTTCCAGCCGCTGAGAATAGACCTGCTATTCCAGAAAGGCTGGTCCCTAAGGAAATCTTTCAATGGACCGACGAAGATATGAAGAAAGTGGCTATAGATACAAAAGCCAGATCCATACTATCCATGGCTCTTCCTGACGAAGTCTACCATTCCGTCATGAATCTGAAAACATCAAAAGCCATGTGGGACACAATATGTGTTCAGTATGAAGGAACGTCTGAAGTCCAGGACTCAAGAAAGATCAACCTGGTAAGACAATACGAAAGCTTCATTCCTGGTAAGAATGAATCTCTCTCTGAAGTTCACCAACGTTTTAATTGTTTAATTATAGATCTGAAAACTGTTGGTAAGGAATATTCTAACTTTGAAGTACTGACAAAGTTTCTAGAATGTTTACCTGAAAGCTGGGACAATTATTCTATGTGTCTCAAGCTGTCAAAGGATCTAAAATCAATGACCCTTTCAACCTTATATGGCACGTTGCTGAATCATGAGAAATCGAGCCATCTTAAGAAGAATCTTGTAAAAGATTCCAAAAGCACCCCTGTTGCTTTAATCTCAGAGGAACCTTCTACTCAACGACCCTCGGTCACTATCACTGAGTTAGAAAGTAACTCTGAAAGGTCATCAGATTCTGATTATTCAGATGATGATGAATCTTTGGCTCTCCTAACTAAGAAGTTCAGGAGATTTGCCAAAAAGAAAATGTTTAGAAAGAACAAACCTCTTTCCATAACTGACAAGCCTAGATCATCAGCTTTTGTTGATAAGGCTACCGCTACTTGTTTTAACTGCGAAAAGACAGGACATTTCGCTAACGAGTGCAGGTCTAAGAAAGTTTCTAGACCCTCAGCTTTTACAAAGAAATCCTTTGTTCCAAGGAATAAAGATGACAAATATTCAAAGCTGAAAGAAAAATATGCTAAGCTGAAAAGTTTAAGAAGAAGAATAAAGGCCTGATGGCTAACTATGATTGGGCTGCTTCTGATGAAGAAGCATCATCATCTGACTCTGAAGATGATGAAGCAAATCTATGTCTTATGGCCAAGATTGAAGAAGAGGAAGAAAGTTCAGACATTCCCTCCACTTCAACCTCTGCTATTCAGGTATCACCTTCTTTCTTTACCAATATTGCAAATATTGATGAATCTGATAGTCTCCGTAAGATCGATCTCTTGACTAGAAGTTTATACGAAGCCATGAACGGCAAAACTGTGGTTGAAAACCAAAACCTTGATCTCGCTGAAAAGTTCAAAAACTGCCACCTTCAAATAGAAAAGCTTTCTAAAATTGAAGAAGATTTTAAAAATCAAGTATATTTAAATCAGCTAGTCAAAATCGAACGAGCAGAAGCTATCGTTGCATTAAAAGCTGAAAAAGCTAATGTTGAAGGATGGTGTAATTCTTCAACAAAGATCACTGAGATAATAAAGTCTCAGATTCCCCTAAGTGATAAACGTGGTCTGGGTTACAAATATGATACTCCAAAACCAACCACTGAGCGTTCAATGCTTAAATTTGGAACGTTCGTATCCCCAGTCGCTGATACTTCATCTTCTTAGTGCTCATCGTCCAATACACCAATCCCTGAGGAAACTCCTACCTCCTCAAAAGGCAAGGAGAAAATGGTTTATTCAAAACCTACCTCTGTCTCTAAAGACAAGGGTAAAGGAATTGTTATTTACCAGAATCCTCAGAAGGGTACCTCTGTACCAAAGCTGAATGCCTCTAAAGCTTCAGTAGCTCATCCCTCTGGATCAAGGAAGCAGATATCTGGATCTATTCAGCGATCTAATCCTAGACTCAGAGTGGATGTCCTTGGTAAGAAATCTGAAGAACTGAATGTTCGTCCCATTTCTAAAGCCAATAGTTTACTTGGTGTTGGCACTTCTAATTCGAAATCAAAAGCTCAGCATTCAAATGGTCCTAGAACTATTATTAGTTATAGGAAATGTTATCACTGTGGACTTACCGATCATATTGCTAGTAAGTGTCCCACAGCCACCAAAGCTGAAAAGATAGCTAAGGTGAAGATTGCCCCCAAGGCAAAGAAGACCAACCCTGGTGCAAATCAGGTCAAGGTGAATCCTACCACTGAAGTTAAGAAATTAACCAAAGTGAAGAAAGACAAAGATGAATCTTCAAATGCTGCGAAGACTGCTGAATCTTCCATTCCAACTACTTCCACTGACAAATGTGTATACATGGTCAAGTAGGTACCCAAGAAAAACTAATCTTCCTTTGTATTGCAGGTTAAGAAGGGTATCTGGTATCTCGATAGCGGATGCTCTAGACACATGACTGGAAAGAAAAGCCTGCTCGCTGAATACAAGGAAGAGAAGGGTCCCTCTGTAACTTTTGGTGGAAATGGAAAAGGACATACCCGAGGGTATGGTGTACTTTCAAATGGTACAACATCCTTCAGAAGAGTTGCATATGTTGAAGGGCTGAAGCATAATCTTCTAAGCATCAGTCAACTTTGCGACATGGATAACAAAGTAATCTTTACTAAGGAATCCTGCTTTGTCGCTGACAAAAAGGAGAAGATAGCTCTCAGCGGTTATCGTTTTGGAAAATGTTTATGTAATAAACATGGACTCAACAACCACTGAGAACTCCTGTTTCTTCTCAAAGGCCTCATCTGATGTCAACTGGCTAGGGCATAAGAGGCTATCTCATCTAAATTTCAAGACACTGAACACTCTTTCTTCAAAAGAGTTAGTCACTGGTCTACCTCAGCATTCATACGCCAAAGAGTCTTTATGTTCAGCGTGTGAAAAAGGGAAGCAGACCAAAGCAAGCTTTAAATCTAAGCAAGTTTCTTCAGTATCATCTCCTCTACAACTACTCCATATGGATTTGTTTGGCCCTGTTAACAAACAATCCATCGCTGGAAAGAAATATACGCTGGTCATAGTTGATGAATTCTCTCGCTTCACTTGGGTAATGTTTCTCCGTTCTAAGAGTGACACCCCTGAAGAACTCATCACCTTTGTTCGGAAGATGGAAACCCTGAACAATCTGACCGTTCGCTCAATAAGGAGTGATCATGGGACTGAATTCAAAAACAGTTCTCTTGATTCCTTCCTTGACAGTAAGGGTATTTCTCACAACTTCTCTTCAGTGAGAACACCGCAACAAAATGGAGTCGCTGAAAGAAGAAATAGAACAATTATTGAAGCTGCACGTTCAATGCTCAGCGATTCTCACCTGCCTACTCAGTTTTGGGCAGAAGCTGTCAACACTGCTTGTTTTACGCAAAACAGGTCGCTGATAGTTAAAAGATTCAAAAAGACAGCCTATGAACTCTTTCATGGGAGAAAGCCTTCAATCAGCTTTCTTCACATCTTTGGATGTCAGTGTTTCATACTGAACAACAGAGATGCTCTTGGGAAGTTTGATCCTAAGGCTGATGATGGAATCTTTCTTGGATACTCCTCAGTTTCCAAAGCTTTCAGAGTCTTCAATCGTAGAAGACAAACTGTAGAAGAAACTATTCACGTCACGTTTGACGAATCCCGTTCAGCGAACTCTAAACCGTCCGCTGATACTGAAGAACTGAATCAATGGATGTTTTCTCATCTTGGTGATTCAGAAGATATTCCCACTCCTCATGCTCATCCAGTAGAAGATGATAGCCCTCCTATCATTCCAAACATGCAGAATAGTGAAGCTGAAACATCATGGGTCTCAGCTGTTCCTATAAACACTATACCTACCGCTGAACCAAATGCCTCAAACATTCCATCTATCTCTCAGCAATCTGTAAATGAAATGACAAATGCAAGTATTCCTCTCTTAACTGAAACCCCAGAAGTAGCTGAAGCCTCATCTTCAGCTCCTCCAGTTCAAGATGAGTCAGCGACTTATGCTCCGACTCAGCGATGGACCGTAAATCACCCAATTGATCAAATTCTTGGTGATCCAAACGCTGGTGTTCAGACTCGACGAAGTGCAAGTAATATTTGTTTATTTGTTAACTTTATTTCTCTAACTGAACCAAAGAAAATAGATGATGCCCTCAAAGATCCAAACTAGGTCAGCGCCATGCAAGAAGAGCTGACTGAATTCGAAAGAAACAAAGTTTGGAAACTTGTTCGGAGACCAACTGATAAAACAGTAATAGGCACTAAATGGGTCTATCGAAATAAGTTGGACGGACATGGTACTGTAACCCGCAACAAAGCTCGTCTTGTTGCTCAGGGATACAGATAAAAGGAAGGTATAGATTATGACGAAACATTTGCTCCAGTAGCAAGACTTGAATCTATTCGTCTATTCTTAGCATATGATGTACACAAAAACTTCAAAGTACATCAGATGGATGTTAAGTCAGCGTTTCTGAATGGAAAGCTGAATGAAGAAGTGTATGTGGAACAACCTCCAGGATTCTCAGATTCTAAGCGTCCAGGTTATGTTTATAATCTGGATAAGGCACTTTATGGCTTGAAGCAAGCTCCTCGTGCATGGTATGACACTCTTTCTACTTATCTCCATATTGAAAAATTTGAGCGAGGTAAGATTGACAAAACTCTATTTTTTAGAAAAGTGAAAGGTCATATCATTCTAGTTCAAATATATGCTGATGACATTATATTTGGTTCTACTAACCCTGAGCTTTGTACTCGTTTCGCTGATAGAATGAAAGATGAGTATAAAATGAGCATGATAGGTGAACTAACATATTTCCTTGGTCTTCAGATTAAGCAAACTGAAAAAGGAACTTTTATCAATCAGGGAAAGTATGTTAAATATATGCTGAAGAAATTTGATTTAACTCATAGTTCAGCTATGAAAACCCCTATGGCACCACCGTTGACACTTGACAAGGATTCAAAGGGAATACCTGTTAATGTCACGCTGTACCGTGGGATGATCGGCTCTCTCTTGTATCTTACAGCTAGCCGACCCGATATTATGTATGCAACATGTTTGTGTGCACGATATCAAGCTGAACCTATGATATCTCATATGAAAGCTGTAAAGCGAATTTTTCGATACCTTAAGGGTACAACGAACCTAGGTCTTTGGTATCCCAAAGATTCAGGATTCGATCTAACCGCCTATTCAGATAGTGATTTTGCAGGTTGCAAAATGGATAGGAAAAGCACCACAGGAGGATGTCAGCTCCTGGGTGGAAAGCTGGTAAGTTGGACAAGTAAAAAGCAAAATTCAGTGTCCACTTCCACAGCTGAAGCTGAATATGTAGCTGCTGGAGGCTGTTGTTCTCAAGTCTTGTGGATGAGAAATCAGCTACTAGACTATGATCTTCAGCTCTCCAAAATTCCAATCTATTGTGACAGCACAAGTGCCATCGCTATAGCAAATAATCCAGTACTACATTCAAAGACCAAACACATAGAAATCAGATATCATTTTATCAGAGATCATGTGATGAATGGTGATATAGAACTTCATTTTATCCCAACTGATTATCAGTTAGCTGATTTATTCACCAAACCTCTTGATGAGACAAGATTCAACTTTCTCATCAGCGAGCTTGGAATGCTGAACTTTGAAGGGTAAAATCCTCAACGGTTCACATTGATCAGCGATAGGATAAAATCAACTCGTATAACCTATTCAATCATCTTCTCTCTGAATAAAACTTGGTTAAGTTGATATCAAGGTATGTTTTCTCTCTCTGACAATCGCATGAAAATGCAAGATTTCAAAACAAATTGCATCGCTGAATATCTCTTCCTTAACAGCGATATTTTGAAATTTCTTAAAACCATCACTGATATTTTCATTCAGTGCTTCATGTTTGTAAAAGAGTCCCTGAGCTTTCAAAACCTCAGAGACATCCTAAAAGAATATGAAAGGACAGTTGTGACGTCATTACAACGGATAAACCCGGCACGTTTTCTCTTTCTGACACACGTTTGCACGTCTCGTTCAAACTACCAATCAAATGCAAACACGTGTCCGTGTCATGATGAAAATCTTTTCCCGCTCAAGATTTTCTCTCTCTAATCTCTCTATATAAACAAACTCGTGGTTTATATTTTTCTTTTACGCGAACAATCTTCCTCCGCAAGAAAGAATTCAATGTTGCATTTGTGCTTTCTAAAACCTTCAAGAACTGTTCATCATCTTCTTCATCAAACATCAAGGTTAATATGTTCTTATTTATTACCGAATGCGTATAACTTGTTTCCGATCTTTTCCTTGTTTTAACAAGATCAAACAAAAGAACTTCTTAAAAATGAAATCATTTTCTTTCATGGTTTTATGAACACAACCATTTCATGGTTGTTCTTCAAGTTTAAATGCAAAAAAAATCTTAAACTTGTTCTTCATTCGTTTCCAGAATCTATTTTTTCATAGAAAACTGGATAACAAGAATAAATGGGTTTTACATTTCGTTTCTTAAAATCAAGAAAAACCCTAATCTTCATTAAGACATTTGTGTCTGAATGAAATGGATAAAATTTGAACCATCTTAATGGAAAATCTTTCCACATTAAGATAATTCTTATTTCTTAACATCTTTGGTTGAACTGATAATACAGAGAAATGGCATCGTCTGACATTCCTGCTACCGCTGAGAACATCTCCGCTGATTCTGAGGAAGTGGAATTTATCAAGGCTCCTCAGGTTAAGTTCACTCTGGAACAACTAGATTGGACCAAAACGAACAACCTTTCTGCGCTTCTCGAGTTTCCTCCTCGAAAGCAAGTCACACATCTGAAAGATGCTGTGAATTTCCTAAAGAATTGTTGCATTTCAACAGCCCTGACCATCTCACCTCCTGCAAGTCAGCTACTACTATCCCAGTTCTGGTACACTGCCAGACATTCTCAGTTACCATCCGCCAAAGATCCCTCCAAAACAATTGATTGTATCCTCAGCGATACTGAGTATGGCACGATAAAGATCACACCTGCCATCATTCGCAATGCTCTGAACTTTCCCAACGCTACAAAGGAAAAGCCTTTTGTTCCTTTCCCTGACCATAAGAAACTCGCTGACAAAGAAGCTCTTATTGCATTTTTCGATGCAATGGGCTATGTATGGGAAATTGGCAGAGACAAGAAGCCCGAGAAGAAGCTGACCCTGTTAAAGAAGTCAAAAATGCCCAGCGATATGAACTTCATCTTCGCTCACTTAATCAGCTGCATGACGGCCAAGACCGACTCCTCTGACCAAGCCGCTCAACCTCAGCAAGCAATGGGATACGCTCTGCTGAAAGGTCTACACATTGACTGGGCATCTCTTATCTATGATGACTTGGTGCAAAGAGTAGACTCTGCCGCTGACAGACCTCCATGGGTTCCTTACCCCCGATTCATCAGCGCCATCTTCCAATATGGCCTGAAGGACAGCTACCCGCAAGAGGGTGACCTGAAACTCTCTCAGGTTGGCCCTAAGGTACTTGACTTCAAACCAGTTGAAAATGAGGTACGTCTTTCTACCCTTTTAACTCTTCTCACCCCTTCTTCTTCTAATTCTGTGGCTCCTTCAGCGACAATACCCATCGCTGATACCCTGGCCACAAAATCCTCTCCTTCTAAGAAAAGGAAACATTCATCTACCCCACTTGGTTCTAAAAGGATCAAGAAAACAAAGGAGCAACCCCAGCAATCTCATGCTGAAGACTCCTCAGCTCTTTCTGCACAGCTGAAGGAACGTTCAGTGGTACGCTCTGCCACACCTGAACAACCCATCCATTCCATCCCAACTTCAGCGTCTCTAAACGCTGAGGTTACAAACTTGGAACCTTCCCAACCTCCTTCAGTCTCTCAAAAGACTGATGAAGTGTTTATCACCGAATCCAACGCTGGAGCTGCCATCATTTCTACGGAACCTAAAGATGATACTCCAGAAATGATGAAGACAGGACCTGCAGAACAATCCATGGGCACTTTTGAAGATGACATGGAACATTTTTCAGGAACCCGTAATTTTGACGAGTTCATCAATCCTCCTGCAGGTACACACCAACCCATAAACACTGTCACTAAACCCCAAACTTCTGAGCTTTTCTATGTTCACAAGTTCTTATATGTTACAGGTCCTAATTTGGGAGACATCAACGCCTCTCTGAAGTCCGTGGAGACAAAGCTGACAGGTCTCACCACTACTCTTTCAAATAACTCTACAGCTGTAACAAACGCTGGAGAGAATCTTACAAAGCTGACAACGGTTGTGGAGAAGAAGGCTTCCACAGATGACTTGAAGCAGGTTGATAAAACTCTCAGCGACTTCGCCAAGGTGCTCGCTGACATCTACACAGACTACACCTCTCTCAAAAATTCAATTTCATCCATGTCCAGTAAGGTCACAACGCTGAAGACATCGGTTGGACAACTAGAGGGAGATATGTCTACTGTAAAGACTTACTTAGGCTCTGTAAAGACCGATGTTAGTTCGATGAAATCGATGATCGAGCAGCTACTACACAAAGCGAATACTCCTGCTCCTGCCCCTGCCCCTGTCCCTGCATCTGACAATTTCACAGCGGCGAATCGCACTGAGCTGGAGAAGATCAATCCTGCTATTTCTGGCCTTCAAGACAGAATAGCAAAGATTGAAGTTTGTATAGGTATATCTGGCCAAGAAGACAGAGAACCTACCAACGCTGCTGAGTCAACCCATTCCTCCCCCACTCATCATGAGAAAGAGGGGGAGAAGAGCGCTGAAGATCTCTCCAAGAGCGCTGACGACCTTTCCCATGATGAATCTATCAGGGGAGAGAAGGATGCTGAAGAAACCACCGCTGGACCTCAAGGAGATTAAAACCCTGAGGAAACCGAGAAGCTCACCTTTGTATCTGAGGGGGAGCAACTCGATAAAGAAGCTGATAAAACCGAATCCGAAGCAGAAGATGATGAAGCCGTCGACATCCCTGATAATGAACCATCCTCTTCTCTAAAGAATGATGATGATGATGACGAAGATGAAGATGACTTCTTTATCGTCAAACCTACTCCAAAGATCAAAGTTCTTAAGGGAATCTCGATAAATGAACCTTCAGGGGAGCGGACAAAGACAAAGCCCTCAGCCTCTGGAGCTGATAAAGGCAAAGGCAAAAGCGTCGCTGAAGATGACAATCTGACGATCTTGCTTGAAAAGCCGGTTTGTCAGGTACACTAAACATCTCTCACTCCATCCCTCCTCTATCATACACTATCAGTTCTACTACCCAATCCTATACACTTGAACAAATTTTCTCTTTCTGATTCTACCCAAGTTCTTACTTGTAAGATCGCTGTGTTTCAGCTAGTCCTCTCCCCTGTTTGAGGATATCGCTGAAGGTTCCACAACTGCGACTTCACCAATAATACCAGCTGCTGCTGAAGAAATAATCCCAGTCTTAGATTTGAACTCTGAGACTGATGAACCAGAAGAACAGCTACTCTAGCACAGATGCAAACCTTCCTTAGCTCCTCAAAAGCTAAGTGAAGAGGATCAGAAAAGAAGAGAGGAGATAATAAAGCAATTCGAGGATCAGCGAATCATTCTGAGGCATGATCAACTTCCTTCAGTTCCTCCAAAGTTCAGAATTTCCAAAAAAGGAATACAAGGATCACCTCAGAGCTGAAAGATTAATCGCTGAAAGAAAGGAAGGTGAAGAAAAGGACAGAGAATACGCCATCCAGCTTTCTAAACGATCAATAAAAGACCCCAAGCTGAAAAGAGTTCCCATTGATGTTCAACGTAGACTATGTTGGTTTTCAAGGATGTGTCTTATAGTTTAATTTATTTGAGCGTGCCTCAAGTGGACCCGAAGAGTCGGTCGGGAATAAGGACTCGATCGAGTGTAGTAGACGGTCATAATTTGTGATTCACCTAGATGGGAGAAAGACAAGGTTGTGAGTCTTTCTGAACCTAAATTTTATACAAATGTGACAGAGTTATTATATAACTGTGTGTTTCTCAGCTGCATTTATTACAAAGCGATGATCAAGTGTGTGGTAGAATGCATGCTTTAATTATGCATTGTGCTCTAGCATTGTCGAAAAATGGGGGTGTGTGTCCCATATTGGTTATGCATTGTGCTCTGGCGTTGTCGAGAAAATGGGGGGTGTGTCCCATATTAATTATATATATATGAATTTGTTTCATATATAGCGAGTGTGCTCTTTGGCGCTGTCACGGTGTGTGTGTGACTATAGCGGGTGCCAGTAGCAGGCGCCATGAGGTGGTTGTCATTTTAAAGAGTACTTATTTAAATGTGTAATTGCTTATGACATGGTGTGTTGTATATGGGGGGTGTGTCCCATATGGATTATCCGAACGAACTTAGTCTATTCCCGAGGGTGGGTGTGTGCCCTAGATCAGGCCACAAGTGTGTAGTGACCAGGCAGGAATTCTCGTTATTTGTGTGTGGGGGGGGATGAATTGCAAAAAACTAGCCATTGCATATTGTTTCGTATACTCTTTTATATAAATGTTGTGTTTGTTGTGAAGAAAGCGTGGTCTGGTGTGTGTGCAAATGATCATGACGATCGAATCTCTGGTGTGTGGGGTTTGTGTGGATAAGTTGGTGGTAACTTATATCTAGTGAGTATGCGAAGCATGGTGGGGATGAATTGTTGTGAGGTTAAGTGGTGGGCTAGTATTGATGGGGGATGAGCATAGGTGGAGGTCTTTGCTCGGGGTTACTCATAAGTCGTTCAGAAATGACCAAATTATGCGTGGAGTTGCATGGATGTCTAAGTGGCGTGTGGTATTGTTACCCGAAAATAAAAGAATGGGGTGACAATGGGTGACTAGAAAAGAAGAAAATTGTGTACTCTTGAGTTGATTAATAAGTGCGTTTGCCTTGTATCGTTGTAATAATTGTGAAAATGTTGGATTGATTAGTTCATGATATCTTGTAGTAGATATGAAATCTCTGAGAATGTTGAACTGATCCTTGTGTGTAAAGGAATGCAAAGGAGTGGGTTAATATCGTTTGAGGATTGAGAAGTGTGTGGTCGCTTCGAACGTAGCGTGGAAGTCCGGTTTGACTTGGTCGAATTTCTCGTATGAGATGTGGTGAAACTGTGGGATTAGACATAGTGACCGTTGAAATTGTGTGTATGGAGTGGTCAACGTTGAAGGAGAAATGTTCCATGTTAGCCTGAGGTAATTGGGGGCGGTAGTATGGAGTAAGAGAGTAAGTGTAAAGTAAAAAGTGTGACAAGTGGCTCGGAAAGAGGGAAACAATGTTTCAGAACGTCGCCATTGAGTGCATGAACTCTAGTGAGAGTATGAAAAAAGGGGATTGGTGTGTACGTGAGTAGCTTAAGTGTGGAGGAAAACTAGCTTATGTGATTGATCAAGAGTGTGTATCTTCTAGTGAGTTATTCTTTGGAAATGTGTTTTATGTTTGAGAAGGAAGTGGAAGAAAGTAGTCGAATGTAGTGCTCGGATGAAGGACCATGGGATTGGACTTGATAGTAGTATGGGAGTGACATTGTAGTAAAAGTGTGGGAATTGATTGTTATCAATGGGTTGTGGTCGGCACATTTAATGCAAGAAGGTGTTATCTGCCTTAGACGTATTTTGCGTTAGAAAAGTGATTGTAGAGTTGTGTATAGCCGGTGGAGGAAAAATCTTAACTGCGGGATTAAGGTGATAGTCAAGGTTGATCCGGTGATCAGTTGGCGATTTAGGCGTCGTTATTTTATAAGGGTTTCGGGATGTGTGGCGTTAACTTCGGTAGAAGGCGTTCTTTTAAGGAGGTAAAAACTTTGGTGAAACCCTTAGTGTGACGCGTTTTAAAACCATGAGTCTAGATGTGTGAATGATTTTGGGTGAGACCGGAGGTCGTGTGGTTGACCACCAATAGGTCATGCATTTCGTGAGAAGTTAAGCGTGGCTCGAGACCGCCACAGGGTGTAAGCAGAAGGAAGAGTTTGATCCAATGCCGTGTGGGAGACAGTGCAATACTTATGGTTAGTCATGAAAAGACGTTGTGCGTTGGAGAGAAAGGAGAAACAAGACCCAGTTATGATGGGCCGTTCGCTATCATTGAGCGTGTGGGAGAAGTGGCGTACAAGTTGGAGTTGTCTGACGGACTCCGGGGAGTTCATTCGATCTTTCCTATATCGAACTTGAGGAAGTGTCTGGCCAAAGGAACCATGGCAGTACAGTTGGAAGACGTTAGTGTTGATGAGAAATTGAGGTACGAAGAAGAACCAATAGAGATTGTGGACAGTAAGGTTCGGAAATCGAGGAATAGGGAGGTCAGACTAGTCAAAGTCCAGTGGAGATATCATAAAGGAAGAGATGCTACGTGGGAACTGGAATCGGATATGATGTTCAAGTACCCCCACCTTTTCGTGAATGGAATTCCGGGGACGGAATTCTTTTGAGGGGGGAGTGTTGTAGTAACCGTGTCCAAAAAGGAAGGGTACCAAGTCTTGTGGTAGAAATTGTTAAAATGAAAGTTGAGGGGAGTATTTTGTAAATGAGGTCTAGGGTATAAATGGGCACAAAACCCTAAGGGAAACATGCTAATACTGAATTGTTGTGTTGATTGACGGCTGAAGGAAGAAGAAATAGAGAGAAAGAAAGGTTTGGAGTTCTTGTGCATTTTGGAGGATAAAGGAGCTTTGAGCTTGGAAATCAGAAGAAAGGGTGTGTTGGGATTCGATTTCTGCAAGAAGTCATCCAGGTAATTCTCTTCTACTCATCCTTAATCTGTGGGGTGTGGTTAAGATGATTTATTTTGGAGTTTTTGTCAAAAGTTGAGGTTGAAGCTTATTGGGGAAGTTTGGGCGTTATACTGTGTTATTACTGTCAAGATTTCAGTAATTGTTGAGTTTAGTGTCCGTGGTGTAGATGTTAATCTTCATCTGTGAGTTATCGGCCGTTTCTGGGATTTATCGGACCAAGTAAGGGACAGGTCGACGTCCGGATACCTTCCTGGACGTCCGGACACCCCGATCAGTTGAAGGTTTCCGGGTAAGTATCTGTTATGTGTGTGGGTGTCCGGATAAGGGTGTTGTCCGGATAGGTGTGTTGTCCGGATAAGTGTGTTGTCCGGATAAGTGTTGTGTCCGGATAAGGGTGTTGTCCGGATAGGTGTGTTGTCCGGATAAGTGTGTTGTCCGGATAGGGGTGTTGTCCGGATAGGGGTGTTGTCCGGATAAGTGTGCTGTCCGGAATAGAGTGTCGTCCGGGGAGTTGAGATGATCAACTTATGAGTTTATCCTTTCGCCAGGTAGATCGTTTGGAAGTGCATACCAGAATAAGAGAGGAACGTAAGCGTAACAGGTGAGTTTTCTAACTAAAGCTTGATGGTACTTGTTCATCTACTTGTACATGTGTGTTCACTTAACGAATGTTGCATATAAATTATTTATGCATGGCGTGCTGTATATGAGGGGTGTGTCCCATACGTTATGGTGTGATGCCTATGGGGGGGGTGTCCCATATGTTATGGCATGAGGCTTATGGGGGGTGTGGCCCATACGTTATAGTGTGATGTATATGGGGGGTGTGTCCCATATGTTGGTTGCCAAACTTTCTATTGATTTATGTTTCGCAATACTCTTTAATTGCTATATGTGATGTGGATGTATTTGAGGGACCTCACTAGACCTTGTGGTCTAACCCTTGCATTTTTTCAAAACTGAAACCCTTTTCAGGTAAGCAGGTTAAAGGGCGTTTCCTCTAGTGGTAAAGAGAAGGCGTGAGAGCGGGCTGGCTTGCATTAGTGGACGTCCTTTTACGTTCCAGTAGTTAGATATTCTCAGCTGTAATCAGAGTTATTCCGCAAACCCAAATGTTGAATTTTTGATGGTGAGAACCTTGGGCCAAGTCTTGGCGATTTATTATATGTCTTGTTTTGGCATGTCTTGGATTGGGTTGTTACAGATTGTTAGATCTGAAGTTTTGTCAATAAACACAAGTGGTGGCTTCTGAGCAGAAGACTCAGAGTTCTAAGTAGGAGACTCGGAACTTCTGATGAAGAATCTTGAGAAGATTACCAAGTGTGAATGTCTGAATACAAGGGTCAGAGTTCAGAGTAGGAGACTCAGAACGTCTGAAGACGAAGTTGAAAATATCCAAGTACTTGAAGGATGTTCTGAAGAGCTTTATCAGAAGAATGTTCAGAAGTTCTGAACAACATGTTCAGAACTTATGACAAGATATTTTCCTTTATATTCTGTTAACTAATTAGGACACGTGTAATTGTTTTATTAGTCTTTCAGTTATATGTATTGTAGCTTTAGTATTTCCTATCAGTATATATAGAAGTTAGCATTGTTTAGCTAACTAACTTTCCCGCATAACTTTGTATTCACTTTGTAATCTTTGAGAGATTCTCTCTCTAAGATCTGTAATCTGTTCTTGATTGAATACAAGTTTGTTTGATCCAATTCTCTATCATTTACTGTTTGATTGTTCATAATTGATTGTAAGATTGAATCCTGGTTTCTACAGTCGGGAAGAAAGCCTTAGTATAAAATGTTATACTGATGCTAGCTTCCAGACAGATAGAGATGATTGTAAGTCACAGTCTGGTTTGGTCTTTATTATGAATGGAGGCGCCGTCTCTTGGATGAGTTCCAAGCAAAGCGTGGTTGCACAATCCACTACAGAGTCAGAGTACATCGCTGCATCACAGGCTGCACAAGAAGCTTCTTGGATGAAGAAGTTCATTGAAGATCTAGGGGTGGTCCCTACCATTCAGGATCCCCTATAAATCCTTTGTGATAATGAGGGTGCCATAGCCATAGCTAATGATGCCATGTCACAGAAAAGGACCAGGCACATTCGCCGGAAATTCAACTATATACGTGATGAAGTTGAAAGTGGTGAAATAAGTATTCGCAAAGT
The DNA here is from genome assembly GCA_033807775.1 of Saussurea involucrata. Taxonomy (NCBI): domain Eukaryota; kingdom Viridiplantae; phylum Streptophyta; class Magnoliopsida; order Asterales; family Asteraceae; genus Saussurea; species Saussurea involucrata. The sequence continues at coordinate 234,118,883 of CM066321.1, read as the reverse complement.
TCATACAAATCAAAATTTGGCAGACCCATTCACGAAGTCTCTTCCACCAGCTAATCATGAGAATCACGCTAAAGCTATAGGACTTCGTTACTCTAGTGAATGGATTTGATTTGGTTTAGTATTTGGATTTTGGAACAATGAAAAGCAACAACTATTGAAATGAATCATTTTGTCCATTTTTATTAAATACTTGTTGAAGTTCCATATTAGCATGTTTAAATCCTTGAATAAATTAGTAAATTCTAAATGTCCATAGTCGATCATAGTTGTGGGAGCAACTATGAAGTAAGACTAATATGAATTGGATTGGTTGACTTTTAAGAGTAAAAGTTGCAAAGTGTTGCAACCAAGTTCATACGTACTTGCTGGGGAACAAGTACTGGACATGACCCATTTCAAAGATCACTTCATGGATCGTCGTCATGAGTGACACTTGAATAAAGGTATTTATCTTTGTATCCTTAGACTTGAGATGCATATTTGGGACTCAAGTGTAGGGAGTGTTATGATTTATTATGGTTAATCGTTGTTCTTGAAAAAGGCAGCTATAAAGGCCATTATTGGGCATGGCATGAACTGCATGAGAGGTGTATGTAGTCAAGATGGGATTTGTTTCTCTAAATATGTTAAGAGTGATAGTGATGAGGCGCCTTACCAAAAGTTGAACAATAGATGAGAATGATAGTGATCCATGTCTCATGTTCAACATGATGTCCAAACAAAGGGATAACTGATACCACACCTTATACATCAATTGAAGCTATGAGCTTGTGGGAATTGAATGTTATTGAATGGCATTTACAGTCATACATTGATGGGGGCAGTGAGATGTTGCTAGACGTCCACCACTGTCTATATCATTCTATAATACAATCTTGAGCAAGTGGGAGATTGTTGGTTCCATATGCTCAAAAATGATTATAAAATAATATTACCGGTAATATATGATCCTATAGGGTCACACCATATAGCAAGTAGACACCGAATTGATATTTATAAGAATTCGATTCTTGATAAATATTAATTATTTCTTGAAAATATTAATGAATATGATTCATAATATTAGATGCAAATATTAATAGATTTTAGTTTGTTAATACATATGATGGACTCATATGTAACTAAAATTGAAAGGAGGGACTTAAAGGAGAAAGTTTAAAATAGTTAAAATGTGATTTTATCCATTTTAAACTAGAAGTGTTGAGAGTGTAAAATTGCATGGCCTTCCTTTTTCTCATTGGCCATGTTGGGTGGCCATATGCACATCATTAGACCCTTTTGTGGTCCAATAGAAAATGCTTAGCTTGTCTTCTAGTAAAAGGAGAGAATACTTGGGATTGAAAGAGACACTTTCAAATTAACTCTCTCCTCTCCCTCTCTCCCTACTTCGGCCGAAACCTCCCCCCATTGGGAGTGTTTTTTTGCTCTTCCAAATTCAAGTCTCTTGTATTCTTGAACAAGAAGTTGTCTTTTGCATCTTTGATCAAGAAGGTACTAGCATACTCAAGGTGTTGGAGCTTGTTGGTGGACTTCTCTAGAGGAACTCTTGGTTGGGTTCTTGCCATCTCCATCTTCTCCAAATAGAAGGCTTTATCAAAGGACAACAAAGGTTGTATTTTCTAAAAACCCTCTATGGTTGTTTTAATCTTTCATGTTCATGCAAATGGATCCTTGGTGGGTGTTGAAGTGTTTTAATGTTGTTCAAAAATTTAAGCTTCCGTTGCAAAATGTTTTGATTTTTGAAATCGATTTTTGAACAAAACCCAACAGAAACATTATACGACAAAAACCGAAAAGAAAAAGGACTCACCAGAAAGGATAGTCCTGCAACATGAGACCCCGTCTCATCCACATAAACGCCCCGATAGCGTTCCCTAAAGGCCGACAGAAGGAATTTTCCCAAGTCTAGGAAAGTCTTCGCCCTGTCCAGGATGCCATCCACCAAGAAGTTAGACGACAACAGGAAGTTGACTGTCGTAACTTCAGGTGTCCCCTCGACTTGAGGACCTTTCCCCCGATCCCCTGCAACGGACGATCCAGGCGGCGTCGGCGTCGCCTCAGGCACACCAGAAGACGTATTCGCCTTCTCGGGAGTAGAAACCTTCGCAGGTTCTCCATCTGTCGACGACGGTTCCCTCTAGGGAGTCGACCTCGTCTTCTTCAATACCTCCGACTCAGAAGTCGGAGGTTCCTTCTTCTTTAGCTCTCTGTCCCTACGAACCATGGCGAGTGTTAATGCCAAAAATCGCACCAAAGGGACAACTTAAGGTCGATGTGGACTTAATCAACTAAAGAAAGGATCTTTCGACGAAACGTGCGACGAGGGAAAAAATAAACGAGACAAGGGATTTGATGACGCAGGAAAAACCTCAATCGAGGAAAAAACCTGCGGACGACAAGAGGTGTCGTCGCTGCACTATGGTCGCCAATCAGGGGCGATGTCCTTGGTACTGGCGTCGGTCGTACGATGATTACAATACAAATGAAGGAAAAGCTTCGAAATGTAAAGTACAAGTGTTTAAATGTAAAAAAAGGTGTTTGTCGTGTGTGAATACAAAGTGTGAACTTCTGGTCGAAGGCTGTTGTCGTGCGTCGAGAGAGATACTTGAGCCTTCCTTCGAGTGTTCTTGAGTTCGCTGTAAGGTTCTGGCTTTCAGTACATGATCTCCGGAGTTTGAATGTTCTTTGCTATGAGTTTGGATGATTTTCTCTGCTGTTTGGTGATGTTCGCTGATGTATATTAGATGTTAACCGATGTCCCTTGAAATGAGGCTTTAGCTTGACTTTTATAGTCTTCGTGCCATTAATTAGCTCCATTAATGATTTGATCAACGGCTACAACGGCTGGAAACGGTCGCCGGAGTGATTATCCATAATGCTCTTCGTCCGTTACGACTGCTTGCTGTTAATGGCTTTGACTCCTGCATTAAATATTTAACAAACGTAACAGTCAAGGTTAACGTTAGCTTTGGTCGAAGGTGCAATGATCTTACGCGATGGTCGTACGGGACGAGCGATGTTATGGTCGAGCGTCATGGGAGACGTACGACTTACCTTTTACGGGAGACGACGGATGTTTTCTGGGTTCTTGTCGAGACCTTATCTTAATACAAGATTTGGATTATAACGTGCGTCTTACCTGCTATGGTCGTGGTCGTACGACGTGATTTTTTGCCCAAACAGTTTGCCCCCAAAATTTGAAAATTGAATGTCAAATTTAAGTTTTAAATTTTGCTTGTCGAACGCTTAGGTTCGTGACCTGGGTTGATGGACTTACCTGGTTGTCGTGGAACTAGACCGGTTCGTCTTTAACTGAACGAGATGTTGAAAAGTTGTGACGTCATACTGACGCGCGATGATGCTTACCAGCTGTCGAGGACAGGTGTCGAAGATAGGACGCGTGTTGATCATCAATAGACTCGACTTGTTGCGCTTTCCTGCATAAATAGAGATCACAATGGGTTGTTTTCTTTAGAGATTTTCTTTAAAAGTTTTCTGTTTCTGATGAGGCCCTTCTCTAGAATCTCGACTTTGTTCAAATTTTGGGTGGTTGGAGATCTATCAAGGGTTGCGATACCCGAATCGTTGACGATGTTGGTTACGATGAACACGATGTCTGTGTATTCTGCGCACCTGGCGACGATGTCTTCTGCCACGTCAACCCTTTCATCAGCCGACAGGGGCAGGGGTGTAAAGACTGGAGAGAACGAGGAGGAACTTATGATGATCAGCTTTGCGCTGTCGCCGTCCCTCTCGTTTGACTACGTCCTCGTCAAGATGAAGTCACTTCCGCATCTGGGGAAACATCAGCCCTTAGTTTCCGAGGAGTGTTTTCAAAGGATCTCTATTGAAGAGATAGGGCGGTGTTTAGCCAAACTGGCGTTCCTTGTAAGTTTTTCTTTCAAAACTTGTGTTATCGATGTTCTTTAGCTTAATGTTTTGTTAACGTGTTCCTTCTGTATTTGACAGATGTTTCTGTTTCTTCTCATTAAGTGTGTGAAGGCAGAGAAAATGTTGGAGTGGAGGTCGATCGTCGAGAAGAATATATTCCTTCCTCCAACCTTAACATTAATTTTAAGAGCCACATTCTTAGAGTGTCGAGGCATAAGGAGTTGGAAGATAACTCCTAATATACTCGTTTGATCCTTGCATCAGTTCTTCGGGATTGATAGGATTTCGAAGATCGAGATTTTTAAACAGAGCTTGCCATCGACGTGCTTCTTTAGTCCTAGGGTAGATTTTTGGGTTTACGAGCTAGACTTTTTATGTTCGTTCATTTGTTCGTAATCGTTCAATGAAGTTCCTTCTTTTGCTGAGCTCATGTTTTTAATTACATATGTCGTGGATAAATGTAATGTTGATCATAAGATTCGTTAAGTATGAAATAAATGGAGGATCGTGCGACTTAGGCTTTTATTGCAATATAACGGTTGAAACATAAATCATGTATTTGGACTGTAATAATAAACACAAATATATATCATCGATGTGTTAGAACATACAAAGTTTTTCTAAGTTTCAGAAACTTAGATCGAGGGATTGTTTAGACCTTACATGTGACTGTATCGTATGATGAAATTCCAGAATGTATGGCCCTGTGGTAAAACAATTAAGTCACACACTCGGGTACTCATGTCGTGCGTACCTGTGACAAAGTTCGTTAGAGGTCGGTCATCGGATTTCCAACGATCTCATGACGTTCACTGTCGTGTTTAAAAAAAACTTTGCATGAGAGGAAGGCGACTCTAAAAGAAATATTTTTTCAGATGCGTCGCGTTCCAAATTCGCGGGATTTCTTGATTGTCGAGGGTCTGAAGTCGATAGGCTCCTTTACAAACGACTTCGGAGACGCGGTAAGGTCCTTCCCACTTAGTAGAAAGCTTACCTGCGTTGAGCTCCTGGGTGTTTGGGAATACTCGACGGAGGACGTAATCGCCTTCTTGAAAGACTTTAATTTTGACGTGTTTACTGAAATGTCTCTCGACTGCCTGCTTCTGCGACGCCATCCTGATCAAGGCGGATTCTCTGAGCTCTTCTAGGGCGTCGAGGTCATGACTTAAATCTACCAAGTTGTGGTCGATGGAATTGTGCCTCGAAGTTGGGAGATGAACTTCGATTGGTAGGACGGCTTCACAACCGTAGACGAGAGAGAAGGGGGTTTGTCCTGTGGACATGCGGGGTGTCGTGCGATTTGCCCATAGGACTGAAGGGAGCTCTTCAACCCATCTTCCTTTTGCAGCTTTTAATCGTTTCTTGATTGAGGCTACAATAGTCTTATTACTCAACTCGGCAAGTCCATTGGCTTGGGGATATCTAGGAGTCGAGGTCGTCAGTTTGATGTTCCTATCTTCACAGAACTATTGGGTCCTGTCGCTTACGAATTGGGATCCATTGTCGCAGACAATTTCAGATGGAATCCCAAACCTGCATATGATGTTAGTCTGGATAAAAGAAATAACTTCTTTATCCCTGATTTGGGAGAAAGCAGCCGCTTCGACCCACTTGGAAAAATAATCAGTAAGCACGAGGAGGAATACTTTTTGTCCTGGAGCAGGTGGCAGCTTGCCGACGATATCCATTACCCATCTCATGAAGGGCCATGGGATAAGTGTCGAGTGCAAAGGTTCCGAAGGTTTATGAGACATACCTGAGTGTCGTTGACAGGGGTCGCAATTCTGGACATACTTGATGGCGTCTTGTCGCAGTGTTGGCCAAAAATATCCTTGTCGGGATATACGATTAGCTAAACTACGACCTCCTGAATGATTACCACATTCACCGTCGTGCATCTCTTGGAGGATTTTCTGGGCTTGATTTTTGCTGATGACGCACCTTAAATTTAAGCCCGTCGATGATCGCCGATAAAGCTTATTTTCGATCATGACGTACTTAGATGCTTTGAATCTGAGTTTTCGAGCCTCTATTTTGTCTTCAGGGAGTTGGTCATGCACGAGGAAATTTCGGATGTCGCGTGACCAATCATCTTCTTCGTCTTCGATCTGGATGACGTCTGTGCTTTCAATGGACGGCGTTGCCAGGTGAATCATAGGAATAACATTAAATATTGGTTCAACTAAAGCGGACCCAAGGTTTGCCAATGCGTCGGCTTGAGTGTTCTGGTCTCGCGGAAACTGTTCAATAGAAAAAGATTTAAATTTTTTGGAAATTTCTTTTGCCACGCTTAGATATGCTGTCATTTTTGAATCCTTGGCCGCGAATTCTCCATTGATCTGATTTATCACCAGCAGAGAGTCGCTCTTAACATGCAGCGCGGTTGCCCCCGAGTCGTGGGCCATATTCATTCCCCCGATCAGGGCTTCATATTCGGCTTCGTTGTTGGTGGTCTTGAAGTCGCATCAAACCGAGTATACCATCTTCCCCTCCTGTGTCGACTTTAAGACGACGCCCAGTCCAGAGCCTCTAATGTTGGATGATCCATCGACATGTAGAATCCAAGGTACGTCGTCGCGAGTCGCCACAGTGGACACTTCGAGCTCTGCTTCTTTCTCCAACTCAGGGCTGAAATCGGCGATAAAGTCCGCCAAGGCTTGCGATTTGATCGCGGTCCTGGGCTTGAAATCGATGTCGTAACTGCTGAGATATATGCTCCACTTTGCTAAGCGACCTGTCAACTCAGGTTTCCTCAAAACAGACTTAAGAGGAAAGTTATTTACGACAATAATAGGATGCGATTCAAAGTAGTGTCGTAATTTTTTAGCAGTTGTGACTAGCGACAAAAGCAGTTTTTCCATGGAAGAATACCTGGTTTCTGCGTCCAAGAGAGATTTACTTACGTAGTAGATTGGCAATTGTTGCTTTTCGCCTTCTCGTGTTAGTACGGCGCTTACCGCATTTGGACTGACAGCTAAATACAACTGTAAGACCTCATGATCGTGAGGTTTCGACAGCAGAGGAGGCGACGCCATATATTCCTTGAGTTTTTGCAATGCTTGCTCATGATTATTGGTCCAGTCGAAACCTTTATTTTTCCTGAGGATATTATAAAATAGATGACATTTATCTGAAGATCGAGAGATAAACCTGTTTAGAGCTGCTACTCGACCGGTGAGTTTATGGACTTCTTTGAAATTTTGAGGAGATTTGATCTCAATGATGGCCTTGATTTGGTCGGGGTTAGCCTCAATGCCTCGACGAGTGACCATATAACCCAGGAACTTCCCGACACTAACGCCAAAGGAACATTTCGTCGGATTGAGCTTCATGTTATACTTCTGGAGGATGTCGAACGATTGCCTGAGGTGATCAATGTGATCAATCGCTTGCTTCAACTTCACTAACATGTCATCGATATATACCTCCATCGTGTCTCCAAGATGGTCTTTGAACATCTTGTTTACTAGCCGTTGGTAGGTAGAACCTGCATTTTTTAGTCCGAAAGGCATAACTTTGTAACAATAAATGCCTCGATCTGTCATGAAAGCGGTTTTTTCTTGGTCGTCAACGTGCATTAAAATTTGGTTGTATCCAGAATAGGCATCCATGAACGTTAATAACTCATGCCCCGCGGTTTCATCGACCATGGCGTCAATATGAGGTAACGGGAATGGATCCTTTGGACAGGCTTTATTGAGATCGGTGAAGTCGATACAGACCCTCCATTTTCCATTCTTCTTGGCTACGACCACGACGTTAGCGAGCCAATCAGGATATTTTACCTCCCGAATCTTTCCTGTCTTGAGGAGGTTGTCGACCTCATCATTTATTACTTTATTTCTTTCAGGAGCGAACTTGCGACGTTTTTGCTTGATAGGTTTGAACGATGGATCGACGTTAAGCTTATAAGCAATGACATTGGGGTCAATACCGACCATATCTTTATGTGACCAGGCGAAGCAATCAGCATGTTCCCGCAAAAAGGATATAAGTTTTTCTTTAATGTTGGGATCAAGGGATGAACCCACAAGAATATTTTGATCAGGTTTGCTTTGATCTAGAACGATTTCCTCCAAATGATACTCATCAACAACTGCTGGGGAGTTTTGTGCATTTTCTAAGCTTGCGTGTACTGGTATAACGGCTTGTTCTGGATTCCCGTTATCCGCCATCTTCCTACGACAGAAAACAAAAGAAACTCCAAGAAACTATTAGTAGAATGCACGTTCGTCGAGGATTTTCTCTAGATGTAGTCCCACGGATGGCGCCAAACTGTTAATGCCAAAAATCGCACCAAAGGGACAACTTAAGGTCAATGTGGACTTAATCAACTAAAGAAAGGATCTTTCGACGAAACGTGCGACGAGGGAAAAAATAAACGAGACAAGGGATTTGATGACACAGGAAAAACCTCAATCGAGGAAAAAACCTGCGGACGACAAGAGGTGTCGTCGCTGCACTATGGTCGCTAATCAGGAGCGATGTCTTTGGTACTGGCGTCGGTCGTACGATGATTACAATACAAATGAAGGAAAATCTTCGAAATGTAAAGTACAAGTGTTTAAATGTAAAAACAGGTGTTTGTCGTGTGTGAATACAAAGTGTGAACTTCTGGTCGAAGGCTGTTGTCGTGTGTCGAGAGCGATACTTGAACTTTCCTTCGAGTGTTCTTGAGTTCGCTGTAAGGTTCTGGCTTTCAGTACTTGATCTCCGGAGTTTGAATGTTCTTTGCTATGAGTTTGGATGATTTTCTCTGCAGTTTGGTTATGTTCGCTGATGTATTTTAGATGTTAACCGATGTCCCTTGAAATGAGGCTTTAGCTTGACTTTTATAGTCTTCGTGCCATTAATTAGCTCCATTAATGATTTGATCGACGGCTACAACGGCTGGAAACGGTCGCCGGAGTGATTATCCATAATGCTCTCCGTCCGTTACGGCTGCTTGCTGTTAATGGCTTTGACTCCTGCATTAAATACTTAACAAACGTAAAAGTCAAGGTTAACGTTAGCTTTGGTCGAAGGTGCAATGATCTTACGCGATGGTCGTACGGGACGGGCGATGCTATGGTCGAGCGTCATGGGAGACGTACGACTTACCTTTTACGGGAGACGACGGATGTTTTCTGGGTTCTTGTCGAGACCTTATCTTAATACAAGATTTGAATTATAACGTGCGTCTTACCTGCTCTGGTCGTGGTCGTACGACGTGATTTTTTTCCCAAACAGCGAGCTAAGCCTCTTTCTTCGATTTACTCGAAGCAGACTGCATCTCTGAATCGCCTGTATAAAAACACACGGACATCAGTAACTATCGTTCGATTTAAAACAAATTTAAACATACAACTAACGATACCTACTTGTTGAAGTCTCCTGTTGACTTCTTTCCTCCGCAGCCGAAACTGTAACTGTCGTACGACTGAGAAAGCAGAACAATTCCTCGACACCACAAAAGAAAAGTCTTGCAACCTTGTCTTCCGAATCAAGAGTCCCAGTAAAGTTAGTACGTGGAACGTACGGCAAAAGTTAGCAACAGAAAAAACAAATACTGAAGCACACAACAAGATACAGAAATATACCCCTGGTATTCCATCCAGATACGACCTAAAAGGTATCCTCGTCAAGACAGTCGAGCGTTAGCACTCGACCGATGATATATTTAGTCTTCCACCCACGGTCGTGGACCTGGGTATCAGGGACCAAAGTATATCCACCCCTAAGCTTCGAGGATAGGATATACCGATTGTTTGGGAAAACATTTACACCTCACGACCGACGATAGATAACTCATATGACATTTATGCAAGACCATTCTTGTACTAAGATAAGGTCTTACAGGTTATTTACAAACAGACATTCGGTCGTACATTTCAATGTTGGTCGTATGTTCCATACAACCGACGTCCAAGACTCAAGACGGTCATACGATTACACTAACCATTAACAGTCAACATCTGTTTCTTTTGTTCATTAATGCAGGTCCACGAGCAATCATTGCGCAATGGCTAGTAACGGGCGAGCTTTTAATGACATTAAGGACCTAACATCGGTTACAAAACAATTCATCAACACGCATTGATTGCCGACGAAAGCTATATAAAGACCTGTTCCACATCCGAAAAAGGGACTCATCAGACAGTTACATACACCAAATCAAGCGGAACATTGCAACATCAAATATCCAGACTCTACATTTCTACATTCTCAACATTCTTACATCAGAAGCACTCGAACACACATCGCTAACGCATTTTTCGCACGACAACAGTTCGAAACGCACGACAATAGCTTATTTCGCACGTTTTTCGCAAGATGCATAACTTTGTCTTACGATTAAGTTTTTTTCACTCTTATTGTAATCTGTTGTACACAAAACACTTGTTACCAAAGGACTTTCGCCCCTGTTTGGCCATCATAGTGCACTGTCGACTCTCACAAGTCGACCGCGATTTTTTCCCTTGTTTGGGTTTTCTGCGTCACCAATTCTCCTGTCTTATTTTTTTTTTTTTGCGATTGTGTTGTTTCTCTTGAGATCCCTTTCTTTAGTTGTTAAAAGTTCCACATCAACCTTAAGGTATCCTTTGGGTGATTTGAGACCGCCACCACTATACAATGGAGCCATACCACATCAGATCCCGATGAACTTCCCCTTTAACGGAGAAGCCAACGGTTCGTCGCACGGAAATGGCTCCCACCGGACAGTCGGCATGACAGTTCAAAACTCAGGAGTCATTCCCCCAACGGGTGCAATCCCCGATCCTAACAACCCCGTCTCCCAACGACTTAGATGATTGGAGGATCAGAAGGAAAAGATGTTGTCACTGCTCTCAAAGTTGCCCGGTGCCGCCGTCCCCGTCGACGTCGAGCCCCTCACAGGATTCCATGCATCGCCTTTCCTCGACACGATAGCGAAAGTCGACGTTCCGAAAAAGTACAACATTCCTGCTTTTAAGCCCAAATACTTGGGAATAACCGATCCAACGGAGCACATCGCCCAATACAAACAGTTGATGTGGACAACATCAATCCCACATCAATATCAAGAGGTGTGCATGTGCAAAAGTTTCGGCGCTACTCTTACAGGTGCTGCTCTCTAGTGGTTGATCAATATCAAACCCAAGTCCATCAACAACTTCGCGGAGTTGGTCAACCAGTTTTCACAACAATTGCCAGTAGTCGCAAGATGGAGAAGCAGACGAGCCACCTGTACTACGTCGTCCAAAAATCTAGAGAATCCATCCGCGGATATTTCAACCGCTTCAACGCGGAAATGATCAACATCCGAAATTGTGATGTCAAGACCGCCATCGAAGCCTATAAACGTGGTCTAGACGACAACACTACAGGACTGTACGTCGATCTTACGAAGTACCCGCCGGAGAATTTTGAAGACGTACGGGCTTGAACTATATCTTACATGAGAGTCGAAGAAGATATGGCTTTTCGTCGTAAGCATTCTACCAACAAAAAGTCGCTCGAGATCAAGAAACCAGATTTCAAGTCCAAGACCAGTGTCAAGACAGAGCCAGCATGCCAGATATCGAATGTTCGATTCGATTCCTATGCCCAGATTCCCTCAATATCCTAAGATCTCCTCTTACGGATTTAAGGGAACGTCGAAAGACTTGGTCGAAGCTCTTAAAAACATTCAGTCATCCGTCCTATGGCCCAAGAAAAGCGATAACGACGATGACAAGAAAGTCAAGACCAAATGGTGCGACTTCCATAGCGACCATGGTCATATGACAGATAACTGCCTTGCATTGCAGAAGGAGTTAGCCTGGATCGTTCCCAAAGGCCATCTTCAACGTTTGATTGACAAAGAAACTGCGCCAGTTGACAACGTAAGACCAGCTTCCCCTATCCACGAAAAAGTCGTCAACTATGTGACGGGTGGATCAGACGTCTGTGGTTTAACCTATCGGCGGCCAAGAGGCATGTCGGTCAATCATCGGGAGAATATCCCATTCCTTGGTCGTCCCGACCGAAGCAAGAGTTGGAACTGGAGGCAATGCCAATAACGTTCGATCAGGAAGACCTCCAGAACAGCTGGCAGAGACATCACGATTGACTGATTATCCAACTTACTATTGGCAACTGCTCGACCAAAAGAGTACTGGTCGATGGAGGCAGTTCGGCCAACATCATTTTCCTAAGCACAATCAAAGCTATAGGCATCGATAAACCAGAGATCACCTGTCGATCGACGACTCTGATAGGATTCAATGGCGATTCTACCAACACGTTGGGAGAGATCATCCTCCCGGTGTATGCTAAGGGGGTCAACAAGCAAACAAAGTTTAATGTTATCGACTGTTCGTCAGCTTACAATGTTATACTTGGTCAACCATGGATACACGATATGAAGGCAGTCCCCTCGAGCTATCACCAGACGATCAAATTCCCGACGCCATGGGGAGTGCAAGAAATCAAAAGTGAGCAAAAGACCTCTCGTGATTGTTACAAGGCGACATTGAAGCCTAAGAAAAAAGACGCCTAGCAGTTACACAATAGTGACTTCAAGCCTCGCACGACAATTAAGTCACAGGTCCTAGCTTATTTCGTCGCTGATTTCAGTCCTGAACTGAGAAAAGAAGCACAAAACGAAACCCATACTGTGGCGACTACATACGACACGACTTGGCTAGCCCATGTTGACGGTCCTACAAACGCCAAAGGAACAGGTCTTGGTGGCGTCTTAAAGTCCCCACAGGGGGGGCAGAATGGTGTACCCCATACAAATTCCGGTTGCAAAACTACTAATCGTAGGCATAAATATGACTCACGACTAGGGGGCAGTCGGATTTCTCGACAAAAGTAATTCTTTATTGGCCGATATTAAGGCAAGATGCCACCAGGTACGTCTAAAGCTGTGACGCACGTCAATGACACTCAGGTACGATACACCAACCTTTTGAACCTCTACATACGTCTTTGGTCCCATGGCCCTTCATGAGGTGGGGAATAGACATCGTTGGTAAATTACCTCCTGCCCCAGGGCAGAAAGTCTTTTTGTTAGTCCTTACAGATTATTTTTCTAAGTGGATAAAAGCAGCTGCCTACTCCCAGTTCAGGACAGAGAGGCCATCTCTTTTATCCAGACTAACATTCCATGCAGGACAGACACCATTTTTCATTGACTCATGGTCGTGAAGCCATCTTACCTATTGAAGTGCAGCTCCCGACATCGAGACATACTTTCGTCGATCATAATCTGGTAGACCTGAGCTACGACCTCGACGCTCTCGAACAGCTAAGGGAGTCTGCTTTGGTCAAAGTGTCATCTCAGCGTCAGGTTGTTCAACGACATTTCAACAAAAATGTCAAAGCCAAGATATTTTAGGAAGATGACTACGTCATACGACGAGTATTCCAAAACACCAAGGAACCAAACGCAGGTAAATTATCCACTAAGTGGGAAGGGCGTTACCAAATATCTGAAGTCGTTGGAAAGGGTGCTTACAGACTTAAAACCGTTGACGACAAAGACATCCCACGTAGCTGGAGCGCAATACATTTAAAGAAGTATTTCTTTTAAAACTTTTTCTTCGATTTATTTCGACAAACGATTACTGACTTAAGCATCGGAGGGTCGTTGGTCAAACCAACGACCACCCCTGATCTTACATTGCAGGCTCGCAGGATCGCACGAACGACAGTCTTACGATTTATATCGTGAGAAACAAAGTCTCTAAGACTACAAGGTCACGACTAGCATGTCACGATCAATAAGTCATGACTTATACGTCATAAATAGAATCTTATGATTCATCTCATGGATGTTACGATCACGACAGTTGCTTTTTTAATCTGAGTTTCGGAGTCAAAGTCTTAGGGCTTGAACTCCATACTTAGAACATTTTTTTGGCCAGTCGCCCGGTTATTTCTAAAGTTACATGTACCAATGTCGTACAGATTTACATCCGTCTTACTGCTTTATATGCTCGTTTTTTAAAATTTTGTTACCTCTCGTTTATTTTGTTTATTACGACAAAGTAAAGTAACACGATGGTATAACAAAAAAATTACTTGTATTTATATCCAAAAGTTACAAGTAAAGGGCACGACCGATTATAGTCGCCCCGTATCAACAAAGATAAACAAAAATCAAGGCAGAGGAGGGTTCTGCTCCATAGCGACTCCTCGTCGCCAGTTCCAGCGACCTCAGCGTCAGACGGGTCCCCTTCTTCGAGCTTGTCTTCTTGTTCGAGTTCGTCCTCGTCCCCGACTTGCTCCAGGAAAGTGGCGACCTCCTCTTCGGCTCTGGCCATAGGGTCTAACCGTCGTAAATGGCGACAAATGATCGCCGCTCGGACCCTCAGACAGGTCAGAGCCTCAAACGATTGGAGTCGCTCCTCTAAGGACGCGATCTCCCCCTCTTTCGCCTCGACGAGCGACTTAAGGTCCTTGACCTGTTTTTCGCTCTCGGCCAAGGAGCCCTTAGTCGCTCCTAACTCCGCCTCAGTCGCAGAAGACATCTCAAGGGCTTCCTTCAGACGGCATTGCAGATCTTCCTTGCTTTCGCTGATGCATTCAAGAAGCACTGAGCTTCGGCTAGAAGCGATGAATAGATCTCCGCCTTTTCCATCGCCGACTTCTCCTCTCCTGTACCAAGCGAGCTTCATCTTGTGCCTTGCGCATTTTCTCTAAACCCACAGGTGTAACCCTACGGATTTTATCCATATGGACATACAAGTAGAGAGAAGTCTGGAATGCCTATAGCGCACGAATACACATACGTCAGGAAAACTAACGATAAAATAACAAAGCAATAAGCAGGCAGGTCGTACGTACCTTGAAAGTTAGCCCTGCGATGTGCGACCCCATGTTGTCAACCATCACACCCTTGAGCCGCTCTTGGAAGGAAGGAAGAAGGAATTTTTCCAAGTCGGGGAAGAGCTTGTCGCTGTCCATCTCTTCCCCGACCATGAAGTTTGACGGCAACGTGAAGTTCACTGTCATGACACCAGTGGACTCCTCCGTCTTCCTCCCCTTCTATTTGTCGGCCGACGAGGAGAAAGGGGTGACCTCTTCGATTACGCTCGGTGGCATCTTCGTCTTCTTGGAGGTGGCGACCCCAGGCAGGTGACCACCCTTCGGTGACGGTTCCCTCCGGAGAACCGTCCTTTGTTTTTTAACCCCCGACGACGGGGTTGAAGGAGCCTTGCGTTTCAACTCCTTGGCCTGACGGGCCAGGAGGAGTTAAGCTTCCTTCTTCGACACGCCGTGAGTAGGAAAATCGCCTGACCCACCTATAAAGTAAAAGAAATACGATAAGAAGGGAGACGTACAAGCAAAACGTACGACAAAACAGATAAAACATAAGACTAATTTCCTGCTGTCTTTGCTTCCTTCTATGCCTCTTCTTCGGTAGAGGTCTCCATCTCCCTAAGAATTAGGACATCGTCGTCCGAACCCTCATCCCTAAGATTTCGCTGGACGAAGAAAGATTTGTCTTCCGGATTATACATTCAGAATTTTTCGATCTTCGACAATGTCTCCTTGGAGATGCTGACATCAGGGAACGTGATGGCTAAAACAGAAACACATGATCAGCTAAAACGCAAGATTCAAAAGGTAATATACGACAAATGGAAAGAATGACTTACTGTTGGCGTTCCACCCAGCAGTAACCCATGTCGTGTCCTCTTCCAGGAGCTCCAGCGACTGCGTCTTGCCAAAGACGTACCGAGCCTTCCACCCACGGTCGTTTACCTGGGTGTTCAGCACCAGGACCTGGGCTTTCCTGTACTTGGAGAACAGACAATATCGGTGGTAGTTATTGCTAATGCCAAAAATCGTCAAGAAGAATAACTTAAGGTTGATTGTGGAGCTTAACAACTAAAGAATAGGAATCTTGCGACAAACCGTGTGACAAAGACAGAAAATATAAAATAGACAAAGATTTTGGTGACGCGGGAAAAACCTCAACGAGGAAAAAAACCCGCGGACGACTTTAGGGGTCGTCGCTGCACTATGGTCGCCAAACAGGGGCGATATCCTTATGTTTTGGGTGTCGGGAGTACAATGATTACAATGCAAATGAAGTAAAGACTTGAAATGTAAAGTAACAAGTGTTTTGTGTGTGGAAAACAAGTGTGTCGTGTGAAAAACTATGCGTCGTGTGTATAAGTCGTGCGTCGTGAGCGATCAATTGAGAGAGAATTCTTTGCTTCGAGTGTTCTTCTGGGTTCGATTGTGATGATCCAAGATACGTGAAATGATGCTCTAGCCTTTGCTTTTATAGTTTTCGAGCGCCTTGAATGACTCCATAAAGTCTTCTTGATAACGGTCGTAACGGTCGCTGAATTCAATGCTCGTAATTGCCTTTGTTGGTTATGGCCGTTGGTCATTAATGATATTAATCGTGCATTAAACACCAAAAATGTAACAGTAATATCACATGTTAGTCGGTCGAGGTCGTGAGGTATGTCACGTCGGTCGAGGTCGCGAGGTACTTTCGACTTCGACTTTGGTCAAAAGATAAAGTGTTTATGATTCGACTTTAGTATGGAAAAATGTAATAAATGCTCTCAGTGTTTTGGTGGTGGTCGAGACTGGTGAAATTTTACCCAAACAGTTTGCCCCCAAAATTTAAAAATGGAGTGGCAAATTCAAGTTTCAAAAAGTTTTTAAATTTTGTTAGTCGAACGTCTAGGGTCGTGACACGTGTCGAAAATCTCCTCAGTTGTCTTGGAATTGAATCGGTCCAATTCCAACTAAAGAGGAAGTCGAAAAGGGGATAAGGTCGTGACGTCATGATGACGTGCGTTCATGCCTAACAGCTGTAAGCGCCAGGTGTCGACAATCTGTGAAGTATTCGAAAAGGCAAGGGCACGTGTCGACCATCAGGAGACATGATCTGACACGATCATGTACATAAATAGAGACCTACGACGGATCTTTTCCATTTTACGATTTCAGAGAGTTTAAGGCATAGATTTCCTCCGATTTCTTGTTGTTCTTCGTTCAAGCCTTTCCAAACCTGCAAGAATCTTTGACACAGTTAGGAATGTCGAGGTTTTAGAGCGCCTATATAAGGTACGATTCTCAGTCTTTGTATGCGTCGTAAGTCGATTGCTAGGAAACCTAGAAAGAATTGGGACATTTGGGGCTTTTCAGACCGGCAAACTTTGTTAACAGGATTAGCGATGTCGACAGAGCCTAGAAGTACCATTCAAGACCAGGATGATCTCGATAGCTTTAGAAATCTAGCGAAAATCCCTGCGGGGATTTCAGTGAGCAAGGCCGGTCAGATTCGACCGGAGATGTGCCCCGAGGGGTACGTCGTGATATACGAGGATCCCTTTAGAATAGGTTTCGAATGGCCCTACTCTCCTCTAGCGAAGTCCTTTATGTGCGAGTTCGACCTCTCGCCAGGGCAATTGATGCCCCAATTCTGGAGGGTCATCCAGGTCGTCGAGTGACTTACCAGGAACTGGGAGTCGCCGATGAATGTGAAAGACCTCTTGACCGCTTATCAGGTCAAGATGGATATGTACCGTCGCTATAGCCTATTCTCAAAGCATAAGGGCGATCGTACCTTGGTCCTAAAAACTATGGTCAACGACCGCAAATGGAAGACTAGGTATGTCTTTGTACGGGTAGCGACGCTGGACCCCGACAGCGATTGGATCAGGTCCGGGTGGAACATGGCGGGTGAGATTTAGCTTTGGTCAAGCATCTATATTATGTTTATTTATTTGTTCACTTCTCAACTAACGTTCTCTCTTATGTATTTTCAGACATCAAATTTGACGACGTGTAGCCCAACGAAGACTCCAAGACAAAAATCGAGAAGTTTTTGGAGATCAGTCCTGACGACCGATCATTCGTCACACGACACTTATTAGACGAGGACGAAGACCTAGTGTACTTGGGTGAAAATCGTCGAGAGAGTCGAGAGGAAGCAGAGGAAGAAGAAGATGAGGAGGAAGAGGAGTCTGAGGATGCTGAGGAAGAAGAGAAGAAAGAAGAGGCAGAGGTAGAGATGACTGGTAAGTGTACCCTTCTCTGTTCGACATGTTTCTTCCCTTGTTTCAATGTTTTAACTGTTCTTCCTTTCTTGTTTCACAGGAGAATCCCATCGATCCCCACCGAAAGTATCGTCTGCGATGGCCAAGAGGGCGGCCCAAGCAGAACTGGCTTACAAGGCGAGGGAAAAGAGGAAGGAGGCCCCGACAACTGGGTCGGGGGTCCTAAAGAGAAAAGAGGCCCCGACAACTGGGTCGGGAGTCTTGAAGAGGACAAGGATATCCATCCCGAGGGAACCGTCTTTGAAGACGGGCGGCTCGTCGAGATTCGTCACGCCTGAGAAGGCGAAGGCATCGACCGCATCCATCGAGAAGACTTCCGACGCGATCGACGCAACACCCGTCGACCCTGCGCATACGGCGAATTCGACGGTGTCCCCTACTGCCACGTCGGGCCCCTCGTCGGCCGACAAGAGCAAGGGCGAGCAGACAGGAGTGGGCGAGAAAGAATTCACGACGGTAAACTTCACGTTGCCGTCGGATTTCATGGTTGATAATGTCCTGGACGGGACGAACTTGTTCCCTCACTTGGATAAGTTTCAGCTCCCCTCTTTCAGGGAGCGCTTCAACAGGGTCTCTGTTGAAAGTGTGGGGTCCTATGTTGCTGGACTGGCATTTATGGTAAGTCTCTCTTTCAAGACTTGTTTTACATTGTCGGTGTCGAGTATTTACTAATGTGTTTTTACATTTTTCAGACGTTTCAGTCTTCATTGGCCCTGCATGCCGAGACGACGAAGATCGAAGGTCTTGTGTCTTCTGCTCTTAAGAGAGAAGACGCGGCATTGGAGCGGGAGAAGTCCGCCTTGGCGCGTGCCGAGGATATGTCGGTTCGACTCGACGATGCTCTGAATGAGCTAGAGGTTGTTGGAAATGCATGGGACACGGTGAACTCTCGTCTGAAGCTATCCTTCTCTCTGATCGCCGACCAAAGGAGGAGATGGACAAGACGAAGGAATCCTTTACCATGAAGGAGAAATTGGTCGAGGACTCCAGGTCCAAGGTGGTGGATTTGGTGAAGGAGGTGAGGGAACTCAAGGACGAGGCTGTGTCCACCTTTACCCTAGCTCGCTTGATAGCTCGGGCGGCGATCATGTGGCAGTACCTGTCGGGGAAGAGTCCCCTCACGTCCGCGACTGACGAACTGGCCTTCTTTTTGGCCAAAGTCGGGTCTGAGAGAGATTTAAACTCCGACGATGAGAAGGAGGCTGAGGAAGAAGAGGCAGACGAGGGCCTCCAGGGTGAAGCCTCGGGCAAGGACGCAGCTGTCGATCCTCTTTTGCCTTATACAAAAGTTCATCTTTGAGTTTTGTTTTTGATCACTCGACTATTGGTGGTCGAGCTGCTTAGATGTAATTTATCATTTTATATATGGAATCTACCCTATTGCTGAACTCATGTGTTATTTCGATTCATACACGTCGTGGATAAGTATAACATCAATTATTAAATTGATAGGGCGGGTATCACCCCCTATATCTAACCGCAAGTGTACGGTGTCGAAATCAAGTAATAAAGAACGGAAGTACGAGTATCGAATCCACGGGAACTAGGAACCGAGTATCACAATTACTATAATCACTATTAACTGAACTGTCAAAATTGAGAGATGGTTGGTATTAAACTAATTAATTTTCAATAAGAAAAGCACAAACGGAACAGTAGACAACTTGAGGAAAATCCGATAGAGAAAACAGTTGAGGGTTGGAAATCCTTAGGTTTTCACATACGAATATCTGACTTAAAATAATTACCAGTTAATCCCCTAAATGAATACCCAATCTCTAAAATCACCGTTGTTCTCTTTCGAGCAACATCGGATTTTATTTTGAAAAGGACAAGTTTTATCTTTCGATCTCAACCTATGGATTTCTAAACACATTAAGCGCAAGATTCATGTTTGAACGGATAGATTTAATCTCTCGATCTCAACCTAAATGGTTCAATTAGGACTAAGGAGTATTCGGTATATCTCTATCACCAAATTCTCTCCTTAGGCATGCAATTCCTAGTTCTATCTAACAGTTAATTCTCTCGAACTCAACCGGAAACAACAAAACAATTGAAAGCTAGCTAAACTCTCAAAAGCATTAAAAATCAAATTACATGAATTCATTAAAATAGGAAAAACTGATAAAAGTCATTCGTCATCTGTTCATATGTTCAAACCTAATTCAATCCAACCCCCAACATCTAAAGATTAGTTCATGATGTTGGTGGACAAAAACATAGGAGAAGAAAAGGAAACAATGAACGAAAACATGATAAAAGTGATCGTGGTGAACGTGGTAGATGTACTCCCTTCTCCCGGCTCTAATCCGCGTCTCGTTGTGAACTTCTTCTCGATCTGTCCTCTATCGTGGCTCCGAAAGCTTCGAAAAGTCTCCAGAAATCGCCCCTAGACTGCTGTCGTTCGTCGTGTGTGAGTTGCGTCCCAGCGTCTATGACCTAAAGTTGGAATAATAAGCTGAAATTCGCGAAACAGAGGGTTGCGCAGTTTGTGGGGCGGTTTGCAAACCGCGCACAAAACTGCGTGGTTTTCTGAGGCTGTTCCGGGTCAGGTTTGGTTCGGGTCTGGGTCTTGGATCTCGGGCCTCCGTTGGCTTCGTTTTGGACTCCCTTTGGGCTCTTTTTAGCTTCTTTTCTCGATGATTGCTTTACTTTAAGATTACCTGCACATTCCACTAGATAAACCATAAAATTCTGCCTCTTTGCTTAAATACAAGCCAATCTCATTGGTTTGAGCACTGAAAATAACGCCAAAAAGTGGCTTTATCAACAACCCCAAACCGAGCGTTGCTTGTCCCCAAGCAAATCAGCGATAAAATAGACTAAAAGCATATATTAGTGAAATAATAACTGCACAACTCCCAATCGGTACCACGTGATGCAATGGTGATTTCCCATACTCGTGAATGCTTATCTCACTCTCGCCTCCTTCCTACTTCGTTTGATCTATGACCTTCCATTGTAAGTTGGACTCGTGACTGCTCCGTTTCCATTAAGGTTGTTCTAGGTCCAGACATACTAGGGAAAACATTTCGCCTCGACCCTACCTCACGGGATACTCTCGTTTCACTCGAACCTAGGCTGTCACACATGTTGTCATGTTTATGGAGGTTATGTACAAGAATACTCAAAATTCACATGACAACTCTAAAGAAAGACGCACAATTGTCCAAAATTTGATCTCAGAACGGAATCAAGTAGAAAGACAGGGAGTATCAGTAAGGGTGGTCGTATACTCTAATCACATTTTCCAAAAGATCATCCAGGTCTTTACAAGGGTTGTAACGGGGCTAAGGTTATGGCTCAGAAGTGAAGGGTAGAGGGAAACAAAGATCATCGGTGTGTCAAACGTTAGCAGTTATGAACTTTCTTCACATTCTATCTTTTGGCCCTCTTTATCACTACTGGAGTCGCTTTGACTCTCTTATTTAGCTGTTGTGAAGCTATCTAAAAACTGTAAATATATATATAAATATATATATATATATATATATAGGGAAAGGTTCAATAGAGAAGTGCAAATATTTAGAGAAATAGAGAAGTAAAAAAACACGGGACCGTTCATATATGAACGTTCATATAACAGTCATATATGAACGTTCATATATGAACGTTCATATATAAACAGTCATATATGAACGTTCATAAATGAACGTTCATATAACAGTCATATCTGAACGTTCATATATGACTGTTTATATATGAACGTTCATATATGAACGGTCCCGTGTTTTTTTACTTCTCTATTTCTCTAAATATTTGCACTTCTCTATTGAACCTAAGGCTATATATATTTGGCCTTCATTGGTCCTCTTTATTCAAATTGAGGCTGCATTGGCCCTCTTTTCTATTTAATTTCGTAACTGGCCTGTATTCCTTCTTTTCCGCTCTATCTTCTCGTTGTTCATTACCTCTCAGATTGACACACTTTCGGATAGGGTTGGCTAAGGCTATTGGCTAATGGTTTAATAGTGGGTCATGAAATGAACAGTGGTGAGTGTTTGATTACAAACTGGGTTGTGGATGCACACAGATGGGTGAAAATGGTACGATAGCTAAAAACAGGGTTAAACAAACACACAATGCCTGGAATCATCTCTTAAGGTCCACACGATATGGTCTACTACACCCTTACCCAATATCCCGATGGTTGTCTTTGCTACTCAATGCAATAATATAGCGAGATCATTCTATATTCACGACAAGGAACTCGAGAAAGTGTATAAGAATTAAGTGTATGAATCTCTCGAAGTGAAAAACGTCTTTTAGGCTCAAATCTCACTAATGGGTGGTCTCCACTAATGTCCCTAGTCATGTCCTTTCCCGGTCCTTCCCTAGCGGTCACGTCACTATCACAAGATTCTTCCTACAATGGTTGGTCTCGATCATTCAAAACAAAAATTTTAGCTAAAGTGATCTAGGTACTCAGAAGTGCAGGAAATCTACGTGCATAACGTGGGCCCGATTGGGCAACCCTAAACCTTACCCACACATTGTCCCCAATGTGCAAGTGTAGGTTCAGGTAACCCAACTCATTGTGCAGTTATGGCGGTTATCAGACAGGCAAGACAAAATAATAACAAGAAGCATCAAAGAGCTATTCTAAAAAAACATTCAAATTGGCACCCCAAACCTAGGCCGTGGCCTAGGTTTTTCAAAACAAACGCCAACCCGAAACCTTGGTGAAACCGAGGTTTGTACAGGATTAAAAACTTTGAGTGTGTAGATGATGAAAATGAGGTACCCCAAACCTAAGTGAAACTTAGGTTTGTTGCATCTCGTTTGACTAAGAGGTACACAACATACACCACTCGTTAACCAGACAAAGTTGAGAGCGTACCTGTTTGCCCGGACGGAGGAGATTATCTTGAAAGATTTGAGCGCCAATCAGAGACATCGGGGAAAGGGGAGATGGAGAGCGAGAAAGCCAACACACACGAAACAAAGAAAAGACGGAAGAAAGCAGAAAAAAAGAAACACACAAAGCAAGAAAACGAACATGGCACGAAAACAGGGGAACCCGCGCCGTTTGGCGCACGGGTTGTAAGTCACGCAATAAGTCGCGTAACCCCTTGTTTCGAAAACCCACAGAGAGCCCCGCGACTTGGCCCGCGGTTTGTAGGCCGCGGCACAAGCCGCGTAAGTCCCTGTTTCAGCTATTTTTTTGATTTTTTTGTTTTTTCATTTTTATGGTTTTTTGTAACTAAGAACACACTCAAAAACTAAAAATTAAAAGAAAACTAACCTCGGTGGGTTGCCTCCCACTCAACGCCATAGTTAAAGTCGTGGCACGACTGTGTGGATCTCAACTTGGCTCGGTATCCGCGGACTCGAATCGCCCACACTTGCGGTTTTTCACGGATTTTTCCTCATCTGGCTCTCCTTTGCCATCTCCGTCTCTACGCCTTCCATGCTCGAACATCGTGAAAACCTCCTTCTCATCACCAACTCTTAAGGTCATCTCTCATTCCTCCACATCTATCAACGCTATACTTGTGGCCAGGAATGATCTCCCCAAAATGAGCAGGACCTCTACATCTTCGTCAACGTCCAGCACCACGAAGTCCACCGGGAAATAAAAATTTCCAACCTTGATGAGCACATCTTCTATCACTCCGTACGGGTATACGATCGATCTATCCACGAGTTTGAGCGTCATGAACGTCGGCTGCACTTCTCCCAATCCCAGTTTCCCGAAAACAGATAAAGGCATTAAATTAATACTAGCTCCTAAATCACATAATACCTTATCAAAAGAAAACTTCCCAATTTGAATAGGGATTGAAAAACTCACTGGATCTTTGAGCTTCGGGGGAAGCTTGTTTTGGATGATGGGGCTGCACTCCTCAGTAAGTGCAACGGTGGACTGTGATCGATCTCCCTCTTCTTGGATAGAATCTCCTTTATGAACTTCATGTATGAGGGCATTTGTGCCAACGCATCTGCAAACGGGATGTTAATATGCAATTTCTTAAAAATTTCAAGAAATTTAGAAAAGTTAAGATCATCCCTTTGGGCTTTAAGCCTATTCGGATATGGCACTATCGGGACTACCGGCTTGACCGGTGTTTGCTTTGCCGTGGTGGACTGCTCTTTCTTCTTCCCTTCACTCTCTGAGCTCTTTTCAATCACCACCTCTTCGTCAGCCTCCAACTCATCCACATCTACAATCTCCACATCTTGCCTTTCGGGCTCGACTTCCTTAGATGACGGCTTTCTTGTAAGATCTCCGTTAAGATCCTTGCCACTTTCCAGATAGATGGCATTACATTCTTCCCGCTTTGTCCTTTCGGTTTGACTTGGGAATTTCCCGGGTGCTCGGTTTTGTAGGGCTTCCAAAATTTGCCCCACTTGTCTCTCGAGGATCTTAATGGAGGCGGTATTCTGATCAGTTGCCGCCTTGACCGTGTTGACCGTGTTCGCAAGCTCTCCAACCGTGTTGTCCATCTTGGTCATGAACTTCATCATCATGTCTTCCAACCCGGACTTCTTCTCCATAGATGGTCCTTCATTGGAATTCCTTTGATTGAAACCTGGAGGACGGTAAACATTGTTAGCAGTAGGATAATTAGCCAAGTTAGAAGAATTACCGTGCTGTTGTTGACCGGGTGGACTCCAAGAGAAGTTTGGGTGCTTCTTTCACCCCTCATTATAAGTATTTGAGAACGGATAATTCCTCGGTTGGTTGTTCCGGTTTTGTAAGAATTAGACTTGCTCGGGCTCTTGTGGAATACCTCCCTTCAGATGGTTCGTGATAAAAGCTAGTTGAGCCTTTAGTTCTTTCAGCTCATCCGACTCTTGAAAACTCGCGACTCTTCTTACGGCTGATCGTGGAGTAGAGAAACTGTGTTCAGCCAAGTTCTCGATCAGCTCGCATGCTTCTTCATAAGATTTATCCATTAATGCTCCACCCGATGCAGCAGTGATATCGTTTTTGAACTGCGGGTGGAGTCCACTAAAGAATGTCTGGATGATGACCCATCCGTGCAACCCGTGGTGTGGACACTTCTTCAAGATGTCTTTATATCGCTCCCATGCCTCATATAGGGTCTCTTGGTCCCATTGCGCGAAGTGTGTAATCTCGGCCATTAACTGCGCGGTTCTTCCCGGTGGGAAGAATTTATGGAGGAATGCGGCTTTCAGGTCTGTCCATGTAGTGATCTGATCCACTAGCAAACCTTCTATCCAAATTTCAGCTCTCCCCTGGAGTGAGAAGCTGAACAGTCTTAGCTTGATGGCATTTTCCTCCATTCCATTGATCTTGAACGTATTGCAAATCCGTTCAAATTCACGAAGGTGGGCATGGGGATCTTCCGTAGGTGCTCCCCCGAACTGGTTCTGTTGTACCATGACAATGGTACTCGGCTTAATCTCGTAGTAGTTTGCTGCAGTAGCGGACGGTTGAATGCCTATCCATGCGGTTGCCACGTTTGGATTGACAAATTACCGCATCGGAACTCTCGCCGGAGGAGGCGGAGGATTGTTGCGGGGAGGTGCTTCGTCGGCCATTTCGATCTGGATATCTTTTTTTGGCTTTTGTTTCTTTTCGTAAACGGCGGGCGGTTCTTTCAATCTCCGGATCGATTGGTTCGATTCCTTCCCCTCGGGTTTTCCTTGGCATAAACCAATTAGCACCTGAAACGGAAAGAAAACAAATTTAACAATCCAAAAACTGAAGTGATGAAATAAAATAACAGAAAAAAATTTGTTCAATGTAATAGCGCTTATAGCTGGTAGTGCTATCAGTTGCAACTAGTTCCCCGACAACGGCGCCAAAAACTTGATAGGGCGGGTATCACCCCCTATATCTAACCGCAAGTGTACGGTGTCGAAATCATGTAATAATGTACGAAAGTACGAGTATCGAATCCACGGGAACTAGGAACTGAGTATCACAATTAGTATAATCACTATTAACTGAACTTTCGAAATTGAGAGATGGTTGGAATTAAACTAATTAATTTGGATTAAGAAAATCACAAACGGAACAGTAGACAACTTGAGGAAAATCTGATAGAGAAAATAGTTGAGGGTTGGAAATCCTTAGGTTTTCACATACGAATATCTGACTTAAAACAATTACCAGTTAATCCCCTTAATGAAGACCCAATCTCTAAAATCACCGTTGTTCTCTTTCGAGCAACATCGCGTTTTATTTTGAAAAGGACAAGTTTTATCTTTCGATCTCAACCTATGGATTTCAAAACACATTAAGCGCAAGATTCATGTTTGAACGGATAGATTTAATCTCTCGATCTTAACCTAAATGGTTCAATTAGGACTAAGGCGTATTCGGTATATCTCTATCACCAAATTCTCGTCTTAGGCATGCAATTCCTAGTTCTAGCTAACAGTTCATTAAAATAGGAAAAACTGATAAAAGTCATTCGTCATCCGTTCATATGTTCAAACCTAATTCAATCCAACCCCCAACATCTAAAGATTAGTTCATGATGTTGGGGGACAAAAACATATAAGAAGAAAAGGAAACAATGAACGAAAACATGATAAAAGTGATCGTGGTGAATGTGGTAGATGTACTCCCTTCTCCCGGCTATAATCCGCGTCTCGTTGTGAACTTCTTCTCGATCTGTCCTCTATCATGGCTCCGAAAGCTCCGAAAAGTCTCCAGAAATCGCCCCTAGACTGCTGCCGTTCGTCGTGTGTGAGTTGCGTCCCAGCGTCTATGACCTAAAGTTGGAATCATAAGCTGAAATTCGCGAAACAGAGGGTTGCGCGGTTTGTGGCGCGGTTTGCAAACCGCGCACAAAACCGCACGGTTTTCTGAGGCTGTTCCGGGTCAGGTTTGGTTCGGGTCTGGGTTATGGATCTCGGGCCTCCGTTGGCTTCGTTTTGGACTCGTTTTGGGCTCTTTTTAGTTTCTTTTCTCGATGATTGCTTTCCTTTAAGATTACCTGCACATTCCACTAGATAAATCATAAAATTCCGCCTCTTTGCTTAAATACAAGCCAATCTCATTGTGTAACACCCTCAAATTTGGGACGAGCAACTAACTTTAAAATTCAAAAATCAACAAAAATAGATAAATTCATTTCTACAATTTATTCCTCAAAATACTTTGGAATTAATAACATTATAATTCCCCAAATAAAACAACCTAAACGGGTGTCACTTAACACAACACAAGTTGCTAGTCCAAACAAGTGCGGAAGACTTCACTAAACACTTCACCTCTCGTGCACGCTACTAGCACCCGCCACTTCATAATGTAGCTAGAGTTACCCCAACCTGAGCCTGTTGCACATGCCGACAAATAAAAAGGGTTAGACTTACGCCTAGTGAGTTCAAGTATTTTATCATGACTACATAAAAATCATAAATCGGAAGGTTGTCGTTTTAGTCATGATTTAGATAAATCTTTCGTTGAAAGTTGCGACAAAGATTATTATTTCCAAAGGGTTTCCCAAGCGGGCATAAATGACTCATTTTCCAACGCACACAAAATCTAGGAGAAAAGTTCCCAAAGTGTATAAAGGGTTTTCTAAAATGAATTCCAACTCCAACTCACTCAAAACATGTTTAGACGTAAATATCCCGAGAATTATAAACGTGGACAAAATTCCAATATTTAAAACATCCAAATAAATGAGGCATAAAAACTCTATCAATGAACCATGAAGACATTTCATATAAATAAAGTACGTCACCGAAAATATGGATAAAAGTAACTACCCAAATACAACACCTTTCGGTGACGGGGGAGACCCGATTCCATCGAAAATGACGGGCACACAAAGTTAAGTCACTCGTGATGTTACTGGATTACACCTCAAGTCCCGACCTTAGTTCCCATGCCATAAAGACATTACAACCTCAAGCCCCGGTCATTACTTCCATGCCATAAAGACATCATCAGACCAAAATAAATTGCCTTTATTGCATACCCCGTAGAGTTACACCTCAAGGACATACAAGGAACCTTAGTGCATATCCAGTCTAGACGAGTTACACCTCAAGGACTTCAATGTCCCTTATTGCCTACTCGCTAGTTGCCCACACGGCCTACGCATATAACCATGCATCCCCATAGTCCTCTCCTCGTGCACAAAGAGATGGACCATCAAATAAAGACTGACTCATATGCCTATGGATCCAATGTGACACAGTCTATAAAACATGCTTAACCCGGAATAACTAAAACACCCAAGCATGTAAATATCGATATTGAGCAATAAAATGCATCACGTTGCAATAAATGCAAACCATAAATAAGACTCCACATCGAGCCATTTAAAACGGACAAATGTCCCCAAAGTTTTCTCAAGTCAAAACCGAGCAAAGTGCTCAAAGTTCGCTAGACCCATAAATAACGGTCACCATCGCATAAAATGTGTTTAAACTTTGATTAGGTAAATAGGTACCACAAACCCATTATTAACTTCAAAACTCGACACGGTTAGACAAAAGAGTTTTCCCCAAAGAACTCACGCCCTTATAATTCTCAAAATGACTCTTGACACTAAATCGTGTATTTCTCAAATGGTTTATAAAATCATTTAAACATATATGATTAAACCATCAATTAAACCTCATTTTGAGCAATTAATCTTTTTAAGACAATTTATGGTTTCTAACCATCCAAATATCCGAAAGCCCCAAATATGGGTGTTTTACACATTTATGAAGATAAGCACTTCAAAAAGAGTTAA
Organism: Saussurea involucrata; assembly: GCA_033807775.1. NCBI lineage: Eukaryota > Viridiplantae > Streptophyta > Magnoliopsida > Asterales > Asteraceae > Saussurea > Saussurea involucrata. The sequence goes on along the minus strand of CM066321.1, from coordinate 234,090,283 downwards.
ACCATTCAAATAACTCAACCACATATATTTTCATGTAAAACACACAAATATTTGGAAAATACTCATTTTGGCATCTACAAATCAACACCTAAATCTCTCAAACTTATGCTCTGATACCAACTTGTAACACCCTCGAATTGGGAAAGAGCAACTAACTTTAAAATTCAAAAATCAACAAAAATAGATAAATTCATTTCTACAATTTATTCCTCAAAATACCTTGGAATTAAAAACATTATAATTCCCCAAATAAAACAACCTAAACGGGTGTCACTTAACACAACACAAGTTGCTAGTTCAAACAAGTGCGGAAGACTTCACTAAACACTTCATCTCTCGTGCACACTACTAGCACCCGCCACTTCATAATGTAGCTAGAGTTACCCCAACCTGAGCCTGTTGCACATGCCGACAAATAAAAAAGGTTAGGCTTACGCCTAGTGAGTTCACGCATTTTATCATGACAACATAAAAAAAACTCATAAATCGGAAGGTTGTGGTTTTAGTCATGATTTAGATAAATCTTTCGTTGAAAGTTGCGACAAAGATTATTATTTCCAAATGGTTTCCCAAGCGGGCATAAATGACTCATTTTCCAACGCACACAAAATCTAGGAGAAAAGTTCCCAAAGTGTATAAAGCGTTTTCTAAAACGAATTCCAACTCCAACTCACTCAAAACATGTTTAGACGTAAATATCCCAAGAATTATAAACATGGACAAAACTCCAATATTCCAAAACATCCAATAAGTATGAAGCATAGAACCCTGCCAATAACTATGAATACAGTTAGTATAAATAAAGTACGTCACCGAAAATATGGATAAAAACATATACCCAAAACCACACCTTTCGGTGACAGGGGAGACCCGATTCCATCGAAAGTGACGGGCACACAAAGTTAAGTCACTCGTGATGTTACTGGATTACACCTCAAGCCCCGACCTTAGTTCCCATGCCATAAAGACATCACAACCTCAAGCCATAAATAGATTGCCTTTATTGCATACCCCGTAGAGTTACACCTCAAGGACTTACAGGCGACCTTATTGCATATCCAGTCTAAACGAGTTACACCTCAAGGACTTCAATGTCCCTTATTGCCTACTCGCTAGTGGCCCCCACGGCCTACGCATATAACCATGCGTCCCCATAGTCCACTCCTCGTGCACAAAGAGATAGACCATCAATTAAAGACTGACTCACTTGCCTATGGATCCATTGCGTTACAGTCTAAATTTACATGACCCCAAATGAACGACAACGCACTCAAAGCATGTAACATTTCGAATAGATATGTCATAATCGCATATAACTCCAAAAACCCGACATAAAGTAAATTTAAATCGGACAAATGTCTCCCAAGACTCATCTGAATCAAAGTCGAGCCAATAGCTCAACAACACCATTGACTATAAAATAAAAGTCATCATAAACGATAAAAATGTATTTAACCAACGTTTATGCAATTATATGCTTCAAAGTATGATTAACTAAAAAAACGTCATGAGTTGACATGTATCATTTTTCAAATAAAATTATACCATTTAAAATCTCAAAATGTTTTATAACTCAAAAATATACATTTTTCACACAGTTTATAAACCAAATACACTAAAAATACCTTTCGTCAAATGACCACGATTTATATAATAAACCATCAAAAGAACACATTAGTATGATTTCCTTTTCATAATGTCCCAAAAACCCAAATATGGCATTTTACAATATTTATAAAATCAAATGTATCAAAAATGTAAATTTCATCAAACAAGTAGCACATTTGATAAACACCAAGTAAAACAGCTCAATACTTCAAAATGGACATTTTTGGCATGTACAAAGTTTTCACAAAGCAACTTGAACTCACCTTGCTAGGTTACGTTAAACCTAGTTTTCATCCAACTTGCGTAAACTTCTTGTTACCTTTCAATTGCTAAGAATCATAAACCACCAACAAACTCAATCTTCTTCAATCCTTCCATGAATAGCTAGCATTGCATCTCCATCTCCATCTTATATATATATAAGATCCATAGAAAAAGATCCATAGCAGCCGATGTTGCTCTTCTTTCTTTCTTCAATATGCCAACTGTTGTTGTCTTTCCTTTTATAAAAGAAATAAAATTGCTGCTGCTTTTCTCTTGTTAAAAAAAAGAAATCGATGCCCTAGAGATGAACTGGGCTGGCCTCACACATAGAAGATTGGACTGCCACAACATTGGGCCTCACACACTGGAGTCTGGACTGATACCACAATGGGCCGAGATTTATTCCTTATCAAAAGTATAAAAAAAGTTGTCTCCTGCAAGAGTCGAGCTCGAGACAAACAACACGCAGATGGACAACTCTACCACCCTACCACAGCTCCCTTATCTGTCATAATAACTCTTTTAATTCTTTTATTCTCTTTCCAACAGATTCAACATTTTGTCCAACTTTGGCATTGGTTTCGGGCCTTATGGGAATCGAATTTTAAAAAACTCAAAACACGAATATTGTAATTATGTGTGTTAAATTTCTATATAATCTTGAATCACTTAAATCGGGGCTAAGACGAGTGAGATATGATTCTTCTTTATATATATATATATATATATATATATATATATATTTCGCTGCAAAGTGTTCCAAACCAAAAATCCGGGTGTTACAATTCTATAACATCCCCAGTCCACCGTACACGATATTGTCCGCTTTGCGGATACCCTCTGCATAACAGCATGCCGGCACAGCTCACGGTTTTGTTCCTGCCCGCACAAGCATACGCGGGACGCACCCAGACCGCACCCTGTGACAGGTAAAAGGCCTCATGCAAGGAAGGTATCCATCCACCCTTATAAGGAGGACTTCGTTCCCCCTCCTAGCCGATGTGGGATCTCACAATCCACCCACCTAAGTGGGATCAGCGTCCTCGCTGACACATCGACCCGGTGACCGGCTCTGATACCATTCTGTAACATCCCCAGTCCACCGTACACGATATTTTCCGCTTTGCGGATACCCTCTGCATAACAGCATGTCGGTACCGCTCACGGTTTTGTTCCTGCCCGCACAGGCATACGCGGGACGCACCCAGACCGCACCCTGTGACAGGCAAAAGGCCTCATGCAAGGAAGGTATCCATCCACCCTTATAAGGAGGACTTCGTTCCCCCTCCTAGCCGATGTGGGATCTCACACTAGTGGCCCCCACGGCCTACGCATATAACCATGCGTCCCCATAGTCCTTTCCTCGTGCACAAAGAAATGGACCATCAAATAAAGACTGACTCATATGCCTATGGATCCAATGTGACACAGTCTATAAAACATGCTTAACCCGGAATAACTAAAACACCCAAGCATGTAAATATCGATATTGAGCAATAAAATGCATCACGTTGCAATAAATGCAAACCATAAATAAGACTCCACATCGATCCATTTAAACCGGACAAATGTCCCCAAAGTTTTCTCAAGTCAAAACCGAGCAAAGTGCTCAAAGCTCGCTAGACCCATAAATAACGGTCACCATCGCATAAAATGTGTTTAAACTTTGATTAGGTAAACAGGTACCACAAACCCATTATTAACTTCAAAACTCGACACGATTAGACAAAAGTGTTTTCCCCAAAGAACTCACGCCCTTATAATTCTCAAAATGACTCTTGACACTAAATCTTGTATTTCTCAAATGGTTTATAAAACCATTTACACATATATGATTAAACCATCAATTAAACCTCATTTTGAGCAATTAATCTTTTAAAGACAATTTATGGTTTCTAACCATCCAAATATCCAAAAGCCCCAAATATGGGTGTTTTACACATTTATGAAGATAAGCACTTCAAAAAGAGTTAAACCATTCAAATAACTCAACCACATATATTTTCAAGTAAAACACACAAATATTTGGAAAATACTCATTTTGGCATGTACAAAGTTTTCGCAAAGTAACTTGAACTCACCTTGCTAGATTTAAGCTAAATCTAGAGCTTCTCCAACGTAAGCTCCTTTGATGAAGTTTGCATCCTCAATCCAAAACTTCCAAAAACCTAAATTCATAACTTCCAACCATGAATATTAATATTCAACCACTTCAAAACTATTCCCAAACATCTTATATTAAAATCTCAATTTTGACCAAAACCCCAATATTAACCTAACTTCTCCAAAATCATCCAAACCAAAATTGAATAAACAAAACACTAGGAGATCATCAATGGAACATTTATAACTCATATAAAAGTATAGAAGCTAGGAGGATGAACTCACCACTTAGGTTTTGATGAAAACCTAGAAAACCCCAAAAATCTCTAGTGATGTGGATGAGACTTGTTCTTGCATCAATGAATGAAACCACTAGCATAAAATGGAGGAGGAACACATTAATCTCCATGAAAAAGCCCCAAAATCAGTTAGGGTTTGTGAGAGAAAGTGGGGAAACGATTTGGAGAGAAGAGAAGAGATTTGAGAGACTTACCACCACCAAACACCCTTGAATCTTCCTATGAACCTCAAAACTCTTTCTAGATCCTTGAAGAGCTTTCAAAATCGGAACCATAGCCACTTGAATCGCCAAAATCGGAGTTGAAATGAGAGAGATATGAAGAAATGAAGTTTGATGAAATTCGTATTTGACAGCAACCAGGTACCCGTCCGCGACAATGACACACGACAATGACACGGTCATTGTCGCTGGTCATAGTCGCACAAGGTGTACCGTAGGTTGTACCCTTGGTGCGACAATGACACGGTCATTGTCGCTGGTCATAGTCGCACAAGATGTACCGAAACTGTTTTGGCCATAACTTCTTCGTTGGACTCGTATTCGAATTCCTCATCTAACAAGACCATAAAATCTAATATTTAACCCAAAATATTACCTTTCATATTTTTCTTAAAAGATCGGTTTCTCACTGATTCGAAATTATGCTTATCCGAAAATTACGGGTGTTACACATTGGTTTGAGCACTGAAAATAACGCCAAAAAGTGGCGTTATCAGAAATCCATTAAGTGCAGAACAAACAAGGAATCGTGTGACTTAGGCATCCATTGCAATTACAACGATTAGCATACAAGTCATAAGACTTTTGTGCTTTCAGATCGTGTTGGCAAATATAAGCACATACGACCAAAGCATTCATTTAGAATACTAAACTTTTCTAGGTTAAAAAACTCAGACCATGGGGTCGCTAGACCTGGTGATCGTACATTTAGATCGTATGACGAAACTCGAACCATGTGCCCCTGTGATAGAATAATCAAGTCATAGACCTGAACACTTATGTCATGCGACCTTGCGAGATTAAAATCGTGTAGTAGACTTAGCAATCTTATGTCGTGCGATCTGCGATAAAACAATGTCAGAGATTGGTCGTTGGCTAGCCAACGACCCTCCGATGCTTAAGTCAGTAATCGTCGCGGTAAAAAATCGTATGAATAATAGAAAAGGACTTAGAAGACATACCTTTCCAGACGTGTTGCATTACAGCTGCGTGGGATACCTCGATTGTCGAGGGTTCGGAGTCGATAGACATCTTTACCCATGACTTTTCTGCGGCTTCAAGGTGGTCTTATAGCAATCACGGGCGACTTTAGGCTCACTTTTGATCTCCTGGACCCCTATGGCATAAGGAATTTCATGGTCTGGTGGTACGTCGAGGGGACAACTTTCATTTCATGGATCCACGGTCGGCCTAAGATGATGTTATAGGCCGACGAGCAATCAATGACGTTGAACTTGGTTGGCTTATTGATTCCTCCGGTATAGACAGGCAAGGTGATCTCTCTGAAGGTACTCGTCGCTTCCCCATTGAAACCGACCAAGGTTGTCGAACGTCGGGTGATTTCCGATCGATCGATTCCCATGGCCTTGATGGTGTCTGTTTGGGTAAAATTTCACCAGTCTCGACCACAACCAAGGTAAGGAAAACCTTTATCCTCTGATCAAAGGTAAAATCATAGTACTTTATCCTCTAATCAAAGGTAAAATCGAAAGTTATTCACCTCACGACACTCGACCTCGACGTCGTATAGTTCATACGAACGACGTATATAACCTTGCGACCTCGATCGACTAACGTGCAGTATTACTGTTATGTTTTTTCAGTGTTTAATGCATGAATCAATGTCATTGGTGACCAACAGCTATAACCGACAAAGGTCACTAATGGCAGTTGTTGATCCAAACCCTCAGTGATTTGATAATGACCCTCTCTTAAATACTTAGTGAAAATTGTATGTAAACAATATGTATCAGAGTTTCACTATCGCTGATAAGTACTAAGATCTTACAGTACCGCTGATAGGAACTCTCGCTCTTTAAATTAAACATTCAGCGAACACTGTTCACCATAATGCGCTGAGTCTGTTCAGTCCTTATGGTGATCGCTGATAAGTTAGTTGTTTACTTATAATCCCTGAAGAAAAGTTTCACGTCAACAAAGGTTCTACGCTGAAGTCGAAGATCAAGCTCAAGAACCAGCGACAAGTCTACTAATGAACTGATGCGGATCAGCGAAGACTCAGATTTGTCCACTCAACGTGAAGTATCAAGTACAAGACTTCAGCTATCGCTGAACTTTATCATTCGCTGAATAGTAAATGATAATCGCTGAATCAACGAAAGCTGATCATGAAGTCCTCCGTACAAAGTACTTTTGTCTTAACCTCGCTTGCACGCCACCGTACGAAATGTCAGAAAAGAACCTCCGAAAATCTGAGATCGTACAACCACTCGGATACTACACTGTTCATTCATGCGGCTACTAAGGTTGTCAACAAAGGTCAAGGACATGCAACCAATCCACTGATGACACGTGTAAAGCGTATACTGAATTGCATTAAATGCATGCAGTATATAAAGAGATGAACTCACTTCATTTGAAGTAACTTGCTAACTCTGGACAATTTCAAATCTCTCTCAAGATAGGATTTTATTAGTAATCTCCATATCTTTCTTAGTGCAAGAAACCTTAGTGTTCCAACTTGTTTAGATTTAGGTTTATCCTTAATCTTGTTTCCGCAACAAGCTGTAAATTGTTAATGATTTATCAATAAACAATTTAGAAAAGTAAAATAGCGTGTTTGTATTCAACCCCCCCTTCTACAAACTTGTATAGGCCTTTCGGGACCAACAAGTGGTATCAGAGCAGATTTGTTTAAACTCATAAACAAGATCTAATCTAAGATATTTCTCTTCCTTGCTATTTTCTGAAAATGGCCTCCCACACAAACACAAATTATATAGACAATGGTTCTCTTGCAAAACCCCCTAGATTTTCCGGAGACAACTTCAACTTATGGAAAAATAGGATGATGCTCTTCCTAGAAGGTGTAGACCCTACTATGACCTACTATCTTGAAAACGGCCCACACATCCCTGTAACTATTGATCCTTTAGTTCCAGCCACTGCAACTCGAGCTGCTATTCCTGAAAGGCTGATTCCAAAGGAAATACACATGTGGACCGATGAAGACAAGAAGAAAGTGGCTATAGATACAAAAGCCAGATCCATACTATCCATGGCCCTTCCTGACGAAGTCTACCATTCCGTCATGAACCTGAAATCCTCAAAAGCCATTTGGGACACAATATGTGTTCAGTATGAAGGAACGTCTGAAGTCCAGGATTCAAGAAAGATCAACCTGGTAAGACAATACGAAAGCTTCATTTCTGGTAAGAATGAAACTCTCTCTGAAGTTCATCAACGTTTTAATTGCTTAATTATAGATCTTAAAACGGTTGGTAAGGAATATTCTAACTTTGAAGTGCTGACAAAGTTTTTAGAATGTTTACCTGAAAGCTGGGACAATTATTCCATGTGTCTCAAGCTGTCAAAAGATCTAAGATCAATGACACTCGCTACCTTATATGGCACATTGCTGAATCATGAGCAATCTAGCCATCTTAAGAAGAATATTGTAAAAGATTCCAAAAGCACCCCTATTGCTTTAATCTCAGAGGAACCTTCTACTCAGCGACCCGTGGTCACTATCACTGAGTTAGAAAGTAACTCTGAAAGGTCATCAGATTCTGATTCTTCAGATGATGATGAATCCTTGGCTCTCCTAACTAAAAAGTTTAGGAGATTCGCCAAGAAGAAAATGTTTAGAAAGAACAAAACTCTTTCTATAGCTGACAAGCCTAAGTCATCAGCTTTTGTTGATAAGGCTACTGCTACTTGTTTCAACTGCGAAAAGACAGGTCATTTCGCTAACGAGTGCAGGTCAAAGAATATCATGAGACCTTCAGCTTTTACAAAGAAATCCTTTGTTCCAAGGAATAAAGATGACAAATACTCAAAGCTGAAGGAAAAGTATGCAAAGCTGAAAAGCTTTAAGAAGAAAGGAAAAGGCCTGATGGCTGACTATGATTGGGCTGCTTCTGATGAAGAAGCCTCATCATCTGATTCTGAAGATGATGAAGCAAATCAATGTCTCATGGCCAAGATTGAAGAAGAGGAAGAAAGTTCAGACATTCCCTCCACTTCAACATCTGCCATTCAGGTATCACCTTCCTTCTTTACCAATATTGCAAATATTGATGAAGCTGATAGTCTCCGTAAAATCGAACTGCTGACTAGAAGTTTATACGAAGCCATGAACGGCAAAGCTGTGGTTGAAAACCAAAATCTTGATCTCGCTGAAAAGCTTAAAAACTGCCACCTTCAAATAGAAAAGCTTTCTAAATTTGAAGAAGATTTTAAAGATCAAGTCCATTTAAATCAGCTAGTCAAAATCGAACGAGCGAAAGCTATCGCTGCATTAAAAGCTGAACAAGCTACTGTTGAAGGATGGTGTAATTCTTCAACAAAGATCACTGAGATAATTAAGGCTCAGATTCCTCTGAGTGATAAACGTGGTCTGGGTTATAAATATGATACTCCAATACCAACCACTGAACGTTCAATGCTTAAATTTGGAACGTTCGTATCCTCAGTAGCTGACACTTCTTCATCTCAGTACTCCTCGTCGGTTACACCAATCCCTGAGGAAACTCCTACCTCCTCAAAAGGTAAGGAGAAAATGGTTTATTCAAAACCTACCTCTGTCTCTAAAGACAAAGGTAAAGGAATTGTTATTTATCAAAATCCTCAGAAGGGTACCTTAGTACCTAAGCTGAATGCTTCCAAAGCCTTAGTGATTCATTCATCTGGTTCTAGAAATCAGACCTCTGGATCAGTTCAGCGACCTACTCCTAGACTCAGAGTAGGTATCCTTGGTAAGAAATCTGAAGAACTGAATGTTCGTCCTATTTCAAAAACCAATAGTGTACTTGGTGCTGGCACTTCTAATTCCAAATTAAAAGCTCAGCACTCAAGTGGTCCTAGAACTAATTTTAGTTATAGGAAATGTTATCACTGTGGACTTACCGATCATATTGCATGTAAGTGTCCCACAGCCACCAAAGCTGATAAGATAGCTAAGGTGAAGATAGCACCCAAGAAGACCAAACCAGTTGCAATTCAGGTCAAGGTGACTCCTACCGCTGAGGTCAAGAAATTGACCAAAGTGAAGAAAGACAAAGCTGAATCTTCAAATGCTGCGAAGACTGCTGAACCCATTCCAACTACTTCCACTGACAAACGCGTATACATGGTGAAGTGGGTACCCAAGCAAAACTAATCTTCCTTTGTATTGCAGGTTAAGAAGGGTATCTGGTATCTCGATAGCGGATGCTCTAGACACATGACTGGAAAGAAAAACCTGCTCGCTGAATACAAGGAAGAGAAGGGTCCCTCTGTGACTTTCGGTGGAAATGGAAAAGGACATACCCGAGGGTATGGTGTACTTTCAAATGGTACAACATCCTTCAGAAGAGTCGCATATGTTGAAGGGCTGAAGCATAATCTTCTAAGCATCAGTCAGCTTTGCGACATGGATAACAAAGTGATTTTCACTAAGGAATCCTGCTTTGTCTCTGACAAAAAGGAGAAGATAGCTCTCAGCGGTTATCGTTTGGAAAATGTTTACGTTATAAACATGGACTCAACAACCACTGAGAACTCCTGTTTCTTCTCAAAAGCATCTTCTGATGTTAACTGGCTATGGCACAAAAGGCTCTCACATCTCAACTTCAAGACACTGAATACTCTTTCATCCAAAGAGTTAGTCACTGGTCTACCTCAACATTCATACGCCAAAGAGTCCTTATGTTCTGCGTGTGAAAAAGGGAAGCAGACCAAGGCAAGCTTTAAGTCAAAGCAAGTTTCCTCAGTGTCATCTCCTCTACAACTACTCCATATGGATTTGTTTGGCCCCGTTAACAAACAATCCATCGCTGGAAAGAAATATACGCTGGTCATAGTTGATGAATTCTCTCGTTACACATGGGTAATGTTTCTCCGTTCTAAGAGTGACACCCCTGAAGAACTCATCACCTTTGTTCGGAAGATGGAAACTCTGAACAATATGACTGTTCGCTCAATAAGGAGTGATCATGGAACTGAATTCAAAAACAGTTCTCTTGATTCCTTCCTTGAGAGCAAGGGTATTTCTCACAACTTTTCGTCAGTGAGAACACCACAACAAAACGGAGTCGCTGAAAGAAGAAATAGAACAATTATTGAAGCTGCACGTTCAATGCTCAGCGATTCTCACCTGCCTACTCAGTTTTGGGCAGAAGCTGTCAACACTGCTTGTTTTACACAAAACAGGTCGCTGATAGTTAAAAGATTCAAAAAGACAGCCTATGAACTCTTTCATGGGAGAAAGCCTTCAATCAGCTTTCTTCACATCTTTGGATGTCAGTGTTTCATACTGAACAACAGAGATGCCCTTGGAAAGTTTGATCCTAAGGCTGATGATGGAATCTTTCTTGGATACTCCTCAGTTTCCAAAGCCTTCAGAGTCTTCAACCGAAGAAGACAAACTGTAGAAGAAACTATTCACGTCACGTTTGACGAATCCCGTTCAGCGAACTCTAAACCGAACGCTGATACAGAAGAACTGAATCAATGGATGTTTTCTCATCTTGGTGATTCAGAAGATGTTCCCACTCCTCATGCTCACACAGTAGAAAATGATGGTCCTTCTATCATTCCAAATATGCAAAATAGTGAAACTGAAACATCTTGGGTCTCAGCTGTTCCTATAAACACTATACCTGCAGTTGATCCAAATGTCTCAGAAATTCCATCTATTTCTCAGCAATCAGTGAATGAAGTGGCAAACGCAAACATTCCTCTCTTAGCTGATAATCCAGAAGTAGCTGAAGCCTCATCTTTAGTTTCTCCAGTTCAGACTGAGTCAGCGACGCATGCTCCGGCTCAGCGATGGACTGTAAATCACCCAATCGATCAAATTCTTGGTGATCCCAACGCTGGTATTCAGACTCGTAGAAGTGCAGGTAATATTTGTTTATTTGTTAACTTTATTTCTTTAACTGAACCAAAGAAAATAGATGATGCCCTCAGAGATCCAAACTGGGTCAGCGCTATGCAAGAAGAGCTGACTGAATTCGAAAGAAACAAAGTTTGGAAACTTGTTCGTAGACCAACTGACAAAACGGTGATAGGCACTAAATGGGTCTATCGAAACAAGTTGGACGAACATGGTACTGTAACTCGCAACAAAACTCGTCTTGTTGCTCAGGGATACAGACAAGAGGAAGGCATAGATTATGACGAAACTTTTGCTCCAGTAGCAAGACTTGAATCTATTCGTCTTTTCTTAGCATATGCTGTACACAAAAACTTCACTGTACATCAGATGGATGTTAAGTCAGCGTTTCTAAATGGAAAGCTGAATGAAGAAGTATATGTGGAACAACCTCCAGGATTCTCAGATCCTAAGCGTCCAGGTTATGTTTATAAACTGGACAAGGCACTTTATGGCTTAAAGCAAGCTCCACGTGCATGGTATGATACTCTTTCTACTTATCTCCATATTGAAAAATTTGAGCGAGGTAAGATTGACAAAACTTTGTTTTTTAGAAAAGTAAAAGGTCATATCATTTTAGTTCAAATATATATTGATGACATTATATTTGGTTCTACTAACCCTGAGCTTTGTACTCGTTTCGCTGATAGAATGAAAGATGAGTATAAAATGAGTATGATGGGTGAACTAACATATTTCCTTGGTCTTCAGATTAAGCAAACTGAAAAAGGAACTTTTATAAATCAGGGAAAGTATGTTAAAGATATGCTGAAGAAATTCGACTTAACTGAAAGCTCAGCTATGAAAACCCCTATGGCACCACCGCTGATACTTGATAAGGACACAAAGGGTGTTCCTGTCAATGTCACGCTGTACCGTGGGATGATCGGGTCACTATTGTATCTTACAGCTAGCCGACCCGATATTATGTTTGCAACATGTCTGTGTGCACGATATCAAGCTGAACCTAAGATATCCCATATGAAAGCTGTAAAGCGAATCTTTCGATATCTTAAGGGTACAGCGAATCTAGGTCTTTGGTATCCCAAAGACTCAGGATTCGATCTAACTGCCTATTCAGACAGTGATTTTGCAGGTTGCAAAATGGATAGGAAAAGCACCACAGGAGGATGTCAGCTCCTGGGCGGAAAGCTGGTAAGTTGGACAAGTAAGAAGCAAAACTCAGTGTCCACTTCCACAGCTGAAGCTGAGTATGTAGCCGCTGGAAGCTGCTGTTCTCAAGTCTTGTGGATGAGAAATCAGCTACTAGACTATGATCTTCAGCTCTCCAAAATTCCAATCTATTGCGACAGCACAAGTGCCATCGCTATAGCAAACAATCCAGTGCTACACTCAAAGACAAAACACATAGAAATCAGATATCATTTTATCAGAGATCATGTGATGAATGGTGATATAGAACTTCATTTTATCCCAACTGATTATCAGTTAGCTGATTTGTTTACCAAACCTCTTGATGAGACAAGATTCAACTTTCTCATCAGCGAGCTTGGAATGCTGAACTTTGAAGGATAAAATCTTCAGCGGTTCACATTTATCAGCGATACGTTTATACATTCTTGTATAGGCTTCGGGATAAAATCAACTTTTATAATCCATTTCATCATCTTCTCTCTGAATAAACTTGGTTAAACTGATATCCAGGTATGTTTTCTCTCTCTGACAATCGCATGTAAATGCAAGATTTCAAAATAAATTGCATCGCTGAATATCTCTTCCTTAACAGCGATATTTTGAAAATTCCTTAAACCTTCACTGATATTTCTATTCAGTGCTTCATGTTTTTCAAAAGAGTCCCTGAGTTTTTCAAAACCTCAGAGACATCCTAAAAGAATGTGAAAGGACAGTTGTGACGTCATTGCAACGGATAACACTCGGCACGATTTCTTTCTGACACACGTTTGCACGTTTTGTTCAAACTTCCAATCAAATGCAAACACGTGTCCGTGTCATGATGAAAACCTTTTCCCGCTCAAGGTTTTCTCTCTCTAAAAATCCCTATATAAACAACTCTTGGTTTATATTTGTCTTTTACGCGAACAATCTTTCTCCGCAAGAAAAGAATTCTCTGTTGCATTTGTGCTCTCAAAAACCTCAAGAACTGTTCATCATCTTCTTCATCAACTTCAAGGTTAATATGTTCTTATTTTTTATCAAATGCGTATAACTTGTTTTCGATCTTCTCTTTGTTTTAACAAGATCAAACAAAAGACCTTTTTTAAAATAAAATCATTTCTTTCATGGGTTTATGAACACAACCATTTCATGGTTGTTCTTCAAGTTTTAAATCTAAATCTTAAACTTGTTCTTCATTCGTATCCATTTTTCTTTTAGAAACTGGAATACAAGATTTTATGGGTTTTACTTTTCTTTTAAAATCAAGAAAAACCTTAATCTTCATTAAGACATTTTTTTTGTCTGAATGAAATGGACAAGATTCGAAAAATCTTAACGGAAATTTCTTTCCACATTAAGATAATTCTTATCTGTTAACATCTTTGGTTGAACTAATAATACAGTGATATGGCATCTTCAAAGCTGAATGTTACCGCTGAATCCATCTCCACTGACTTTGAGGAAATGGAAATCTTCAAAGCCCCCTAGGTGAAGTTCGAGCTGGATCAACTCGATTGGACTAAGGCCAACAACCTCTCAGCTCTTCTCGAGTTTCCTCCTCGGAAGCAAGTATCACATCTGGACGATGCTGTAAGTTTTCTGAAGAACAGCCCCATCTACACAGCCCTAACCATAACACCTCCTGCCAGTCAGCGGCTCTTATCCCAGTTCTGGTACTCTGCCAGACACACTGAGCTACCTTCTGCCAAAGATCCATCCAAAACCATAGACTGCATACTCAGCAATACTGAGTATGGCACCATCAAGATCACACCCGCAATTATCCGCAAAGCCCTAAACTTCTCAAATGCCTCCAAAGAAAAACCCTTCATTCCATTCCCTGACCACAAAAAGCATGCTGACAGAGAAGCAATCATTGCTTTCCTTGACGCAATGGGTTATATCTGGGATATTGGAAGGGACAAGAAGCCTGAGAAGAAACTGACACTGATAAAGAAATCCAAAATGCCCAGCGAGATGATTTTCATCTTCGCTCACCTGATCAGCTGCATGACAGCGAAATCCGGATCTTCTGATCAAGCCGCCCAACCTCAGCAGTCCATGGATACGCACTGCTGAAAGGTCTAAATATTGACTGGGCCTCCATTATTTATGAAGACCTGATTCAACGTGTCGATTCTGCCGCTGACAGACCAGCATGGGTTCCTTACCCACAATTCATCAGCGCCATCTTTCAATATGGCCTGAAGGACAGCTATCCTGAAGAGGGTGATCTGAAACTTTCTCAGATTTGCCCTAAGGTTCTCGGCTTCAAGCCTGTCGCCAATGAGGTACGTCTCTCTACTCTTCTCTCTCTTCTAAATTCTCCGCTTTCTGTGGCTCCTTCAGCGACAATACCAATCGCTGATACCCCGGCCACAACATCCTCTCCTTATAAGAAAAGGAAACCCTCACACACCCAACTTGATTCCAAAAGGATCAAGAAAACCAAGGAGCAACCCCAGCAATTCCATGCTGAAGACTCCTCAGCTCGTTCTGAAGAGCTGAAGGAAAGTTCCGTGGTACGCTCTGCCACACCCGTGCAAGCCATCCCTCCAATCCAGACTTCAGCGTCTCCAAACGTTGAGGTTAGAAACTTGGAAACTACCCAACCTCCCTCAGTCTCTCAAAAGACTGATGAAGTGATTGTCAGCGATTCCAACGCTGAACTCAGAACCCGAACCCCAATCTTAACCTTCGCTTCTCCCTCCACTCACTTGGACACTCCTCCAGTAAACACTGGAGATGCCATCATTCTAGAAGCCGCCGCTGATGCTTCTCAACAAATGATGAAGAAAGGACCTGCAGAGTTCACCATACCTCACCGTACTTTTGAAGAGGATATGGAACACTATTCAGGAACTTGCAACTTCGACGAGTTCATCAATCCTCCTGCAGGTACTAATCCCACCTTAAACACTGTAACTAAACCTGAAACTTCTGAGCTTTCCTTTGTTCACAAGTACTTATATGTTACAGGTCCTAATTTGGGAGACATCAACGCCTCGCTGAAGTCCGTGGAAACAAAGCTGTCCAGTCTCACCACCACACTCTCCAACAACTCAACAGCTGTAACAAACGCTGGAGAGAACTTGACAAAGCTGACAACGGTGGTGGAGAAGAAAGCTTCCACTGAAGACATCAAGAGTCTTGATAAGACGCTCAGCGATTTTGCCAAGGTGCTCTGTGACATCTACACTGACTACACAAGCCTCAAAACATCAGTTTCGACCATGTCCAGCGAAGTAACAACGCTGAAGACATCGGTTGAAAAACTCGAGGGTGATATGTCAGAGGTCAAGACTGACTTAGGCTCTGTAAAGACCGACGTTAGCTCTATGAAGACGATGATCGAGACACTGGTAAACAAGGCAAATAGTCCAGCTCCTGCTCCTGCCCCTGTCCCCATTCTGGAATCTTTCACAGAGGAGGATCGCACAGAGCTGAGGAAAATCACGCCTGCTATCTCTGGCCTAGAAGACAGAATAGCAAAGCTTGACGGTTGTGTGAAAATCTCTGGCCCAGAAGACAGAGATAACACCAATGCTGAGTCTGCCCATTCCTCCCCCAGTCATCATGAAAAAGAGGGGGAGAAGAGCGCTGAACATTCCAAGGAGAAAAGCGCTGAAGATCTGAACAACAAAAGCGCTGAAGACCTTTCCCATGATGAATCTATCAGGGGAGAGAGGAATGAAGATCTGACCACTGGACCTCAGGGAGATGAAAACCCTGAGGGAACCGATAAGCTCGCCTCTGTATCTGAGGGGGAGCAACTCGAAGAAGATGCTGAGAATTCCGAAGCAGAAGAAGATGAAGACATCGACATCCCTGACGACAAACCATCCTTCTCTCCAAGAAAGGATGATGATGATGATGAAGATGACGATGATTTCTTTATCGTCAAACCTGCCCCAAGGATCAAAGCTCTTAAAGGAATCTCAATAAAAGAACCATCAGGGGAGAAGACAAAGACAAAGCCCTCAGCCTCTGGCGCTGAGAAAAGCAAAGACAAAGGCCTCGCTGAAGATGAAAATCTAGCGATTCTCTTTGAAAAGCCGGTTTGTCAGGTAAACTAAAACTTTACTTTTTCCTTCCCTGAACTTCTCAACAGCTCACTAAGTTCTCCAAACCTATATACACATCCACATTATTTTTCTATCTTTTCTACCCAAGTTCTTCTACCCAATTCTTATCTGTAAGATCGCTGCTTTTCAGCTAGTCCTCTCCCCTGTTTGAGGATGTCGCTGAAGGTTCTACTGTTGCGACTTCACAAATAAAGCCAGCTGCTGCTGATGAAATAATCCCAGTCTTGGACTTGATCTCTGAGACTGATGAACCTAGAAGAACAACCTCTCTTGCGCAATAAGAGACCTTCCTCAGTTCCTCAAAAGCTGAGTGAAGAGGATCAAAAGAGAAGAGAAGAAATAATAAAGCGATTCGAGGATCAGCGAATAATTCTAAGGCCTGATCAACTGCCTTCAGTTCCTCCTAAGTTCAGAATTTCAAAAGCTGAATATCAGGACCACCTTAGAGCTGAACGCCTCATTGCTGAAAGAAAGGAAGATGAATAGAAAGACAGAGAATACGCCATCAAGCTCACTCAAGAATCTGTCAAAGACCCCAAGCTGAAGCGTGTTCCCATTCAAATCCAACGAAAGTTGTGGGAAGAATCCCAGAAGATCGTGGAAAAGAAAACTGAAGTTTCTCAGACCACCTTGATCTGGTGTAAAGAGAAAATTCACTTCAGATATCGTCCAGCGAAGATCAACAAGGTATTCATCTCTGGAAGAACATCTATCGGAGTACCTATTGTTGACATCAAACTGTTCAGAGAAGATGGCACATCTGAAACCTTTCGTGCTGACACTGTAAAAAGGTATGGTCTCTCTGAATGGCTGGAGATGAGGTTAGCTATCCAACCATCACAATCAAAGTACAAGAATCATTTCTAAAAGGTGATAAACAGACAGATCGACTTGATATCTTCTTGTGTGGATATTCCTCCTGTTCCTGATCTAAAGCCGAAAAGAAAAAGAGGTTCTCCAAGGAAGAAACATCAAGATTCAAATTCAGGACCTGTCATACGAAATGAAACTGGAATTGGTTTCTCTCGCGCTGAAGTACTTGGTCCTGATCCTGATCTATCTGCCCTTGACATCCCTCTGCCACCATGTGAACTTTTCGTCCCTGGTAAAGTCATCAGCAATCCTTATGGAATATTCTTTCTTGACTACGACGGACGAAAATGCTTTCAACGGATCGCTGAGCTCCCAATCACTCCAATCGAACAGCTCAGAGATCTTATCTACTGGTGTGACTTCAGAAAGGACATTCAGGCACGACACCTAAAACCCTTGATCTTTCAAGAAGCGCTGAAGAAAAGAAAACAAGGTGTAACGGTTCCTGACTGGATGATTCCCACTGAAAAGACGACCCTTGATGAACTTCTCATTAAGGAAGAACCTTTTGAAAACTGATATAATCTCCTTTTTCTTTATTGTATCAGTTATCCTTCTGTACTTGTAATTTATTTCGCTTGTACTTGTAATCTTTCTGTTCTTCATTGTAACCTGATTCAAAGATTTAAAGAAAGATTTCAGCGAATGTACTTTACTCCATCAGTACTGAAAAGATCCCAGAAAACAGTAAAAGGGACAAATATTTTATGAGTTCTTTTTATCCTTATGTTTTCATTAAATAGCAATTTTCTTTGTTGCTATGTCATAATCAAATAGGGGGAGATTGTTGATCCAACCCCTCAGTGATTTGATAATGACCCTCTCTTAAATACTTAGTGAAAATTGTATGTAAACAATATGTATCAGAGTTTCACTATCGTTGATAAGTACTAAGATCTTACAGTACCGCTGATAGGAACTCTCGCTCTTTAAATTAAACATTCAGCGAACACTGTTCACCATAATGCGCTGAGTCTGTTCAGTCCTTATGGTGATCGCTGATAAGTTAGTTGTTTACTTATAATCCCTGAAGACAAGTTTCACGTCAACAAAGGTTCTACGCTGAAGTCGAAGATCAAGCTCAAGAACCAGCGACAAGTCTACTAATGAACTGATGCGGATCAGCGAAGACTCAGATTTGTCCACTCAACGTGAAGTATCAAGTACAAGACTTCAGCTATCGCTGAACTTTATCATTCGCTGAATAGTAAATGATAATCGCTGAATCAACGAAAGCTGATCATGAAGTCCTCCGTACAAAGTACTTTTGTCTTAACCTCCCTTGCACGCCACCGTACGAAATGTCAGAAAAGAACCTCCGAAAATCTGAGATCGTAAAACCACTCTGATACTACACTGTTCATTCATGCGGCTACTAAGGTTGTCAACAAAGGTCAATGACATGCAACCAATCCGCTGATGACACGTGTAAAGCGTATACTGAATTGCATTAAATGCATGCAGTATATAAAGATATGAACTCACTTCATTTGAAGTAACTTGCTAACTCTGGACAAGTTCAAATCTCTCTCAAGATAGGATTTTATTAGTAATCTCCATATCTTTCTTAGTGCAAGAAACCTTAGTGTTCCAACTTGTTTAGATTTAGGTTTATCCTTAATCTTGTTTCCGCAACAAGCTGTAAATTGTTAATGATTTATCAATAAACAATTTAGAAAAGTAAAATAGCGTGTTTGTATTCAACCCCCCCCCCCCCCTTCTACAAACTTGTATAGGCCTTTCGGGACCAACAGCAGTAAAGTCGAAGACCGTTACGACAGTTACCAGAAGCAATTATGAAGATCATTAAAGCACCCGAAGACTATAAATACCAAGCTCAATCATTATTTCAGGGGCATCTGACATTTGGAGAACACAACTCACAATCTCTCACAAGCACCTTGAATCAACAGCACTCCGAAGAACAAAGAATTTTCTCTTGAAGAATCGCTCTCGACGCATGACATAGACACACGACGCACGTTATTTTTATATTTAAAACACTTGTTACTTTACATTTAAAGTAATTTTTTTCATCTGTATTGTAATCACTGTACGATCAACACCCGAAACACAAGGATATCGCCCCTGTTTGGCAACCATAGTGCAGCGACGACTTCCACAGTCGTCCGCGGGTTTTTTCCTCGTTGAGGTTTTTCCCGCGTCACCAAATCTCTGTCTCATTTTTATTTTCCGTCTTTGTCGTATGCTTTGTCGAGAGATTCCTTTCTTTAGTTGTTAAATTCCACAATCAACCTTAAGTTATCCTTTTGGACGATTTTTGGCATTAACAGTTTGGCGCCATCCGTGGGACGTCATCTAGAGAAAATCTTCGACAGACGTGCGTTTTACTAACAGTTCCTTGGAGCTTCCTCTCTCTTTTCTGTTTCAGAAAAATGGCAGGTAACGGAAATCAAGAGCATGTCATTGCCCAGATGCATGAAAAGCTTGAAGATGCACAAGATGCTCCTAGGTCAACCGACGAGTATCACCTGGAGGAAGTTGTCCTAGATCCAAGCAAGCCTGATCAGAAAGTTCTCATAGGATCATCCCTTGATCCCTACATAAAAGACAAGCTAATATCTTTCTTGCAGGAGCATGCTGATTGTTTTGCCTGGTCGCACGAAGACATGGTTGGCATAGACCCTGACATAATTTCCTACAAGATCAACATCGACCCGTCGTTCAAACCTATCAAGCAAAAGCGCAGGAAATTCGCTCCTGAAAGGAATAAGGTGATAAATGACGAAGTCGACAACCTTCTGAAGACAGGGAAAATTCAAGAAGTAAAGTATCCCGATTGGCTCGCTAATGTCGTGGTCGTGGCCAAGAAAAATGGCAAATGGTGGGTCTGTATTGACTTCACGGAAGAGACAAGAGATTTGGTGACGCGAAAAACCCTAAAACGAGGGAAAAAACCGCGGTCGACTCTGTGAGAGTCGACAGTGCACTATGGTCGCCAAACAGGGGCGATGTCCTTGTGTTTCTGGTGTCGATCGTACAGAGATTACAATACAAATGAAGGAAAGACTTCGAAATGTAAAGTAACAAGTGTTTCAAATGTAAAAACAATGTGCGTCGTGTGTTAAAACTGTGTCGTGCGCTGATGTCGTGCGTCGAGAGCGATTCTTCTGAGAGCGATTTCTGTGCTTCAAGTGTTCTTTCGAGTTCGAGTGTTTGTGTCTGTTGTTCGATGTCCCTTGAACTGAGGATTGAGCTTGGAATTTATAGTCTCCGGGCGCTTTAATTGGCTCATTAAATACTTCGATAACTGCCGTAACGGACGTCGTCTTTAGTGCTGTTAATGGCTGGTCTTTTAACCGCTGCCGATATTAAATGCGCTTTGATGATTGGCTTTGTAACCGCTGTCGAGTCTTTAATGTCATTAAGAGCTCGACCGTTATTGACCATTGTACCATAATGGCTTGTAGACCTGCATTAATGAACAAAGGAAACGACTGTCGACCATTGATAGTTAGTGTAATCGTAAGACCATCTTAAGTTCAGGACGTCTGTCTTATGGAGCATACGACCGTCGCCGAAATACACGACCAGGTATATGACTATAGATGTCTTGTAAGACCTTATCTTAGTATAGGAATGGTCTTATAAAAATGTCGTGAGACTAGGATAAAAATGTCGTAAGACCACTAGGTCGTAAGACCAAGATGATGATGTCGTAGGACCAGAGCGATATAAGACAGACGACAGGGGACTGTCGACGTAAGACTGGTGACACGTAACTGGCGACACATAACTGGCGACATAAGACTAGTGACATAAGACTAGTGACATAAGGCTAGTGAAGTAAGACTAGCGATGTGCGACGTGCGACACGTGACGTGCGATCATTAGATGTAAGATACTGTCTTGAATGACTATTGATGCAAGATGTCTTTTAATAATCAACTATCGTATGTCGGGGATAAGGCAATAATGGGTATTACCTTCATCGATCGGGGGTATGACTTTTGTAGGCATTAGGGTAATCGAAGTCCATGGGTCATGCTGAAGGAATTCCTCAGGTCGGTCGAGGGTCTGATTTTTTACCCAAACACCTATCGGCTCCAAACCCTCGACAATCAAGATACCCCACGTAGCTGGAATGCAACACATTTGAAAAGGTATTTCTAAACCTTTTTCTCTTATACAATTTTTTATTCTCATCACGACGATCACTAACTTAAGCATCGGAGGGTCGTTGATTAGCCAATGACCAACTTCTGATATTATTTTATCGCAGGATCGCACGACATAAGTTACTAAGTTTATTACATGACATAGATAATCAGGTTTGCTGCATGACTTGCTTGTCTGATCGCGTGGACGTGAAGTTCAGATTCGTCGCACGACTTAAAATATGCGATCAATTACGATCTAAATGTTTTAATTTAGAAAAATTCCATGTTCTAAGTGTATGCTTTGAACGCATGTACCTACGTTTGCTTATATGATTTAAAATATTAAAATCTTACGATTCATGTTTTACTCGTGTTTCAATAAACGCCTTTGTCGCAAGTATCTACGTTTATTATATATACGACTGATGTTCTAGTCATTTTATTGCAATGGATGCCTAAGTCGCACGACCCCCTATTTGTTCAATGCTTAACAAAATTTCGCAATTGGTATTATATCTATTTGCGACAATCAAAATAATACGTTCGACTAAAGAGTATATTTCATTCACGAAATATACAAATTACATCTAGATAAACTTGACCACCAGCGATCGAACAGGAAAAATAGAAAGAAAACGACAAGAGGAAAATCTTTCCTAAATCGAAATGCCTTTCGGTCCCGACGTCCCTCAGAAAGAAGGCAAGCTCGTCCGACGCCGAGTAGGATTCTTGACTAACAGATATCAGACTGTGATAAGCCAGGTCCTCCTTGAATGATGATAAAACCTTTGGTCCTAAAGCACGCTGAAGAGCTTATGCAACGATCAAGCGAGCGTGTGAAATAGAGCTGAGAATTGTTTCTCAGTGCTATAAACCACAACATGTCGTGAAGATGAATCCGCAGTATTTTGAGAATGTGGCTCCTAAGATTAATGTTAAAGTTGGAGGAAGGAATACGGTACTCTCTGCAACTCTCAACAATTCGATTCAACGCTGTGTTCCACCTCTCATGAGCGGAAGACACCAAGCCTTTTTCTATCTCAACACGAAGCGCAAGGAAAGATCGAAACACCTGTAAAGAACGTGTTAACTGTTAATGCCAAAAATCGCACCAAAGGGACAACTTAAGGTCGATGTGGACTTTAACAACTAAAGAAAGGAATCATTCGACAAAGACGTGCGACAAAGACGAAAATGTAAATGAGACAGAGGATTTGATGACGCATGAAAAACCTCAACGAGGAAAAAACCTGCGGACAACAGTGGATGTCGTCGCTGCACTATGGTCGCCAATCAGGGGCGATGTCCTTGGTGTTCCGGGTGTCGATCGTACAGAGATTACAATACAAATGAAGGGAAAGACTTCGAAATGTAAAGTACAAGTGTTTGAAATGTAAAAACAGTGTGCGTCGTGTGTGAAAACAATGTGTAAACTGTTTTCGTTTGCTTCTCTTGTTCGATGTTCGGTCCCTGGAACTGAAGTTTAACTTGATCTTTTATAACCTTCGGGTGCTTTGATTAGCTCATTGATTGCTTTGATAACAGCCAAAATGGCCGCCAATTGTAACTCTTCATAATTGCTCTTTGTCGGTTATGACCGTTGCCCATTAATGACTTTGACTCCTGCATTAATCATTGAACAAACGTAACAGTCGTATATCGAGTTAGTCAAGGTCGTACGGTCTTGTGCGACGGTCGTGCGGAACGGGCGACGTTGAGGTCGAGTGTCGTGAGGAACTCTCGACTTACCTTTTAGGAGGGACGACGGAGGTTTTTTGGGTCTTTGTCGGGGCCTTACAAGATATAGTTCATAACATGTATCTTACCTTTTCTGGTCGTGGTCGAGACCTGTGAAATTTTGCCCAAACAGTTTGCCCCCAAATTTTGAAAGTAGGATGGCAAATTCGAATTTTAAATTTTGCTTGTCGGATGTTCCGGGTCTTGCGTTGAAAATTACCTTGGTTGTCTCGTAATCGGATTGGTTCAATTCTAACTGAACGAGAATTCGAAGAGAAAACGAGGTCGTGACGTCATACCAACGCACGATTGTGCTTACCAGCTGTCTTTGAAAGGTGTCGACCATCCATGTAGTCATACGAAGGGACGAGGGCACGCGGTGATCATCAAGGGACTCGACCTGACATGATCAACTGCATAAATAAAGATTACGATGGATCTTTTCTTATTTACGACTTCAGAGAGTTTTTAGACGCAGGTGTTGTGATACAATCGTTAAAAGACTTATGTTTTGGCGTTCCGAGTCGATACGGTTGTTATAGACTTTTGGTCTGGCGTTTCGAGCCGATATGGTCATTATAGACCTATGACCTGGCGTTCCGAGCCGATACTGTCGTTATAGACTTTTGATCTCGCGTTTTCAGCCGATACGGTCGTTAGAGACCTAAGAACTGGCGCTTATAGCCAATACGGTCGTTAGAGACCTAAGATCTGGCGCTTACAGCCAATACGGTCGTTGGAGACCTAAGATCTGGCACTTACAGACGATACGGTAGTTAGAGACCTAAGATCTGGCGCTTACAGCCAATACGGTCGTTAGAGACCTAAGTTACGTTGTGTAAGTTTTACTTTAGCGATAATCGGTAAAAAAAATTACCTTTCTATTGAACCTGAGTATTATGTCGACTCATACATGTCATGGACAAATGTAATGTCAACTATAAAAATTCATTAAGTACAAAAATGAATAAGAAGTCGTGAGACTTGGGCATCCATTGTAATACAACGATTAGAACGTAAGTCATAAGACTTTTTGAATCGTATAAGAAAACATAAGCGCATGCGATCAAAGCATTCATTCAGAACGTGAAATTTTTTCTGAGTCAAGAAACTTAGATCATGAGATCGCTAGACTTTGCGATCGAACGACTGAGTCGTGCGATGAATTTGAATCGTGTGTCCCTGTAGAAGGATGATCAAGTCATAGACCTGATCGTTTATGTTGTGCGACCTTGCGAAACTTGAGTTGTTTGATTATTGTCGTGTGATTCTGCGGAATAAACAATGTCAGAGGTTGGTCGTTGGCTAACCAACGACCCTTCGATGCTTAAGTCAGTAACCGTTGTTGTTAAAAATCGTATGAAAAAATAGAAAAGGGTTTAGAAGACGTACCTTTTCTAACGCGTCGTGCCCAACTACGTGGGACGTCTTGATTATTGCTACCAACTTGCCCCCTTGTGGCGATTTTAAGACGATACACTAAATGTCGTCGTGAATCGCCACAATAGAAGGTCTATTTTCGCGGCTTCAGGGTGGTTTTATAGCAATCACGAGCGACTTTCGGCTCACTTTTTATCTCCTGGATTCCCCACGGCGTAGGGAACTTCAGAGTCTGATGATACGTCGAGGGAACGGCCTTCATCTCATGGACCCATGGTCGGCCTAAGATGATGTTATAGGCCGACGCACTGTCGATGACGCTGAACTTGGTCTGCTTGTTGATTCCTCCGGCGTAGACTGGCAAGACGATATCTCCATAGGTGCTCGTCGCTTCCCCATTGAAACCGACCAAAGTTGTCGAACGTCGGGTGATTTCCGAACGATCGATTCCCATGGCCTTGATGGTGTCAAGGAAGATGACGTTCGCTGAACTGCCCCCATCGATCAAGACTCGTCGGGTTAAACAATTACCAATCATGAGTTGAATGATCAACCCGTCATGATGTTTCTGGTATGAGTCGCCGAGGTCGTCTTGGTCGAATACGATCTTCATAGCTTCCAACTCCAGATCTCCTTTAGGCCTTGATGAACGCGAGACAGGCCGATCGTCAGGCGGTACGTTTGGCCGCGGAGTACGTCAGACCACATACGTCGGAACCACCGGTGATACAATTGACGACCTTTGCATGCTCGAGGGTTGACGGTCGATGGTTGCTAGTTGGAGTAACGATGTCATCGATGATATCTTTGAGATTGCCTTTCGGGACATGATACGCTAGTTCCTTTTTTAGAGCTATGCAATCATCCGTCGCGTGACCATGGTCGACATGAAAGTCACACCATTTAGATTTGTCATTCTTAGCGTCGTCCTGATCGGACTTCCTTGGCCATCGAATAGTCGCCTAGGCGGTTTTCAGAGCTTCGACCAAATCTTTAGTGGATCATTTGAATCCATAAGAGGATATCTTAGGGTACTGAGAAAACTTGGTCGGGGTCTTGGTTTCCGCTTTCGTCTTGAATCGGACGTTCGAGATCTGGCGCGCGAGCTCTATTTTGGAAATTGCTTTCGTCTTGAACTCGGGTTTTTTCACACCTAACGACCTTTTGTCGTCGGTATGCTTGCGACGAAAGGCAGCGTTTTCCTCTACTCTCATGTATGCTAGGGTTCGATCTCGGAAGTCTTCAAAATTCTTCGGAGGATACTTGGTCAGGACATTGTATAAACCTGAGTTGTCGTCCAGACCACGCTTATAAGCTTTAATTGCAGTCTTGACGTCACAATTGCGAATGCTAATCATCTCCGAATTGAATCGATTAAAATAACTGCGGATAGACTCACTGGTCTTCTGCACGACGTAATACAGGTCAATGGTCTGCTTCTCCATCTTGCGACTGTTGGCGAATTGCTGGGAGAATTGGTTGACCAATTCAGCGAACGACCCGATGGACTTGGGTTTGAGATTGATCAACCATTGGAGAGCAGGACCGGTGAGAGTCACACCGAAGATTTTGCACATACAGACCTCCTGATACATGTGTGGGATCGAGATCGTCCACATGAGCTGCTTATACTGCGCGACGTGCTCTGTTGGATCGGTCACTCCCGAATACTTTGGCGTGAAGGCGGGGACGTTATACTTCTTCGGGACCTCGACAGTCGCGATCTCATCGATGAAGGGTGACGCCTGAAATCCTGATCGAGGTTCGACATCAACGGGCACGACTTCCCCAGGTAGCTTGGCAACCAAAGATAGGACGCGCTCGTTCTGATCTTCTAGCATTTTCAATCGCTGGGCGACGGGGTCATTGGGGTCGAGATTTGCCCCTGCTTGCGGATTGATTCCTGAACTGGTGTGTAAAACCAGTTTCTATTAGGTAATCATCAAATCATCCATTGATCTTGAACATAATAGAGATTACATATGATTGATGCACTTTCTCTCTCTAGAATGCTCTCACTTCTCTCTCTAGAATATTACAATTATGAACTCTCTTGATGACTTGCTTGAGACTTACTTACAAACTAAGCTTTACAAAACCTATTTATATCTACTAATTACAAAGCTTTAAACACTAAAGCTAGTTTGACTTTGCATGACTTTGACTATTTTGACTAATACTTTGACTTTAAAATGTTTGACATTATACAAGACTTTACAATAAATCTTGAATACAATAATGCTCTAACATTCTCCCCCTTTGGATTCAAGATTTAAAAAAAATATAGCAGCAGTCTTCAGCTCTTGATCTTCAAAACTTTAACTTTGACCGCTTTGAACGTTGAAGCTTTGACACTCTTCAAACAGTTGAATCTACACAAGGATGCGAAGCCTTCACATTTTTGAATATTTAGGTGTAAGCACAATCCGAGTCTCCCAGATCTAAGATAACCATATTCAAAAACAGTTCAGACTTCACATGATCCGAAATCTTCAACTTTGAGCAATCTGAATCCATATATGAGTGATTCGAAAACATCTTTGTCTTTCACAATGTAAAGTGAATCTTCTTCAAAACTATCTTCATCTCATTGACCTTGAATTGTCTTAGACATGAAATTGAATTAAGCATTTCTCCCCCTTTTTTGATGAATGTGAGCATCATGATCATCAAAAACCTTTTTCAATTTCAGTCGCGTCTCTGAGTATCACTAACAATCTCCTCCTTAATGAATAACCTTGCTCCCTCACAAAATAAGAATTTTGGAGCAATTTGTTTTCTCCCCCTGAAAGTATGCATATATTTCATTAAATGTTATTCATTTCAAATACATTGCTTTAATGAAAACATTTATACAAGGAAAATAACATTCATTGAACTACATTTTATAACTACTAACATTTGATCATTTGAAAGCTTTACAAAAGAAATCCAACTTAATGAAACTTAACAGATTTTTCAATCAAATGAAATCAAATGCATGTGTTTGGAGTCAAGTACAAGTCATCATTGTATATCAAGGTAAAAATGTTCAGTTTCAACCCCTTTATTAAATCTATTTGGTGTGCTAGCATGCGAAATATGACTAGCTTCAAGCATATGCAATTCTAAAACAATAAGAATACTTTGCTCTACTCACACTATTTGTCCAAAATCAGGATTTTCACAAATATACGGGTTTATCGCGACTTTGTATTTTCCCCAAGTTTTAAGAGATGTGTGCTCATTGGCATCTTTTGATTTTGTGCACATTGGCATCTTTTAATTTTGTGCTCATTGACATCTTTTGATTTTGTGCTCATTGGCATCTTTTAATTTTGTGCTCATTGACATCTTTTAATCAAAAAGTTTAGTAAGAATAAGATACACCGTTAAACATGACTTTCTATCTGGTTCTATAGCAGGATTTGGGTTAGCAGATCCCAGACCAGTTGGCCTTAGGTGCTAGGTGTCGAGCACCCCTTAGAACTTAATTTCCCAAACCAGAAAGGCCACATCGATATATCTTAAACCCATTTGTACCAGTAGAACATGACTTTCTATCTGGTTCTATAGCAGGATTTGGGTCAGCCGATCCCAGACCAGTTGATCTTAAGGACTAGGTGTCGAGCACCCCTTAGGACTTACTCTCCCAAACCAGAAAGGCCACAGGTACAAACTTTCAAACTAAATGATAGTGCAAAATTTTATCTGAAGCACTTGGTTCTAAAAACATAGTGCTTCTCCCATATTTTCATTTCCATCCATCATTCTGACAAATAGACTTTTTGAGCATTATATTCTATATAAGTCCAGATTCACATAACTTTGAGAATTCAGCATAATTTCATTCATGTTTTTCTGACCTTTCGATTTATTTCAGAAGTGAAAGATAAAACAAATATAACTCAGATAAAACAAAAACACTTGTAAAATCACCCTTGACACACATTTCATTCATTGAATGAAAATTGAAAAATTTCATCTCATTGAATAAAATTTGTAAAGATTCAAACATTCAAAGCAGTAGAAATAAAATATAATGCAATGTTACCTTTCACCACTTGTTCCTTGAAACAGAAAGATGTGACAGTTAAGGATATCACCTGAGAAGTATGAGTTCTAAACTGATTTGTTTAGAAGTCTTAGTCTTTGAAGTACGGGTCCTGAACTAAATTGTTCAGAAGCCATAGTCGTTGAAGCACGGGTTTTGAACTGATATGTTCAAAAGCCAAAAACTCTTTGCTCCCCCTTAATGGTACAAATATTCTTCACAAAAAAATTCACCACTTCTCTTCTGTTTTCAGTCATGTGTGTGGTATATATGTAACATTCAGCACAACACATGAAGAACCTACAAACAGATTAAGCAGATTTTGGTACCCAACGACACTTGGGTCTTAGTGTGTTAGGTGTAGATTTCTTAAAAGGAATACTGTAAGTACCGTACCAATAAGAAGTATAATATTTATGTACAAAATAATTTGATCCCCAGTAAGAACAACAGATTTTCTTATGTGCCAACCTAATCAGATGATTTGCGGAATGAATAGGATTAGGTTTAGTAGAAGATTTACCTTTCGGCGCATTGTTCTTTTTGGCCTTTGATGTGGAAGCAGATGATTTTGGTACATCTTTCTTTGGAATCGTTGTGCCTTTGACTCTCCATTCCATCTTCACCTTTTTGAAGACTGGAACTTCTTCAGGTTTGAAAGTATTAACTTTAGGCACTTTTGAATCCTTATCCGATTTATCAAGCAAATGA
Source organism: Saussurea involucrata (assembly GCA_033807775.1). NCBI lineage: Eukaryota > Viridiplantae > Streptophyta > Magnoliopsida > Asterales > Asteraceae > Saussurea > Saussurea involucrata. Next base: position 234,060,834 of record CM066321.1, on the reverse strand, counting down.
TTATAGAAGAGATTTGTTGAACGAATCTGATCTTTTGAGAAATCAGTTGATCTATTAAATTGTTTAGAAGGAATGTTTTTAAGACTTGAACTTGAAGCAGTTTTAAAAGAGCATTCAGAATCATTTGATTTAACAAATGGAGTCTGAATGATAGTATCATGACTGGCATGCTTTGAGACATCAAATTTAAAAATGACGTCTTCAAGTTCTTTGACTTTGTTTATCAAAACATTTTTCTCTTTAGAAATTAGATCAAATTTCTTTTGGAGATCAGATTTTATCAATTGATCCTTCATAATATCAGCTGATAAACCAGATAATCTTTTGGTAAGATTAAGAATCGCATCTTCAAAATATTCGCGTTCCGATTCAAAATCTTTTTCCAGAAACTTTCTTTTATCAGTAATCTCTTTAAAAATTTCCATATTTTTCTTTTTAAGGGTTTTACTTTCCTTTTCAAAGAGATTTTTCTTTTCCGCAAAATCTTTTCTTTCCTTTTCCAAAACATTTTCCAATTTAGAGATTTTCACGGAAAGCTCAGAACTTTTAATTTCAAAAGATTTCGTTCAGTTTCAAATTTAGCTCTTTCTTTTTCGATCTTGTCTTTTTCTAAAAATAAAACTTTCTCAAAGTCCGAAACTTGTTTTGAAAGTTTTATATATTTCAGCTCAGTTAGTTCCTTTTCTTTAAGAACTTTCTTTGAAGAAAGATACTCTCTTTCACGTTCAGAAAGTTTTTTCTTCAAATCAACATTTTCATCTTCCAATGTTATTCTTTTCTCTTGAACTTCTTTTAATTGCCCTCTAAGATATGAGTTCTCCTTCTCTCTCTTGTCTTCAATACTCTTCAGATCAGCATTTTCCTTTTGAAAATTGTTACTTTCTCTTGAAGTTTCTTGATTTGATCGTGCAGACTCGAGTTGTCTCTCTTTGCTTCAAGATCTGCAATATAAACGTCAAGATCAGTAACTCTTTTAATAAGTCTATCATTTGAAGAAGAAATGTCTAAAATTTGTCTCTTCAATTTAGCATTTTCTTCCTCTTTATTTAAAACAGGAGCTGAAGGATTTTAAGTATTAGATATAAGAGTTTGCTTCAAACTTCAATTATTAGTTTTAACAAAAGTTTGTGGAGTTGGAGGTATTTCTGTTATAAGAACTTGTTGCAATCTTAAAACCCCATCTTCTGTATAAGTAGACATCTTGAAGAAAAACTGAAAAGAAACACAAACAAAATTAGATGAAAAATATCAAAAATAATACTACCTAATAGAGTGATCGTCAATAGAAACTTCGCTTAGAAGTTAGAATTATGTGCACACTCTTAAACTATAGAAAAACACAATTAAAGTCAGAAAGATTTTCAAAAAATAAAATTTGAAAAACAAATTTCAAATTTGTCTTCCAAAAATTAAATCCGAAAAAATTACGCGGATATGTTGGACTTTAATCGTCAAACCTGCAAAATACAAGAAAAATTTACCAGTCATGAGTAAAAGCATGTTAAAAAAATTCGACACCAAAATTGTAAACACTAAAATGACTAAAAAATATCAAAAAATACAAAATATAGGGACTAAAGTGAAAAATACTAAGACTCAACAAAAACAAGGACTAAAATTGACAAAAAAACGAAACTTAAGAATCTAGGGACTAAAAGTGTAAAAACCAAGAAACTAACAAGTCTAGGGACTGAAAATGTAAAAACCTAAAACTTAAAACTAGAAGGACTAATAGTGATAAAATCCTAAACTATAAACTTCAGGGACCAAAAATGTAGGAAAACTAACGGACAACTAACTGAACAGTTACAACACTGTTCACCATCATCTCAAAATGAATTACGATGATCTGATGCTTTCTTCTTCAGATTTCTCCTTCGTTTCTTGACCAAAACGAATAAAATTTGTTGCGTTGTGTTCCTTTTTCAACGACAAATCGAATGATACCAAAATTCTGTGATCATGCAAACAATATCGTCGACCCACGAAATTTCCAGCAGAACACGTTTTTCCGGCGAGTTAATTTCAGACGACTATATCTTCTTTGTTTCTCAACCAAATCTGATAATTCTGGTTGCAATGTGATCCTAAAACAGATACCAATCGATTCCAATCGATTCCAATCAATAAAAGTCGATCAAACACTGATTTTCGAAGACCCACTAGATTTTCCGGCGAGCCAATTTTCCGACTAAAGAAGAATTCGAACTGATATGAGGATGGTTTCGGATGAAGAAGGGTCCGAATTGAGTAAGGTTACGTATCAAGAAGGATATGAAATGTAGATGGTTTCGGATGCTTGATGATATGGTTTCGGTTCAAGAGTGATGCGAAACCCTGGTTTCGTATGCTTGGTTTCGGTTCAAGAGTGGTGCGAAACCCTGGTTTCGTAAGCTTGGTTTCGGTTCAAGAGTGGTGCGAAACCCTGGTTTCGTATGCTTACACACAAGTAGGTGAAATATACACACTCACACCTCACATTTCACGCACAGATCCGAAACCATTTTAAACTCACATACAAACAACTTAAGCATACAAACACACGCCACACTTAATGTGATTCGAAACCATTTTTGAAGAAGGATTCGAAATCCTTTAACCAATTTGGTTGACTTTTCTGTTGACCTTTCTTTGTATCTCCTGTTTGCTTATTTCACAACCTACAAACAACAAAAACTCATAACAAAAATTAAAATTTGATTTTAAAGATCAAACCACATCGTAAACAACATTTAACATCAACTAAAGAAAAAATTGAATCAAAATTCAAGATCTAGAAATTTTCATCAAGAACACTTTGAAGATCACCAAGAACATAATGAACATCAAAAATTTCAAAAATGGTTTTTTTATGGATTAATCCTTGAAATTTTTGATCAAATCAGGTCTAAAAACTGGTTTTGGACACGAATTTGCACAAAAACCAATCAATTCAACAACAAATTGCAAAATAAATGTTCAAAAATTTTCACAGCTCACTTTTTGTCAAGAACACAAAATTTTCAAAAATCTTCAAATTGATCAATTCTTGATGTGTTTTTGCAAAATTGATGATGCAAAACAGATTTAGAATGATGGAGAAACACTTTGCAATCAAAATCAAACACAAAAACAAACAAGAAATGCATAACCCATTTGTGTTCTTCAAGTTCTTCAACAATGGTGGATTTCTTCTAAAATCTTCAAATCTTCATCAAATTGGACGGATTTTGCCCACAATTCAATCTCCCAAAGCTCTGATACCAAATGTAAAACCAGTTTCTATTAGGTAATCACCAAATCATCCATTGATCTTGAACATAATAGAGATTACATATGATTGATGCACTTTCTCTCTCTAGAATGCTCTCACTTCTCTCTCTCTAGAATATTACAATTATGAACTCTCTTGATGACTTGCTTGAGACTTACTTACAAACTAAGCTTTACAAAACCTATTTATATCTCCTAATTACAAAGCTTTAAACACTAAAGCTAGTTTGACTTTACATGACTTTGACTATTTTGACTAATACTTTGACTTTACAATGTTTGACATTATACAAGACTTTACAATAAATCTTGAATACAATAATGCTCTAACATGGTGTCGTTGCCATGCGACGAGCCATTGGCGTCTCCGTTGAAAGGAACAAAATACGGCTGCGACCCATTCTGAGATGGCTGTGATCCATTCTGAAATGGCTGCGATCTATTCTGAAACGGCTGCGACCCATTCTGAAATGGCTGCGATCCATTCTGAAATGGCTGCGACCCATTCTGAAATGGCTGCGATCCATTCTGCATGGGTGGTGGCCTAATATGCTGAGGAGGAACCGTCCCGAACTGGGGATTTGGATTGAATGGTCCCGGCTGCTGGTTCTGCATGAACGGACCTGGACGCTGATTCTGAGTGAACGGACCTGATCCTGGACCTGGATTATGCGCGAATGGTCGAGGACCATTCTGACCGAACGATCCTTGGCCTGGATTCTGAACGAATGGCCTAGGACCATTCTGAGGCCCAGAGGGATTCCTTAGTCGTGCGATCTCCTCAGCTGCTCTACGGCTTTCCTCCGCCATGGCGTTGATTTGATTTCGAGCGACTTCAAGCTCTTGGTACATCTGGGCAATGACATGCTGCTGATTTCCAAGGGCTGCCATTTTCCTGCAACAGAGAATAAAGAAAACTCCAAGAAACCGTTAGCAAGACGCACGTTTGTCGAAGATTTTCTCTAGATGGGGTCCCAAGGATGGCGCCAAACTGTTAATGCCAAAAATCGCACCAAAGGGACAACTTAAGGTCGATGTGGACTTTAACAACTAAAGAAAGGAATCATTCGACAAAGACGTGCGACAAAGACGAAAATGTAAATGAGCCAGAGGATTTGATGACGCAGGAAAAACCTCAATGAGGAAAAAACCTGCGGACGACAGTGGATGTCGTCGCTGCACTATGGTCGCCAATCAAGGGCGATGTCCTTGGTGTTCCGGGTGTCGATCGTACAGAGATTACAATACAAATGATTGGAAAGACTTCGAAATGTAAAGTACAAGTGTTTAAAATGTAAAAACAGTGTGCGTCGTGTGTGAAAACAATGTGTAAACTGTTGGTCGAGAGTGAAAGTCGTGCGTCGGGAGCGATCTTCTATAAATGATCTTTTTTCTTCGAATGAATATTCTTCGAGTGTTTTCGTTTGCTTCTCTTGTTCGATGTTCGGTCCCTGGAACTGAAGTTTAACTTGATCTTTTATAACCTTCGGGTGCTTTGATTAGCGCATTGATTGCTTTGATAACAGCCATAACGGTCGCCAGTTGTAACTCTTCATAATTGCTCTTTGTCGGTTATGACCGTTGCCCATTAATGACTTTGACTCCTGCATTAATCATTGAACAAACGTGACAGTCGTATATCGAGTTAGTCAAGGTCGTACGGTCTTGTTCGACGGTCGTGCGGAACGGGCGACGTTGAGGTCGAGTGTTGTGAGGAACTCTCGACTTACCTTTTAGGAAGGACGACAGAGGTTTTTTGGGTCTTTGTCGGGGCCTTACAAGATATAGTTCATAACATGTGTCTTACCTTTTCTGGTCGTGGTCGAGACCTGTGAAATTTTTCCCAAACAGTTTGCCCCCAAAATTTGAATGTAGGATGACAAATTCGAATTTAAAATTTTGCTTGTCGGGTGTTCAGGGTCTTGCGTTGAAAATTACCTTGGTTGTCTCGGAACCGGATTGGTTAAATTCTAACTGAACGAGACGTCGAAGAGAAAACGAGGTCGTGACGTCATACTGACGCACGATTGTGCTTACCAGCTGTCTTTGACAGGTGTCGACCATCCATGTAGTCATACGAAGGGACGAGCGCACGCGGTGATCATCAAGGGACTCGACCTGACATGATCAACTGCATAAATAAAGATTACGATGGATCTTTTCTTGTTTACGACTTCAGAGAGTTTTTAGACACAGGTGTTGTGATACAGTCGTTAAAAGACTTATGTTTTGGCGTTCCGAGCCGATACGGTTGTTATAGACTTTTGGTCTGGCGTTTAGAGCCGATATGGTCGTTATAGACCTATGACCTGGCGTTCCGAGCCGATACTGTCGTTATAGACTTTTGATCTGGCGTTTTCAGCCGATACGATCGTTAGAGATCTAAGAACTTGCGCTTACAGCCGATACGGTCGTTAGAGACCTAAGATCTGGCACTTACAGCCGATACAGTCGTTAGAGACCTAAGATCTGGTGCTTACAGCCGATACGGTAGTTAGAGACCTAAGATCTGGCGCTTACAACCAATACGGTCGTTAGAGACCTAAGTTACGTTGTGTAAGTTTTACTTTAGCAATAATCGGTAAAAAAAATTACCTTTCTATTGAACCTGAGTATTATGTCGACTCATACATGTCATGGACAAATGTAATGTCAACTATAAAAATTCATTAAGTTCAAAAATGAATAAGAAGTCGTGCGACTTGGGCATCCATTGTAATACAACGATTAGAATGTAAGTCATAAGACTTTTTTAATCGTATAAGCAAACATAAGCGCATGCGATCAAAGCATTCATTCAGAACGTGAAATTTTTTCTAAGTCAAGAAACTTAGATCATGAGATCGCTAGACTTTGCGATCGTACGACTGAGTCGTGCGATGAATTTGAATCGTGTGTCCCTGTAGAAGGATGATCAAGTCATAGACCTGATCGTTTATGTCGTGCGACCTTGCGAAACTAGAGTCGTTTGATTATTGTCGTGCGATTCTGCGGAATAAACAATGTCAGAGGTTGGTCGTTGGCTAACCAACGTGTAACGTCCCAAAAATTACAAGCAAATTTAAATTTTTAAGATAAACATTTCATTTATAACAACTCATTAAATGATCCCAACGTTTCGTTTGCCAACACATAATTAATATCTTTATAAAATGAAACCAGCGGAGTAAACGTTTAATTATTAAAATCATAAAGCAACCATCTCTCCTCACGCGCCAGTGTGTACTCGTCACGCCTTGGAGCCGACCGTACCTGAAACCACAAACTATTGGGAAAGGGTAAGCACGAAGCTTAGTGAATTCAAACACCATAAATAATACAGTTATTCCACACTACCCCTAAAACAGATAGTGACACATAAACGATCGTACAGGTCTACGAACAAATCATAAACATGTATATCCACAACCACCCGCCTAAAAGGCACAAGTCGGTCCCACCGACCACATGATAACATCTTCGGCCCCGCCGTATCCCCGGTCCCACCGAGTATCTACGCCACCCGCGTATAAAACCTCCGGCCCCGTCGGACCCTCGGTCCCACCGAGTCTCTACGCCACCCGCACCTAAACGTATGTTAAAACGTGTCAATACGAGACCCGGACCCTATGACACGACACACGCTTAAACCGTCACTAAAACCAATTTCCGTTCTCACAAAACAGGTCTGTTCGGGACCTGTTTTGACCCCTTTAAACCCAGAAAAATGCCAATATTAATTCATGACCAGAAAGTCCTCTGAGTTAGGGTTCCAAGGACATATAATACGCCTCCTAACGATTTTTCTACAATTAAATACGGATTTTATAAGATCAGCCCGCAGAACAGCGAAAAACAGCACTTATCAGTATAAAACGACGATTTGGCCTAAGTTACGCTCCGAACTGGATTTTGCACAAAACACAGAAAGGTTTATAGACTCAAAAAGGGAACCTTTGGCACCGAAATCACCCCAATCCGAGTTACGAGGAGAAAGTTACAGCTTACGCAAAACAGTGACAGAATTGCAGTTTCTTCTACATAAAATGACGATTCACAGAACTTACGACCACTTTTTTCGCCCAGCTAGAGGCCGAACCAGTTTTCCGCTAAAACACGGAAAACGTGCCCGACCACGAGCTTGAACCGTGGGCGCCAGTTTCGGCTCCAACGGAGTTACGACGGAAAAGTTATGATCAAACGAAAACTGGACAGCACGCTTAGAATTTGCGTAAAAGATAACTTTATAAAACGGTTCAAGGCTTAAACGATGCGGGTTTTACGTTACGAGTGACACCCACTGCCACCGCCCTCCACCCACAGCCACCGCAGCGGCGGCGTGCGGCGGTGGTGGTCTCGCCGGAAAAAGAAAAGGAAAAAGGAAAAGAACGAGACGAACGAGAGAGCCACATACCTCGCGATGAAGTCTCACCACCACAACCAAACCTCTCACCCTCGACTCCTCCGACGACAGCCGATGGTGGCGATCTCCGGCGACAGCAGCAGCGGCGGCGACGGCTGCCGATGTGTTCTTCCTTCTCCTCACTTCTCTTCCTCGCGATCTCTCTCTCTCTCTCTTCGTTTCTCTCTCGGCCGCACCTCAACAAGGAAAAGAGAAAGAATGAAAGGGTTGAAGGGTTTTTGGGAATGTTGGTTTACTTGGAACACAAGGAAAAAAGAAACGAGGAAGGGTTATTCTTTGGTTACTATTCACGCCACCACCACACCAACACAAGGGTTTTGATTTCTTTCTTTTGTTTTCTCCTCACGCCACCAATACACACAACAACACAAATGGATTTCTGTTATGAAAGACATGGGCCGAACACCTAAGCATGTTTTGGCCCTTTGACCTTTCTAGCCCCTTCACTTAAACCTTCTCGCAACTAACCCAAAATTCCGACACGTATGCTAACATTTTGGTCCTTTTTGACACCAAACCACTAACCAAAACAATTAAAGGTAAACATTTTAAATTATTAAAATTAATTAATAAACGTACCGGGACACGGGCTTTACAACTCTCCCCCACTTGGATTAGACTTCGCCCCCGAAGTCTACGTCCGCAAACAGCTTCTAATAATTCTTTCGCATTTGATGATATCCCAAACTCAAACCACTTTCAAGCTCTAACCCTCCTAATGGTGCTCACCAATATACCCTACAGGATACCCGACTACGATCATTCCTACCCTTAACTGTCGATTAACTACAACAAATTCTAATAGGCTCCAAAGATTTTCAATAAATTATATCAACAAAACATCGACCCCCTGCCGAACATCGGTCCAACCGATTACAATAACAAACATCGGCCACCCGCCGAACATCGGTCCAACCGATCACAATAACAAACATCGGCCACCCGCCGAACATCGGTCCAACCGATCACAATAACAAACATCGGCCACCCGCCGAACATCGGTCCAACCGATCACTATAACAAGCATCGGCCACCCGCCGAACATCGGTCCCACCGATCACAATAACAAGCATCGGCCACCCGCCGAACATCGGTCCAACCGATCACAATAACAAACATCGGCCACCCGCCGAACATCGGTCCAACCGATCACAATAACACACATCGGCCACCCGCCGAACATCGGTCCAACCGATCACAAGTGATCATTTCAGGGTTACTACTACCATCACCAAGATTATCTTAAAATCGGCTACAACTCTCCGATTATACTAAAGGTGTTTGGCCTCAAGCCTAAAGGTCGACACCTAAATATACCACCTACCTCGAAATGGTTGATGCGCATTTATTCTCTTAATAACAAAGGGCATCAATCCCTTAACCGATACTATTCGGCCTACAGTACTAACGCGCGTGGAATACCTACCTTCCACCGTTGACGTATCATCCACACTTGCTCTACGAAGCCAAGTCACACCGTATCGAGGATACACCTTGACGTCTACCTCCCAGGTAACGCCTCAAGACCCAGCACACCGGAACTACCTCCCAGGTAAGTGCCCACAACTATATCCTCCTAGTACCTACTGGAAAGTCTAGGTTAAAACACATGAATACCGGGGTCCCACCCCGAGATACCCAACCGACCATTACCAACGACTGACTAACGTGTCTAAGGATCCAAAGCAAACAGCCTACCAACAACATGCCTATTCCGGATTGACTCACCCACCCAAACATGTAAACACTCAACGTGCAAAGAATGCCAAACGGTGCGACAAAAACAACTCATCAACTAGACTCCACATTGAGCCATTAAAACCGGGCAATTGGCCCATGACTAACTCCAAGTCAAAACCGAGCAAAATGCTCCACGCTTGCTAGACCCGTAAGTCGGTCAAAAACGCGTTTAAATAAAGTCTAAGCAAGCAATACTCTGAAATCAAACTTAGTCCCAGACTCAACACGGGTTAAACAAAAAGCTTAAAATTCTTGAAATGACACATGACACTTAAAAGCGCATTTCCCCAAATGGTTTACAAAATCATTTACAAAATATTTTCAACATCAGGATTTTCATCTGCAAAAAGATCGTATGTAATAAAACTACTATTACCAGATCGATAGTTACGCAAAACTGGACACGCTCGTCCCACATAGGAAAATCATGTTGAAAATCGTTCCATTGTAGTTCGGTTCACTCACACAAAAGCAAAGCGTAATAAATAATTTCTTTAAAATGAACCGCCTCGATTCCAGTATGGATTGACTCATGACGTGCACTTAAAGTAACCGCTTGACCTTTAACAGGGTGCGACAAAGGTGTGCAGATAATTCAAAATAAGTTTCACGACATTTGATTCAAAAATTCTTCTTTTTAATCATAAAAATGACGTGGCACAGGGTTCGCCACAAATTTTCTGCGCGTCAGCTAATCACACAAAACGATGACACGATTTACGAATATATTTTTGTTAAAACACAACTGTCTCGTGTAAGTTTCAAACTTGAAGACAGAAACCGGTCCGCTTCTATTAATTGGAAATATCGACTAAAACCTCATAAAATCTCAAACTGGGGGCAGGCATGCAAGCTTGTAACAGTTCCTCAAGTTTCGTACTTGGGACATATAACGTCAAAACATTATAGTTTAAAAATGTATTTATCGAAAATGCTCAAAATACTCGTTTCCTCCAAAGCAAAAGTTTTTAACTTCCAAAAAGAAATGATCGGTAATTCTAAATTAACCGAATGTCAAAAATCTACGCATTTATATTTCCAAAATATAACACATTGTAATCGTATGCATGATGTTCACAACATTAAAACACTCCTTGGATCAAATGGTCTTTCATTTCGACAAAAAGGAACTAAAACATTTTCATGCACGACTCGTTTATCAAAATGTCGAGAACGAAGGTTACCCCAGTATGCATACCCCTAAGTCGATAAATCGCATTTTCATCGAAAATGTCAATAAAACCTTTAGCTGACTAAAAAGCGCATTAAACAACTCCTTATGAAATGTTACCAAAATTCCTCCATGCCTCACTTATGTCACGCATGAATCAATCCACACACTGAACTATTTGCAATAAAACACTTAGTGATACAAACTCTCGAACGAAAAGTTAAGCGACACTGGAATTCCAAACTCATTTTAAACAAATCACCAACAAAGTTTGTAACTCTCGTTAAAAAAGGTTTCATGCACTTTCAAACCATAATTCGACATCTTGTGTGTGTGCTAAACATTTCCCAAAATTCCAAAGCACAATCCATATAAGGATTGGAGACACAAAAATTAGTTAATGCAATCTTATTTTCAAAATAACTTCGTGCATGACTCATTCGGCATTCAACGTCTCGACCCCTACTACTCCGAAACTCTCCGGTCTACTATTGTCATCCAGACATTTAAACCTCTTCATACAAGTTGGGAAATCACATCAAATCATCTTACGGGTTTTCCTCAAATCAAAGTCGGCTCTATGAGCCTATGACCCTAGCACAATCTTCCATCTTGGCCCGAAATGATCTGCTTACAACAAATATCATCATTATCGTCACTCCAAGTGACTAATATTAGAATCGTCTTTCTATTCCAACGACTACTAGTTTAGGACCTTCATCACTACCCTCAACGATCATCACCTTAAAACACTTCGAGTACACACCTGTACTAGTAGGTTTACTATAGTTGTTCCTCCTTGTGATGGCTATTCTGGGTAGACAATACAACGCGTTATTAGCACAAAATAACTCATACTAACAACACTCACGCTCAACTCCTTGGATTCCTCGTGACTTCCCCGACTCGAGCATTGATCCTGTGCTTCCGGTAGTAGGAGCTCTACTACTACCATCCACACCTATCATCGCCCGTTCCGAGTTCCATCCCAAGGGGTCCAAGTAGTTTCTCACCGAAACCATACACATATGCCCGTACCGGCATATGTACACACTCTTCCTAGCTCCCTAGGAATTCCATCCAAACCACTACCCTTGCTACTGCCAAATCCCTAATAGCAAGCAGCAAACATGCAATACAGTGTAACAAGCACCAAGTAATTTAGCATACATACTCCTATGTTCTAGAAAGCAATCTGGCACACGTACTCATACATAAACACCCTTCCCAGCTCTCTAGGAACTTCCTCTTATCCCACTACCCTTGCTACTACCGAATCCCTACTAATTATAACGGGTGACCTCGCGAATACCCGATTATATGCAGTGCGAAATAAATAGGCAGTCGAATACAAGACTCTATCCTAGAACGGTTGGACTCAAACAAGAGCTGCGCAATAGAACTAAATCGAATATTCTAAGGCTATAAATCTCTTACTGCATACAACCTAGAGGGCATCCACTTAGTAACCTATCATAATTAGCATAAATTCCTAATAGCATGTAGTTCAACATACAGCATAGTGTCCACAACAGGCAATCTAACATGCATACTCTATGATCTAGAAAGCAATAAAACACTAAGTATTGTACCTTTCCCCTTTGGCTCCGGCTGACTGTACACACTGCGCCTCCGATCACCGTTTCTCAAACGGATCTTTCCTTCGTTTTATTTCCCAAAAACTTAAAGAAGATTTTTATAGCCGCAAACTTGAGATCAAACACACCGAAATGCGTTTGATTCACTCAAGCCGTGCTCTGATACCAAGTTGTAACGTCCCAAAAATTACAAGCAAATTTAAATTTTTAAGATAAACATTTCATTTATAACAACTCATTAAATGATCCCAACGTTTCGTTTGCCAACACATAATTAATATATTTATAAAATGAAACCAGCGGAGTAAACGTTTAATTATTAAAATCATAAAGCAACCATCTCTCCTCGCGCGCAAGTGTGTACTCGTCACGCCTTGGAGCCGACCGTACCTGAAACCACAAACTATTGGGAAAGGGTAAGCACGAAGCTTAGTGAATTCAAACACCATAAATAATACAGTTATTCCACACTACCCCTAAAACAGATAGTGACACATAAACGATCGTACAGGTCTACGAACAAATCATAAACATATATATCCACAACCACCCGCCTAAAAGGCACAAGTCGGTCCCACCGACCACATGATAACATCTTCGGCCCCGCCGTATCCCCGGTCCCACCGAGTATCTACGCCACCCGCGTATAAAACCTCCGGCCCCGTCGGACCCTCGGTCCCACCGAGTCTCTACGCCACCCGCGTATAAAACCTCCGGCCCCGCCGGACCCTCGGTCCCACCGAGTTAACATGGCAACATAGTATCAACTAGACACCCCACTATCTAGTTCCACAACACAATCACATAAAGCTACCACACACGTACTACAGCAATGATAAAACAACTATTATTAGATATAGTGAGAGAACTCACCTCAAATGCGCGCCTAGCTTAACAACCCAAATCAAGCTTCACAGTTACGGTCACTTCCCAGCACCTAAACGTATGTTAAAACGTGTCAATACGAGACCCGGACCCTATGACACGACACACGCTTAAACCGTCACTAAAACCAATTTCCGTTCTCACAAAACAGGTCTGTTCGGGACCTGTTTCGACCCCTTTAAACCCAGAAAAATCTCAATATTAATTCATGACCAGAAAGTCCTCTGAGTTAGGGTTCCAAGGACATATAATACGCCTCCTAACGATTTTTCTACAATTAAATACGGATTTTATAAGATCAGCCCGCAGAACAGCGAAAAAAACAGCACTTATCAGTATAAAACGACGATTTGGCCTAAGTTACGCTCCGAACGGGATTTTGCACAAAACACAGAAAAGTTTATAGACTCAAAAAGGCAACTTTTGGCACCGAAATCACCCCAATCCGAGTTACGAGGAGAAAGTTACAGCTTACGCAAAACAGTGACAGATTTGCAGTTTCTTCTACATAAAATGACGATTCACAGAACTTACGACCACTTTTTCGCCCAGCTAGAGGCCGAACCAGTTTTCCGCTAAAACATGGAAAACGTGCCCGACCCCGAGCTTGAACCGTGGGCGCCAGTTTCGGCTCAAACGGAGTTACGACGGAAAAGTTATGATCAAACGAAAACTGGACAACACGCTTAGAATTTGCGTAAAAGATAACTTTATAAAACGGTTCAAGGCTTAAACGATGCGAGTTTTACGTTACGAGTGACACCCACTGCCACCGCCCTCTACCCACAGCCACCGCAGCGGCGGCGTGCGGCGGTGGTGGTCTCGCCGGAAAAAGAAAAGGAAAAAGGAAAAGAACGAGACGAACGAGAGAGCCACATACCTCGCGATGACGTCTCACCACCACAACCAAACCTCTCACCCTCGACTCCTTCGACGACAGCCGATGGTGGCGATCTCCGGCGACAGCAGCAGCGGCGGCGACGGCTGCCGATGTGTTCTTCCTTCTCCCCACTTCTCTTCCTCGCGATCTCTCTCTCTCTCTTCGTTTCTCTCTCGGCCGTACCTCAACAAGGAAAAGAGAAAGAATGAAAGGGTTGAAGGGTTTTTGGGAATGTTGGTTTACTTGGAACACAAGGAAAAAAGAAACGAGGAAGGGTTATTCTTTGGTTACTATTCACGCCACCACCACACCAACACAAGGGTTTTGATTTCTTTCTTTTGTTTTCTCCTCACGCCACCAATACACACAACAACACAAATGGATTTCTGTTATGAAAGACATGGGCCGAACACCTAAGCATGTTTTGGCCCTTTGACCCTTCTAGCCCCTTCACTTAAACCTTCTCGCAACTAACCCAAAATTCCGACACGTATGCTAACATTTTGGTCCTTTTTGACACCAAACCACTAACCAAAACAATTAAAGGTAAACATTTTAAATTATTAAAATTAATTAATAAACGTACCGGGACACGGGCTTTACACAACGACCCTTCGATGCTTAAGTCAGTAACCGTTGTTAAAAAATCGTATGAAAAAATAGAAAAGGGTTTAGAAGACGTACCTTTTCTAACGCGTCGTGCCCAACTACGTGGGACGTCTTGATTATTGCTACCAACTTGCCCCCTTGTGGCGATTTTAAGACGATACACTAAATGTCGTCGTGAATCGCCACAATAGAAGGTCTATTTTTGCGGCTTCAGGGTGGTTTTATAGCAATCACGAGCGACTTTCGACTCACTTTGTATCTCCTGGATTCCCCACGGCGTAGGGAACTTCAGAGTCTGATGATACGTCGAGGGAACGACCTTCATCTCATGGATCCATGGTCGGCCTAAGATGATATTATAGGCCGACGCACAGTCGATGACGCTGAACTTGGTCTGCTTGTTGATTCCTCCGGCGTAGACTGGCAAGACGGTATCTCCATTGGTGCTCGTCGCTTCCCCATTGAAACCGACCAAAGTTGTCGAAAGTCGGGTGATTTCCGAACGATCGATTCCCATGGCCTTGATGATTTCAAGGAAGATGACGTTCGCTGAACTGCCCCCATCGATCAAGACTCGTCGGGTTAAACAAATACCAATCGTGAGTTGAATGATCAACCCATCATGATGTTTCTGGTACGAGTCGCCGAGGTCGTCTTGGTCGAATACGATCTTCATAGCTTCCAACTCCAGATCTCCTATAGGCCTTGATGAACGCGGGACAGGCCGATCGTCGGGTGCTTGACTGGCATGACGTTTGGCCACGGAGTACGTCAGACCACATACGTCGGAACCACCGGTGATACAATTGACGACCTTTGCATGCTCGGGGGTTGACGGTCGATGGTCGCTAGTTGGAGTAACGATGTCATCGATGATATATTTGAGATTTCCTTTTGGGACATGATACGCTAGTTCCTTTTTGAGAGCTATGCAATCATCCGTCGCGTAACCATGGTCGACATGAAAGTCACACCATTTAGATTTGTCTTTCTTAGCGTCGTCCTGATCGGACTTCCTTGGCCATCGAATAGTCGCCTGGGCGGTTTTCAGAGCTTCGACCAAATCTTTAGTGGATCCTTTGAATCCATAAGAGGATATCTTGGGGTACTGAGAAAACTTGGTCGCGGTCTTGGCTTCCGCTTTCGTCTTGAATCGGACGTTCGAGATCTGGCGCGCGGGCTCTATTTTGGAAATTGCTTTCGTCTTGAACTCGGGATTTTTCACACCTAACGACCTTTTGTCGTTGGTATGCTTGCGACGAAAGGCAGCGTCGTCCTCTACTCTCATGTACGCTAGGGTTCGATCTCGGACGTCTTCAAAATTCTTCGGAGGATACTTGGTCAGGACAGTGTATAAACCTGAGCTGTCGTCCAGACCACGCTTATAAGCTTCAATTGCAGTCTCCGTTGAAAGTAACAAAATACGGCTGTGACCCATTCTGAAACGGCTGCGACCCATTCTGAAATGGCTGCGACCCATTTGGAAATGGATGCGATCTATTCTGCATGGGTGGCGGCCTTATATGCTGAGGAGGAACCGTCCCGAACTGGAGATTTGGAGTGAACGGTCCCGGCTGCTGGTTCTGCATGAACGGACCTGGACGTTGATTCTGAGTGAACGGACATGATCCTGGACTTGGATTATGTACGAATGGTCGAGGACCATTCTGACCGAATGATCCTTGGCCTGGATTCTGAACGAATGGCCTAGGACCATTCTGAGGCCCAGAGGGATTCCTTAGTCGTGCGATCTCCTCAGCTGCTCCATGGCTTTGCTCCGCCATGGCGTTGATTTGATTTCGAGCGACTTCAAGCTCCTTGTACATCTGGGCAATGACATGCTGCTGATTTCCAGGGGCTGCCATTTTCCTGCAACAGAGAACAAAGAAAACTCCAAGAAACCGTTAGCAAGACGCACGTTTGTCGAAGATTTTCTCTAGATGGGGTCCCACGGATGGCGCCAAACTGTTAATGCCAAAAATCGCACCAAAGGGACAACTTAAGGTCGATGTGGACTTTAACAACTAAAGAAAGGAATCATTCGACAAAGACGTGCGACAAAGACGAAAATGTAAATGAGAAAGAGGATTTGATGACGCAGGAAAAAACTCAATGAGGAAAAAACCTGCGGATGACAATGGATGTCGTCGCTGCACTATGGTCGCCAATCAGGGGCGATGTCCTTGGTGTTCCGGGTGTCGATTGTACAGAGATTACAATATAAATGAATGGAAAGACTTCGAAATGTAAAGTACAAGTGTTTTAAATGTAAAAACAGTGTGCGTCGTGTGTGAAAACAATGTGTAAACTGTTGGTCGAGAGTGAAAGTCGTGCGTGTTGATCCAAACCCTCAGTGATTTGATAATGACCATCTCTTAAAAACTTAGTGAAAATTGTAAGTAAACAATATGTATCAGAGTTTCACTATCGCTGATAAGTACTAAGATCTTCCAGTACCGCTGATAGGAACTCTCGCTCTTTAAGTCAAACATTCAGTGAAACTGTTCACCATAAATGCTCTGAGTCTGTTCAGTCATTATGATGATCGCTGATAAGTTAGTTGTTTACTTATGATCCATGAACACAAGTTTCACGTCAACAAAGGTTCTACGCTGAAGTCGAAGATCAAGCTCAAGAACCAGCGACAAGTCTCCTAATGAACTGATGCGGATCAGCGAAGACTCAGATTTGTCCACTCAACGTGAAGTATCAAGTACAAGACTTCAGCTATCGCTGAACTTTATCATCTACTGAATAGTAAATGATAATCGCTGAATCAACGAAAGCTGATCATGAAGTCCTCCGTACAAAGTACTTTTGTCTTAACCACCCTTGCACGACTCCGTACGAAATGTCAAAAAAGAACCTCCGACTGTCTGAAATCGTACAACCATTCTGATACTACACTGTTCATCCATGCGGCTACTAAGGTTGTCAACCAAGGTCAATGACATGCAACCAACCAGCTGATGACACGTGTAAAGTGTATACCGACTTGCATTAAATGCATGCAGTATATAAAGAGATGAACCCACTTCATTTGAAGTAACTTGCTAACTCTAGACAAGTTCATATCTTTTATCTCAAGATAGGTTATTATTAGTAATTTCCTTATCTTTCTTAGTGCAAGAAACCTTAGTGTTCCAACTTGTTTAGATTTAGGTTTATCCTTAATCTTGTCTCCGCAACAAGCTGTAAATTGTTAATGATTTATCAATAAACAATTTAGAAAAGTAAAATCTGTGTGTTTGTATTCAACCCCCCCCCCCCCCCCCCCCTCCTTCTACAAACTTGTATAGGCCTTCGGGACCAACAAGTGGTATCAGAGTAGATTTGTTTAATCTCATAAACAAGATCTAATCTAAGATATTTCTCTTCCTTGCTATTATCTGAAAATGGCCTCCCACACAAACACACATTATATAGACAATGGTTCTTTTGCAAAACCCCCTAGATTTTCCAGAGATAACATCAATTTATGGAAAAATAGGATGATGCTCTTCTTAGAAGGTGTAGACCCTACTATGACCTACTATCTTGAAAACGGCCCACACATCCCTGTAACAATTGATCCTTTAGTTCCAGCCACTGCAACTAGAGCTGCTATTCCAGAAAGGCTGATTCCAAAGTAAATACACATGTGGACCGATGAAGATAAGAAGAAAGTGGCTATAGATACAAAAGCCAGATCCATACAATCCATGGCCCTTCCTGACGAAGTCTACCATTCCGTCATGAACCTGAAGTCATCAAAAGCCATGTGGGACACAATATGTGTTCAGTATGAAGGAACGTCTGAAGTCCAGGACTCAAGAAAGATCAACCTGGTAAGACAATACGAAAGCTTCATTTCTGGTAAGAATGAAACTCTCTCTGAAGTTCACCAACGTTTTAATTGTTTAATTATAGATCTAAAAACTGTTGGTAAGAATATTCTAACTTTGAAGTGCTGACAAAGTTTCTAGAATGTTTACCTGAAAGCTGGGACAATTATTCCATGTGTCTCAAGCTGTCAAAGGATCTTAAATCAATGACCCTTTCAACCTTATATGGTACATTGCTGAATCATGAGCAATCTAGCCATCTTAAGAAGAATCTTGTAAAAGATTCCAAAAGCACTCCTGTTGCTTTAATCTCATAAGAACCTTCTACTCAGCGACCCTCAGTCACTATCACTGAGTTAGAAAGTAACTCTGAAAGGTCATCAGACTCTGATTCTTCAGATGATGATGAATCCTTGGCTCTCCTAACTAAAAGGTTCAGGAGATTCGCCAAGAAGAAAATGTTTAGAAAGAACAAACCTCTTTCCATAACTGACAAGCCTAAAACATCAGCTTTTGTTGATAAGGCTACTGCTACTTGTTTCAACTGCGAAAAGACAGGTCATTTCGCTAATGAGTGCAGGTCAAAGAAAATCATGAGACCTTCAGCTTTTACAAAGAAATCCTTTGTTCCAAGGAATAAAGATGACAAATACTCAAAGCTGAAGGAGAAGTATGCAAAGCTGAAAAGTTTTAAGAAGAAAGGAAAAGGCCTGATGGCTGACTATGATTGGGCTGCTTCTGATGAAGAAGCATCATCGTCTGATTCTGAAGATGATGAAGCAAATCAATGTCTCATGGCTAAGATTGAAGAAGAGGAAGAAAGTTCAGACATTCCCTCCACTTCAACATCTACCATTCAGGTATCACCCTCTTTCTTTACCAATATTGCAAATATTGATGAAGCTGATAGTCTCCGTAAGATCGATCTCTTGACTAGAAGTTTATACGAAGCCATGAACGGCAAAGCTGTGGTTGAAACCAAAATCTTGATCTCGCTGAAAAGCTTAAAAACTGCCACCTTCAAATAGAAAAGATTTCTAAAATTGAAGATGATTTTAAAGATCAAGTCTATTTAAATCAGCTAGTCAAAATCGAACGAGCAGAAGCTATCGCTGCATTAAAAGCTGAACATGCTACTGTTGAAGGATGGTGTACTTCTTCAACAAAGATCACTGAGATAATTAAGGCTCAGATTCCTCTGAGTGATAAACGTGGTCTGGGTTATAAATATGATACTCCAAAACCAACCACTGAACGTTCAATGCTTAAATTTGGAACGTTCGTATCCTCAGTCGCTGACACTTCATCATCTCAGTACTCCTCGTCCATTACACCAATCCCTGAGGAAACTCCTACCTCCTCAAAAGGTAAGGAGAAAATGGTTTATTCAAAACCTACCTCTGTCTCTAAAGACAAAGGTAAAGGAATTGTTATTTATCAAAATCCTCAGAAGGGTACCTTAGTACCAAAGCTGAATGCCTCTAAAGCCTCAGTGACCAACCCCTCTGGATCTAGAAAGCTGATCTCTGGATCTATTCAGCGATCTACTCCTAGACTCAGAGTGGATGTCCTTGGTAAGAAATCTGAAGAACTGAATGTTCGTCCCATTTCTAAAGCAAATAGCTTACTTGGTGCTGGCACTTCTAATTCAAAATTAAAAGCTCAGCATACAAGTGGTCCTAGAACTATTTTAAGTTATAGGAAATGTTATCACTGTGGACTTACCGATCATATTGCTAGTAAGTGCCCCACAGCCACCAAAGCTGAAAAAATAGCTAAGGTGAAGATTGCCCCCAATGCAAAGAAGACCAACACCGATGCAAATCAGGTCAAGGTGACTCCTACCACTGAGGTTAAGAAATTAACCAAAGTGAAGAAAGACAAAGCTGAATCTTCAAATGCTGCGAAGACCGCTGAACCTTCCATTCCAACTACTTCCACTAACAAACGTGTATACATGGTTAAGTGGGTACCTAAGAAAAACTAATCTTCCTTTGTATTGCAGGTTAAGAAGGGTATCTGGTATCTCGATAGCGGATGCTCTAGACACATGACTGGAAAGAAAAACCTGCTCGCTGAATACAAGGAAGAGAAGGGTTCCTCTGTGACTTTTGGTGGAAATGGAAAAGGACACACCCGAGGGTATGGTGTACTTTCAAATGGTACAACCTCCTTCAGAAGAGTCGCATATGTTGAAGGGCTGAAGCATAATCTTCTGAGCATCAGTCAGCTTTGCGACATGGATAACAAAGTGAGTTTCACTAAGGAATCCTGCTTTGTCTCTGACAAAAAGGAGAAGATAGCTCTCAGCGGTTATCGTTTGGAAAATGTTTATGTAATAAACATGGACTCAACAACCACTGAGAACTCTTGTTTCTTCTCAAAGGCATCTTCTGATGTTAACTGGCTATGACACAAGAGGCTCTCACATCTAAATTTCAAGACACTGAATACTCTTTCCTCCAAAGAGTTAGTCACTGGTCTACCTCAGCATTCATACGCCAAAGAGTCTTTATGTTCAGCGTGTGAAAAAGGGAAGCAGACCAAGGCAAGCTTCAAGTCAAAGCAAGTCTCCTCAGTGTCATCTCCTCTACAACTACTCCATATGGATTTGCTTGGCCCCGTTAACAAACAATCCATCGCTGGAAAGAAATATACGCTGGTCATAGTTGATGAATTCTCTCGTTACACATGGGTAATGTTTCTCCGTTCTAAGAGTGACACCCCTGAAGAACTCATCACCTTTGTTCGGAAGATGGAAACTCTGAACAATATGACTGTTCGCTCAATAAAGAGTGATCATGGAACTGAATTAAAAAACAGTTCTCTTGATTCCTTCCTTGAGAGTAAGGGTATTTCTCACAACTTTTCGTCAGTAAGAACACCGCAACAAAATGGAGTCGCTGAAAGAAGAAATAGAACAATTATTGAAGCTGCACGTTCAATGCTCAGCGATTCTCACCTGTCTACTCAGTTTTGGGCAGAAGCTGTCAACACTGCTTGCTTTACGCAAAACAGGTCGCTGATAGTTAAAAGATTCAAAAAGACAGCCTATGAACTCTTTCATGGGAGAAAGCCTTCAATCAGCTTTCTTCACATCTTTGGTTGTCAGTGTTTCATACTGAACAACAGAGATGCCCTTGGAAAGTATGATCCTAAAGCTGATGATGGAATCTTTCTTGGATACTCCTCAGTCTCCAAAGCCTTCAGAGTCTTCAACCGTAGAAGACAAACTGTAGAAGAAACTATTCACGTCACGTTTGACGAATCCCGTTCAGCGAACTCTAAACCGTCCGCTGATACTGAAGAACTGAATCAATGGATGTTTTCTCATCTTGGTGATTCAGAAGAAGTTCCCACTCCTCATGCTCACACCGTAGAAAATGATGGTCCTCCTATCATTCCAGATATGCAGAATAGTGAAGCTGAAACATCTTGGATCTCAGCTGTGCCTATAAACACTATACCTGCATTTGATCCAAATGTCTCAGAAATTCCGTCTATTTCTCAGAAATCAGTGAATGAAGTGACAAATGCAGACATTCCTCTCTTAGCTGATAATCCAGAAGTAGCTGAAGCCTCATCTTCAGTTTCTCCAGTTCAAACTGAGTCAGCGACGTATGCTCCGGCTCAGCGATGGACTGTAAATCACCCAATCGATCAAATTCTTGGTGATCCTAACGCTGGTATTCAGACGCGTAGAAGTGCAGGTAATATTTGTTTATTTGTTAACTTTATTTCTCTAACTGAACCAAAGAAAATAGATGATGCCCTCAGAGATCCAAACTGGGTCAGCGCTATGCAAGAAGAGCTGACTGAATTCGAAAGAAACAAAGTCTGGAAACTCGTTCGTAGACCAACTGACAAAACGGTGATAGGCACTAAATGGGTCTATCGAAACAAGTTGGACGAACATGGTACTGTAACTCGCAACAAAGCTCGTCTTGTTGCTCAGGGATACAGACAAGAGGAAGGCATAGATTATGACGAAACTTTTGCTCCAGTAGCAAGACTCGAATCTATTCGTCTTTTCTTAGCATATGCTGTACACAAAAACTTCACTGTACATCAGATGGATGTTAAGTCAGCGTTTCTGAATGGAAAGCTGAATGAAGAAGTGTATGTGGAACAACCTCCAGGATTCTCAGATCCTAAGCGTCCAGGTTATGTTTATAAACTGGACAAGGCACTTTATGGCTTAAAGCAAGCTCCTCGTGCATGGTATGATACTCTCTCTACTTATCTCCATATTGAAAATTTTGAGAGAGGTAAGATTGACAAAACCCTATTTTTTAGAAAAGTGAAAGGTCATATCATTTTAGTTCAAATATATGTTGATGACATTATATTTGGTTCTACTAACCCTGAGCTTTGTACTCGTTTCGCTGATAGAATGAAAGATGAGTATAAAATGAGCATGATGGGTGAACTAACATATTTCCTTGGTTTTCAGATTAAGCAAACTGAAAAAGGAACTTTCATTAATCAGGGAAAATATGTTAAAGATATGCTGAAGAAATTCGACTTAACTGAAAGTTTAGCTATGAAAACACCTATGGCACCTCCGCTGACACTTGATAAGGACACAAAAGGTGTTCCTATCAATGTCACGCTGTACCGTGGGATGATCGGCTCACTATTGTATCTTACAGCTAGCCGACCCGATATTATGTTTGCAACATGCTTGTGTGCACGATATCAAGCTGAACCTAAGATATCTCATATGAAAGCTGTAAAGCGAATCTTTCGATATCTTAAGGGTACAGCGAATCTAGGCCTTTGGTATCCCAAAGACTCAGGATTCGATCTAACCGCCTATTCAGACAGTGATTTTGCAGGTTGCAAACTGGATAGGAAAAGCACCACAGGAGGATGTCAGCTCCTGGGTGGAAAGCTGGTAAGTTGGACAAGTAAGAAGCAAAACTCAGTGTCCACTTCCACAGCTGAAGCTGAATATGTAGCCGCTGGAAGCTGTTGCTCTCAAGTCTTGTGGATGAGAAATCAGCTACTAGACTATGATCTTCAGCTCTCCAAAATTCCAATCTATTGCGACAGCACAAGTGCCATCGCTATAGCAAACAATCCAGTGCTACACTCAAAGACAAAACACATAGAAATCAGATATCATTTTATCAGAGATCATGTGATGAATGGTGATATAGAACTTCATTTTATCCCAACTGATTATCAGTTAGCTGATTTATTTACCAAACCTCTTGATGAGACAAGATTCAACTTTCTCATCAGCGAGCTTGGAATGCTGAACTTTGAAGGGTAAAATCTTCAGCGGTTCACATTAATCAGCGAAAGGATAAAATCAACTCGTATAACCTATTCAATCATCTTCTCTCTGAATAAAATTGGTTAAACTGATATCCAGGTATGTTTTCTCTCTCTGACAAACGCATGAAAATGCAAGATTTCAAAAACAAATGCATCGCTGAATATCTCTTCCTTAACAGCGATATTTTGAAAGTTCTTAAAACCTTCACTGATATCTTCTATTCAGTGCTTCATGTTTTTCAAAAGAGTCCCTGAGTTTTTCAAAACCTCAGAGACATCCTAAAAGAATGTGAAAGGACAGTTGTGACGTCATTGCAATGGATAACACCAGGCACGATTTCTTTCTGACACACGTTTGCACGTTTCGCTCAAACTTTCAATCAAATGCAAACACGTGTCCGTGTCATGATGAAAACCTTTTCCCGCTCAAGGTTTTCTCTCTCTAAAACTCCCTATATAAACAACTCTTGGTTTATATTTGTCTTTTACGCGAACATTCTTCCCCCGCAAGAAAGAAATTACTGTTGCATTTATGCTCTCAAATCTTCAAAGAACTGTTCATCATCTTCTTCATCAAAACTTCAAGGTTAATACGTTCTTATTTTTCAAATGCAGATAACTTGTTTCTGATCTTATCTTTGTTTTAAACAAGATCAAACAAAAGAACTTAAAAACAAAATCATTTTCTTTCATGGTTTTATGAACACAACCATTTCATGGTTGTTCTTCAAGTTTTAAATCTAAATCTTAAACTTGTTCTTCATTCGTATCCAGTTTTTTTTGAAACTGGAATACAAGAATTTATGGGTTTTACATTTCGTTTCAAAATCATGAAAAACCCTAATTTTCATTAAGACATTTATGTCTGAATGAAATGGACAAAATTCGAACAATCTTAATGGAAATTCTTTCCATACTAAGACAATTCTTATTTGTTAACATCTTTGGTTGAACTGATAATACAGAGAAATGGCATCTTCAAAGATCAATGTTACCGCTGAGTCCATCTCCGCTGACTCTAAGGAAGTGGACATCATCAAAGCACCTCAGGTTAAGTTCAAGCTGGATCAACTAGATTGGACTAAGGTCAACAACCTCTCTGCGCTTCTCGAGTTTCCTCCTCGAAAGCAAGTCACACATCTGGATGATGCTGTGAATTTCCTGAAACACTGCTGCATTTCATCAGCCCTGACCATCACACCTCCCGCAAGTCAGCTACTACTATCCCAGTTCTGGTACTCTGTTAGACACACTCAGCTACCATCCGCCAAAGATGCATCCAAAACCATCGATTGCATACTCAGCGATACTGAGTATGGTACAATCAAGATAACCCCCGCTATCATACGAAAAGCCCTAAACTTTCCCAATGCCACCAAAGAAAAACCCTTCGTTCCATTCCCTGACCATAAGAAGCAAGCTGACAAAGATGCCATCATTGCTTTTCTCGACACAATGGGTTACATCTAGGACATTGGAAGGGACAAGAAGCCCGAGAAGAAGCTGACGCTGATAAAGAAGTCCAAAATGCCCAGCGAGATGAATTTCATCTTCGCTCACCTGATAAGCTGCATGACAGCGAAGTCCGGCTCTTCTGATCAAGCCGCACAACCTACGCAAGCTATGGGATACGCACTGCTGAAAGGTCTAAACATTGACTGGGCCTCTATTATATATGATGACCTAGTACAATGCGTGGATTCTGCCGCTGACCGACCAACATGGGTTCCTTACCCAAGATTCATCAGCGCCTTCTTCCAATATGGCCTGAAGGACAGCTATCCTGAAGAGGGTGACCTGAAACTTTCTCAGGTTGGCCCTAAGGTGGTCGATTTCAAACCTGTCGCCAATGAGGTACGTCTCTCTTCTCTTCTCACTCTTATAAATTCTCCGCTTTCTGTCGCTCCTTCAGCGACAATACCCATCGCTGATACCTCGGCCACACAATCCTCTCCTTCTAAGAAAAGGAAACCCTCTCACACCCAACTTGATTCCAAAAGGATCAAGAAAACCAAGGAGCAACCCCAGCAATTCCATGCTGAAGACTCCTCAGCTCATTCTGACGAGCTGAAGGAAAGTTCCGTGGTATGCTCTGCCACACCCGTTCAAGTCATCCCTCCAATCCAGACTTCAGCGTCTCCAAACGCTGAGGTTAGAAACTTGGAATCTACCCAACCTTCTTCAGTCTCTCAAAAGACTGATGAAGTAGTTCTCAGCGAATCCAACGCTGAAATAGCAACCCGAACCCCATTCTTATCCTTCGCGCCTCCCTCCACTTCTTTGGACACCCCTCCAGCTAACACTAGAGATGCCATCATTCCAGAAGCCACCGCTGACGCTTCTCAACGAATGATGAAGACAGGACCTGCGGAGATCACCATACCTCACCGAACTTTTGAGGAAGACATGGAACATTTCTCAGGAATCCGCAACTTTGACGATTTCGTCAATCCTCCTGCAGGTACAAATCAACCCATATACACTGTAACTAAACCTGAAACTTCTGAGCTTTCCTTTGTTCACAAGTACTTATGTGTTACAGGTCCTAATTTGGGAGACATCAACGAGTCTCTGAAGTCCGTGGAAACTAAGCTGACCGATCTCACCACCACAATCTCCAACAACTCTACAGCTGTAACAAACGCTGGAGAGAATCTGACGAAGCTGACTACGGTGGTGGAGAAGAAGGCTTCCACAGATGACATTAAGGGCCTTGATAAGACGCTCATCGATTTTGCCAAGGTGCTCTCTGACATCTACACTTACTACACCAGCCTCAAAAACTCAGTTTTGACCGTGTCCAGCGAAGTAACAACGCTGAAGACATCGGTTGGAAAACTCGAGGGTGATATGTCAGCGGTCAAGATCGACTTGGGCTCTGTAAAGACCGACGTTGGTTCTATGAAGACGATGATCGAGACGCTGGTCAACAAGGCAAATAATCCAGCTCATGATCCTGCCCCTGCCCCTAATTTGGAATCTTTCACAGCGGCGGATCGCACAGAGCTGAAGAAAACCACGCCTGCTATTTCTGGCCTAGAAGACAGAATAGCAAAGCTTGAAGGTTGTGTGAAAATCTCTGGCCCAGAAGACAGAGATAACACCAACGCTGAGTCTACTCATTCCTCCCCCAATCATGAGAAAGAGGGGGAGAAGAGCGCCGAAGATCTGAACAAGAGCGCTGAAGACCTTTCCCATGATGAATCTATCAGGGGAGAGAGGAATGAAGATCTGATCGCTGAAAAACCTCAGGGAGATGAAAACCCTGAGGGAACCGAGAAGCTCGCCTCTGTATCTGAGGGGGAGCAACTCGAAGAAGATGCTGAGGAATCCGAAGCAGAAGAAGATGAAGACATCGACATCCCTGAAGATGAACCATCCTCCTCTCCAAGGAATGATGATGATGATGATGAAGATGACGATGATTTCTTTGTTGTCAAACCTGCTCCTCGAACCAAAGCTCTTAAAGGTATTTCAATAAAAGAACCTTCAGGGGAGAAGACAAAGATAAAGCCCTCAGCCTCTGGCGCTGAGAAAGGCAAAGGCAAAGGCCTCGCTGAAGATGAAAATCTGGCGATCTTGTTTGAAAAACCGGTTTGTCAGGTACACTAAACTTTACTTATATTCCTTCCCTGAACATCTCTATACACAATCAGTTCTCTACTCCACAACCTATCTACACATCCACATTCTTTTTCTATCTTTGCTACCCAAGTTCTTCTACCCAGTTCTTATTTGTAAGATCGCTGCGTTTCAGCTAGTCCTCTCCCCTGTTTGAGGATGTTGCTAAAGTTTCTACTACTGCGACTTCACAAATAAAGCCAGCTGCTGCTGATGAAATAATCTCAGTCTTAGATTTGATCTCTGAGACTGATGAACCAGAAGAACAACCTCTCTCGCACAGAAACAGATCTTCCTCAGCTCCTCAAAAGCTAAGTGAAGAGGATCAAAAGAGAAGAGAAGAAATGATAAAGCGATTCGAGGATCAGCGAATCATTCTAAGGCGTGATCAACTGCCTTCAGTTCCTCCTAAGTTCAAAATTTCAAAAGCTGAATACAAGGAACACCTCAGAGCTGAACGCCTCATCGCTGAAAGAAAGGAAGCTGAAGAGAAAGACAGAGAATACGCCATCAAGCTTACTCAAGAATCTGTCAAAGACCCCAAGCTGAAACGTGTTCCCATTCAAATCCAACGAAAGCTTTGGGAAGAAGCCCAGAAGATCGTGGAAAAGAAAACTGAAGTATCTAAGACCACCCTGATCTGGTGTAAAGAGAAAATCCACTTCAGATATCGTCCAGCGAAGATCAACAAGGTATTCATCTCTGGAAGAACATCTATCGGAGTACCTATTGTTGACATCAAACTTTTCAGAGAAGATTTCGAAAAGCTGATAAACAGACAGATCGACTTGATATCTTCTTGTGTGGACATTCCTCCTCTTCCTGATCTTAAGCCGAAAAGAAAAAGGGCCTCACCAAAGAAGAAACGTCAAGATTCAAACTCAGGTCCTGTCATACGAAATGAAACTGGAATTGGTTTCTCTCGCGCTGAAGTGCTTGGTCCTGACCCTGATCTATCTGCCCTTGACATTTCTTTGCCACCATGTGAACTTTTCGTCCCTGGTAAAGTCATCAGTAATCCTTATGGAATATTCTTTCTCGACTACGACAGACGTAAATGTTTTCAACGGATCGCTGAGCTTCCAATCACTCCAATCGAACAGCTCAGAGATCTCATCTACTGGTGTGACTTCAGAAAAGACATTCAGGCACGACACCTAAAACCCTTGATCTTTAAAGAAGCGCTGAACAAAAGAAAACAAGGCGTAACGGTTCCTGACTGGATGATCCCCACTGAAAAGACGACCCTTGATGAACTTCTCATTAAGGAAGAACCTTTTGAAAACTGATATAATCTCCTTTTTCTCTATTGTATCAGTTATCCTTCTGTACATGTAAATTATTTCGCTTGTACTTATAATCTTTCTGTTCTTCATTGTAACCTGATTCAATATTTTAAAGAAAGATTTCAGCGAACGTACTTTACTCCATCAGTACTGAAAAGATCCCAGAAAACAGTAAAAGGGACAAATATTTTATGAGTTCTTTTTATCCTTGTGTTTTCATTAAATAGCAATTTTCTTTGTTGCTATGTCATAATCAAATAGGGGGAGATTGTTGATCCAAACCCTCAGTGATTTGATAATGACCCTCTCTTAAATACTTAGTGAAAATTGTAAGTAAACAATATGTATCAGAGTTTCACTATCGCTGATAAGTACTAAGATCTTCCAGTACCGCTGATAGGAACTCTCGCTCTTTAAGTCAAACATTCAGCGAAACTGTTCACCATAAATGCTCTGAGTCTGTTCAGTCATTATGATGATCGCTGATAAGTTAGTTGTTTACTTATGTTCTAGCGTTCCGAGCCAATACGGTCGTTATAGACTTTTGATCTGGCGTTTAGAGTCGATATCGTCGTTATAGACCAATGATCTGGCGTTCCGAGCCGATACAGTCGTTATAGACTTTTGATCTGGCGTTTAGAGTCGATATGGTCGTTATAGACCAATGATCTGGAGTTCCGAGCCGATACTGTCGTTATAGACTTATGATCTGGCCTTTAGAGCCGATATGGTTGTTAAAGACCTATGATCTGGCGTTCGAGCCGATACGGTCGTTAGAGACCTATGATCTGGCGTTCGAGCCGATACGGTCGTTAGAGACCTATGATCTGGCGTTCTGAGCCGATACGGTCGTTAGAGACCTAAGATCTGGCATTTACAGCCGATATGGTCGTTAGAGACATAAGATCTGGCATTTACAGCTGATACGGTCGTTAGAGACCTATGTTACGTTGTGTAAGTTTTGGTTTAGCGATAATCGGTAAAAAAAATTACCTATCTATTGAACCTGAGTATTATGTCGACTCATACATGTCATGGACAAATGTAATGTCAACTATAAAAATTCATTAAGTACAAAAATGAACAAGAAGTCGTGCGACTTGGGCATCCATTGTAATACAACGATTAAAACGTAAGTCATAAGACTTTTTGAATCGTATAAGCAAACATAAGCGCATGCGATCAAAGCATTCATTCAGAACATGAACTTTTTCTAAGTTAAAGAACTTAGCTTGTGGGGTCGCTAGACCTTACGATTGTGTGATTTGATAATACGATGGACTTGAATCATGTGTTCCTGTAGTTATACAATCGAGTCGTCTAATAAAACTAATTGTTTATACCGTACGATTTTAGACTTAGTAACTTATGTCGTGCGATCCTGCGATAAAGCAATGTCAGAGGTTGGTCGTTGGCTAGCCAACGACCCTCCGATGCTTAAGTCAGTGTAGAATCCAGATCCGTGCAACAGTTTAGAAATCGAATATGATAAAGCAATAAGAAATATGATTTCAACTGGTCATCCCTTTCATTAACTTTCAGAGAGAATATTACAAAACTAATTAGAAAGCTAAAGAGACAATTAGCTTATTTTTCCAAGCTAATCAACATTAAATATGCGGGCCCGTGGTTAACAAGCCCACGACCCGTTCACTAATAAGGCTCAAAATGAATTAATACAAAACAACCCTTGAACTTTAAATCAACTATAAAACCTGCCCTAACAATCTCCCCCTTTGATTTGAAGTTCGAGTTGGCGCTCAAGATCTCTCCAGTTGAAGACATATCTTTTGCGGAGCGCGAAGTGTACCTCGAACAATCTGATGGCGCGGCGATAGTCGATGCGATCTTCAATCATTTCCAAGGCATTCCGAGCAGTTACTTCATTCGGATTCGGAACATAAGAATACCTTGGATTCTCAGACTCGTGCTGAATAATCTTTCGAAGAGCATCTCTGACCTTTAGAAGTGTGCCGTCACATAATCTGTCTACCTGACTGAAATGCATGAGTTTCTTCTCTTTTTGCTCATTGAGGTAAAAAATCCCGAATTCTGGTTCCAAAAGCATAGCGTTCTCGGGATACATGTTTAACTCAGGTGCTTTCAGATTCGGCTTGATCAGATTTACCTTTTTCGCCTTGTTCTCGATAGCCATTTGGAAGTCCGTTAGATAAGACATCATGATGGTGCGGACCAGGTATCGACGAACAACTTCGGTGCCTTTGTAATCTCTAGCGGTCGGATGGTTCTTGTACGTAAGTCTTTCAGAATATCCAGAAATTCGAGTGGTCGGAGGTTCTTGAAATCAGCTTCTGAAAATTTCCATTCGTTCCCATCTTCACGTCGAACAATAAAAACTGGGTAGACGATCCTCATAATACGTCTTGAATAGATACTGATTACCTCTGTGATTCGAAGTTTGGTTCTGACCTGGTTGACTGGAAGACACCGCTGCATTGTGCTGATATATCGGCGTTGAAATTCTGGGTCAAGGTTGTAGATACCCAGACAGAAGGTCGGCTCGATCGGGCAAAGCTTGTGTACGAACAGCTTCTTCAAAGATTCCTCCAAGTGAGGGATAAGTACCATGCTCTTCTCCCAACGGATTTGTTGCTGTTGAGGAGGGGGAGGAAGATCAGAAGCTGTCGTGGGAGGAGCAGTTGTCGGAAGATCGGAAGTAGTAGACTCGGGTCTTGTTGATGATGTTCCAGCGGGTTGAGCATAGTGAACGGGGGTTGCTCCATATAAATTTTGGAGCAGGAACTGATCGTAGTCAATATTGTCGTCCTCATCAGTAGGGAAGACCAAATTTACCTGGAGATTTACGGCACTGGCGGCTTTTTCGTACCATGCGTCTTCGGTCTCCGGGTTGGTCTCACACTCTGGATCTATCATGTCCAGTATCGGTCTGTCTGACGAGTCAAAATCGACCAGTTCCTGTGTTGAACCCTCGGGCTTTTCAACCGTCGGGTCTTCTTCATCTGAAATCTCCATATCTATGACCATATCTGCTAGTGGCAACTCGGCTTCGGGTGCTTCTGATGTAGTTGCCACAGTTGGGGTTTCCTGTTGAACCACTGTTGTAGTTTTGGCAGTCATGATCTGGGCGGTCTCGGTTTAGCGTAGACGTTTCTCCCCCTCACGGTGATCAGGATCATGTTGGTCATCCTGCTTGCGTTTGAGACCGCCGGCTTGACTCTTACAAGTGTCTTCTAGTGAACGGACCCTCTCAGACAGCGTGGTTAGCGCTTTGTTGTATTCGTTGAGGGTCGAGTCGATGGAGTCGAGGCGAGAGGTAATGGATGAAGATGGAGCAGTGACCTGTGATCGGAGAACAGAGATCAGGTCTGCTTCGTAGAGGCGGTTGTATCTGATTCCTGGAGCAGTTGGGCCAATAGCATCGTCTTTAGGGTGTCCACCGAATAGATAGGTCACGGTTGAATCGGTGGAGGTACAGGGGCGGTTTCAGTTTCGACGAGGTGGCCTTTACCTTTGATAGCGCGCATCGCTTTGGCAAGTTCAGCGGCTACATGTTGCTGCATCTTTTGCTCCATATCCTGGCGGACAGCTTTAAGGGTGCTGTCCAGGGACCCTGGTGACACGAAGTCGGGTAAAGTAACACCGGGATCACTTAGATTTCCCGTTGAGGCGTCTACCACAGGGGTAGAGCCACCTACGTTCACAGTTGGCGTGATGATAGCCGTGGTAGGATTTCCCGCCGATCCTTGTGTTCCACCTGGAGGTGAAGACACTACGGTGGTTCCGGTCGAGTCACGAAGATTCTCGACTTGGTGTTGCTCCTCTTGTGTCCTAGCTAAAGGATTTTCAATAGCAAATGGTTCTAGACTCGATTGTGCACGAAAAGAAGTCGCGACCGGGGGCTGCTGGTCGCTTGTTTCAACACCAGCACCCTCCGAGTGAGAGGCCGGTGGAAGTTGTGCTATATCCCCGTGATGTACTGAAACATCCGTCTTTTGAGAGACGGATGAGTGGATGAGGAGGTTGTGCAATTGCTCCGCTGGGTCCATGAAGGCTTCTTCAATATCCCGTCCCAACGTATGAGGCGGGATAGCAGATGTGGCTACCCGGATATCACGTGGCTGGGTTCGCTCATGAGCCTCTTTATCTTTACGGCTCGAAATTTCTTGGTTCGTTTTCGACCTTAACTCCCTCGGTCTCACATATTCTATGTCCAAGGGAAGGTCCCTCCGGTGCTGGCTGGACCATGGGATTCCCTAACTCTCGTCTCTCGCTCAGAGATTATCTTGCTCCCCCTCAAAACATGCATGGGGATTGACTTGCTCCCCCTCGGAGTGAGAGTGGGATTTACTTGGGAGACATCAACACAAAAAAAACATTTAGACTTTTAAGAAAACAGTGTGACGCTCCCCCTCAAGTGATAAACATAATGATGTTGCTCTTGGTCCGCCATTGAATATATGTAGAAACAAAGCACAGTTAGTAACTGAGACGGATGAACAAGTGTCGGTGCGTACCTTTGCATTAATAGGCTCAATTTGAGACAAATTGAGGACTGGCAGTGATGAAACAGGTACAGGCTGAAAATAACAGGGGCGTCCGGACATAATAATGAAATTGCAAGACATTCCGGACAACACAGGTATCCGGACAAAAGGTGTCCGGACAAAAGAGCATACCGGAGAGGATGAAATTTTCCGGATAAAATAAGCAATCCGGACAAACGAGAATCCAGATGACATTTAAGAGAGACCAAGAGTCCGGATATGGTACCCGAGTTCCCTTCCAATCCAGATAAGGACCCGGTCCGGAAACCTATCCGGAAAGATAGGGTTTCCGGATACCTGTCCGGATACTTCTGGAATTTTCAAGAATTTCCCTGATTCTTGATATTTTGCAAAAATAAAGCTATATGAATTTCAACAATGATCCTTCTCTCGCTCCCCCTTAACAGTAGAGTATACTTACCTGATGGCTGATCATGCTCCCCCTAAACACATGAGCAGCTCGTGAAAGCACAGGTATAAACAAACCTCATGTCTTTGTAATATTGTTCCTTATAGATCGTGAGCAGCTCCCTCCTTCTGGTCATGTGTGTGGAGCATCCACACTCTAAGTACCACACATGACCGTCCTGCAAAACAAGATTAGCGGACCTTTGGTACCCAGATTTGCCTGGGTCCGGGAGGGTTAGGTTTGGCACCGTTTGGGGAAGCTTGCTTTGTCCCAGCTTTCCCTTTAGGTGTAGGATTTACACCGGTGGAGGGAACTGGTTTTGGCACTTGTTTCCTCTTCGGTGCAGAATTTACACCTTTAGGAGGAACAAATTTTGTAGCAGCTTTCCACCTGGGTGCCGGTCTAACCTCAGTAGAATGGGTTTGGTCTCCCGCTGTGGTTTAACCTCTGATTGGAAACCCCGTTGTTTATAGTATTTTCTTTTGTTATTACGGGATTTGCATTTGGGTGTCGAATTATACATGTGATATGACCTAAACCAATAATTGTTATGGATATCATCAAAGTCATTCCAACCACAACTAGAGCAACATAAGCAATCATGCGACAATTGAATCAATTGTTGAGTGGAATGAATTTTCATCGGAAAATTAACATCTCTTTTAACAAAATCATTCCTATGATTCCAAGCACTATTATTTTTGTTCATTCTAGAATTAAAGACAGGAGGGAAGGACTTTGATGCAACATTCTTGACAGGTTCCTTAGCTGGCCACTTTGGTTTTGCTTGATTAGCTCGACCGGTTTTATCCTAAACAACAGGGACAGTGCGGTCAGTGACTTTAGAAGGAACATTATTTTTGGTAGGAAATGGTCCGGACTCTTGCCTAGGTTGTGATTGCTTTTTGGAAACAGGTTTCGAAGTTGGTTTTGATTGAGAAATCTTGATCACAGCTGGGGCCTTTGTGTTAGAACATTGACCTTTTTGAAAATCGACCGTACGATTCACCACAGGAGATAGAAAATCAGTGTGACTTGGAAGAGGTTTGTCAAAGGGGAATGACTCAAACTCTTCATCACAGTTACCTTCGGAGTTCATGTACTCTGAAAAATCTATCTCGGGAATTACTGGACTTGGATCAGGTGAGGAAGGCGAGGAACTCTTTGTGCTTGTGTGCTTTGGGGAATTTGGTGCGGAAGCTAAGAAAAACTCAGAGTTCAAATTTCTTAAAATACTCTCGTCTTGAGAATCTTGACTGTCTTGCGAACTAGAAATCTTGCCTAGGAAAGCTTTGCACGAAGACGTGTCGGATGAATTTGAGGAAAGTTCGGGTGAGATCTGCTTTTCAAATAGCAGTTGGGGTCAATTTTCTCTTGAAGATGACCATTTCTCGTGTACTCTTCCATCTTTTCTGTTGCCAAGGCAGACAGTTGTGATGTGAGTCGGTTGATTTCATTCCGAAGGATTTCCTGTCCTTCACCAGACACAACTTCGATTTTGACCGGTTGTAGATTCTCAAGCTTTGTAAGTAAGACTTGCTTTTCCATTTGAAACGTTGACCTTTCTTTCTTAATGGACTGCTCCAACTCGACTATCTTTTCTTCCAAGATGAGAGGGGGAACATAGAGTTTAAACTCATCCGTCTCAGTCTTGGTTGCAGGTGCTAGATCCTCATCCTTTTTGGAGGAATCCTTGGGTGTAGCTACCTTGTAGGGATCGAAGTAGTCATTGGAAAGGTACTTTTTTTCCTTTTGATACGAGTAGTTTAAAGGTTCATAACAAAATGGGAGTTGAATTCCTCGTTTGTGTGTGCGCTTATGTTCCTCGGTGTCCTCCTCTTTTTCGGGTTCAAGAGGACCAGTCCATTGAATTGCATATTCTGGATACTTTTTATCTAATCCAAAACAAGCAAGATCATACAAAGTGGGTACATGCCATCTTCCCTTTTTCAAATAGTGTGTGTTATCATATCTGATTCCCCACTCTTTGTTAAAGTATGTGAACTCTTTAGGTTTATTCAGAAAGATGGTTTGATCAGTTTGACCCCTTTTGTGCAGTTTATTTTCAAGATCAAGGATTTTAGTCACAAACTCCTTGTGTTGAATTTGAAGACAAGAACATTGATAAACAATTTCTTCTTTCTCATTCAAGCACTTATCAAACTGAGACTGAAGATCAGATAACTTGGCCCTTAAGTCCTTAGGTGCTAATGAAAGATTTTTGCATTTGTCTTTTAGATTAGCATTTTCAGACTTATATTTTTCAGTTATTCTCCTTTGAACATCTAGCTTTTCAGATAGTGATCTAATCTAAAGCAGTTGTTCATTAGAGGTGGCCTTAAAGGAATCTACCCGTTTAGCAAGAGGTTTCATTCGGTCATAAAGTTCTGAAAAGATAGGTTCACATACCTGACACGACTTTGTCATGTCTTCTTCAGCAAGAGACATCTTCAGTTGCACTGGAGTGATCGTCAGACGTGTAGATTGATTCAAAGGGTAAACCTAACGCAAGGCACTAAGAGTGAAATCCTAACGCAGGGTCAACGAGTGATTTGACTAACATGAACTTACTGGATAGGAATCCATAATAAGTGATCTGATCTGGAAGTGTCCGGATCAGATTTGATGCAAATTGAGCAATAAACAAAAACAGAAGTATCCGGATAAGAGAAGATACCAGATAATTGAATTGTCCGGATAACTGAAAGAGTCCGGATATCAGAAAGAATCCGGACAGAGTAAGCTTTCCGGATAACAGATACCACACAGTTTCCGGTTAACTGAGGTTACCGGATGTGAAATGATTCCGGATACACTGAAGTTTCCGGAGACAATGGAGTGTCCGGATAAGATATGTCCGGAAACACTGGGTTTCCGGATACAAATGTTACCCGGATTGAATAAGGAAAAATGACTTACCCGGATGCAGTACTTAGCCGGAAAGGAGGACGAATCTGGATGGAAACACAATCGTCCGGACAAATTGGACTTGTCCGGAAACTGCGGCTGAGTTCGTCCGGACTCTGCGGCTGTTTACTCAATTCAATCGATTTCTCGATTAGGGTTGCACACGAAGGTTCCTGAAAGATTAGAAACAATCCCAAACACAAAACAACACTAACCCAATCGATTTTAGAGCAAAAACAATAAGTTTTGATAGTAAAAATTCGATTTTTGATGATGAACACAACCAAAACTTTTTGAGTTTGATTTGCTAAATTGACCACTGAAACAATTGAATTATGCTGCGTAATTTTGCATAAACACTAATGGTACTAATGCTAACAAAACCCAATAAACAAAATCGAGCAATTCTAACAGAATCAAGGATTTGAAAAATCAAGGATTTGAAAATTCAAGAATATGGCAGACGTGAAAAAGTCAAATCTTACCAGAAATCAATATGAATGCTCTGAATCGAATCCGTCC
The DNA here is from genome assembly GCA_033807775.1 of Saussurea involucrata. Classification (NCBI taxonomy): domain Eukaryota; kingdom Viridiplantae; phylum Streptophyta; class Magnoliopsida; order Asterales; family Asteraceae; genus Saussurea; species Saussurea involucrata. The sequence goes on along the minus strand of CM066321.1, from coordinate 234,023,919 downwards.
GTCTGGTCTGATACCAATTGTAGAATCCAGATCCGTGCAACAGTTTAGAAATCGAATATGATAAAGCAATAAGAAATATGATTTCAACTGGTCATCCCTTTCATTAACTTTCAGAGAGAATATTACAATACGAATTAGAAAGCTAAAGAGATGATTAGCTTGTTTTTCCAAGCTAATCAACATTAAATATGCGGGCCCGTGGTTAACAAGCCCACGGACCGTTCACTAGTAAGGCTCAAAATGAATTAATACAAAACAACCCTTGAACTTTAAATCAACTATAAAACCTGCCCTAACAGTTAGTAATCGTTGTGATGAATAAAAAATCGTATGAAAGAAGGAAAAGGATTTAGAAGAAATACCTTTTTAGATGCGTTGCATTCCAGCTGCGTGGGATATTTCGACCGTCGAGGGTTTGGAGCCGATAGGCACCTTTACCCACGACTTCTAAGATACGATAAGGACCTTCCCACATGGTGGAAAGTTTACATGCATTAAGCTCTTGAGTGCTTTGGAACACTCGTCGGAGGACGTAATCGCCTTCTTGAAAGACTCTTGCTTGTGATCATACGGTTAATCTTGCGACTTGCCTTTATTGGCAATCATGAGATTAAAATATGCGAGTCGTACTTATTGGCGACTTTTGCGTTTTGACATGCGTCTTACCATGACTGGTGATTGTGAGATTCAATGTACAAGTCGTCTTTATTGACGACATATGTCATGACTAGCTGTTAGCTCCAAATATTCATAATATTAGAAGTATTGAAAAATAGGCTAAGTATGAAAGAGTTCCACAGAAGCTCTGCGATGTTCCACAGAAGCTCTGCCAAAGCAAACGATCATTCAAGGAACACCAAGTCCAAAGATGAATCTACAGAAGTCTACTCACAAAGGACCAAAGAAGGATCTACAGAAGATGCTCACCAAGGACCGAGCCGCAGAACCTCTGTCACCCTTGACAGAGCCTCTGCGGTTCAGACTGAAGACTTGGAAGATATTTATAATATCTTGCCACTGTTGCAGAAATATCTTACCACTGTTACAGAAATATCTTGTTGCTGTTCCAGGGTCCGTTAATCAACTTGTACAAGGCATGGTCCGACAACAAACACGTGTCAAACTCTAATAGGCATCCTTGCAAGTTGATATTAGCGCATTTAATGCATGCAGGTTTCCAACTGTTCATGCCATCCCGTCTTTCCTGTAGCATTAGTCCTTTTGTCTAGAATAGTTCTTTTGTAGTGGTATAAAAGGAAGACTCATGTTGAGTTCTTCCTAACTAACAATCTGAAAAAACAAGTTCATATACAAGAAAAACACACACACACACACAATTAACGTCAAATCTATTGTTAGTGTTCTTCATCAAATACAGTAAACTTTGAGATATTCATTTGTTCTTCATATACTGTTTATTTGATAGTTTGTATTGTTTCTATAAAAACATATCTGTTAGTTCTTCAAATACGCTTCCGCAACACATCTCATTTGAACTAATAGATAAGATAATCTTTGTTAATCAAATACGGGAACCAACAATTGGTATCAGAGCGAAGCTTAGTTTTTCAATATCAACCGATCCTCGTTTAAAAAGATTATTGGTAGAAACATGGTCTGATTTTAACCTGTTATTTATTCCGTCAAACAGATTCTACTTTTCAGCCATTATCGATCTATTCGATATATGGTAAATCAAGAGAAACTGTTTCTTTAGTTAAAACTCCATAAAAGTGCACTATTAAGAACTTCCAAACCCAGAAAATCCTTCCAGCTTATTCTCTCGTACTTTTCGTGTCATATCTTCATTCTTAATCTTTTCACTCTTAAAATGACAAGCACACAAAACTTCTTCACAGCTGGTTCATTAAACAAACCACCTTCTCTTCTAAGAAATGAGTATCCTCAGTGGAAAATAAGAATGATCCACTTCTTTGAGGGTACTGATAAAGAGCTCGTACAATATCTTTATAATCCCCCTCATGTTCCTATGTTAATAGTACCTCGCGTACCAGCGACAGCTGACACTCCTGAAATCCCTGAGCATCAAAAACCTAAAACCAGGGATGGTTGGTCAGATCAAGACAAGATAAAAGATGAACTCGCGCAGAAAACAAAAAGGATTCTGATTATGGCAACCCCCAACGAACTCTTCCAGTCTTTAGATGCATGTGAATCCTCGTATGATCTTTGGAAAGAACTGGAAAAACAACTTGAAGGGGGGAGCTAAAACTCAGAAAAACCGAAGGGCTCAATACAAAAACGAGTATTACGCTTTTAAAGCCCTGACAACTGAATCTCTGCAGACAACATACGACAGGTTCAACTCTTTGATTAATAACTTCAAAAAGTTCGGCATCCACAGAACTTCTGAAGAGAATAATGTCATGTTTCTCAAAAGTCTGAACGAAGAATGGCTCCAGCTATCTATTTCTTTACAAACCAATCAAGATTTAGATTCCTGGACTCTTTCAGACCTCTACGAAACATTAGCTGGTCCAGATCCTCAAATCGCACAAACAAAGACACTAACCACTGCACCTCTTGCTTTGGTTGGCAAAACTACAGAAGATACAGAGAGGCCGAGGAAAGAAAGAACTACAGAGGAAAAGAAGAAGGAGAAAAAGAAAAAGATGGTAGTGGTTGACAGCGAAGATGAAGAGATTGTGGAATAAGGGAAATTACTCTGGCATCAATAGCTACATCCTTAGCCCTATTGACAAGAGAATTCAGAGGAAACCAAAAGAATTCTGGTAATGATAGATATGTCAGAGAGAGAAAAGAAGATTGGAATAGAAGGGATCAAGGAAGAAGAGAAGAATCAGGTGACCGACAGAGGTCAGACGACAGAAGTAACGACCAACAGAGGTCGAGTGAAATATACAACAGAGGAAATGACCGACAGAGGTCAGATGACAAGACAAGCTACACACCACAAGAATGCAACAAGTGTGGCAAGCCTGGTCATTATGCAAATGAATGCAGATCGGAAAAAGATGGTGACCGACAGAAGACTGACGACCGTGCGGGTAATAACTCCCAGAACCAAGGTTGCTACAACTGTGGGAAGCCATGCCACTTTGCCAATGAATGTAGAAGCAGATCAAATCGCGCACATAAGGACTCGGCTTTTTACAAAAAGAAACCCGAGTATTATGCTCAAAAATCACTCATGGCGAACAAAGTGGTGAACAAGGAAGATTAGGAGTCAGATACAACCTCTGATGAAGAGTTCACCAAAAATGCCTTGTTCTGTGGCATGGCAGACATCAGCTCCGACTCTGACACTGAGGTATCTACTTCAAACTCCATCTCTAGTACAACAGAAGTTGATTTGCTTATATTTAAAACTGAAAATATTAAACTGAAAAAGACTTGTGATGATATTCAGAAAAAGCTCACTTTTTATGAAAGAGAAGCTAGACTTCTCACTGAAGAAAAAGCAAAGATTTTCAAAGAAAAGGAAGAATTAGAAGCACACTGGAACAAGAATCTTTTTCCTTTAAAAGAGAAATTTTTTGAATTAAATACTTCGTTAAAATCCAAAACAAAAGAACTTTCAGATTCTGAGAGCGACAGACTTAACATTTTAGCTCTTAAAGAATATTTTCAAAAGGAAAGAGAAGTCCTTTGGCAAGATCTACTTAGAAGAGATGTTTTAATTAAAAATTATCGTGATGCTAAAAAGGTGTATGAGAAAATAAATACTCAAATAGGAAGGCGAGGTATTGGGTACAGTGATATTAATCAAGGTACAGAAAACAAGAAGAATAAACCTCTGTCATCTCTATTTACAGTAGGAAAAGTCAACAAACCTAATTTTCCAAACTTAATCTCTGTAAGTAAGAGAGTAAAAGTCTCTGGGGAACCTCACTAAAGGAAACCCATGAAGATGATAAATGTGTGGTTTGAAAACACAGACTTATCACCTTCAACCTCTGTCAAAAGAGGAACCAAACCAAAGAGATATCTGAAAACTCAAGATCAGATAGAAATCTTTAAGTTTGGTAAACCAGAGACTCAAACTCAAGTTGCCTTTGTCTACACAATAGATTCTGAAAAGAAATTATCTGCAGAAGCACTTGAGTTTAAACCAAACCTTTTAGAAGAAAAACTAAGAAATATAATTGAAAAGGAAATTATGGAAGTTGGGAAAATAGATATGTTGAAAAATTCATATACACCTTCTGTAGATCAAAAACTCTCTGAAGAGATCTTGTCAGACACCTCTGTTGACTTAGAAAGTAATCTTTCAGAGGAAGAAAGCAAGTATGACACATGCTAGGAAAGTCCAACCTCTGTCGAAAGAAATATTGATGACTCAACCTCTGTATATGAGGACGATTCATCATCTGACGAATCAGAGGCTGACAGAATAGAAAACTTTCCTTGTGACACAGAGGTTGTTAAACAAACCCCTGAAGTTCTTAACAGAACTATTTCTCCAAAATCACTATATGTCCTGACTTTATGAATATGTGCATACAAGCCAAAACATCTATTGAGCTTGAAAAGTTGAAACAAAAGAAGTTAATGTCCTCTCAAAATCTAAAAGATTCAAAAATTTTAAAACCCTTAAAAATAAAAGAGAAACCAACATGGCAACAAAAGGGTAAATGGACAAAACCTAACAAATCTTTTTCATCTGTGACAGTGAAATCAACAGAAGTTCACCACAGAAGGGACTCACAGAAGGCTGCTACAAACAAAGATTTTTGCCAACAATTTAATCTACATAAATCTTCTTGTAATAGGAAGCCATATGCTAGAATAGAATGTAATGCCTCTGTGGCCCAGTTTAAAGCTTTCAATGAAAATTTCAAGCAAATCACCTCTGATGTTCAATATTGTCATTGCTTTGATCTAATGTTCAGGTTAAATAATCATTTATGTAGTTCAAATTGTTTTCTCTCTGCAGCTAAATCAAATATAAAAGAGAAACAAACTGATTCTTCAACAAAAAATAAAATGTATTTCAAGAATGCCAAGGCAAACTTGAAAAATTATGACGAAACTGGACCCATGTGGATATGGGTACCTAAATCTCTGTGATTGTTTTGCATAAGCAGTTTGTGCCAATATGGTATCTAGACTCCGGATGCTCAAGGCACATGACTGGCAACAAAAGTCTTCTATCCACATTCCAAGAAAAACAAGATGGTGGATCAGTGACTTTTGGAGATAACAAAAAGGGACATATCAAAGGCTATGGAGTCATAAAGAAAGAGAATATCACAGTACACAAAGTTGCATATGTGGATGGCCTAAAACACAACCTACTCAGTGTAAGCCAACTTTGTGATACAGGATTCGATGTACTGTTCAAAAGAACATTCTGCTCTCTACTAAGTGAAGACACAGGAATTGAACTTCTGCGAGCCAAAAGAAAAGGTGATCTGTATCTAATGAACTTCAATGCCAAAAACAAGGACAACATTTGTCTTGTTGCAAGCAAAAGTGAAGAAGCCTGGCTATGGCACAACAAGTTCTGTCACTTAAACTTTCATACTCTAGATAAACTGGTAATACTTGATCTGGTCAAAGGTTTACCAAATGTTAAGTTCAATAAGGATCATTTATGCTCTGCCTGTGAAATGGGAAAACTCAAAAGAGCTTCCCACAAAGGCAAAACTGATGTGTCTTGTCCTAGACCTCTGTACATGCTTCACGTTGACCTCTGCGGTCCAATCGCTATACAGAGCCTAGGTGGCAAGAAATATATACTTGTCTTAATTGATGAGTTTTCACGATTTACATGGGTTGAATTTGCCAAAAAGAAATCAGATGTTCCATGCATCTTGATAAATCTAATGAAAAGAATCCAAGTTCTTTATGAGTGCAGAATTCTGAAGTTACGAAGTGACAATGGCACAGAATTCAAAAACTCAGTCATTGAAGCCTATCTCACAGAAGAAGGAATATCCCAGAACTTCTCTGCCGCTCGCACCCCACAACAGAATGGCGTGGTCGAACGAAAGAACCGCACGCTAGTGGAGGCTGCAAGAACCATTCTTTTTGCATGTGGATTACCAATGACCTTTTGGGCAGAAGCAATTTCAACAGCTTGCTATACCCAAAATCGTTCAACAATCGTGAAAAGACACATCAAAACTCCTTATGAACTGATCAACAAACGACGACCAAACATCAAGTTTCTCCATGTGTTTGGATGCAAATGCTTTGTCTTAAACGACAGAGACTCAAGAGGAAAGTTTGAAGAAAAGGCTGACAAAGGCAAGTTCATCGGATACTCTGCCGCTTCCAAAGCCTACAAAGTTTACGTTCTGAAGTCACGCACGAGAGTAGAAAGCATCAATGTGTCATTTGATGACTCTTTCCAAAAGACTTCTGAACATCTCAGTTCAGAACTCGGGCTAAACATGGAAACCTCTGGCATCTCAAAAACAAATGAAGATTTAAGTCTTCTATTTCAAGAGATGTTCAACAACGACGTTGATCCCTCTGCTTGAACAAAAGGCACCTCTGCAGAATCACCTGTAAACGAAGTATCTCTCTGTCTGATCCATTTAATCCCTCATCCTCTTCTACAAATACTACAGGTACTGAAAATCTAACAGAAGATACGACGATAAAAGATTCTGCAACAGAGGTTATCCAAATTCTAAATCCAACAGAGGAAGCAACAACAGAAGGAACACCAGAGGGAAGTGAAGATGAAACCACAATACCTACAGAGAAGGAAATCCCAACCTTGATACCCATTCCTACAGAAGCTGAACCATCAACCACTTCAACTACAGAAGTTCAACTTGATGACTCAAATGATCATCTTCCACGAACAACTCAATAGACAAAAAGCCATCCTCAAACACAAATCATCGGTAATCCCTCTGATAAGGTAAAAACAAGATCAGCTTCTGCAAATTTTGGTTTCTTTACCAACTTTATTAGTGTGATCGAACCGAAAAAGATTTCTGAGGCCCTGGACGACCCAAACTGGGTGGATGCTATGCAAGAAAAGCTTCTGCAGTTTGAACGAAACAAAGTCTGGACTCTAGTACCTCTGTCATGAGGGAAACATGCCATAGGGACTAAATGGGTCTTCAGAAACAAAAAGGATGAAGATGGAGTGATCATTCGAAATAAAGCAAGACTGGTGGCCAAGGGATATCGCCAAGAAGAGGGCATCGATTACGATGAAACTTTTTCCCCTGTTGCACGGCTCAAAGCAATAAGAATTTTCTTAGCCTTCGCAGCCCACAGAGGCTTTAAAGTATATCAAATGGATGTAAAATCTGCCTTTCTCAATGGTGAAATTCAAGAAGAAGTATACGTCCAACAACCACCAGGATTTGAAAGCTCAAAATACCCAAGGTATGTCTATCAAGAGCATGGTACGAAAGACTTTCCACTTTTCTTCTCAATAACGGCTACAAAAGAGGTACCACTGATACAACTCTATTCTTAAAAGGTGAAGGAAATAAGCTTATTCTTGTACAAATATAAGTAGATGATATTATTTTTGGGTCTACAAATACACAAAAATATAAAGATTTTGAAAAACTCATGCAGAGTGAGTTTGAAATGAGTATGATGGGAGAATTAACCTTTTTCCTCGGACTTCAAGTCAAACAAACATCAGAAGGAATTTTCATAAATCAATCAAAATAAGTCTCTGACATACTTGAAAAATACAGCCTCTCTGATGCCTCTGTCATGAAAACCCCAATGGCCACTGGAAATAAACTTTTTTCAGGTCCAAATGGCATCTCTGTCGAATGAACGCTTTACAGAGGAATGATTGGGTCTTTATTATACTTAATAGCCAGTAGACCTAACATAATGCATGCCACATGTCTTTGTGCAAGATATCAAGCTAATCCTAAAAAGACACATTATATTGCTGTAAAGAGAATCTTCAGATATCTCAGAGGGACCAAAAATCTTGGCCTCTGGTATCCGTAGAACTCTGGTTTTGGACTAAAGGCCTACACAAATTCAGATTATGGAGGATGCAAACTCGACAGAAAGAGTACCTCTGGGAGTTGTCAATTCCTCGGTGGGAAATTAGTGAGCTGGACTTCTAAGAAACAGAGTTGTGTCTCAACATCTACGGCAGAAGCTGAATACGTTGCTGCTGCTAGCTGTTGCTCTCAAGTTCTGTGGATGAAAACTCAGCTGAAAGACTTTGGTCACATCATCTGCAAAATCCCCATCTTCTGTGATTCCAAAAGTGCGATTGCCATCTCGGCAAATCCAGTACAGTATTCAAAGACAAAGCACATAGATATCAGGTATCATTTTCTGAAGTATCATGTGGAAAATCAAACCATCGAGATGCATTTTGTACCAACAGAATTTCAGCTTGCTGATTTATTCACCAAGGCACTTGATGAGAAAAGATTCCTTTACTTGGTGGGTAAATTAGGAATGATAAATATGGATTAACCTCTGTAAGTATATTTATCTTTATATTATATAGTATGTATATTTTATGTTTTGTTTATTACTTTGTATGTAAATTCTACTAAACTCCTTTCTGAAAAGTAACAGAGATTCTGTAAGTCTCCTCAGAACCTCTGACGATTCTTACAGAACATCTGATACACGACCTATGTTATATTCATTCACTTCTAATTATTTGAACCAAGCATAGGTCAAGGGGGAGCAGAGGAAAACGAACTTGATCTACAGAGGATGATTAGATCAAGGGGGAGCAAAAGGAAACCTTGCCTAATCTACAGAGATTTATAAGTCAGGGTGGAGCAAAGGAAGAGATGACAACAACAGAAGAAAAGAACATTGCCGGACAAAAAAGAACAAAAAGGTTAGTATCTCGAACAAATTCTTTTTGAAAATAATTTTCTAGGACACAAATTTCTAAATATGTTCTAGAAACATTATTAAACACATTCCAAATAAATTTTGATCAAAAAGAATGTTGAGTTTTCCATTATTAGAAATTTAAGGTCACAGAGCCTCTGTTGAGTCCAACAGAGGTTCTGCAGGCAAAAGCTCTGATCTTAAATCAATAATTCTTGGAAACTCTGTAAATCTTTTTAGGTATAAAAATCAAAAAGAATCATCGCATACAAACACTGCAGAAGAAGTCATCGGTTACAAAGTTCTCTCCACAAGAAAGAACTTTTGTAGACCAACACTTGTTTTAAAAGGACTTTTTGCCGCACAAAACCTTTTTCAAAAACAATTTTCTAGGACACCAGCTTTCAAAAAGGTCCTAAAAACATTGTTAAAAACAATCAAAAACTTGGATGATCAAAAATATTTATAAATTATTAGATATAATAAATTTCTTGTCTCAGAGCCTCTGCTGGCTCTAACAGAGGTCCAAAAACCTCTGTAAAGTAAATTCTATGCTAATAAGTTATCGATCCTCTCCATGGGCTTTTTAACTTTTCTTTGTAAAGATACAAACTACAGAGGCAAGAAAAACAAAGTTTTCAAATCACAGATCCTCTGTCAGTTTTTTCTTTGGGCATTTCTGTAACAATAACGGTAACTTTTCTGCGAGTGAGAATCATATGGAGGTAAAGAGGCCCACGCGCGTAGCATTTTATAAGGACGCCCCAGACATCTCGTCATAACTGACACAGAGGACGTGTCATCTTTTCATTGGACCTACATGCAACACGTTCCTATGGAAAGTTGAACCCGCCGTAACAACTCAAGTGCGGACCCCAAATATTATTTACCTCAAAATATTAACCCTTTCAGATTCTACGGCCACAAACTCAGTATAAAACCCAAGTTACCTTCCCTCACAAAAAGTTTACTCACTCTCTTCTCCGACGAACCTGCAACTATATTCAAATCATCATTTTACGTTGCAAAATGGCTTCCAGTTCCCACGCTGCTCAAAACTCTCCGGCAAACTCTCCTCAACACTCTCCAGTGCATTCAGAGCACTCCTAAAACCCTAACATCGTCGCAAATGCTGAAAAAGAAAACTCCGGCGACTTTGCAAACTTTGCACCAACCACCAACCTTCAACACTTTCTGAACAAAGAACATTTTGAAGATGTTCTACCTTTAAAATCCAATAACTGCTACCTGGTACCCTCACCAACAGCCTTCGGCGAAGCACATGCTCTTCTCCTAAATATCATGAAAAATCATTTCCTATACCCTCTCCTTTCCAAAACCCCAACCAAAATCCATGCACGATATATGAATCAATTTTGGCAAAGTTTCCATTTTGATTCAGATGATTCTTTGATTAAGGGCTACATTTCAAAACCAGACAAGTCTGACTACCTAGAACTCATGTTTAACAGAACCATGTTCTCACTGGAGTTCAACCTACCAACCAGAGGTCTACTTGGAATCAAGAAATATGTTGAGGTTCCTACGGACGAGGAGCTCTGCCGATTCGTCGAAATGTTAGGGTATAACACAACCCTGAGGAAACGCAATGATTTCCGTAGAGGCAGACTACCACATCTGTGGAATACCCTGTTCTCCATCTTAAATTGTTGCCTCACAGGGAAAACCGGTAGCCCTAACCAAAGCTCAGTCCAGATCCTGACCATCATGTATGGAATCTATTATGATATTCCACTTGATTATGCCACCATCATGATGCAGGAGATAGTAAATACAATCGACAGAAAGCTCGCAACTCAAAGAGCCAAAAAGAATACCCCAGGGTATCTGCCTCCTCTGCAATACCAAAGAATTCTAGGAGTAATCTTCAGGCCACTACTTCAAATGCAGAAATGGCCAATGGAAGGCCATCTGTAAAGCTTTACCCAATGAAAAAAAAATACTCCTACAGAGCATGAAGACAGTTACCCCCACTGCAGACCTCTGTCGAAGAACCTTCTGGCATATGCAACTGATGAGTTTAGGAAATTAGAGTATATCCGCGTTCACAGGACTCCAGAACCAAGTCCTGTGACACCCCCGCGTCTAGGAGCCCCCTTAGGTGTAGATGTAGTTGAGAGGATGACAGAAGAGGAATGGGCTAAAGCTTTGGAGAAACACTATTCAGTACAAGACCGATTCAAAGCCCAAAGAGAAAGCATTTACCCCTCTTCTTCGAAAAGAAAAACCTCTGCAGCTACACCCAAGAAGAAGAGCAAGAAAAGAAAACCAACAGAGGAAACTACAACCTCTGCAGCTCAACACTCTTCTCCACCACAAGTTGCAGAAACAAGATCTTCTGCACCTCCCTCACCTCCTAAACAAAAGAAACAAAGATCCAAATCAACAGAAGAAGGAGCTCCTAAGCCAAAGAAGAGAAAGTCAAAGAAGAAGAAACCCATATCACCTCTGCAAGTAATCACAGAGGATGTCGAACAAGAAGAGGAAGAACAGGCTATACCTCTGCAACCTCCCTCCCCAATAGTTTATACAGATCAACAGTGAGATTTCAATGCCTTCCTCAACAATCCCGACATTGCCCAAACCTTAGATCCATCAGGATGGGTCGCAGAACCATTGGATCAGTCTACAGAGGCTATGCGCACAACAGAAGTCATTTCTGCAGCTCAAGGTACACAAACCATGCACCCTCACGTACGACAACTCATAGGATCTCATTTCATTTATGATTCCTTAAGAGAAGAAGCAGAAACAGTAGCGCCTACAGAGGAAACCTCAGAAGAAGAGATAAACATAGAATTAGAGGAAGAGGTTAGGATAGAAACAGCAGAGGGTTCTGCAGAAAAAGATGCCGAAGAAGAAGATGGCACACATCCCAACCCCCTCCTAGTACAACCCACATTTCTGATACCGCCAGTCTAGCGGCAGAAGGTATCATTGAAATAGAACAGCACAGCTCGATCCCAACCCCTCCCAGCCAGCCAGAGGTTACTCTTTCAACCTCTGTGCCTAATTTAACTGGGGAAACCATTCCTGGGGAGTCCTCTCGAAAGGACTCACCCATAGTTCGTGATTTATTGCCCCAAATCACACCTAACATCCTTGCAGAGGAATTCGTTTCCTCTGCCTCGCACACCACAATAGGGCCCAACATCCCTTCAGAGGGGATTAGAGAGCACAGAGACGAAGAGACTCTAGACAAGTCTCCGAGTCAACAGAAGGATATTCCAATACCCACCTCTGAAGTGGATTTGGACAATGTTCTTCACAGAACTTCTGTAGGGGTTGAAACTCATATTTCTCCTCGAGGATAAGAAGGAAATCCTTCCACCCTAAACGTACAAACAGGGGTGACAGAAGGTGTCCAAGGAACAAGGACAAACTCTGGAGACGAATGTGTTCCTCCAGAGGTTACCACGAGTTCACATGTATCAAGAGGGTGAGTTCCAAACCCTTGTCACCTTTGTGAACCAAACATTGGAAGAGTTGAAAAGCTCTTTCAAATCTTTTGCAGAAGTTACATCCAAGGCCATCTCAGAACTAAACACCAAAATGGACAACTTGTCCACAGAGGTGCAATCTACTCTAGCCCAGATGAAGTCTGCTGCCACAACTTCTGCCACCACACCTGCCTCTGCTGCTGCTGATTTTGAAAAAGCTGCAACTTCTGCCTTCAACAACTCAATCAACATATATCTGGAAAAGATGAAAGAACAAGTGTCATCAAAAGTTATTACTCCAGAAGAACTACAGAAGGCTCTACGACAAGTTCAGGAACAAACAACAGAAGCTACTCTAGCCATGAAGCCTACCGACTACATGACCAGAGCACAGTTGACTGAACTTGGGCAAAGCATCTTGAATCAAATGACAGAATTTATCAGAGCCTTCACAATAGGCAATGCTTCTTACGTAAAAGACTTCAAGGCTAGTGTGGGAAAGATGCGGTTCAACACAGAGGCCGAAGTTCAAACTCTTCTTGGTCTTTGTGATGATCTCTGTGCCAAAATGATGGCAGCCGGGGCGAAGAAACCTGACACTACTTGCAGAGCAGAAGGTAACAAAGATAAGGGTCAAGATGATTCTGATGATGATGATTCAACAGATCATCCTGAGGGGGAGAAACAAGGGGAGAATCAAAGAGAAACAACTGCAAGCAATCCTCCAATATCTGCAGTATCAATTTCCTCTGCACCACCAACCCAAACTCAGGAAACACAACAGGGACCCACAAAGGAAACACCAGCCTCTGTGGAAACCACCTCTGTCCTTGAAAAAGATGTCCCTGAAGTTCAAATCCTTACTTCTTCATCCTCAGAAGAACTTCCCCATTCTCCACCAAAATCCCAACCCAAAACTCACCCAAGAAGAAAATCCATTGCCCGCAAACCAAAAACATCTAAACGTTCTGCTACTTATGTCCTAAAAAGAATGGAATTCGTATCCGCTTTCAGAGCTGCAAAACGTTTCGATATCCCTCCACAAACAACCGAGCTCACAGAAGAAACATCAACAGAACCAAAATCCCCAATCAAACCAACAGAACCATCCCCACCAAAGTCCTCAGAAACTGAAGTGTCAAAAACTACAGAGGCAATACCCATCATACCAGCAGAAACCTCTACACCCATACCAACAGAAGCAATCCCACGTAATCCAAAGCAGACAACAGGTTCTGAGCCTTCCCAAACCAAAAATAAAGGGAAAGGAATCATGACAGAAGAACCTAAGAAGAAAAAAGAAATGCCACAAACGACAGAGAAGTTGATTTAGAGCTCATTCGATGCCTTTGTCACTCCTAAACCTGAAGACGACTGGGCAACAGAGGGTAGGGTTGCAGAGATAAAACGACAAATGGATGCTCTGCGAAGACCAATACCACTAACAGATACACGACATGCAGAAATGTGAGAGGTGGTGTATAGGTACCTTTACAAACAGCAATATCAGAACAACCCCATACCACACATCGAAGATCCTCAACTCAGAGCTGACCTTGACAACACCTTCAGTAGAACAAAGCCAAAATCAAGGGCAGAAGTCTTCTCAGAGTCCAAAATAGAAAAGGTAATATAATGTAAATTCTCTCAAACGAGAACCTTTCCAAAGATCAGGTACACAATTTACAAAGTCAAAAGGGAAAACAAGTCCGAAAATCAATTTTCAGATGCCGATATAAGGAACTTGAACCCCTACGATCTGCCAGATCTTCTACTTTGGACGAAAGAAAACTTCGACAACGATGCTAACAGAAGGGCCTATCAAGTGTTCAGGAAAGCAATGAGAGAAAAGCTTCTGCTGTATAGCATGATAGACTTTCAACTGGGAAGAGATCTTGGAGTCAGAAACCTGAGTCTGAGACCACCAGAGGATCACTTCCCACCTTCTGCAATACCCAACTCAATCATAACAACACCAAGGTACGGGTTAGTGTATAAGGATCCTGCAGGTCAAGTAAGACTGTTTGTGGAAATGGACTGTCAGAAGTATGCAACCAGTACTATGAATAACTTCAGATCAATCTTAGAAGAGAACAGAGGTACTGAGCTTATGGATCAAGAATCAGCAGAAAGAATGATCAGAGAAATAGATGCTACAATCGGCTTGAGAGAACTCTGCATCAATTTCTATCACGAGCTCAGAGAAGTAGGATTCGACAACAGAAGTTTCAATGACTTCAAAGATGCAAATGTCTAAATCTCTTTTACATATCTCTGTAATAGTCAAAAAGAAATAAAATGAAACTTTTGAGGTATTGTTTAACCTCTGTCTACTTTACTTAGCCTAATTATGCATAAAGTCAAATTTTCATTTTTCAATACTTAGGGGGAGATTGTTAGCTCCAAATATTCATAATATTAGAAGTATTGAAAAATAGGCTAAGTATGAAAGAGTTCCACAGAAGCTCTACGGTGTTCCACAGAAGCTCTGCCAAAGCAAACGATCATTCAAGGAACACCAAGTCCCAAGAAGAATCTACAGAAGACTACTCACAAAGGACCAAAGAAGGATCTACAGAAGAATGCTCACCAAGGACCGAGCCGCAGAACCTCTGTCACCCTTGACAGAGCCTCTGCGGTTCAGACTGAAGACTTGGAAGATATTTATAATATCTTGCCACTGTTGCAGAAATATCTTACCACTGTTACAGAAATATCTTGCTGCTGTTCCAGGGTCCGTTCATCAACTTGTACAAGGCATGGTCCGACAACAAACACGTGTCAAACTCTAATAGGCATCCTTGCAAGTTGATATTAGCGCATTTAATGCATGCAGGTTTCCAACTGTTCATGCCATCCCGTCTTTCCTGTAGCATTAGTCCTTTTGTCTAGAATAGTTTTTTGTAGTAGTATAAAAGGAAGACTCATGTTGAGTTCTTCCTAACTAACAATATGAAAAAACAAGTTCATATACAAGAAAAACACACACACACACAATTAACGTCAAATCTATTGTTAGTGTTCTTCATCAAATACAGTAAACTTTGAGATATTCATCTGTTCTTCATATACTGTTTATTTGATAGTTTGTATTGTTTCTATAAAAACATATCTGTTAGTTCTTCAAATACGCTTCCGCAACACATCTCATTTGAACTAATAGATAAGATAATCTTTGTTAATGAAATACGGGAACCAACACTAGCGATCGTGTGAGTCGCTTTTATTGGCGACCAACAATTTTTAACCTGCGTTTGTCGTGACTGTAGATCATAAGAAAATGCGAGTCATCTTTTACTGAGGACTATAAATTGCGACCTGCGTTTGCCTTGACTGGCGATTGTAAAATATAAGTCGTCTCTTATCGACGATTACAAATTGCAACCTGCGTTTGCCCTGACTGGCGATCGTAAGAAAAAAACATAAGTCGTCTTTTACTGACGGCTATAAATTGAAACCTGCATTTGCCATGACTGGCGATTATAAGAAAAAACGTAAGTCGTCTTTTACTGACGATTATAAATAGCAACCTGTGTTTTTAAGTCGTAGAGACTTTGGTTTCTCACGATGTAAATCGTAAGACCTGTATTCATATGATCTTGCGAGCCGTAACGTGGAGTCGATAAGCGCCTTTTCTGAGGACTTTTGAAATCAAATGTGGTATTTTTCAGTTTGTGAAGGGTGTTCCAAGCCCCCGAGTCCATTGGATGATGCGATACATGCGATACTTTTGACGGAGCATTTTTTTATCAGGGCTTGAATCTGGTTTCGAGCCGTATTCGATTCCGATTGAGGTTAAATTAGGGGTCTTGACAATTTGCCATATACCTGAAAGAACTTTACAAGATCGTTAGAGCGGTCCGTGTTGGCTTGAGATTTTCTCTAGATGGGGTCCCACGGATGGCGCCAAACTGTTAATGCAAAAAATCGCACAAAAGTACAACTTAAGGTCGATGTGGACATTTAACAACTAAAGAAACGTATCTCAAGCCAAATAACACAATTGCGAGGAAAAAGTAAAAGAGACAAGAGATTTGGTGACGCGGAAAACCCCAAAACGAGGGAAAAAACCGCGGTCGACTCTATGAGAGTCGACAGTGCACTATGGTCGCCAAACAGGGGCGATGTCCTTGTGTTTCGGGTGTCGATCGTACAGAGATTACAATACAAATGAAGGAAAGACTTCAAAATGTAAAGTAACAAGTGTTTCGAAAGTTAAAACAATATGTGTCGTGTGTTTAAACTGTGTGTCGTGCGCTGATGTCGTGCGTCGAGTGCGATTCTTCTGAGAGCGATTTCTGTGTTTCAAGTGTTCTTTCGAGTTCGAGTGTTTGTGTCTGTTGTTCGATGTCTCTTGAACTGAGGATTGAGCTTGGAATTTATAGTCTCCGGGCGTTTTTATTGGCTCATTAAATACTTCGATAACTGTCGTAACGGACGTCGTCTTTAGTGCTGTTAATGGCTGGTCTTGTAACCGCTGCCGATATTAAATGCGCTTTGATGATTGGCTTTGTAACCGCTATCGAGTCTTTAATGTCATTAAGAGCTCGACCGTTATTGATCGTTGTACCATAATGGCTTGTAGACCTGTATTAATGAACAAAAGAAACGGCTGTCGACCATTGATTGTAATATCCCGGGTAAGTCTGTTAGTTAAAATTCCTTTTCGTTAAGTTTAGTTAACTTTAAAGTTGAATATTAGGGTAAGTTTGGGTAAATTATAAGTTTAGGGGTGTTTGGGGCATTGTTGAGAAGTTCAAGGTTTAAAATGAAAATAGGTTGATATTACCCCTTTAGGAGTTCATATATTTCACAACTCAGTAATTCAGATATTTCAGCTGAAGGTGTGTGTGTGTGTGTGTTGGGAAGAAAATAAGAAAAAGAAGAAAAGCTAGGTTAAGGCTTCAATTGGTGTACTTAGAAGTGATTCAAGGTATGTTTCCTTTACATTTTGTGTTTGTAATTGCTTTTAGATAGTTCCTATCGGAGTAGAATAGTCAAAATCACATCTGTTAATGATTCAGTCGATTTCTGGGTGAAAATGGGATAAACAGTCAGAGGTGTCCGGATGATATGAATGTGTCCGGGTAGTTTCTTGGGTGGTGTCCGGGTAGTTTGCTGATAATGTCCGGACGATTTGTTTGATGGTTTCCGGATGAATTAGATACCGGATGGCATTCGGATTACTTTGGTGTCCGAATTCCTTATGTTGTCCGGAAAGGTTGGGTTATCCGGGTTAGTGATGCTGCCCGGAAAAGTTGGGTTGTCCGGGTGGCTTTGGGATGTCCAGAAACTATAGCTGTTTGGTTGTTTTGATGGCGAGAGTTAGGTAGATTTATCTAGAGTTCACGTGTTCAAATGGTAAGGGGATATTTGTATTTAATCTGTTTCAGATTCTGTGGATTTGGATTGAAAGACTGTATCTTTTGGAGAAAAGCTTGGAAGTGTTTATGGATAAGCGATCGAGGTGAGTTTTTATTTAAAATGTTTTCAACTGGGATACATATATATATGATATATATATATGAGATGGATATGTATGGATTGGATACCTGATATATGGTGTGATTACGTGTTTATGATTGAGATGGATAGGTGATTGAAATGTAATGAAAGTTTTATAAATGACAATATGATATATTGGTACATATATATTGTATTTATCTGTGCATTACACTACACGAGTATATGTTAGCCGAAACTATAGTCGGCGGTGTTGCTGTAGCTGTTGTACAGCGGTGTTGTAGTTGTTGTACAGCGGTGTTGTTGGCTCGCAACCAACTAATATGGCCAAGGGATTGAGAAGGAGAAAGAGGACGAAGAGTTGAGCACAATGCACGAGTCTTACTTGATATTTAATTATGTGTGATATATGTGTATTTTATAAAAAGGATTTCTAAACTGACAGGGATTATCTCACTAGACCTTTTGGTCTAACCCTCATTTTTTCCTTTTAAAAATATGTATTCCAGGTTAAGGATCTTTGGTTAGCAAAGGGAAGAATAAAGCATAGGAGGCGGTTGATAGCTGACGAAGATTAGGATATGTTTATGTTTCTTTTGTATTGTATGGTTTTGAGACTTTGGGACCGAATGTGAATTATCATGTATTTTGTTATGAAAGTAACGACGTTGTGTATGAAATGTTAATTATTATATATTATGTATGTTATGGGATACCGAGTCGTTACAAATGGTATCAGAGCCCTAGTTTAAGGGATTTAGGTATTTGTACCCGTACCTAGACTTAAACTGCATGTGAAGTAGGATGTCCTTGATATATTAGAACCTTGGGATGCTAAGTATAAAAGGTAGAAGGAACATCATGTAAGGTAATTTCAGATTACACCTGGCCAGTGTAATTGTGATCTTACAGGTGCATGCTTGGACTGGAATACCTTCTTATATGGGGTATGTGCTTATGTGTATGTTAACCTTGTTTGAATCTACAGAATGGCAAGCGGTACTAGACAAATGAATCGGGGAGGAGGAAATCCTAATAGAACAAATCCAACAGTTGGGACAAGGGGACGAGGGGGAGAAAGAGGTAGGGGCAGAACTGGAGGCAGAGTTCAAGGGCGAGGTACGGAGTTTGTTACACGAAATGATTTGACGGCGGAAATGGGAAGACTTCAAACCAATATACAAGCTATGTTTGATAGAACTCGTCACACTGAAACTGGAATACCAGATCCGAGTCTGGAAGACGAAATACCCATTACACATACTGTCATACTGGTGCCAAGGAAGTGTGACTATAAAATGTTTTTAAATTGTAAATCCCCGACATATACAAGAGAAAGAGATCCAGTGAAGGCCATGAGGTGGCTGAAAGAGATAGAAGCTGTCTTCAGGACCAGCAAGTGTGCAGAAGAAGATAAAGTGCTATATGGAACTGCGATGTTGAAGGCAGATGCTCTATTTTGGTGGGAGGCTCATACTACCTCTAGAGGATCTGATGTATACTCAACTTTTACTTTGGACGAATTCACAACAGCTTTCAAATGACAGTTATGTCCTCAAGCAGCAGTTAGACAGTTGGAAGAGGAATTCATGAACCTACATCAGAGAAGTTTATCGGTTAGGGATTACACTGCTCGCTTTCTGGAGAAGTCTTGTTTTGCGGAGTACTACGTTGCCACAGAGGCTTTGAAGATGGAAAGGTTTATTTTCGGTCTAAATGCAGAAATTAGAAGGCTAGTGATTATAAAAGGACCTGATACCTTCTCAGCCGCAGTAGATGCCGCAGAAAATGTGGAACGGGATAATAGAAGAGACGCTGGTGATAAGAGTACTAGAAAAAGAAAATTGGAAGAAACAATATACGATTTGGAGGAGTACGAATCCCCGAGGTTTGATAGTTATTTACCTTTCAGACCAGTTGAAAGACCATGTCCAAAATGCGATCGTGTTCATCAAGGAAACTGTTATGTGGAGTCCCGAAGATGTTACAAGTGCGGGAAGACTTGTCACATTGCTAGAGACTGTCACGTAACTCGATTTTGTTTCGTTTGCAATTCCCCTGAACATATTCAGTCAGATTGTCCGCAATGGAAAGCACAGCAGGGTAGTACGACGGTGAGACCAACGGGTGTTAGGCCGGGAGAGGAACAAGGGCCTGAGGTACCGAAAGCAAAGGGTCGAGTTTTCCAAATGATGACACAAGAGGCAGAGGAAATTCCGGATGAGGTTACAGGTATATTCTAACAAACTCTATATGTGCTAAAGTGTTATATGACTTCGGTGTGAAATGATTATTAGTATTTTCTGTTCTTTTGTTGCTTATCTGTGTTAGAGGTATAGATAGGTGTGGGATGTCTATTCAGCTATTTCCGATGGCTTTGGTTGAGTTCGAGGTAGTAGTGGAAACTAAGTATTCATACCTTTTCGCTTAACCGAATTCCGGGACGTAATTCTTTTAAGGGAAGATAATGTAATATCCCGGGTAAGTCCGTTAGTTAAAATCCCTTTTCGTTAAGTTTAGTTAACTTTAAAGTTGAATATTAGGGTAAGTTTGGGTAAATTATAAGTTTAGGGGTGTTTGGGGCATTGTTGAGAAGTTCAAGGTTTAAAATGAAAATAGGTTGATATTACCCCTTTAGGAGTTCAGATATTTCACAACTCAGTAATTCAGATATTTCAGCTGAAGGTGTGTGTGTGTGTTGGGAAGAAAAGAAGAAAAAGAAGAAAAGCTAGGTTAAGGATTCAATTGGTGTACTTAGAAGTGATTCAAGGTATGTTTCCTTTACATTTTGTGTTTGTAATTGCTTTTAGATAGTTCCTATCAGAGTAGAATAGTCAAAATCACATCTGTTAATGATTCAGTCGATTTCTGGGTGAAAATGGGATAAACAGTCAGAGGTGTCCGGATGATATGAATGTGTCCGGGTAGTTTCTTGGGTGGTGTCCGGGTAGTTTGTTGATAATGTCCGGACGATTTTTTTGATGGTTTCCGGATGAATTAGATACCGGATGGCATCCGGATTACTTTGGTGTCCGGATTCCTTATGCTATCCGGAAAGGTTGGGTTATCCGGGTTAGTGATGCTGTCCGGAAAAGTTGGGTTGTCCGGGTGGCTTTGGGCTGTCCGGAATCTATAGTTGTTTGGTTGTTTTGATGGCGAGAGTTAGGTAGATTTATCTAGAGTTCACGTGTTCAAATGGTAAGGGGATATTTGTATTTAATCTGTTTCAGATTCTGTGGATTTGGATTGAAAGACTGTATCTTTTGGAGAAAAGCTTGGAAGTGTTTATGGATAAGCGATCGAGGTGAGTTTTTATTTAAAATGTTTTCAACTGGGATATATATATATATGAGATGGATATGTATGGATTGATTACGTGATATATGGTGTGATTACGTGTTTATGATTGAGATGGATAGGTGATTGAAATGTAATGAAAGTTTTATAAATGACAATATGATATATTGGTACATGTATATATTGTATTTATCTGTGCATTACACTACACGAGTATATGTTAGCCGAAACTATAGTCGGCGGTGTTGCTGTAGCTGTTGTACAGCGGTGCTGTAGTTGTTGTACAGCGGTGTTGTTGGCTCGCAACCAACTAATATGGCAAGGGATTGAGAAGGAGAAGGAGGACGAAGAGTTGAGCACAATGCACGAGTCTTACTTGATACTTAATTATGTGTGATATATGTGTATTTTATAAAAAGGATTTCTAAACTGATAGGGATTATCTCACTAGACCTTTTGGTCTAACCCTCATTTTTTCCTTTCAAACATATGTATTCCAAGTTAAAGATCTTTGGTTAGCAAAGGGAAGATAAAGCATAGGAGGCGGTTGATAGCTGACGAAGATTAGGATATGTTTACGTTTCTTTTCTATTGTATGGTTTTGAGACTTTGGACCGAATGTAAATTATCATGTATTTTGTTATGAAAGTAACGACGTTGTGTATGAAATGCTAATTCTTATATATTAGGTATGTTATGGAATACCGGGTCGTTACATTGATAGTTAGTGTAATCGTAAGACCGTCTTAAGTTCTGGACGTCGGTCTTATGGAGCATACGTCTGTCACCGAAATACAAGACCATGTATATGACTATAGATGTCTTGTAAGACCTTATCTTAGTATACGAATGGTCTTATAAAAATGTCGTGAGACTAGGATAAAAATGTCGTAAGACCACTAGGTCGTAAGACCAAGATGATGATGTCGTAGGACCAGAGCGATATAAGACGGACGATAGGGGACTGTCGACGTAAGACCAATGAGTCGTAACTGGCGACACGTAACTGGCAACATAAGACTAGTGACGTAAGACTAGTGACGAGTGACGTGCGATGTGTGGCTGGCGACAGGTGTGACATGCGATACGTGTCGAGCGATCATGAGATGTAAAGTCACTATCCTGAGTGACTATTGACATAGGATGTCGTTTAATAACCAACTATCGTATGTCGGGGATATGGCAATAATGGGTATTACCATTGTCGATCGGGGGTATGACTTTTGTAGATATTAGGGTAATCAAGGTCCACGGGTCATGTCGGGGAATTTCCCATGTCGGTCGAGGGTGTGATTTTTTCCCCAAACAGTTACCCCCCCCCCCCCCGAGATTTGAATTTCAAAGTCATTTGAATTTCAGATCTCGTACCAAAGTAAAATGTGTTTATACAGAGACGTGTCACTTTTGCTAAGAAAATCGACTTGGTTAGCTAAAATCGTGAGTCCAGTCGATGGTGTTTAAGTAAGTTGCGACGATCGAATGATGACTTTTAATGCGCTAGATACCTGTGGTGTTCATCTGACGGTCGTAAGACGACCTTAAAACGTAAGGAACCGACGGTGATCGTAAGACGATCTTTATCAAAATGAGACGTATGGGTCGGGAGTCAATCGTAAGACGATTGATCCTAAATAAAGCTTGGCGGCGATCATAAGTGTAGAAACCAGGATTCAATATTACAATCAATTACGAGCAATTAAGAACAATCAAATAGAGAATTGGATCAACACACTTGTATTCAATCAAGAACAGATTACAAATCTAGAGATAGAATCTCTCAAAGATTACAAAAGTGAATAAAAAGATATGCGGAAAGTTATGCCAAAAATTAGTTAGCTTACAGTTGCTAACTCCTATATATACTGTAAGGAAATACTAAAGCTACAGTACATATGAGAAACAAACTAATAGAACAATTACACGTGTCCTAATTAGTAACAGAATATAACTAAAAAATATCCTAAGACATAAGTTCTGAACAACATGTTCAGAACTTCTGAACATCCTTCTGATCAAGCACATCAGAATTTCCTTCAAGCACTTGTGATATTTTCATCATCATCATCATCAGAAGTTTTGAGTCTCCTACTCAGAACTCTGACCCTTCTGTTCAGATTCCACACTTGTAATCTTTTCGAGACTTCTCAGATCAGAACTTCTGAGTCTTCTAACTCAGAACTCTGAGTCTTCTATTCAAATCCAACACTTGTAACTTTTGACAAAACTTCAGATCTAACAATCTCCCCCTTTTTGTCAAATAGTTCTGTACTTCTCATCATCATATTCTTTTAGTGCTGGAACAATCTTCAAAACCAGTACATTTCTCAGAGTAAGCCTTCTGTTAATCTTTTCTATGATCTCTTGAATCTCTTCAACTTGCTTTCCCTTTTGTAACTTTTTCTCCAAACTGTGTTTGATGAACCTTAAAGTTCCTGAACAATATTTTGCCACTTCTTCTGGTCTGAAGAAAATCTTTTTATCTCTGTCATTTCTTAAGAAGACTCCCAACTCTGGATATCTTGTAACATTTCCACTTTTCAGAAGATTCAGGTTTTCATGATCATTATTTGGCTTTGAGAGATATACACATGGCCTTTGTAAATACAGAGCAATTTGAAAATCTGTATATGCATGCCATCTAAGAATATAAAACATAGCCTCTCTCACTGCAGCCAATGCTCCTCTCTCCTTCTTCAGTTTACTGCAGTCTTTATTTGACAAAAGACTATACAATCTATACAAATCTGTTACTGAGATCTTGTCAAAATCTGCCTCAGTAAAGTAATAGACTTTTCCATTTTCTCTTAATACTTCAAAGGAATAATACTCATGTTTCATGAACTTCTTCTCTTTCAATTCTCTAATCCCTGTGATTAAGAATTTTGAATACACTGATTCTTTTGGTTTTCCTAAGCGCTTTGACATTTCACCACGAAGACATTGATGTATCTCTGTCCTGTCATGATAAACACTTAGAAAATTGACTTCTCTTGGCTGAAAGAAGTTAGGAAGAGCATACTCCAGAAACTAACCATTAACATCAACAGATATTTCTTCTTCATTTCCCTCAGACTTTTCTGGTTGATCTGCATCTTTCATTTGAACATCTTGTGGAGACACATCTGGAATATCTTCTTCAACTTCTTCTGAGTAAACACCATTTACTTGATATTCAGCTGGAAAAACAAAATCTCTGTGTAACAACTTCTTTGGATTTACTTCTGAAAGTATCCATTCATTGCAATTTCTGATCTTGTTTCTGAGTTCAAGTCTTTTAGTGACACATCTGATACATTTTTCTCTCACATAAACTCTGACATTCTCAACATAAGCTTGCATCTTCATTACTGTCTTCTTCAGAGTAGCATCACTATACTTTACTAGATCATTTAATCTGAATAGAATGACTTCGTTGAATTCTGAATGAATGAATCTTTCATTTCCAACTTCTTCACTCACAAAGCCATCAAAGTTGCTTATTCCTTCAAGAGTTCTGATTGGACTTCTCAAGTTACATTTCTCTTTCCTTGACTCAATTGCCAACTGAAAATCATACAAATACAGATTTCTGACATATATTCCCAGAACTCTTCTGCATTCAAGTTCTATCCAAGCATCTTCAGTACCAGCAAAGAATTTCACCAAGAAAATTTGATCTTCCAAGAATAATCTATGGAAATCAAAACTTGTCATGTTCGCCTTTAAGTTTCCTTCTTTCAATACATTCAGATTAACATATCTCAGACCATAAAATTCTTCACTTAGAAAGTCTAACACCTTCACAATTCTTTTCTGAACATGTAGCTTTTCATCAGTCTTTCTTAACCTGTTTGAAGCTTCCACATATGTCATCTGAATCCTCTCATCCAAGAATCCATCAATAAAATTCTCAATGTCAACAAACTCATCATCTTTACAGTAGACAGACCCATAATTGTCTTCAGAGAAAATACTAACATCCAAGTTTCTTGCCAATGGTGTATCATCTCTTTCAACAATAAAGTCACACAAATGTTCTTCAAGAATGGGTAAATCAATTCTGGGAATCACAATTGGCCTTCTGTAAGTGTAGCAAGGCAAAAAGAAGTCTTCAACTTTGTTAGGGCAGGTTTTATAGTTGATTTAAAGTTCAAGGGTTGAATTGTAATAGTTTAATTTGAGCCTGATTAGTGAACGGGCCGTGGGCTTGTTAACCACGGGCCCATAGTATTTAATGTGAGATTAGCTTGGAAAAACAAGCTAATCATCTATTTAGCTTTCTATTCGTATTGTAAACATTCTCTCTGAAAGTTAATGAAAGGGATGACAGTTGGAAATCATTGTTCTTATTGATTCATATATTCGATTTCTATATTGTTGCACGGATCTGGATTTAACAATTGGTATCAGAGCAGACGGACGGATTCGATTCACAGATTCATTCACTGATTTCTGGTTAGTTTGACTTTTTCACGTCTGACCATTCTTGAATTTTCAAATCTTTGATTCTGGCTAAATTGTTCAATTCTGTTTATTGGGTTGTGTTAGCATTATACTTGTTTGTAATTATGCAAATTTTCGCATTCCAATTCGATCGTTTGAGTGATTAATTTAGCAATTTAAGATCAAAAGTTTTCGTAGTGTTCTTGACAAAAATTCGATTTTTAACCATCAAAACTTGTTGTTTTTGCATTGAAATCGATTGGATTAATGTTACTTTTGTGTTTGGCAGTGTTACTAATCTTCCAGGATCGATTTTGGGCAACCCTAATCGAAAATTCGATCGAGTTGAGCAAACAGCCGTGTTTTCCGGATAACCCAGCCGTGGTTTCCGGACAAGTTGATAGTTCCCGGATAATTGTGTTATTCCATCCGGATTCGTCACTTTTCCGGGTAAGTCGTCCGGGTAAGTATTCCTTCCGGGTAAGTTGTTTAATTTCCACTCTTTCCGGGTATTTCCTTCCGAAAACCCAAAGTTTCCGGTAAAGAACTTTTATCCGGACAACTCTGAGTATCCGGTAAAGAATTTTTATCCGGACAACATTAAGTTTCCAGGAAAGCCTTTATCCGGAATCTCTTACTACCCGGTAAGTCCATCACCCGGTAAGCTCAGTTTTCCGGATTCCTTATCCGAAAACCACCCGGATTCCTCAATCCGCGAGCTTTCTGAAACCTCAATTTTTCAAAATTTTCTAGGGGCGCTGCCCGGGACCCCCGTGCTAAGTCGCAGGAAAAACAAGTATTTAATGTGAGATTAGCTTGGAAAAACAAGCTAATCATCTCTTTAGCTTTCTATTCGTATTGTAAACATTCTATCTGAAAGTTAATGAAAGGGATGACAGTTGGAAATCATTGTTCTTATTGATTCATCTATTCGATTTCTATATTGTTGCACGGATCTGGATTTAACAATTGGTATCAGAGCAGACAGACGGATTCGATTCACAGATTCATTCACTGATTTCAGGTTAGTTTGAATTTTTCACGTCTGACCATTCTTGAATTTTCAAATCTTTGATTCTGGCTAAATTGTTCAATTCTGTTTATTGGGTTGTGTTAGCATTATACTTGTTAGTAATTCTGCAAATTTTCGCATTCCAATTCGATCGTTTGAGTGATTAATTTAGCTTTAAGATCAAAAGTTTTGGTAGTGTTCTTGACAAAAATCCAATTTTTAACCATCAAAACTTGTTGTTTTTGCTTTGAAATCGATTGGATTAGTGTTACTTTTGTGTTTGGCATTGTTACTAATCTTCCATGATCGATTTTGGGCAACCCTAATCGAAAATTCGATCGAGTTGAGCAAACAACCGTGTTTTCCGATAACCCAGCCGTGGTTTCCGGACAAGTTGATAGTTCCCGGATAATTGTGTTATTCCATCCGGATTCGTCACTTTTCCGGGTAAGTTGTTTAATTTCCACTCTTTTCGGGTATTTCCTTCCGGAAACCCAAAGTTTCCGGTAAATAACTTTTATCCGGACAACTCTGAGTATCCGGTAAAGAATTTTTATTCGGACAACATTAAGTTTCCAGGAAAGCCTTTATCCGGAATCTCTTACTACCCGGTAAGTCCATCAACCGGTAAGCACAGCTTTCCGGATTCCTTATCCGGAAACCACCCGGATTCCTCAATCCGGGAGCTTTCTGAAACCTCAATTTTTCAAATTTTTCTAGGGGCCCTGCTCGGGACCCCCGTGCTAAGTCGCAGGAAAAATAAGTATTTAATGTGAGATTAGCTTGGAAAAACAAGCTAATCATCTCTTTAGCTTTCTATTCGTATTGTAAACATTCTCTCTGAAAGTTAATGAAAGGGATGACAGTTGGAAATCATTGTTCTTATTGATTCATCTATTCGATTTCTATATTGTTGCACAGATCTGGATTTAACAATTGGTATCAGAGCAGACAGACGGATTCGATTCACAGATTCATTCACTGATTTCTGCTTAGTTTGACTTTTTCACGTCTGACCATTCTTGAATTTTCAAATCTTTGATTCTGGCTAAATTGTTCAATTCTGTTTATTGGGTTGTGTTAGCATTATACTTGTTAGTAATTCTGCAAATTTTCGCATTCCAATTAGATCGTTTGAGTGATTAATTTAGCAATTTAAGATCAAAAGTTTTGGTAGTGTTCTTGACAAAAATCCAATTTTTAACCATCAACACTTGTTGTTTTTGCATTGAAATCGATTGGATTAGTGTTACTTTTGTGTTTGGCATTGTTACTAATCTTCTAGGATCGATTTTGGGCAACCCTAATCGAAAATTCGATCGAGTTGAGCAAACAACCGTGTTTTCCGGATAACCCAGCCGTGGTTTCCGGATAAGTTGATAGTTCCCGGATAATTGTGTTATTCCATCCGGATTCGCCACTTTTCCGGGTAAGTTGTTTAATTTCCACTCTTTCCGGGTATTTCCTTCCGGAAACCCAAAGTTTCCGGTAAATAACTTTTATCCGGACAACTCTGAGTATCCGGTAAAGAATTTTTATCCGGACAACATTAAGTTTCCAGGAAAGCCTTTATCCGGAATCTCTTACTACCCGGTAAGTCCATCACCCGGTAAGCTCAGTTTTCCGGATTCCTTATCCGGAAACCACCCGGATTCCTCAATCCGGGAGCTTTCTGAAACCTCAATTTTTCAAATTTTTCTAGGGGCCCTGCCCGGGACCCTCGTGCTAAGTCGCAGGAAAAATAAGTATTTAATGTGAGATTAGCTTGGAAAAACAAGCTAATCATCTATTTAGCTTTCTATTCGTATTGTAAACATTCTCTCTGAAAGTTAATGAAAGGGATGACAGTTGGAAATCATTGTTCTTATTGATTCATCTATTCGATTTCTATATTGTTGCACGGATCTGGATTTAACAATTGGTATCAAAGCAGACAGACGGATTCGATTCACAGATTCATTCACTGATTTCTGGTTAGTTTGACTTTTTCACGTCTGACCATTCTTGAAATTTCAAATCTTTGATTCTGGCTAAATTGTTCAATTCTGTTTATTGGGTTGTGTTAGCATTATACTTGTTAGTAATTCTGCAAATTTTCGCATTCCAATTAGATCGTTTGAGTGATTAATTTAGCAATTTAAGATCAAAAGTTTTGGTAGTGTTCTTGACAAAAATCCAATTTTTAACCTTCAAAACTTGTTGTTTTTGCATTGAAATCGATTGGATTAGTGTTACTTTTGTGTTTGGCCTTGTTACTAATCTTCCAGGATCGATTTTGGGCAACCCTAATCGAAAATTCGATCGAGTTGAACAAACAACCGTGTTTTCCGGATAACCCAGTCGTGGTTTCCGGACAAGTTGATAGTTCCCGGATAATTGTGTTATTCCATCCGGATTCGTCACTTTTCCGGGTAAGTTGTTTAATTTCCACTCTTTCCGGGTATTTCCTTCCGGAAACCCAAAGTTTCCGGTAAGTAACTTTTATCCGGACAACTCTGAGTATCCGGTAAAGAATTTTTATCCGAACAACATTAAGTTTCCAGGAAAGCCTTTATCCGGAATCTCTTACTACCCGGTAAGTCCATTACCCGGTAAGCTCAGTTTTCCGGATTCCTTATCCGGAAACCACCCGGATTCCTCAATCCGGGAGCTTTCTGAAACCTCAATTTTTCAAATTTTTCTAGGGGCGCTGCCCGGGACCCCTGTGCTAAGTCGCAGAAAAAACAAGTATTTAATGTGAGATTAGCTTGGAAAAACAAGCTAATCATCTATTTAGCTTTCTATTCGTATTGTAAACATTCTCTCTGAAAGTTAATGAAAGGGATGACAGTTGGAAATCATTGTTTTTATTGATTCATCTATTCGATTTCTATATTGTTGCACGGATCTGGATTTAACACTTGGTATCAAAGCAGACAGACGGATTCGATTCACAGATTCATTCACTGATTTCTGGTTAGTTTGACTTTTTCACGTCTGACCATTCTTGAATTTTCAAATCTTTGATTCTAGCTAAATTGTTCAATTCTGTTTATTGGGTTGTGTTAGCATTATACTTGTTAGTAATTCTGCAAATTTTCGCATTCCAATTCAATCGTTTGAGTGATTAATTTAGCAATTTAAGATCAAAAGTTTTGGTAGTGTTCTTGACAAAAATCCGATTTTTAACCATCAAAACTTGTTGTTTTTGCATTGAAATCGATTGGATTAGTGTTACTTTTGGGTTTGGCATTGTTACTAATCTTCCAGGATCGATTTTGGGCAACCCTAATCGAAAATTCGATCGAGTTGAGCAAACAGCCGTGTTTTCCGGATAACCCAGCCGTGGTTTCCGGACAAGTTGATAGTTCCCGGATAATTGTGTTATTCCATCCGGATTCGTCACTTTTCCGGGTAAGTCGTCCGGGTAAGTATTCCTTCCGGGTAAGTTGTTTAATTTCCACTCTTTCCGGGTATTTCCTTCCGGAAACCCAAAGTTTCCGGTAAATAACTTTTATCCGGACAACTCTGAGTATCCGGTAAAGAATTTTTATCCGGACAACATTAAGTTTCCAGGAAAGCCTTTATCCGAAATCTCTTACTACCCGGTAAGTCCATCACCCGGTAAGCTCAGTTTTTCGGATTCCTTATCCGGAAACCACCCGGATTCCTCAATCCGGGAGCTTTCTGAAACCTCAATTTTTCAAATTTTTCTAGGGGCCCTGCCCGGGACCCCCGTGCTAAGTCGCAGAAAAAATAAGTATTTAATGTGAGATTAGCTTGGAAAAACAAGCTAATCATCTCTTTAGCTTTCTATTCGTATTGTAAACATTCTCTCTGAAAGTTAATGAAAGGGATGACAGTTGGAAATCATTGTTCTTATTGATTCATCTATTCAATTTCTATATTGTTGCACGGATCTGGATTTAACAATTGGTATCAAAGCAGACAGACGGATTCGATTCACAGATTCATTCACTGATTTCTGGTTAGTTTGACTTTTTCACGTCTGACCATTCTTGAATTTTCAAATCTTTGATTTTGGCTAAATTGTTCAATTCTGTTTATTGGGTTGTGTTAGCATTATACTTGTTAGTAATTCTGCAAATTTTCGCATTCCAATTAGATCGTTTGAGTGATTAATTTAGCAATTTAAGATCAAAAGTTTTGGTAGTGTTCTTGACAAAAATCCAATTTTTAACCATCAAAACTTGTTGTTTTTGCATTGAAATCGATTGGATTAGTGTTACTTTTGTGTTTGGCATTGTTACTAATCTTCCAGGATCGATTTTGGGCAACCCTAATCGAAAATTCGATCGAGTTGAGCAAACAACCGTGTTTTCCGGATAACCCAGCCGTGATTTCCGGACAAGTTGATAGTTCCCGGATAATTGTGTTATTCCATCCGGATTCGTCACTTTTCCGGGTAAGTTGTTTAATTTCCACTCTTTCCGGGTATTTCCTTCCGGAAACCCAAAGTTTCCGGTAAATAACTTTTATCCGGACAACTCTGAGTATCCGGTAAAGAATTTTTATCCGGACAACATTAAGTTTCCAGGAAAGCCTTTATCCGGAATCTCTTACTACCCGGTAAGTCCATCACCCGGTAAGCTCAGTTTTCCGGATTCCTTATCCGAAAACCACCCGGATTCCTCAATACGGGAGCTTTCTGAAACCTTAATTTTTCAAATTTTTCTAGGGGCGCTGCCCGGGACCCCCGTGCTAAGTCGCAGAAAAAACAAGTATTTAATGTGAGATTAGCTTGGAAAAACAAGCTAATCATCTATTTAGCTTTCTATTCGTACTGTAAACATTCTCTCTGAAAGTTAATGAAAGGGATGACAGTTGGAAATCATTGTTTTTATTGATTCATCTATTCGATTTCTATATTGTTGCACGGATCTGGATTTAACACTTGGTATCAAAGCAGACAGACGGATTCGATTCACAGATTCATTCATTGATTTCTGGTTAGTTTGACTTTTTCACGTCTGACCATTCTTGAATTTTCAAATCTTTGATTCTAGCTAAATTGTTCAATTCTGTTTATTGGGTTGTGTTAGCATTATACTTGTTAGTAATTCTGCAAATTTTCGCATTCCAATTCAATCGTTTGAGTGATTAATTTAGCAATTTAAGATCAAAAGTTTTGGTAGTGTTCTTGACAAAAATCCGATTTTTAACCATCAAAACTTGTTGTTTTTGCATTGAAATTGATTGGATTAGTGTTACTTTTGGGTTTGGCATTGTTACTAATCTTCCAGGATCGATTTTGGGCAACCCTAATCGAAAATTCGATCGAGTTGAGCAAACAGCCATGTTTTCCGGATAACCCAGCCGTGGTTTCCGGACAAGTTGATAGTTCCCGGATAATTGTGTTATTCCATCCGTATTCGTCACTTTTCCGGGTAAGTCGTCCGGGTAAGTATTCCTTCCGGGTAAGTTGTTTAATTTCCACTCTTTCCGGGTATTTCCTTCCGGAAACCCAAAGTTTCCGGTAAATAACTTTTATCCGGACAACTCTGAGTATCTGTTGATCCAAACCCTCAGTGATTTGATAATGACCCTCTCTTATACTTAGTGAAAATTGTAAGTAAACAATATGTATCAGTGTTTCACTATCGCTGATAAGTACTAAGATCTTCCAGTACCGCTGATAGGAACTCTCGCCCTTTAAGTTAAACATTCAGCGAAACTGTTCACCATAAATGCTCTGAGTCTGTTCAGTCATTATGATGATCGCTGATAAGTTAGTTGTTTACTTATGATTCCTGAAGACAAGTTTCACGTCAACAAAGGTTCTACGCTGAAGTCGAAGATCAAGCTCAAGAACCAGCGACAAGTCTCCTAATGAACTGATGCGGATCAACGAAGACTCAGATTTGTCCACTCAACGTGAAGTATCAAGTACAAGACTTCAGCTATCGCTGAACTCTATCATTCGCTGATATGAAATGATAGATCGCTGAATCAACGAAAGCTGATCATGAAGTCCTCCGTACAAAGTACTTTTGTCTTATCCACTCTTGCACGACTCCGTACGAAATGTCAGAAAAGAACCTCCGAATATCTGAAATCGTACAACCACTCTGATACTACACTATTCATCCATGCAGCTACTAAGGTTGTCAACCAAGGTCAATGACATGCAACCAACCAGCTGATGACACGTGTAAAGTATATACTGACTTGCATTAAATGCATGCAGTATATAAAGAGATGAACTCACTTCATTTGAAGTAACTTGCTAACTCTGGACAAGTTCAAATCTCTTATCTCAAGATAGGTTATTATTAGTAATTTCCTTATCTCTCTTAGTGCAAGAAACCTCAGTGTTCCAACTTGTTTAGATTTAGGTTTATCCTTAATCTTGTTTCCGCAACAAGCTGTAAATTGTTAATGATTTATCAATAAACAATTTAGAAAAGTAAAATCTGTGTGTTTGTATTCAACCCCCCCCCCCCCCCCTCTACAAACTTGTGTAGGCCTTCGGGACCAACAAGTGGTATCAGAGCAGATTTGTTTAATCTCATAAACAAGATCTAATCTAAGATATTTCTCTTCCTTGCTATTATCTGAAAATGGCCACCAACACAAACACAAATTATATAGACAATGGTTCTCTTGCAAAACCCCCTAGATTTTCCAGAGACAACTTCAACTTATGGAAAAATAGGATGACACTCTTCTTAGAAGGTGTAGGCCCTACTATGCCTTACTATCTTGAAAACGGCCCATACATCCCTGTAACAATTGATCCTTCAGTTCCAGCCACTGCAAATAGACCTGCTATTCCAGAAAGGCTGATTCCTAAGGAAATACACATGTGGACCGACGAAGATAAGAAGAAAGTGGCTATAGATACAAAAGCCAGATCCATACTATCCATGGCCCTTCCTGACGAAGTCTACCATTCCGTCATGAATCTGAAAACATCAAAAGCCATGTGGGACACAATATGTGTTCAGTATGAAGGAACGTCTGAAGTCCAGGACTCAAGAAAGATCAACCTGGTAAGACAATACGAAAGCTTCTTTTCTGGTAAGAATGAAACTCTCTCTGAAGTTCACCAACGTTTTAATTGTTTAATTATAGATCTGAAAACTGTTGGTAAGGAATATTCTAACTTTGAGGTGCTGACAAAGTTTCTAGAATGTTTACCTGAAAGCTGGGACAATTATTCTATGTGTCTCAAGCTGTCAAAGGATCTAAAATCAATGACCCTTGCTACCTTATATGGCACGTTGCTGAATCATGAGCAATCAAGCCATCTTAAGAAGAATCTTGTAAAAGATTCCAAAAGCACCCCTGTTGCTTTAATCTCAGAGGAACCTTCTACTCAGCGACCCTCGGTCACTATCACTGAGTTAGAAAGTAACTCTGAAAGTTCATCAGATTCTGATTTTTCAGATGATGAATCTTTGGCTCTCCTAACTAAGAAGTTCAGGAGATTTGCCAAGAAGAAAGTGTTTAGAAAGAACAAACCTCTTTCCATAACTGACAAGCCTAAATCATCAGTTTTTGTTGATAAGGCTACTGCTACTTGTTTTAACTGCGAAAAAATAGGACATTTTGCTAACGAGTGCAGGTCTAAGAAAGTTTCTAGACCCTCAGTTTTTACAAAGAAATCCTTTGTTCCAAGGAATAAAGATGACAAATACTCAAAGCTGAAAGAAAAATATGCGAAGCTGAAAAGCTTTAAGAAGAAAGGCAAAGGCCTGATGGCTGACTATGATTGGGCTGCTTCGGATGAAGAAGCATCATCATCTGACTCTGAAGATGATGAAGCAAATCAATGTCTCATGGCCAAGATTGAAGAAGAGGAAGAAAGTTCAGACATTCCCTCCACTTCAACATCTGCTATTCAGGTATCACCTTCTTTCTTTACCAATATTGCAAATATTGATGAAGCTGATAGTCTCCGTAAGATCGATCTCCTGACTAGAAGTTTATACAAAGCCATGAACGGCAAAACTGTGGTTGAAAACCAAAACCTTGATCTCGCTGAAAAGCTTAAAAACTGCCACCTTCAAATAGAAAAGCTTTCTAAAATTGAAGAAGATTTTAAAGATCAAGTATATTTAAATCAGCTAGTCAAAATCGAACGAGCAGAAGCTATCGTTGCATTAAAGGCTGAAAAAGCTACTGTTGAAGGATGGGGTAATTCTTCAACAAAGATCACTGAGATAATAAAGTCTCAAATTCCACTGAGTGATAAACGTGGTTTGGGTTACAAATATGAAACTTCAAAACCAACCACTGAGCGTTCAATGCTTAAATTTGGAACGTTCGTATCCTCAGTCGCTGATACTTCATCTTCTCAGTGCTCCTCGTCCATTACACCTATCCCTGAGGAAACTCCTACCTCCTCAAAAGGCAAGGAGAAAATGGTTTATTCAAAACCTACCTCTGTCTTTAAAGACAAAGGTAAAGGAATTGTTATTTATCAAAATCCTCAGAAGGGTACTTTAGTACCTAAGCTGAATGCTTCTAAAGTTTCAGTGACCCATCCCTCTGGATCAAGGAAGATGATCTCTGAATCTATTCAGCGATCTACTCCTAGTCTCAGAGTGGATGTCCTTGTTAAGAAATCTGAAGAACTAAATGTTCGTCCCATTTCTAAAGCAAATAGCTTACTTGGTGCTGGTACTTCTAATTCTAAATTAAAAACTCAGCATACAAATGGTCCTAGAACTACTTTTAGCTATAGGAAATGTTATCACTGTGGACTCACTGATCATATTGCTAGTAAGTGCCCCACAACCACCAAAGCTGAAAAGATAGCTAAGGTGAAGATTGCCCCCAAGGCAAAGAAGACCAACCCTGGTGCAAATCAGGTCAAGGTGAATTCTACCACTGAGGTTAAGAAATTAACCAAAGTGAAGAAAGACAAAGCTGAATCTTCAAATGCTGCGAAGACTGCTGAACCTTCCATTCCAACTACTTCCACTGACAAACGTGTATACATGGTTAAGTGGGTACCCAAGAAAAACTAATCTTCCTTTGTATTGCAGGTTAAGAAGGGTATCTGGTATCTCGATAGCGGATGCTCTAGACACATGACTGGTAAGAAAAGCCTGCTCGCTGAATACAAGGAAGAGAAAGGTCCCTCTGTGACTTTCGGTGGAAATGGAAAAGGACATACCCGAGGGTATGGTGTACTTTCAAATGGTACAACCTCCTTCAGAAGATTCGCATATGTTGAAGGGCTGAAGCATAATCTTCTAAGCATCAGTCAGCTTTGCGACATGGATAACAAAGTAATCTTTACTAAGGAATCATGCTTTGTCACTGACAAAAAGGAGAAGATAGCTCTCAGCGGTTATCGTTTGGAAAAGGGAAGCACTGGTCTTCTGATGTCAACTGACTATGGCATAAGAGGCTCTCTCATTTAAATTTCAAGACACTGAATACTCTTTCTTCAAGAGAGTTAGTCACTGGTCTACCTCAGCATTCATACGCCAAAGAGTCGTTATGTTCAGCGTGTGAAAAAGGGAAGCAGACCAAAGCAAGCTTTAAGTCAAAACAAGTTTCTTCAGTGTCATCTCCTCTACAACTACTCCATATGGATTTGTTTGGCCCAGTTAACAAACAATCCATCGCTGGAAAGAAATATACGCTGGTCATAGTTGCTGAATTCTCTCCCTTCACTTGGGTAATGTTTCTCCGTTCTAAGAGTGACACCCCTGAAGAACTCATCACCTTTGTTCGGAAGATGGAAACCCTGAACAATCTGACCGTTCGCTCAATAAGGAGTGATCATGGAACTGAATTCAAAAACAGTTCTCTTGATTCCTTCTTTGATAGTAAGGGTATTTCTCACAACTTTTCTTCAGTGAGAACACCGCAACAAAATGGAGTCGCTGAAAGAAGAAATAGAACAATTATTGAAGCTGCACGTTCAATGCTCAGCGATTCTCACCTGCCTACTCAGTTTTGGGCAGAAGCTGTCAATACTGTTTGTTTTACGCAAAACAGGTCGCTGATAGTCAAAAGATTCAATAAAACAGCCTATGAACTTTTTCATGGGAGAAAGCCCTCAATCAGCTTTCTTCACATCTTTGGATGTCAGTGTTTCATACTGAACAATAGAGATGCTCTTGGAAAGTTCGATCCTAAGGCTGATGATGGAATCTTTCTTGGATACTCCTCAGTTTCCAAAGCCTTCAGAGTCTTCAACCGAAGAAGACAAACTGTAGAAGAAACTATTCACGTCACGTTTGACGAATCCCGTTCAGCGAACTCTAAACCGAACGCTGATACAGAAGAACTGAATCAATGGATGTTTTCTCATCTTGGTGATTCAGAAGATTTTCCCACTCCTCATGCTCATCCAGTAGAAGATGATAGTCCCACTATCATTCCAAACATGCAGAATAGTGAAGCTGAAACATCATGGGTCTCAGCTGTTCCTATAAACACTATACCTGCAGTTGATCCAAATGTCTCAAACATTCCATCTACTTCTCAACAATCCGTGAATATAATGACAACTGCATCAATTCCTCTCTTGGCTGATACTCCCGACGTCGCTGAAGCTTCATCTTCAGCTCCTCAAGTTCAAGTTGAGTCAGCGTCTCACGCTCCGGCTCAGCGATGGACTATAAATCACCCAATTGATCAAATTCTTGGTGATCCAAACGCTGGGATTCAGACTCGACGAAGTGCAGGTAATATTTGTTTATTTGTAAATTTTATTTCACTAACTGAACCAAAGAAAGTAGATGATGCCCTCAAAGATCCAAACTGGGTCAGCGCCATGCAAGAACAGCTGACTGAATTTGAAAGAAACAAAGTTTGGAAACTTGTTCGGAGACCAACTGATAAAACAGTAATAGGCACTAAATGGGTCTATCGAAACAAGTTGGACGAACATGGTACTGTATCCCGCAACAAAGCTCGACTTGTTGCTCAGGGATACAGACAAGAGGAAGGTATAGATTACGACGAAACATTTGCTCCAGTAGCAAGACTTGAATCTATTCGTCTATTCTTAGCATATGATGTACACAAAAACTTCAAAGTACATCAGATGGATGTTAAGTCAGCGTTTCTAAATGGAAAGCTGAATGAAGAAGTGTATGTAGAACAACCTCCAGGATTCTCAGATCCTAAGCGTCCATATTATGTTTATAAACTGGATAAGGCACTTTATGGCTTGAAGCAAGCTCCACGTGCATGGTATGACACTCTTTCCACTTATCTCCATATTGAAAAATTTGAGCGAGGTAAGATTGACAAAACGCTATTTTTTAGAAAAGTGAAAGGTCATATCATTCTAGTTCAAATATATGTTGATGACATTATATTTGGTTCTACTAACCCTGAGCTTTGTACTCGTTTCGCTGATAGAATGAAAGATGAGTATAAAATGAGCATGATGGGTGAACTAACATATTTCCTTGGTCTTCAGATTAAGCAAACTGAGAAAGGAACTTTCATTAATCAGGGAAAGTATGTTAAAGATATGCTGAAGAAATTCGACTTAACTGAAAGTTCAGCTATGAAAACCCCTATGGCACCACCACTGACACTTGATAAGGACACAAAGGCTGTTCCTGTCAATGTCACGCTGTACCGTGGGATGATCGGCTCACTATTGTATCTTACAGCTAGCCGACCCGATATTATGTTTGCAACATGCTTGTGTGCAAGATATCAAGATGAACCTAAGATATCTCATATGAAAGCTGTAAAGCGAATCTTTCGATATCTTAAGGGTACAGCGAATCTAGGTCTTTGGTATCCCTAAGATTCAGGATTCGATCTAACTGCATATTCAGATAGTGATTTTGCAGGTTGCAAAATGGATAGGAAAAGCACCACAGGAGGATGTCAGCTCCTGGGTGGAAATCTGGTAAGTTGGACAAGTAAAAAGCAAAATTCAGTGTCCACTTCCACAGCTGAAGCTGAATATGTAGCCGCTGGAAGATGCTACTCTCAGGTCTTGTGGATGAGAAATCAGCTACTAGACTATGATCTTCAGCTCTCTAAAATTCCAATCTATTGCGACAGCACAAGTGCCATCGCTATAGCAAACAATCCAGTACTACATTCAAAGACCAAACATATAGAAATCAGATATCATTTTATCAGAGATCATGTGATGAATGGTGATATAGAACTTCATTTTATCCCAACTGATTATCAGTTAGCTGACTTATTTACCAAACCTCTTGATGAGACAAGATTCAACTTTCTCATCAGCGAGCTTGGAATGCTGAACTTTGAAGGATAAAATCTTCAGCGGTTCACATTAATCAGCGAAAGGATAAAATCAACTTGTATAACCCATTCTATCATCTTCTCTCTGAATAAACTTGATTCACTGATATCAAGGTATGTTCTCTCTCTGACAATCGCATGAAAATGCAAGATTTCAAAACAAAATGCATCGCTGAATATCTCTTCCTTAACAACGATATTTTTGAAATTTCTTAAAACCTTTACTGAATATTTTCATTCAGTACTTCATGTTTTCAAAAGTATCTCTGAGTTTTTCTAAACCTCAGAGACAACCAAGAATATGAAAGCACAGTTGTGACGTCATTGCAACGGATAAACCCCGGCACGTTTTCTCTTCCTGACACACGTTTGCACGTCTCGTTCATACTTCCAATCAAATGCAAATACGTGTCCGTGTCATGATGAAAATCTTTTCCCGCTCAAGATTTTCTCTTTCTAAAATCTCTATATAAACAAACTCTTTGTTTATATTTTTCTTTTACGCGATCAATCTTCCTCCGCAAGAAAGAATTCACTGTTGCATTTGTGCTTTCAAACTTCAAGAACTGTTCATCATTTTCTTCATCAAACTTCAAGGTTAATATGTTCTTATTTATTACCTAATGCAAAATAACTTGTTTGTGATCTACTCTTTGTTTTTAACAAGATCAAAACAAAAGAACTTCTTAAAAATAAAATCATTTTCTTTCATGGTTTTATGAACACAACCATTTCATGGTTGTTCTTCAAGTTTAAATGCAAAATCTTAAACTTGTTCTTCATTCGTTTCCAAAATCTATTTCTTCATAGAAAACTGGAAAACAAGAACATGGGTTTTACATTTCGTTTCAAAATCAAGAAAAACCCTAATCTTCATTAAGACATTTGTGTCTGAATGAAATGGATAAAATTCGAAACATCTTATTGGAAATTCTTTCCACATTAAGATCATTCTTATTTGTTAACATCTTTGGCTGAACTGTTAATACAGAGAAATGGCCTCGTCTGACATTCCTGCTAACGCTGAGAACATCTCCGCTGACTCTGAGGAAGTGGAAATCCTCAAGGCTCCACAAGTCAAGTTTGAACTTGACAAACTGGATTGGACTAAGGTGAACAACCTCTCTGCGCTTCTCGAGTTTCCTCCTCGAAAGCAAGTCACACATCTAGATGATGCTGTTAAATTTCTGAAGAATTGCTGCATCTCCACAGCCCTGACCATAACACCTCCTGCACATCAGCTTTTGCTCTCACAATTCTGGTACTCAGCGAGACACACTCAATTACCTTCAGTCAAAGACCCCTCCAAAATAATAGATTGCATCCTCTGCGATATCGAATATGGCACCATAAAGATCACCCCAGCCATTATTCGCAAAGCTCTCAGCCTTCCCATCGCCACCAAGGAAAAACCTTTTGTTCCCCTCCCTGACCCCAAGAAAAACTCAGACAGGGAAGCCATCATTGCATTCTTCGATGCAATGGGCTATGTATGGGAAATAGGCAGAGACATGAAGCCCGAGAAGAAGCTGACGATCATCAAAAAATCGAAAATGCCCAGCGAGATGAATTTCATCTTCGCTCATCTAATAAGCTGCATGACTGCAAAGAGTGGCTCCTCCGACCAAGCCGCTAAACCTCAGCAAGCAATGGGTTATGCACTGCTGAAAGGTCTCAACATAGACTGGGCATCGATCATCTATGATGACCTGGTTCTACGAGTGGACACCGTCGCTGACAGACCTCCATGGGTTCCCTACCCAAGTTTCATCAGCGCCATCTTCCAATGTGGCCTGAAGGAAACCTACCCAACTGATGGTGACCTGAAACTTTCTCAGGTCGGTCCAAAGATACTCGACTTTAAACCAACTGTAAATGAGGTACGTCTTTCTACCCTCTTAACTCTTCTTAACCCTCATACTTCTTCTACTTCTGCAGCTCCTTCAGCGGACAGACCCACCGCTGATACCCCAGCTGCTACTTCTATTCCTCTTAAAAGGAAACACTCTCACACCCCACTTGATTCTAAAAGGATCAAGAAAACAAAGGAGCAACCCCAGCAATCTCATGCTGAAGACTCCTCAGCTCTTTCTGCAGAGCTGAAGGAACGTTCAGTGGTACGCTCTGCCACACCTGAACAAGCCATCCCTTCAATCCCAATCTCAGCGTCTCCAAACGTTGAGATTACAGACTTGGAAACTTCCCAACCTCCCTCAGTCTCTCAAAAGACTGATGAAGTGATTCTCAGCGATTCCAACGCTGAACTCAGAACCCAACCTCCAATCATATCCTTCGCTTCTCCCTCCACTCATTTGGTCTCTCCTCTAGTTATCACTGGAGATGCCATCATTTCTACGGAAGCTAAAGCTGATAATCCAGAAATGATGAAGACAGGACCTGCAGGACAATCCTTGGGCACGTTCGAAGACGACATGGAACTTTACTCAGGCACCCATGACTTTGATGAGTTCACCAATCCTCCTACAGGTAATCAACAACCCATAAACACTGTGACTAAACCCCAAAATTCTGAGCTTTCCTTTGTTCACAAGTTCTTATCTGTTATAGGTCCTAACTTGGGAGACATCAACGCCTCTCTGAAATCCGTGGAAACAAAGCTGACAGGTCTCACTACCACTCTCTCCAACAACTCTTCAGCTGTAACAAACGCTGGAGAGAATCTTCAAAAGCTGACAACGGTGGTAGAGAAGAAGGCTTCCACAGATGACATGAAGCAGCTTGACAAGACTCTCAGCGACTTCGCCAAGGTGCTCGCTGATATCTACACATACTACACCTCTCTCAAAAGCTCAGTTTCGTCCATGTCCAGCGAATTTACAACGCTGAAGACATCGGTTGGAACACTAGAGGGAGATATGTCTGCTGTGAAGACAAATGTCAACACTCTGACGACTGACTTAAGCTCTGTAAAGACTGACGTTGGTTCGATGAAGACTATGATCGAACAGCTGGTGCACAAGGCAAATGCTCCTGCCCCTAACCCCGTCCCTGAAACTGAAAACTTCACAGCGGCGGATCGCAAAGAGCTGGAAAAGATCAATCCTGCTATTTCTGGCCTTGAAGACAGATTAGCAAAGATTGAAGTTTGTGTAGGTCTCTCTGGCCAAAAAGACCGAGAACCTACCAACGCTGCTGAATCTACCCATTCCTCCCCCAGTCATCATGAAAAAGAGGGGGAGAAGAGCGCTGAAAATCCTTCCAAGAGCGCTGAAGACCTTTCCCATGATGAATCTATCAGGGGAGAGAAGAACGAAGACCTCACCTTCACTGAAGAGGGTGAGAAGACTATTGAAGCTGAAGCAGCCGCTGGACCTCAAGGAGATGAACACCCTGAGGGAACCGAGAAGCTCGCCTCTGTATATGAGGGGGAGCAACTCGAAGAAGACGCTGAAGAATCCGAAGCAGAAGATGATGAAGCCGTCGACATCCCTGATAATGAACCATCTTCTTCTCCAAAGAATGATGATGATGATGACGAAGATGACGATGACTTCTTTATTGTCAAACCTGCTCCAAAGATTAAAGCTCTTAAGGGAATCTCGATAAATGAACCTTCAGGGGAGCGGACAAAGACAAAGCCCTCAGCCTCTGGAGCTGAGAAAGGCAAAGGCAAAAGCGTAGCTGAAAATGACAATCTGACGATCTTGCTTGATAAGCCGGTTTGTCAGGTACACTAAACATCTCTTACTCCATCCCTCCTCTATCATACACTATCAGTTCCTCTACCCAAGCCTATACACTTGAACATTTTTCTCTCTATCTGATTCTACCCAAGTTCTTACTTGTAAGATCGCTGTGTTTCAGCTAGCCCTCTCCCCTGTTTGAGGATATCACTGAAGGCTCCACAACTGCGACTTCACCAATAATACCAGCTGCCGCTGAAGAAATAATCCCAGTCTTGGATTTGATCTCTGAGACTGATGAACCTGAAGAACAGACTCTCTCACACAGACACAGACCTTCCTTAGCTCCTCAAAAGCTAAGAGAAGAAGAACAGAAGAAAAGAGAGGAAATAATAAAGCGATTCAAGGATCAGCGAATCATTCTAAGGCGTGATCAACTGCCTTCAGTTCCTCCAAATTTCAGAATTTCAAAAGCTGAATACAAGGAACACCTCAGAGCTGAACGCCTCATCGCTGAAAGAAAGGAAGCTGAAGAAAAAGACAGAGAATACGCCATCAAGCTTACTCAAGAATCTGTCAAAGACCCCAAGCTGAAACGTGTTCCCATTCAAGTCCAACGAAAGCTTTGGGAAAAAGCCCAGAAGACCGTGGAAAAGAAAACTGAAGTTTCTCAGACCACCCTGATATGGTATAAAGAGAAAATACACTTCAGATATCGTCCAGTGAAGATCAACAAGGTATTCATCTCTGGAAGAACCTCTATCGGAGTACTTATTGTTGACATCAAACTTTTCAGAGAAGATGGCCAATCTGAAACCTTTCGCGCTGACACTGTAAAAAGGTATGGTCTCTCTGAATGGCTGGAGATGAGGTTAGCTATCCAAAAATCACAATCTAAGTACAAGGATCATTTCGAAAAGCTGATAAACAGACAGATCGATTTGATATCTTCTTGTGTGGACATTCCTCCTCTTCCTGATCTTGAGCTGAAAAGAAAAAGGGCCTCTCCAAAGAAGAAACGTCAAGATTCAAACTCAGGTCCTGTCATACGAAATGAAACTGGAATTGGTTTATCTCGCGCTGAA
Organism: Saussurea involucrata; assembly: GCA_033807775.1. NCBI lineage: Eukaryota > Viridiplantae > Streptophyta > Magnoliopsida > Asterales > Asteraceae > Saussurea > Saussurea involucrata. The sequence continues at coordinate 233,980,547 of CM066321.1, read as the reverse complement.
GTGCTTGGTCCTGACCCTGATCTATCTGCCCTTGACATTTCTTTGCCACCATGTGAACTTTTCGTCCCTGGTAAAGTCATCAGTAATCCTTATGGAATATTCTTTCTCGACTACGACGGACGTAAATGTTTTCAACGGATCGCTGAGCTTCCAATCACTCCAATCGAACAGCTCAGAGATCTCATCTACTGGTGTGACTTCAGAAAAGACATTCAGGCACGACACCTAAAACCCTTGATTTTTTAAGAAGCGCTGAACAAAAGAAAACGAGGTGTAACGGTTCCTGACTGGATGATCCCCACTGAAAAGACCCTTGATGAACTTCTCATTAAGGAAGAACCTCTGTAAGCTGATAGGATCGCATCTTTCATCTATTTTATCAGTAATCCTTTTGTACTTGTAATTTATTTCGCTTGTACTTGTAATCTTTCCATTTCTCTTTGTATCCTGATTCAAAGTTTTAAAAGAAAGATTTCATCGAATGTACTTTACTCCATCAGTACTGAAAATATCCCAGAAAACAGTAAAAGGGACAAATATTTTATGAGTTCTTTTTATCCTTATGTATTCATTAAATAGCAATTTTCACATGTTGCTATGTCATAATCAAATAGGGGGAGATTGTTGATCCAAACCCTCAGTGATTTGATAATGACCCTCTCTTATACTTAGTGAAAATTGTAAGTAAACAATATGTATCAGAGTTTCACTATCGCTGATAAGTACTAAGATCTTCCAGTACCGCTGATAGGAACTCTCGCCCTTTAAGTTAAACATTCAGCGAAACTGTTCACCATAAATGCTCTGAGCCTGTTCAGTCATTATGATGATCGCTGATAAGTTAGTTGTTTACTTATGATTCCTGGAGACAAGTTTCACGTCAACAAAGGTTCTACGCTGAAGTCGAAGATCAAGCTCAAGAACCGGTAAAGAATTTTTATCCGAACAACATTAAGTTTCCAGGTAAGTCCATCACCCGGTAAGCTCAGTTTTCCGGATTCCTTATCCGGAAACCACCCGGATTCCTCAATCCGGGAGCTTTCTGAAACCTCAATTTTTCAAATTTTTCTAGGGGCGCTGCCCGGGACCCCCATGCTAAGTCGCAAGAAAAACAAGTATTTAATGTGAGATTAGCTTGGAAAAACAAGCTAATCATCTCTTTAGCTTTCTATTCGTATTATAAACATTCTCTCTGAAAGTTAATGAAAGGGATGACAGTTGGAAATCATTGTTCTTATTGATTCATCTATTCGATTTCTATATTGTTGCACGGATCTGGATTTAACAATTGGTATCAGAGCAGACAGACGAATTCGATTCACAGATTCATTCACTGATTTCTGGTTAGTTTGACTTTTTCACGTCTGACCATTCTTGAATTTTCAAATCTTTGATTCTGGCTAAATTGTTCAATTCTGTTTATTGGGTTGTGTTAGCATTATACTTGTTAGTAATTCTGCAAATTTTCGCATTCCAATTCGATCGTTTGAGTGTTTAATTTAGCAATTTAAGATCAAAAGTTTTGGTAGTGTTCTTGACAAAAATCCGATTTTTAACCATCAAAACTTGTTGTTTTTGCATTGAAATCGATTGGATTAGTGTTACTTTTGTGTTTGCCATTGTTACTAATCTTCCAAGATCGATTTTGGGCAACCCTAATCGAAAATTCGATCGAGTTGAGCAAACAGCCGTGTTTTCCGGATAACCTAGCCGTGGTTTCCGGACAAGTTGATAGTTCCCGGATAATTGTGTTATTCCATCCGGATTCGTCACTTTTCCGGGTAAGTTGTTTAATTTCCACTCTTTCCGGGTATTTCCTTCCGGAAACCCAAAGTTTCCGGTAAATAAATTTTATCCGGACAACTCTGAGATTCCGGTAAAGAACTTTTATCCGGACAACATTAAGTTTCCAGGAAAGCCTTTATCCGGAATCTCTTACTACCCGGTAAGTCCATCACCCGGTAAGCTCAGTTTTCCGGATTCCTTATCCGAAAACCACCCGGATTCCTCAATCCGGGAGCTTTCTGAAACCTCAATCCAGGACCCCCGTGCTAAGTCGCAGGAGGGGGACATTTAAGTATCCTTGATACTATTCCACTTTGGATCGAACAATCGTCTGACGATTACTCCAGTGCAACTGAAGATGTCTCCTGCTGAAGAAGACATGACAAAGCCATGTCAGGTATGTGAACATATCTTTTCAGAACTTTATGACCGAATGAAACCTCTTGCTGAACGGGTAGATTCCTTTAAGGCCACCCCTAATGAACAACTGCTTGAGATTAGATCACTATCTGAAAAGCTAGATGTTTAAAGGAGAATAACTGAAAAATACAAGTCTGAAAATGCTAATCTAAAAGACAAATGCAAAAATCTTTCATTAGCACCTAAGGACTTAAGGGCCAAGTTATCTGATCTTCAGTCTCAGTTTGATAAGTGCTTGAATGAGAAAGAAAAAATTGTTTATCAATGTTCTTCTCTTCAAATTCAACACAAGGAGTTTGTGACTAAAATCCTTGATCTTGAAAACAAACTCCACAAAAGGGGTCAAACTGATCAAACCATTTTTTTGAATAAACCTAAAGAGTTCACATACTTTAACAAAGAGTGGGGAATTGGATATGATAACCCACACTATTTGAAAAAGGGAAGATGGCATGTACCCACTCTGTATGATTTTGCTTGTTTTGGATTAGATAAAAAGTATCCAGAATATGCAATTCAATGGACTGGTCCTCTTGAACCTGAAAAGGAAGTGGAAACCGAGGAATATAAGTGAAAACACAAACGAGGAATACAACTTCCGTTTTGTTATGAACCTTTAAATTATTCATATCAAAAGAACAAAAAGTATCTCTCAAATGACTACTTCGACAGCTACAAGGTTGCTACGCCCAAGGATTCCTCCAAAAAGGATGAGGACCAAGCAACCGCAACCAAGACTGAGACGGACGAGTTTAAACTCTATGTTCCCCCTCTCATCTTGGAAGCAAAGATAGTCGAATTGGAGGAGTCACTTGAGAAAGAAAGGTCTGTTTTTCAAAACGAGAAGAAAGCACTTATTCAGGAAATTGAGAATCTATAATCGGTCAAAACCGACAATGTGTCTGATGAAGGACAGGAAATCCTTCGGAGTGAAATCAAAATGCTCACATCTAAACTGGCTGCCTTGGCAACATATGCGATGAAGGAGCACACGAAAAATGGTCAACTCCAAGAGCAGATTGACCATCTCCAAACTGAAAAGCAGATTTCACACGAACTTTCCTCAAACTCATCTGACACGTCTTCGTGTAAAACTTTTATTAGCAAAACCTTTTCAACATAAGACGATTTAGAATCTCAAGATAAGAGTGTTACACGGAACTTGAACTCTGATTTTTTCCTAGCTTCCGCACCAAGTTCCCCGAAACACACGAGCACAACAAGTTTCTTGCCTTCCTCGACCAATCTAAGTCCTGCAATTCCGGATGTCAATCTTTCTGAATATATGAACTCCGAAGGCAATTCTGAAGAAGGTTTTGAGTCGTTCCCCATCGACAAACCTCTTCCGAGTCATACTGATTTTCTGTCACCAGTAGTCAATCGTCTGGTTAATTTTCTAAAGGGTAGCAGTTCTCAAACAAAGGCCCCAGCTGTGATCAAGATTTCTCAATCAAAACCAACTTCGAAACCTGTTTCCAAAAAGCAATCACAGCCTAGGCAAGAGACAAGACCATTGCCTACCAAAAATAATGTTCCTTCTAAAGTCACTGACCGCACTGTCCCTATTGTCTCGAATAAAACCGGTCGAGCTAAACAAACAAAACAAAAGTGGCCAGCCAAGGAATCTATCAAAGATGCAGCATCAAAGTCTTTCAATAATGTGTTTTACCCTAGAATGAACAAAAACAATTGTGCTTGGAATCATAGGAATGATTTTGTTAAAAGAGATGTTAATTTTCCGATGAAAATTTATTCCACTCAACAATTGATTCCATTGTCGCATGATTGTTTATGTTGCTCTAGTTGTGGTTGGAATGACTTTGATGATATCCATAACAATGATTGGTTTGGGTCATATCACATGTATAATTCGACACCCAAACGCAAACCCCGTAATAACAAAAGAAAATACTATAAACAACGGGGTTTCCAATCAGAGGTTAAACCACAGCGGGAGACCAAACCCATTCCAAAACGGGCTTCTTCTACTGAGGTTAGACCGGCACTCAGGTGGAAAGCTGCTACAAAATATGTTCCTCCTAAAGGTGTAAATTCTGCACCGAAGAGGAAACAAGTGCCAAAACCAGTTCCCTCCACCGGTGTAAATCGTACACCTAAAGGGAAAGCTGGGACAAAGCAAGCTTCCCCAAACGATGCCAAACCTAACCCTCCCGGACCCAGGAAAATCTGGGTACCGAAGGTCCGCTAAACTTGTTTTGCAGGACGGTCATGTGTGGTCCTTAGACACTAGATGCTCCACACACATGACCGCAAGGAGGGAGCTGCTCACGATCTACAAGGAACAATATTAAAAAGACATGAGGTTTGTCTATACCTGTGCTTCAACAAGCTGCTCATGTGTTTAGGGGGAGCATAATCAGCTATCAGGTATGTTACTCTACTGTTGAGGGGGAGCGTCACACACATTTTTTCTTAAATATGTTAAAAAGTTTTTTGTGTGTGTGGATACTCCCGTGTGCACTTCACTCTACGCGCACATTTTGAGGGGGAGCATGTCATCTAATGCTCATCATTTGAGGGTTTTCCCCATTCTCACTTTGAGGGGGAGCGAGAGATCCATCTTTTCAAAATTCTACAGGTTTCATCTCTTTGAAAAAATGGAATTATTCTTTAAAGTGTAAAAGTGTCCGGACACCCATCAGTCCGTATGACTTTCCCGAACGGATGGGTATCCGGAATCCCTACTCTATCCGGAAACACCCTTGTCCGGATACTTTGTTTTGACCGGAAAGGTTTGCCATTCCATCCTATTTCATCCGTATACCATGTTTGTCCGGAAACTCTATTTGTCCGGGAAGTATGGTCTGTCCGGGATGTTCTACATATCTTCATTATGTCCGGACTCCTCTGCATTTGTCAATTCAGCACCTGCCATCACACTACCAGTCCTCAATCTGTCTCAGGTTGAGCCATTTAATGCAAAGGTACGCGCCGGAACTTGTTTATCCGCCTTGTTTACTAACTTTGGATCTTTTTACCGATATTCCATGGCGGATCAACAACCTCAATCCGAGGGGAAGAGTCACATTGTTTTTCTTACAAAGTCTAAATATTTTTCCTTGTGTTGATATCACTCTCACTCCGAGGGGGAGCAAGTCAATCCCCATGTATGTTTTGAGGGGGAGCAGGATAATATCAGTGCTTTGCATATGCCTAAAGCCCTACCTGTGATAGCATATAGACGAGAGTTAGGGAATCCCATGGTCCAGCCAGCGCCGGAGGGACCTTCCCCGGGACATAGAACATGTGAGGAGGAGGGAGTTAAGGTCGAAAACGAACCAAGAAAGATCGAGCCGTAAAGATAAAGAGGCTCATGAGCGAACCCAGCCACGTGATATCCGGGTAGCCACATCTGCTATCCCGCCTCATATGTTGGGACGGGATATTGAAGAAGCCTCCGTGGACCCAGCGGAGCAATTGCACAACCCCCTCAGCCACTCATCCGTCTCTCAAAAGACGGATGTTTCAGTACATCACGAGGATATAGCACAACTTCCACCGGTCTCTCACTCGGAGAGTACTGGTGTTGAAACAAGAGACCAACAACCCCGGTCTCGACTTTATTCAGTGCAGCATCGAGTCTAGGTCCACTTGTTATTGAAGATTCTTTGACTAGGACACTTGATGCGGAACAACACCAAGTCGCAGCTCTAAGTGACCTGACCGGAACGTCTGTAGTGTCTCCGTCTGCCGGAACACGAGGATCGGACGGAAATCCTACCACAACTATTATCACGCCAACTGTGAAAGTATGTGGCTCTACCCCCGCGGTAGATGCCTCAACGGGTAATCTAAGTGGTCCCGGAGTTAGTAACCCAGACTTTGTGTCACCAGGGTCCCTGGATAGCACCCTTAAGGCTGTCCGCCAGGATATGGAGCAACAGATGCAGCAACAGATGCAGCAACATGTAGCCGATGAACTTGCCAAAGCGATGCGCGCTATCAAAGGTAAAGGCCACCTCATCGAAACTGAAACCGCCCCTGTACCTCCACCGATTCAACCGCAACCTATCTACTCGGTGGACACCCTGAAGACGATGATATTGGCCCAACTGCTCCAGGAATCAGATACAACCGCCTCTACTAAAGCAGACCTGATCTCAGTTCTCCGATCACAGGTCACTGCTCCATCTTCATCTATTACCACTCGCTTAGACGCCATTGACTCGACTCTCAAGGACTACAACCAAGCGCTCATAACGCTGTCCGAGAGAGTCCGCTCACTCGAAGATACCTGTAAGAGTCAAGCAGGCGGCCTGAAACGGAAACACGATGACCAGGATGATCCTGATCAATGTGAGGGGGAGAAAAGACAACGTCTGACCGAGACCGCCTCCTTGATCCAGACTGAAGCTACAACTGTGGTTCATCAGGAACCCCCAACTGCGGCAACTACAACAGAAGCACCTGAAGCCGAGTTACCTTTAGCAGACATGGTTATAGACATGGAGATCTCAGATGAAGAAGACCCGACGGTTGAAAAGCCCGAGGGTTCAACACAGGAACTGATTGATTTTGACTCATCAGACATACCGATTCTGGACATGATATATCCAGATTGTGAAGCCAACCTGGAGACCGAAGATGCATGGTACGAAAAAGTCGCCAGTGCCGTAAATCTCCAGGTAAATTTGGTCTTCCCTACTGATGAGGACGACAACATTGATTATGATCAGTTCCTGCTCCAAAATTTGTATGGAACATCCCCCGTTCACTATGCTCAACCCGCCGGAACATCATCAACAAGACCCGAGTCTACTACTTCCGATCTTCCGACAACTACTCCTCCCACGACATCTTCTGATCTTCCTCCTCCTCCTCAACAGCAATAAATCCGTTGGGAGAAGATCACTGTACTTATCCCTCATCTGGAGGAATCCCTGAAAAAGCTGTTCGTACACAAGTTTCGCCCGATCGAGCCGACCTTCTGTCTGGGTATTTACATCTTTAGTCCAGAATTTCAACGCCGGTATATACTAGCAATGCAGCGATGTCTTCCAGTCAACCAAGTCAGAACCAAACTTCGGATCACAGAGGTAATCAGTATCTATTCAAGACGCATTATGAGGATCTTCTACCCAGTTTTCATTATTCGACGTGAAGATGGGAACGAATGGAAATTTTCAAAAGCTGACTTCAAGAACCTCCGACCGCTCGACTTTCTGGTTATTCTGAAAGACTTACGTACAAGAACCATCCGACCGCTAGAGATTACAAAGGCGCTCGAAGCTGTTCATCGATACCTGGTCCGCACCACCATGATGTCTTATCTAAGGGACTTCCAAATGGCTATCGAGAACAAGGCGAAAAAGGTAAATCTGATCAAGCCGAATCTGGATGCCCCTGAGCTGAAGTTGTATCCCGAGAACTCACTGCTTCTACAACCTGAATTTGGGATAGTCTACATCAACGAACAGAACGAAAAGAAGTTTCTGCGTTTCAGTCAGGTAGACAGATTTTGTGACGGCACGCTTCTAAAGGTCAGAGATGCTCTTCGAAAGATTATTCAGCACGAGTCTGAGAATCCAAGGTATTCTTATGTTCCGAATCAGAATGAAACTATTGCTCGGAATTCCTTGGAAATGATTGAAGATCGCATCGACTATCGCCGCGCCATCAGATTGTTTGAGATTCACTTCGCGCTGCGCAAAAGATATGTTTCAGACTGGCGCGAACTCGAACTTCAAATCAAAGGGGGAGATTGTTAGGGCAGGTTTTATAGTTGATTTAAAGTTCAAGGGTTGAATTGTAATAGTTTAATTTGAGCCTGATTAGTGAACGGGCCGTGGGCTTGTTAACCACGGGCCCATAGTATTTAATGTGAGATTAGCTTGGAAAAACAAGCTAATCATCTCTTTAGCTTTCTATTCGTATTGTAAACATTCTCTCTGAAAGTTAATGAAAGGGATGACAGTTGGAAATCATTGTTCTTATTGATTCATCTATTCGATTTCTATATTGTTGCACGGATCTGGATTTAACAAACTTTCACAAGATCTTCTTCTGATGCATCTTCAAAGAAAAATTCTACAATGTCTTTTACAAACTTCTTTGTGTATCTTACAGAGTGATCTTCTTCTCCCAACAAGTCAATTGGCCTCACCAATCTGATAACTCTTTGAACATTCTGAGTGTTAAGAGCTCTGACCAATTCACTATGCATTATCCTTATCAAAATATCATTCAGTCTTCTCTCTTCAGGTTCAGAACTGGTATAAGGAACTATCTCTAAACAAGTGTTAATCTCAGAACTTTCAATCAATCTTTCTTCAGAGATATCTGCAATAGTTATTTCACACCATTCTTCAGATGAATCAGTCATTTCTTCTAAAACATCATTCTGATCTGTCATAACCTTATCTGATCCAAAAATATCTATCTTTTCAGTCTCATCATTCTGATCAGTATCTGCCATAAGAATTTCAATTTCATCAGAATTAATCTCCATCTCTGTATTCAACACCAATTCCTCTGTTTTACTTGAGTTGTCACTTCCCATCTTTTCTATTTCCATCTCTTCCTCAGTATCTGAGCTAATAGTCTGAACCTCAACCAACTTCTCAACTTCTGTTGATTTTTCCACTTCTGCTGATTCATTAACTTGAATATTTTCTGAATTTTGAACCTCTGCAACTGCTAACTGCATATCAGAAATCTAAAAATCTGCTAAGTCAATATCAGTTGACTTTTCAACCTTTTCTAACTCATCAGTGCTTTGTTCATCAACCTCAGAATTATGCTTTTGCCTTTTCTCCCCCTTTTGAAGATCATGAGGATCATTATCATCAAACTTTCTTTTTAAGTTCTGAGTTGATTCTGCTTCAGGTTCAGCTACAGGCATAGGCATGATGGCTATTGGCTTTAAAACACTAGCCAATGTTGAACTGAAAGCTTGTAACAATGAAGATTTCATATCATTCATATCCCTTACTAACTTCTTTTGAAATTTTGATATACTATCCTTGATCTCCTTTTTATGAGATTCCAAGACACTTTCATTCCATCCACCTTTTGTTCAACAGATTTTGCTTTGCCTTCCAACAATAGTTTGAGATATTTCACCTCATTTTTCAAAGAATCCACCGTGCTCTCCAATTTTTCAACTTTTTCCCCCAACACCTGATTTTGTTTCTGAATCTTTTCAAATTCAGAAGATTCTAACTGTGAACCTGAACCAACAGATGGTCCAGTTTTCAAGTGTTCAGAGAACTCTTGGCCTGTAGGTGCCACAAAGACACCATGTACCACAGACGTACTGTGTAATGAAGCTTTTGAGATGTTCACTTCACCAGGACTTCCATCCAATCCTTGACAACCATTATTAGGAGTGTCTATGGATGTTGTTACAGGAACACGAAATCCCTGTGATGTGCTAGTGTTAAAAAAATCAGGCCCAAATTGGATATTACTGTGTAATCCAGACTCTATGTGTTGAATGAAATCTTGGGATTTATCACCTCCCTCCAAATGAGTTTGGGATGGTTCCCCTGTTTGTTGTGAAATAGTAGCATGTTGAAATACTTCTGAGTGGTTCCCCTTCAATGTTAGTCACCAAGAGTTGTGAACCAACAGTAGATGTGGCTACCCGGATTAATTCAGCTGGATCAGAACCATCTCTTTCTATTTGAGATTCTGTTAACAATCTCTCATCCTCACCACACTCTATCTGTTTTTCAACTTCCATACTAACCAATCTCTCTGAATTTTCCCTCTCTATGCTCTCAGAATGTTCTCCCCCTTGAACATTCTCCCCCTCTCTATTTTGATTTGACCCCTCACCTCTCATCTCAGGTTGTTCCTCATGGGTAGGGTCTTGAGGTTGTTCAAGTCCCATTGAGGTGCAATAAGCTTTTAAAATCTCACTGTCCCTTGGAATATATTGCCTAAGAGACTTTGGAAGAAGTCTTTGATTTGGAAAATTCTGATTTTTAGAACTAGAAATCATCTTACCCATATAAAAGATTGGACCATGCTCCTCATTCGCTCTTCTTGGAATATTTGTGTTTTCTCTTATAGCATACCAAATCACAATCTGCCAATACCTTTGATAAGGTATATATGTAAGTGCAGTATCCCTTGTCTTCTTTTCTATGGCCTTTTGATTCTTCTCAAAGGTGTTCTTCATATCTTCCCAAAGAATGGCAGTATAATCATAATGTTTGTTTTTCACCAACCCATGAAAGATTTGCAGAATTTGCCTTGAGCCTTGATCAACAGAACTATTTTTCCCAGATAAACATTTATTCACAATATTGAACAAACAAGCCCAAATTGTGGGTAATTTGTTTCTCCTGAACAAACTTAGGGTCCTCAATTCTTCATTATACCCCAATCTCATAAATTCAACAATTAATTCTTCTGTCAATGGAGAATCCTCAAAATCTAATCTTCCTTCTAAATCATCCTTATCTGGTAAATTCAGCATATCTCTTAAAATTGGTATAGTCAAAGTCAAAGAAACTCCCCCAACTTCATATACAAATTAATTTCCCTCTAGCCTTAGATGCTTCCACCATTGTTGTATATACTGAACAGGAACCGATTTCTTCTTTGTAAACCACTTTTTGAATGGATGATACTTCAATAATTCCATGATTATCTTATGTTCTTCTTTAAATCTGCTTTCATCAAACAATAACACACAATTGTTTTCCAGTAGCCTCAAATACTCTCTCTCAGGAACAATCCTTTCATCATTATTATGTCTTCCTGACATTACTGACCTAACTGCACTCTATTCGTGTTGAATGTTCTCACTTCCCTCATCTGCGTTTCCCTCTGATTCATCCATATCTTCATCCCCTGCTTCTCCTCCAACATTATCGTGTACAATGTTATCTCCTATTACCCCTTCATCTACAGCTCTATTTTCAGGTCTTTGAACTTCATCATCATCTGATTCGGATTCAAACAATGATTTTGATGAATGTAATGAAATGGCTCTACTTCTCCTTGAACCAGACATGATCGTAATGTGGAATTTTGAAAGAAAACAAGATCAATGAACTCTGGAATTGTGCGTTTCTCACTTTTTCGCTCTTGGAATTCAAATAATTTTGAAAGAGGGATTTTAAGAACTATTTAAAATCCATGAAGCCGAAGGGTTTAACGGAAAAACGTTGCTTTTGTCAGTGTTATAACGGAGTCAAACACTTTGAAATACCACAAAAGATATTAAATGAAACGTGGTAATTTCAATTGAATAAGAAGCTGACACGTGTTATTGGATAGAAATTAACACAAGTTAAAAGTTCTGAATAACACGCTCAGAGTTCTGAGAAAGCATACTCAGAAGTTCTGAGTACACAGTTCAGAAGAAGTTCCCTTAGAACCAAAATTCATTTAAAATCAACTTCTGGTTATATAAAAACATTTAATCATCCAGAAGTAGTTTGAACAGATAGAAAATTATTTTATCATCAATATTCTGTTCTTTTAATGATGATTTGTGATTTCTGAAAAATCATTTAAAATCTAACATCTGAATTTGAAATCTTTTGAAGCATTCAGAAGTAGTTTTGAACAGGTATAAAAATATTTTATCATTGAAAGCTTGTTCTCCTTAGAATGATTAGTGATAAAAGAAGAATACAAACCTTTTAATCATCTTGGAATGATTTCTGAAGAATATCAGTGCTCCCCCTTGACTTCAGCATATACTCAAACACATATTAGACATAAAGGTAGAAAAATATTTCAGGAAAAAATAATCTACAGAGTCGAAATACTTGTATTTCTCATAAATGAATTTTTGAAAGATAGTCAGAAGTTCTGAACTTAAGACTCATAAGATCTGAACTCAACACTCAGAAGTTCTGAAGTTAAGAGTCAGAATTCTGAATAAGAGACTCAGAGTTCTGAGTACATTACTCAGAATCTTACTTAGAAAAAAAAAACTTTATCATTTCTGAAAAATAGTAAATGTAATCAATTTGTCAGATTAAGCATTCCTATTTTACATATGAGAAAAGTAAACCTTTTATGATCAAGAGGATTTGTGAACAAGTCAGCCAATTGATACTTTGTATGCACAAAATGCATCTCGATAGTTCCCTTTTCAACATAGTCTTTAATAAAATGATACCTTACATCAATATGCTTGGTCTTTGAGTGCTGAACAGGATTCTGAGTTATTGCAATGGCACTTTCTGAATCACAATATATGGGAATTTTGTTGAGTTGATAACCATAGTCCATGAGTTGTGTTCTCATCCACAAAGTTTGAGAGCAGCAGGCAGCAGCAGCAACATGCTCTGCTTCAGCAGTGGATGTGGATACACAGTTTTGTTTCTTTGAAGCCCAACTCACAATCTTATCTCCCAAAAAGTGACAAGCACCAGATGTACTTTTCCTGTCTAACCTGTTTCCTGCATGATCAGCATCAGTAAAACCAGTTAATTTGAAATCAGTCTCTTTTGGATACTAAAGGCCCAAGTCTGGTGAACCTTTCAGATATCTTAAGATCCTCTTAACAGCTAGCAAATGAGATTCTTTTGGATTTGATTGAAATCTAGCACAAAAACAAGTAGCAAACATAATATCTGGTCTACTAGCAGTTAGGTAAAGAAGAGATCCTATCATGCCTCTATAAATCTTGTTATCTGCTGGAACTCCATTGAGATCAGCATCTAACATAACATTTGTTGCCATTGGTGTTCTCATAGAAGCACAATCAGACATCTTAAACTTCTTTAAAATATCTTTAACATGTTTTCCTTGATTTATAAAAATACCAGTTGGTAATTGTTTTACTTGAAGACCAAGGAAAAAATTCAATTCTCCCATCATGCTCATTTCAAATTCTGATTCCATGACTTTTGAGAATTCAATACATAACTCTGCACTTGTAGAACCAAATATTATGTCATCTACATATATTTGAATCAGAATTAAATCATCACCCTTCTTCTTTAAGAACAAAGTAGTGTCAATCTTACCTTTCTTGAAACCAGATTTTAATAAGTGTTGAGTAAGAGTATCATATCAGGCTCTTGGTGCTTGTTTTAGACCATATAATGCCTTATCTAAAACATAAACATGATATGGAAATTCAGGGTCAACAAAACCTTCTGGTTGATAGACATAAACTTCTTCATTAAGTATACCATTTAGAAAAGCTGATTTGACATCCATTTGGTATACTTTGAAGTTCTTATGTGCAGCATATGCCAAGAATATTCTGATTGCTTCTATTCTTGCCACAGGTGCAAATGTCTCATCATAATCTATTCCTTCTTGTTGAGAATATCCCTTTGCAACTAATCGTGCCTTGTTTCTGACTATAACACCTGACTCATCTTTCTTGTTTATGAATACCCATTTAGTTCCAATAACAGATTTTCCTTCAGGTTTTGGAACTAGTCTCCAGACTTTATTTCTTTCAAACTGTAGCAATTCATCTTGCATTGCTAAAATCCAATCTGGATCCTCTAGGGCTTCATTGGCTTTCTTAGGTTCAATTACACTCAAAAATCCTGCAAACATTGCTTCATTTGTTGTTGCTGATCTGGTCTTAACTCCTACTGATGGATCTCCTATCACTTGATGAATAGGATGGTCTTTAGTCCATTTGTTTGAACTAGGAAACACATCAATTTCTGAAAAATTGTTGTTTGTATCATTCTCATCAATGATTGCTTGTAATTCTGAACTGTCCCCTTGTTTTGATACTTGTTGAGGTGAAACATCCAAGTTTGGATTCTGAGTAGTAGAGTCAGAATTCTGAATGACTTGTTCAGAGTTCTGAGGCACTTGTTCAGAAATCTGAGTAACTTGGTCAGAATTCTGATTGGCTTGTCCAGAATTCTGAGTACTAGTATCAGAAGTTTCATTACTTGTATTGATCAAAGTTGGACATTCCTCAGATGGACCTGTATCAGAAATTACAGTTGTTTGAACCACTTCTGAAGTTCCCTTTTTCATTTCTTGAACAATTTTTGGATTTTCAAAATTTGCATAAGATTCAGAAGTTAGTTCCAGAAATGCATCCTTAAATAATATATTGAGTTCTGAACAGTTAGGATTAGAAGATGTTTCAGAAGTCATTTTTGTCTTATTCTGTCCGAGTTCTGAATTGTTTTGTTCAGAAGTCTTCATTCTTGACTCATCAAAGGTGACATTGATGCTTTCCATAATTCTCTTGGTTCTTCTATTGTAGATTCTGAATGCTTTGGAAGTAAGTGAATACCCAACAAAGTATCCTTCATCTACCTTTTTATCAAATTTACCAAGATTTTCTCTATCTTTGAGGACATAACATCTGCAACCAAAAACATGAAAAAATTTAATCAGGGTTTTCTCTTCTTAATCAGTTCATAAGCAGTTTTATCTAGTCTCTTATTTATCAAAGTTCTGTTCTGTGTAAAACAAGCAGTGGCTATTGCTTCAGCCCATAGGAAGGTTGGAAGATTTGAATATGCCAACATGGTTCTTGTAGCTTCAACTAGAGTTCTGTTCTTCCTTTCAACAACACCATTTTGTTGAGGAGTTTTGACAGCTGAAAAGTTATGAGAAATTCCAAGACTTTGTAAAAAGTTCTGAAGAGTCTCATTTCTGAACTCTGTTCCATTGTCACTCCTGATTTTCTGAACTGGAAGTTGCAAAAGGACTTGAATTCTTTTGATGAAGTTAATCAAAGTTTCAGCAACTTCTGACTTAGCTCTTAAGAATTCAACCCATGTGTATCTTGAATATTCATCCACAATAACTAGCATATACTCTTTTCCTCCCATAGATTTAACTAAAATAGGACCACAAAGATTTGTATGTAGCATTTCTAATGGTGATTTGCAAGATGAGTCCATTTTTATCTTATGAGAACTTTTCTTCATCTTGCCCGTCTCACATGCTGAACATAATGATTCCTTTTCAAACTTGATCTTTGGTAATCCTTTGACTAGATGTTTGCCAACCAGATTGTTTAGATCCTTGAAATTTAAATGAGAACATCTTATGTGCCAAAGCCAACATTCATTAGCAACTGCATTTGATAATAGACAAACATGGGTTAAAGCTTGAATTTTTGAAAAGTTAACCACAAATAAGTCCATATGTCTTTTGGCCCAGAAGACTTTTATGTCATTCTCAGTTAAAATCAAGCAACCTGTTATGCAGAATTTAATCTGACAGAAACTGTCCAAAAACTGACTTATACTGAACAGATTATGTTGTAAGCCTTCCACATAAAAAACTTTCTGAATAGTCAGATCCCCTTTTGTTAAATCTCCAAAACCTCTGACTTGTCCTTTGCTGTTATTTCCAAAATTTACTGCTCCTCCAGTCTTTTCTGTGAAGTTTGTCAGAGAAGACTTATGACCTGTCATATGTCTTGAAGCTCCAGAATCTAAAAACCACACATGACAGCCCTGCAAAAACAATCAGTTAGATTTAGGTACCCATTCTGGAATGGGTCCATCTTTGTTAGCTTTGGTATCTGATTTAACAAAAGTTCTTTCGACTTTCCATTCAAAATCTTCTTTTAAGCACCACTTTCCTTTTACTTTTATGAAGTCATAACATTTTCTGTTCACAAAATTGTTTCTTTTCTTTTTGAAAACTTTTGGTTGAGACTCAGAAACATTTTAGTCTTCTTTTCTTTAATTTTAAAGATATTTTCTTTCTTCTTTTCTTTTGAATTAGATTGAGAAATGTTTTCAATCTTTTTTTCTTTTATCTGATTCTGAGAAAACAACTTAGTCTTCTTTTCTGAATTCTGATTTGCTTTGTTTATATAGGAAACATAAGTTATTAATATCAGATTTTTCTGAGGGGATTGGAATGAATGACTACCACACTGAACACATTCAAGATTCTTTCTTGCAAGTGACAATAAATCTGAAACATAAGTCTTTTCATTTTTATTGATATTGTTCAGAGTACAATTGCACTTATTACAAGAATTTCTAGCTTTGGGTTCAGAAGTAGTATTCAACCCAATCTTCACTGAATTCTTTTTCAGATCATCTTTCCTTTTGCTTTCCTCTTTTTCTGAAACATTGAATTTCACATAATTAGCAGATGATTTGGATGATTCACCATTTTCAAATGTACTTGATTCATCAAAGAATTTCTTATCTTCTATTAAGGCATTAATCTTAAAAAGATCATATTTAGCCTTTAACTTCTCAAGCTCTGTTATTTTCTGGACATAAGTGTTGTTTTCTTTTAAAACTTGGTCCAGTTTAAAATCTACATCACAATAATCATTTTCAAGATCATCAAAAGTTTTTCTTAAGTCCTCAAGTTCTTGACTAACAAGTTTAAATCTCTTTTCAAGTTCTGAAAAGCTTTCTGAAGTGAATTGAGAATTATCAGTTGAATCAGAACTTTGACTAACAGTTTCAGAATTCTGACTTTCAGACTCAGAGTTCTGACTTGTGGAGTCAGAATTATGACTAGAAGAGTCAGACTTCTGACTGACTGTTTCAGAAACCTTACTTGCATCAAATATACTTTCAATGCCAGAATATGAAAAACTTGGTTGTTTATTTTTGTAACTGACATTCAAAGAATCATATTTGAATTTAGCATCATTATATTTTGGTTTCTCTTCTGTTGGTTTATAAATCTCTTTCTTAACCTTGTCATCTGAAACTTCTGACTTCTCAGCTTTTGGTTCAGGAATTGTTTCCTTGTATCATTATATTTGAATTTAGCATCATTATATTTTGGTTTACAGGACTTGATTTTTGTAGATTATCTGAACTTGTTATAGAACTAGCAGGTCTCACAAAAACTTCAACAATCTCTGGGATTTTTGGTTTAGGAACCTGTAGTTTATCAAAATCATAAAGATTTGTTGGAGCTCTTTTCAAAACAACATTTTCTTCCAAACCTAATCCCATTTTAGGATTATAAAATCTTGTATCTTTGACATTGCTAGTGAGAAGATTCAAGGTTTGTTGAGTTTGACCTCTTTTCAAATTAAGGTCTTCCAACTCTTTGATTTTTGTGTACAACTTCTTTCTTTCCTCAAATAACATATCATATTTAATTTGTAAATCAACCTTTTCATCTTTTATTTCTGAAAATTGAGTTTTTATTTCAGAAATCTTCTTTAAAAGATCATAATTCTCATTTTTGACTTTTTGTTTCTCAACTTCAGATTCTTCAAACTGTTCTTTAATTATCTATTTTTCTATTCTGAACTTGTTAACCAGAATTCTTTCACCTTTTATTTATTTTCTGAGTTTAACAAATTCAGAATTCATATTGCCAATTTGAGTCATTAAATCAATTTCAAGTGCAGAATGTACCTCAACAGAAGATTCAGAATCAGCATCTTCATAATCAGAATCATCCTCATTCTTCATCTTGGCCATATAACTTTGCATTTGAGAAAAGTGAATGCAATCCTCTTCATCTGAAGTATAATACACCCAGTTCTCATGTTCTGCCAACATTGCAATCTCATTATCTCTTTTCTTAGCCAGTTGAGCCTTCTTTGTGTAGTATTCATAATCTTTTACTACTTTTACTCTGCAGTCTCTGGCAAAGTGACCAGGTTTTCCACACTTAAAACATAAATCCTTCTCTTTTCTTTCTTCCTTCTCTTCTTTCTTCTCAAACTTACTTTCTTCTTATATTTCTCTTCTGAACTCCCCTGTTCTCTTCTGAACTTACTCTGAAACTTGTTCTTTCCATATCTCTTGTTGAAAGTATTAGTCAACAAGGCCAATTTTTCTGCAATCAGCTTGATATCAGCATCTTCCTCTGATCCTTCCTCCTCATCAAATTTTTCTTCTAACTTTGGTATCTCAGACAAAAATACCGATTTCTTTGCTGTTTTGATCACCTTATATTTTCTTTCTGAAAGTAAGGCTAGTTGATCAGAAACACTTTTCTTCTCCTCCACTACATGCTTAACCGAATCCTCATGTTGATTTAGAACACAAAATAGATCATTTAAATCTTCCTCACACATGTCTTTATTCATTTGAAGACTAATTGCAAAAGTTGACCATTCTGAATTAAGAGAATTTAGAAATTTTTAATTAATCTCAGATTTTGTCTTTTTCAACCCATTCCTCCTGAGGTCATTCAAAATAGTGCAAAACTTTTCATAAGTTTGATTTAAACTTTCACACTCTCTTGCTTTGAATCTTTCATAAGCATTGATGCATTGGTTTAACTTTGCTTGAATTGATTTTGCAGTACCAAGCATTTGCTTTTCAAGTTCATCCCACATTTCTTTTCCGGATGTTCCACTATCAATCCTATTAAAAACCTCATTGGGAACTGCCAAAGTCAACAGTGTAACAACTCTTTTGTCAATTGCATGTCTGATTTTCTGTGCTTCTGAGTACTGTGAAAAATTCTTCTTCACCTTAGTAGCAGGAATCTCTGGAGTTGTATCAGTTGCAGGTGTAGCAGCAACATCGACATAAACTTCAATTGGACCTTCTCGTATTGAGATCATCAAATTCTCATCGATATTATCCAAGAATTGTACCATACGAATCTTCCATTGTTGATATTCGTTAGTGTTGATCCAAACCCTCAGTGATTTGATAATGACCCTCTCTTATATACTTAGTGAAAATTGTAAGTAAACAATATGTATCAGAGTTTCACTATCGCTGATAAGTACTAAGATCTTACAGTACCGCTGATAGGAACTCTTGTTGTTTAGATTAAACATTCAGCGAAACTGTTCACCATAATACTCTGAGTCTGTTCAGTACTTATGGTGATCGCTGATAAGTTAGTTGTTTACTTATGATCTCTGAAGACAAGTTTCACATCAACATAAGTTCTACGCTGAAGTCGAAGATCAAGCTCAAGAACCAGCGACAAGTCTCCTAATGAACTGATGCGGATCAGCGAAGACACAGATTTTTCCAATCAACGTGAAGTATCAAGTACAAGACTTCAGCTATCGCTGAACTCTATCATTCGCTGATGAAGAATGATAGATCGCTGAATCAACGAAAAGCTGATCATGAAGTCCTCCGTACAAAGTACTTTTGTCTTAAGCACCCTTGCACGACTCCGTACGATATGTCAGAAAAGAACCTCCTTATTGTCTGAAATCGTACAACCTCTCTGATACTACACTGTTCAAACATGCGGCTACTTAGGTTGTCAACAAAGGTCAATGACATGCAACCAATCAGCTGCTGCCACGTGTAAAGTGTATACTGCCATGCATTAAATGCATGCAGTATATAAGAAGATGAACTCACTTCATTTTGAAGTAACTTGCTAACTCTGGACAAGTTCATCCTTCTTATCTTGAGATAGGTTATTATTAGTAATTTCCTTCTCTTTCTTAGTGCAAGAAACTTAGTGTTCCAACTTGTTTAGATTTAGGACTTATCCTTAATCTTGTTTCCGCAACAAGCTGTAAATTGTTAATGATTTATCAATAAACAATTTAGAAAAGTAAAATCTGTGTGTTTGTATTCAACCCCCCCCCCCCCTTCTACAAACTTGTATAGCCCTTCAGGACCAACAAGTGGTATCAGAGCGGATTTGTTTAATCTCATAAACAAGATCTAATCTATACTAAGATTTCTCTTCCTTGCTATTTCTGAAAAATGACTACTAACACAAACACAAATTATATCGACAATGGTTCTCTTGCAAAACCCCCTAGATTCTCCAGAGATAATTTTAATCTGTCGAAAAATAGGATGACTCTCTTCTTAGAAGGTGTAGACCCTACTATGCCTTATTATCTTGAAAACGGCCCATTTATTCTTGTAAGAATTGATGCCGCTGTACCTGCCGCTAAGAATAGACATGTTATTCCAGAAAGGCTGGTACCCAAAGAAGTTCATACGTGGACTGACGAAGATAAGAAGAAAGTAGCTATCGACACAAAAGACAGATCCATACTATCCATGGCTCTTCCTGACGAAGTCTACCATTCCGTCATGAACCTGAAATCCTCAAAAGCCATGTGGGACACAATATGTGTTCAGTATGAAGGTACTGCTGAATTCCAGGACTCTCGAAAGATCAACCTGGTAAGACAGTATGAAAGTTTCATTTGTGGTAAGAATGAGACTCTCTCGGAAGTTCACTAACGTTTTAATTGCTTAATAATAGATCTGAAAACTGCTGGTAAGGAATATTTTAACTTTGAAGTGCTGACAAAGTTTCTAGAATGTTTACCTGAAAGCTGGGACAGTTATTCTATGTGTATCAAGCTGTCAAAAGATCTAAGATCAATGACCCTTTCTACCTTATATGGCACGATGCTGAATCATGAGCAATCAAGCCATCTTAAGAAGAATCTTATAAAAGATTCCAAAAGCACCCATGTTGCTTTAATCTCAGAGGAACCTTCTACTCAGCGACCCTCAGTCACTATCACTGAGTTAGAGAGTAACTCTGAAAGGTCATCAGATTCTGACTCTTCAAATGATGATGAATCTTTGGCTCTCCTAACTAAAAAGTTCAGGAGATTCGCCAAAAAGAAAATGTTCAGAAAGAACAAACCTCTTTCAATAAATGATTAGCCAAGATCATCAGCTACTGTTGATAAGGCTACTGCTACTTGTTTTAACTGCGAAAAGATTGGACATTTCGCTAACGAGTGCAGGTCTAAGAAAGTATTGAGAAACTCAGCGTTTCCCAATAAATCCTTTATTCCCAGGAATAAAGATGACAAATATTCTAAGCTGAAAGAAAAATATGCAAAGCTGAAAAGCTTCAAGAAGAAAGGCAATGGCCTGATGGTTTACGATTGGGCTGCTTCTGAAGAAGAAGAATCATCATCTGATTTTGAGGATGATGAAGCAAATCTTTGTCTTATGGCAAAGGTTGAAGATGAGGAAGAAAGTTCAGACATTCCCTCTACTTTAACATCTGCAATCCATGTATCACCTTCCTTCTTTACAAATATTGCAAATATTGATGAAGCTGATAGTCTCCGCAAAATCGATCTCTTGACTAGAAGTTTATATGAAGCCATGAATGGCAAAACAATAGTTGAAAACCAAAACCTTGATCTCGCTGAACAGCTTAAAAACAGTCACCTTCAAATAGAAAAGCTTTCTAAAATTGAAGAAGATTTTAAAGATCAAGTGCATTTAAATCAGCTAGTCACAATCGAACGAGCAGAAGCTATCGCTGCTTTGAAAGCTGAAAAAGCTACTGTTGAAGGATGGTGTAACTCTTCAACAAAGATCACTGAGATAATTAAGTCTCAGATACCCCTGAGTGATAAACGTGGTCTTGGTTACAAATATGAAACTAAAGAACCAACCACTGATCGTTCCATGCTCTTATTTGGAACTTTCGTATCCCCAGTCGCTGATACTTCATCCTCTCAGTGTTCCTCTTCTAGACCGCCTATCCCTGAGGAAATCTCTGCCTCTTCAAAAGGTAAAGAGAAAATGGTTTATCCAAAACTACCTTTGTCTTTAAAGATAAAGGTAAAGGAATTACGTTGAACCAAAATCCTCAGAATGGTACTTTAGTACCAAAGCTGAATGCTTTTAAAGCTTTAGTGATTTATTCCTCTGGATCAAGGAATCAGATCTCTGGATCTACTCAGCGTGGGTCTATTCAGCGATCTACTCCTAGACTCAGAGTGGATGTCCTTGATAAGAAATCTGAAGAACCAAATGTTCCTCCCATTTCTAAAGCCAAAAGCTTATTTGGTGCTGGTCCTTCAAATTCAAAATCAAAAGATCAACACTCAAATGGTCCTAGAACTACTTTTAGTTATAGGAAATGTTATCACTGTGGACTCACTGATCATATTGCTAGTAAGTGCCCCACAACCACCAAAGCTGATAAGATAGCTAAGGTGAAGATTGCCCCCAAGGCAAAGAAGACCACTGAGGTTAAGAAATTAACTAAAGTGAAGACTGACAAAGCTGAATCTTCAAATGCTGCAAAGACTGCTGAACCTTCCATTCCAACTGCTTCCACTGACAAACGTGTACACATGGTTAAGTGGATACCCAAGAATAACTAATCTTCCTTTGTGATGCAGGTTCAGAAGGGTATCTGGTATCTCGATAGCGGATGCTCTAGACACATGACTGGAAAGAAAAGCATGCTCGCTGAATACAAGGAAGAGAAGGGTCCCTCTGTGACTTTCGGTGGAAATGGAAAAGGGCATACCCGAGGGTTTGGTGTACTCTCAAATGGTACAACCACCTTCAGAAGAGTCGCATATGGTGAAGGGCTGAAGCATAATCTTCTAAGCATCAGTCAGCTTTGCGACAAGGATAACAAAGTAATCTTTACTAAGGAATCTTGCTTTGTCACTGACAAAAAGGAGAAGATAGCTCTCAGCGGTTATCATTTGGAAAATGTTTATGTAATAAACATGGACTCAACAACCACTGAGAACTCCTGTTTCTTCGCAAAAGCCTCATTTGATGTCAACTGGCTATGGCATAAGAGGTTCTCTCATCTGAATTTTAAGACACTGAACACTCTTTCTTCAAAAGAGTTGGTTACTGGTCTACCTCAACACTCATACGCCAAAGAGTCTTTATGTTCAGTGTGTGAAAAAGGGAAGCAGACCAAAGCAAGCTTTAAATCAAAGCAAGTTTCCTCAGTGTCATCTCCTCTACAACTACTCTATATGGATTTGTTTGGCCCTGTTAACAAACAATCCATCGCTGGAAAGAAATATACACTGGTCATAGTTGATGAAGTTTCTCGTTATACATGGGTTATGTTTCTCCGTTCCAAGAGTGACACCCCTGAAGAACTCATCACCTTTGTTCGGAAGTTGGAAACCCTGAACAATTTGACCGTTCGCTCAATAAGGAGTGATCAT
The DNA here is from genome assembly GCA_033807775.1 of Saussurea involucrata. Lineage (NCBI taxonomy): Eukaryota > Viridiplantae > Streptophyta > Magnoliopsida > Asterales > Asteraceae > Saussurea > Saussurea involucrata. Next base: position 233,957,575 of record CM066321.1, on the reverse strand, counting down.
GGAACTTAATTCAAAAACAGTTCTCTTGATTCCTTCTTTGAGAGTAAGGGTATTTCTCACAACTTTTCTTCAGTGAGAACACCGCAACAAAATGGAGTCGCTGAAAGAAGAAATAGTACAATTATTGAAGTTGCACGTTCAATGCTCAGCGATTCTCTCCTGCCTACTCAGTTTTGGGCAGAAGCTGTCAACACCGCTTGTTTTACGCAAAACAGGTCGCTGATAGTCAAAAGATTCAATAAAACAGCCTATGAACTTTTTCATGGGAGAAAGCCTTCCACCAGCTTTCTTCACATCTTTGGATGTCAGTGTTTCATACTGAACAACAGAGATGCCCTTGGAAAGTTTGATCCTAAGGCTGATGATGGAATCTTTCTTGGATATTCCTCAGTCTCCAAAACCTTCAGAGTCTTCAATCGAAGAAGACAAACTGTTGAAGAAACAATTCACGTAACGTTTGACGAATCCCGCTCAGCGAACTCTAAACCGTCCGCTGATACTGAAGAACTGAATCAATGGATGTTTTCACATCTTGGTGATTCAGAAGATATTCCCACTCCTCGTGCTCGCACAGTTGAAGATGATGGTCCTACTATCATTCCAAATATGCAGAATAGTGAAGCTGAGATATCATGGGTCTCAGCTGTTCCTATAAAGACTATACCTGCTTCTGAAACGAATGTCTCAGACATTCCATCTACTTCTCAGCAATCAGTGAATATAATGTCAACTGCATACATTCCTCTCTTGGCTGATACTCCAGACGTCGTTGAAGCCTCATCTTCAGCTCCTCCAGTTCAGGTTGAGTCAGCGTCTCACGCTCCGGCTCAGCGATGGACTATAAATCACCCAATTGATCAAATTCTTGGTGATCCAAACGCTGGTATTCAGACTCAACGAAGTGCATGTAATATTTGCTTATTTGTTAACTTTATTTCACTAACTGAACCAAAGAAAGTAGATGATGCCCTCAAAGATCCAAACTGGGTCAGCGCCATGCAAGAAGAGCTGACTGAATTCGAAAGAAACAAAGTTTGGAAACTTGTTCGAAGACCAACTGATAAAACAGTGATAGGCACTAAATGGGTCTATCGAAACAAGTTGGACGAACATGGAACTGTAACCCGCAACAAGGCTCGTCATGTTGCTCAGGGATACAGACAAGAGGAAGGCATAGATTATGACGAAACATTTGCTCCAGTAGCAAGATTAGAATCTATTCGTCTATTCTTAGCATACGTTGTACACAAAGACTTCAAAGTATATCAGATGGATGTTAAGTCAGCATTTCTAAATGGAAAGCTGAATGAAGAAGTCTATGTGGAACAACCTCCAGGATTCTCAGATCCTAAGCGTCCAGGTTATGTTTATAAACTGGATAAGGCACTTTATGGCTTAAAGCAAGCTCCACGTGCATGGTATGACACTCTTTCTACTTATCTCCATATTGAACAATTTGAGCGAGGTAAAATTGACAAAACTCTATTTTTCAAGAAAGTAAAAGGTCATATCATTCTTGTTCAAATATATGTTGATGATATTATATTTGGCTCTACTAACCCAGATCTTTGTACTCGTTTCGCTGATAGAATGAAAGATGAGTATAAGATGAGCATGATGGGTGAACTAACATATTTCCTTGGTCTTCAGATAAAGCAAAATGAAAAAGGAACTTTCATTAATCAGGGAAAGTATGTTAAAGATATGTTGAAGAAATTCGACTTAACTGAATGTTCAGCTATGAAAACCCCTATGGCACCACCGCTGACACTTGATATGGATACTAAGGGTATTCCTGTTAATGACACTTTGTACCGTGGGATGATCGGCTCACTTTTGTATCTTACAGCTAGCCGACCCGATATTATGTTTGCAACATGCTTGTGTGCACGATATCAAGCTGCACCTAAGATATCTCATATGAAAGCTGTAAAGCGAATTTTTCGATATCTTAAGGGTACAACGAATCTAGGCCTTTGGTATCCCAAAGACTTAGGATTCGATCTAATCGCCTATTCAGATAGTGATTTTGCAGGTTGCAGAATGGATAGGAAAAGCACCACAGGAGGATGTCAGCTCCTGGGTGGAAAGCTGGTAAGTTGGACAAGTAAAAAGCAAAACTCAGTGTCCACCTCTACAGCTGAAGCTGAGTATGTAGCCGCTGGAAGCTGCTGTTCTCAGGTCTTGTGGATGAGAAATCAACAACTGGACTATGACCTTCAGCTCTCAAATATTCCAATCTATTGCGACAGCACAAGTGCGATCGCTATAGCCAATAATCCAGTGCTACACTCAAAGACAAAACACATCGAAATCAGGTATCATTTTATCAGAGATCATGTGATGAATGGTGATATAGAACTTCACTTTATCCCAACTGATTATCAGTTAGCTGATCTGTTCACCAAACCTCTTGATGAGACAAGATTCAACTTCCTCATCAGCGAGCTTGGAATGCTGAACTTTGAAGAGTAAAATTTTCAGCGGTTCACATTTTGATCAGCGATACGATTTGTTAGCTTCAATCTTCCTAATCATAGAAGTATTTAGAAGTAGTGAAAAATAGGCTAAGTGAAGAAAGCCTCTTACAGAGGCTCTGCCGAACTTACCGAGAGATCAAGGTCAAGAAGCTACAGAAGCTAAAGAGGCGCCCTACAGAAGCTCTGTCATACGCGCAAAGAAGACCAAAGACTCGGAATCCGGTGAAGACTGCTCTTCTAAGGACCAAACCGCAGAACCTCTGTGGTACTTCACAGAGCCTCTGCGGTCTTCAACAAAGACTTAAGATATTTATAATATCTTGCTACTGTTACAGGACTTGTTCATCAACTTGCATGGTAGCATGCCCTGTCCAACTGCAACGTGTCAAACTCTGGTTGGATTCAATAGGGCTTAGTACATAATAGACGTCTGCTGCATTAAATGCAAAACAGCACATCCAACTGTTCATGCCATCCGTCCAACTATTCATACCGTCCTTTGTGAATAGTAGCATATGCTTTATGGTCCCCTTAGAGTAGTATATAAGGAAGACTCATGTTGAGTTCTTCCTATCTATCGATCGATCAATCGAACAAAAAAAACAAGAATTCAAGAGAGAAAAACATCACAAGCTTTAAACACTTTGAGAGTCATATCTGTTTTAAAAGCTTTGCTTAACTCACTGTTCTTGAATCTGTTCTTAATATATATATTCAGAAAACTTTGATATATTATTTCCTGTTCACTGTTTATTTATATTATGTTCTAAATCTATCAAACATATATGTTAGTTCTTCAAATACGCTTCCGCATCAAACTCAAACTTGAACTAATAGATCTGATAATCTTGTTTAAACAAAACCGGGAACCAACAATTGGTATCAGAGCGAAGCTTGATTTTCAATATCAAGTGATCCTCGTTTTTACAAGATTAGTGATAGAAATCATTTTTTTCTTATTCCTCATCTCTAGGTTAAAACTCCATTAAAGTGTACTCTGGGAACTGTTCAAACCCAGAAAACTTTCCAGATCTTCAGACTCATACTCTTTAAATCATACTATCTTTTCAGAACCTTAAAAATGACAAACACAAATAACTTCTTTACTGCTGGTTCACTCACCAAGCCTCCTACTCTCCTACGAGATGAGTATCCTCAATGGAAGATAAGAATGGTTCATTTCTTTGAGGGTACTGAAAAAAATCTAGTACAATATCTTTACAACCTTCCTCCTGTTCCCATGATAGCAGTACCACGAGTACCAGCTACTGCTGAATCTCCAGAAATCCCTGAACATCAAAAACCAAAACCAAAAGAAGAATGGTCAAATGAAGATAAGGCAGAAGATGAAGTTGCACAGAAAACAAAAAGAATCCTGATAATGGCTATCCCCAACGAACTTTTTAAATCCTTAGATGCATGCGAAACTGCGCACGATCTTTGGAAAGAATTAGAAAGACAATTGGAAGGGGGTGCTAAAACACAGAAGAACCGAAGGGCACAGTACATAAATGAATATCATGCATTCAGAGCCTCTGCAACAGAATCTCTGCAAACAACGTACGACAGGTTCAACTCTCTCATAAACAAATGTAGAAAGTCTGGCATTCACAGAACCTCGGAAGAAAATAACGTCATGTTTCTAAAGAGTCTGAATGATGAGTGGCTTCAACTGTCTATGTCTTTACAAACAAACCAAGATCTAGACTCATGGACACTCTCTGATCTCTATGGAACACTAGCTACACAAGAGCCTCAAATAGCACAGGCTAAAACAATAGCCATTGCACCATACGTATTGGTTAGTAAAACAACAGAGGCTACAGAGAGACCAAGAAATGAGAGAGCAACAGATGAAAAAAAGAAGGAGAAAAAGAAGATAGTGATGGTTGATAGCGAAGAAGACGAGCTGATAGAGGAAGAAATAACTCTTGCGTCATTAGCTAAATCATTGGCTCTATTGACAAGAGAGTTCAGAGGTAATCAAAGAAATTTTGGAAATGACAGATATAGCAGAGACAACCAGAGAGATAGAAGAGATGATGAAAGAAGGGAAGAATCAATTGACCGACAGAGGTCAGACTACAGAAGTGACCGACAGAGGTCGAGCGGCAGAAACTACAATGGAAATGACCGATAGAGGTCAGATGACAAGGTAGGCCACACACAAGAATGCTACAAATGTGGTAAGCCTGGTCATTATGCAAACGAATGCCGAACAGAGAAAGGTGGAGACCAACAGAAGTCCGACGATCGAACTGGAAACACCTCCCAAGGTTGCTTCAACTGCGGCAAGCCATGCCATTTCGCAAAAGATTGCAGAAGTAGACAAAATCGCTCACAGAAGGACTCAGCTTTTTACAAAAAGAATGCTGAATATTATGCACAAAAATCCCCAATGGCGAACAAAGGGCATTCTGAAGCAAATAAAGTGGACTTCGAGTCAGACTCTACATCTGATGATGAATTCACCACCAATGCCCTGTTCTGTGGCATGGCAGAAGTCGACTCGGGCACTGACAATGAGGTATCCATTTCAAACTCTACCTCTTGTATTAAATATGTAGAAAATGATTCGGTTAGACTTAACATTGAATTGATTGAACTCAAAGAGATAAATAAAAGTATTCAGAAAAGACTCACCTTTAATGAGAGAGAAGTAAGGCTTCTCACTCAAGAAAAAGCCAAAATTTTTGAAGAAAAGGAAATAGTAGAAAATATTGGAGCAAAAAGGTAGATCCTTTAAAAAGGCAAATTTCTGAATTAACCTCTGCTTTAAAAGTCAAAACTAAAGAGCTTTCAGTTTCTAGGAGTGAAACAACTGACATAAGAGCTCTCAAAGAATACTTTCAAAAAGAGAGAGAGGTACTTTGGCAAGATCTACTCAAAAGAGAGGTTTTACTTAAAAACTATAAAGATGCACAGAAGGTGTATGAGAAAGTAAACTCACAAATAGGAAGACGCGGTATAGGGTACGATGATATTACTCTAGGTGTTGAAGGCAAAAGACTTAAACCTTTGTCTTCTCTGTTTGTGGTAGGAAAAACAAATAAACCAATTTTTCCAAACTTACTCTCTGTAAGTAAGAGGGTTAAAATCTCTGAAGAACCTCACTTAAGGAAACATACGAAGATGATCAATGTGTGGTTTGAAAACACAGATTCATCATCTTCAACCTCTGTCAACAGAGGAATCAAACCAAAGAAATATCTGAAAACACAAGATCAGATTGGTATCTTTAAGTTTGGTAAACCAGAGACTCAAACACAGGTCGCTTTTGTCTGTATGATAGATGTCAAAAAGAAATTATCTGCAAAAGCTCCTGAGTTTAAACCCATCTTTTCAGAAGAAAATCTTAAAAGATCAATTGAAAAAGAAATTTTGGAAGTTTTGAAATCAAATGTTTTAGAAAATATCTGTACATCTTCTATAGATCAAATTCTCGCTGAAGAGATCTCATCTGAAACCTCTGCCATCTATGAAAGTTTTTCTACAGAGGAAGAAAACTCGTACGATACATGCTCAGAAAATCCAACCTCTGTCGAAAGAAATGACTCAACCTCTGTATATGAGGACGATTCATCCTCTGACGACTCAGAGACTAATTCTAAATCAGGGATAATTCACTGTGACACAGAGGATGTTAAATTCTCCTCTGAGGTTCTTAACAGAACAATTTCTCCAAAAGAGAAAATCACAGAGATACATATCTGTCCAGATTTTCTAAAAATGTGTATACAAGTCAAAACCTCTACAGAGCTTGATAATTTGAAAAAGGCCTCTGAAAATCCTAAAAGCTCAAAATTTTCAAAACCTTTAAGGCCTGAAGCTAACAAATATCTTTCCTCTGTGACAGTGAAGACAGACGTTCACCACAGAAGAGACTCACAGAAGGCAGGACCTAAACAAGATTTTTGCAAAAAACATTCTAGTATTCATAGATCTTCTTGTAATAGGAAATCTAATGTTAAGAACGAATGTAATACCTCTGTGACTCAGTTCAATGAATTCAATGAAAAGTTCAAACAAATCACGTCTCATATTAAATACTGTCATTGTTTTGATCTTATGTTCAGATTGAAAAATCACTTCTCAAGTCCAGATTGCTTACTCTCCACTAAAACTCAAACTCTAAAGTCAAAACCTAGAGAGATACAATCTGATCTTTCTACAAAAAATAAAATGTATTTCAAGAATGCTAAGGAAAACTTGAAAAATTCTAACAATATTGGACCCATATGGATATGGGTACCTAAGTCTCTGTGATTGTCTTACAGAAGCGGTATGTGCCAATTTGGTATCTTGACTCCGGATGCTCAAGGCACATGACTGGCGACAGAAGTTTACTATCCACGTACAAAGAAACACACGATGGTGGATCTGTAACTTTTGGAGACAACAAGAAGGGACACATCAAAGGCTATGGATTCATACAGAAGGAAAACGTCTCTGTATACAAAGTTGCATATGTGAATGGCCTTAAACACAACCTACTCAGTGTAAGTCAACTCTGTGATACAGGATTTGATGTCTTGTTCAAAAGGACTTTCTGCTCTCTGCAAAGTGAAGACACAGGAATGGAACTTCTGCGAGCCGAAAGAAAAGGTGATCTGTATCTGATGAACTTTTGTTCAACAACCAAGGACAAAGTTTTCCTTGTAGCTTGTGAAAGTAAAGAAGCCTGGTTATGGCATAACAGGTTCTGTCACTTGAACTTTCACACCTTGGATAAACTGGTCAAACTTGATCTAGTTAAAGGTTTGCCTAATGTTAAATTTAATAAGGATCACTTGTGTTCTGCCTGTGAAATGGGAAAACTCAGAAGAGCTTCCCACAGAGGCAAAACAGATGTGTCTTGCACTAGGCCTCTGTACATGCTTCATGTCGACCTCTGCGGTCCCATTGCCATACAGAGCCTAGGTGGCAAGAAATATATACTTGTCTTAATTGATGAGTATTCGCGCTTCACATGGGTTGAATTTGTTCGAAAGAAATCGGATGTTCCAATCATCTTGATTAAACTAATGAAAAGAATCCAAGTTCTTTATGAATGCAGAATACAGAAGTTAAGAAGTGACAATGGCACAAAATTTAAAAACTCTGTCATTGAAGCCTATCTTTCTACAGAAGGAATATCGAACGCTCATGGAGGCCGCAAGAACTATGCTATCAGCATACGGATTACCGATGAACTTTTGGGCAGAAGCAATTTCTACCGCTTGTTACACACAGAATCGGTCAACCATTGTGAAAAGACACATCAAGACTCCTTACGAACTGATCAACAAAAGGCGGCCAAACATCAAGTTTTTCCATGTGTTTGGATGTAAATGCTTTGTTTTAAACGACAGAGATTCAAGAGGAAAGTTTGAAGTAAAAGCTGACGAAGGAAAATTCATTGGATACCCTGCCACTTCCAAAGCCTACAGAGTATACCTTACAAGATCTCGCAAAATCATAGAAAGTGTTGGTCCCGAAGGCCTATACAAGTTTGTAGAAGGGGGGGGGGGGTTGAATACAAACACACAAATTTTACTTTTCTAAATTGTTTATTGATAAATCATTAACAATTTACAGCTTGTTGCGGAGACAAGATTAAGGATAAACCTAAATCTAAACAAGTTGGAACACTAAGGTTTCTTGCACTAAGAGAGATAAGGAAATTACTAATAATAACCTATCTTGAGATAAGAGATTGAACTTGTCCAGAGTTAGCAAGTTACTTCAAATGAAGTGAGTTCATCTCTTTATATACTGCATGCATTTAATGCAATTCAGTATATACTTTACACGTGTCATCAGCTGGTTGGTTGCATGTCATTGACCTTGGTTGACAACCTTAGTAGCCGTATGGATGAATAGTGTAGTATCAGAGTGGTTGTACGATTTCAGATATTCGGAGGTTCTTTTCTGACATTTCGTATGGAGTCGTGCAAGGGTGGATAAGACAAAAGTATTTTGTACGGAGGACTTCATGATCAGCTTTCGTTGATTCAGCGATCTATCATTTCATATCAGCGAATGATAGAGTTCAGCGATAGCTGAAGTCTTGTACTTGATACTTCACGTTGAGTGGACAAATCTGAGTCTTCGCTGATCCGCATCAGTTCATTAGGAGACTTGTCGCTGGTTCTTGAGCTTGATCTTCGACTTCAGCGTAGAACCTTTGTTGACGTGAAACTTGTCTTCAGGGATCATAAGTAAACAACTAACTTATCAGCGATCATCATAATGACTGAACAGACTCATCATTTATGGTGAACAGTTTCGCTGAGTGTTTAACTTAAAAGAGCGAGAGTTCCTATCAGCGGTACTGGAAGATCTTAGTACTTATCAGTGATAGTGAAACTCTGATACATATTGTTTACTTACAATTTTCACTAAGTATATAAGAGAGGGTCATTATCAAATCACTGAGGGTTTGGATCAACAATCTCCCCCTATTTGATTATGACATAGTAACAAAGAAAATTGCTATTTAATGAAAACATAAGGATAAAAAGAACTCATAAAATATTTGTCCCTTTTACTGTTTTCTGGGATTTTTTCAGTACTGATGGAGTAAAGTACGTTCGCTGAAATATTTCTTTAAAATATTGAATCAGGTTACAATGAAGAACAGAAAGATTACAAGTACAAGCAAAATAATTTACAAGTACAGAAGGATAACTGATACAATAGAGAAAAAGGAGATTATATCAGTTTTCAAAGGGTTCTTCCTTAATGAGAAGTTCATCAAGGGTCTTTTTAGTGGGGATCATCCAGTCAGGGACATTTACTCTTTGATTCTTTAACTTCAGAGCAGCTTCAAAAATCAAGGGCTTCAGGTGTCTAGCTTTGATGTTGCGTCTGACTTCACACCAGTGTACGAGATCTCTGAGTTGTTCGATGGGAGCGATGTGGAGCTCAGAGACACGTTGAAAGTGAGGATTTCCATCATAGTCTAAGAAGAATATACCATATGGATCACTTACCACTGTGCCAGGGATGAAGGTTTCTCCAGGTGGTAGGGAGGTGTCAAGCATTGAAAGATTAGCATCAGGGCCAAGAACTTCAGCACGAGAGAAACCAATACCTGTTTCATTTCGAATGATTGGACCTGAATCAGAAACTTTCTTCTTCTTAGCAGAGGCTTTCTTCGGTTGAGGAAGAGTAGGAGGAATATCCACAGCAGATGAAAGCAAGTCGATCTGTTTGTTTAAGATCCTCTCAACATGGCTTTTGAATTTTGAGCGTGATCCCTGAATGGCTAATTTTGTTTCTAACCATTCAGAGAGACCAAACTTTTCTAATGAAGCAGCATAGAAGGTTTGCTTGGTTTTGTCATCTCTGTAGACATCCACTTCAACAACAGGAACATCAGCGTACATTTTTCCTCTGATGTTGGCTTTGATTATTTTGGATGGTCTTGATCGATAGGTCAGCATTTGTTTAGCCCATTCCAAAGTTGTATCAGAGACCTTTGTCTTTTCTCTAACGATTTCTTGAGCATCATCCCAGAGCTGACGTTGAACATCAATGGGAACTCTTTTCAGCTTGGGGTCTTTGATTGATCGTTGAGTAAGCTTGATGGCGTATTCTCTGTCTTTCTCTTCAGCTTCCTTCCTTTCAGCGATAAGACGTTCAGCTCTAAGGTGTTCCTGGTATTCAGCTTTGGAGATTTTGAACTTTGGAGGAACTGAAGGAAGTTGATCACGCCTTAGAATGATTCGCTGATCCTCGAATCGCTTTATTATTTCGTCTCTTCTCTTTTGATCCTCTTCACTCAGCTTTTGAGGAGCTGAGGAAGGTCTGTTTCTGTGCGAGAGAGGTTGTTCTTCTGGTTCATCAGTCTCAGAGATCACATCTAAGACTGGGATTATTTCATCAGCAGCAGCTGGCTTTATTTGTGAAGTCGCAGTAGTAGAACCTTCAACGACATCCTCAAACAGGGGAGAGGACTAGCTGAAACACAGCGATCTTACAAATAAGAACATGGGTAGAAGAACTTGGGTAGAAAGAGAAAGAGAAATATGTTCAGGTGTAGGCTAGGGTAGTAGAACTTATAGAGGAGGGATGGAGTGAGATATGATTAGTGTACCTGACAAACCGGCTTTACAAGCAAGATCGCCAGATTTTCATCTTCAGCGACGCCTTTGCCTTTGCCTTTCTCAGCGCCAGAGGCTGAGGGCTTTGTCTTTGTCCGCTCCCCTGTTGGTTCATTTATTGAAATTCCCTTACGAGCTTTGATCTTTGGGGTAGGTTTGACGACAAAGAAGTCATCGTCATCTTCGTCATCATCATTCCTTGGAGAGGAGGATGGTTCATTATCAGGGATGTCGATGTCTTCATCATCTTTTGCTTCGGATTCTTCAGCTTCGTCTTCGAGTTGCTCCCCCTCAGATACAGAGGCGAGCTTCTCAGTTCCCTCAGGGTTTTCATCTCCCTGAGGTCCAGCGATAAGATCTTCATTCTTTTCTCCCCTGATAGATTCATCATGGGAAAGGTCTTCAGCGCTCTTTTCAAGATCCTCAGTGCTCTTCTCCTCGGTATGTTCAGCGCTCTTCTCCTCGGGATGTTCAGCGCTCTTCTCCCCCTCTTTCTCATGATTGGGGGAGGAATGGGTAGACTCAGCATTTGTATTTTCTCTGTCTTCTTGGCCAGAGATTTTAATACAACTTTCAATCGCTGCTAATCTGTCTTCAAGGCCAGATATAGCAGGAGTGATCTTCTTCAGCTCTTTACGATCCGCCGCTGTGAAAGTTTCCAATACAGGGGCAGGGGCAGGAGCAGGAGTATTTTCCTTGTTGACCATCGTCTCGATCATCGTCTTCATAGAACCAACGTCGGTTTTTACAGAACCCAAGTCGGTCTTGACAGCTGACATATCCCCCTCGAGATGTTCAACCGATGTTTTCAGCTTTGTAACTTCGCTTGACACGGTCGAAACTGAGTTTTTGAGGCTGGTGTAGTCAGTGTAAATGTCAGAGAGTACTTTGGCAAAATCGCTGAGCATCTTATCAAGGCCCTTAATGTCATCTGTGGAAGCTTTCTTCTCCACCACCGTAGTTAGCTTTGTCAAATTCTCTCCAGCGTTTGTTACGGCTGTAGAGTTGTTGGAGAGTGTGGTGGTGAGACCGGTCAGCTTTGTTTCCATGGACTTCAGAGACTCGTTGATGTCTCCCAAATTAGGACCTGTAACAGATAAAAACTTGTGAACAGAGGAAAGCTCAGAAGTTTGGGGTTTAGTCACAGTGTATAGGATTTTGTGTGTACCTGCAGGAGGGTTTACGAACTCGTCAAAATTGCGGGTTCCTGAATAATGTTCCATATCTTCCTCAAAAGTACGGTGAGGTATGGTGATCTATGCAGGTCCTGTCTTCATCATTCGTTGAGAAGCGTCAGCGGTGGCTTCTAGAATGATGGCATCTCCAGTGTTCTTTAGAGGAGTGTCCAAGTGAGTGGAGGGAGAAGCGAAGGATAAGAATGGGGTTCGGGTACTGAGTTCAGCGTTGGATTCGCTGAGAATCACTTCATCAGTCTTTTGAGAGACTAAGGGAGGTTGGGTAGGTTCCAAGTTTCTAACCTCAGCGTTTGGAGACGCTGAAGTCTGGATTGGAGGGATGGCTTGAATGGGTGTGGCAGAGCGTACCACGAAACTTTCCTTCAGCTCTTCAGAATGAGTTGAGGAGTCTTCAGCATGGGATTGCTGGGGTTGCTCCTTGGTTTTCTTGATCCTTTTGGAACCAAGTTGGGTTGAAGAGTGTTTCCTTTTCTTAGAAGGAAAGGATTGTGTGGTCGGGGCATCAGCGATGGGTATTGTCGCTGAAGGAGCCACAGAAGTCGAAGAATTAGGGTTAAGAAGAGAGAGAAGGGTAGAGAGACGTACCTCATTGTCGACAGGTTTGAAATCGAGCACCTTAGGGCCAACCTGAGAAAGTTTCAGGTCACCCTCTTGAGGATAGCTGTCCTTCAGGCCATATTGGAAGATGGCGCTGATGAAATGGAGGTAGGGAACCCATGCAGGTCTGTCAGCAGCAGAATCTACTCTTTGTACTAGGTCATCATAAATGATAGATGCCCAGTCAATATGTAGACCTTTCAGCAGTGCGTATCCCATAGCCTGCTGAGGTTGAGCGGCTTGATCAGAGGAGCCGGTCTTCGCTGTCATGCAGCTGATCAGGTGTGCGAAGATGAAATTCATCTCGCTGGGCATTTTGGACTTCTTTATCAGCGTCAGCTTCTTCTCGGGCTTCTTGTCCCTTCCAGTTTCCCAGATGTAACCCATTGCGTCGAGGAAAGCAATGATTTCTTCTCTGTCAGCATGCTTCTTATGGTCAGGGAATGGAACAAACGGTTTTTCTTTGGTAGCATTGGGAAAGTTCAGGGCTTTTCGAATGATTGCGGGGGTTATCTTAATTGTGCCATACTCAGTATCGCTGAGTATGTAATCGATGGTTTTGGATGCATCTTTGGAGGAGGGTAGCTGAGTGTGTCTGGCAGAGTACCAGAACTGGGATAGTAGTAGCTGACTTGCAGGAGGTGTGATGGTCAGGGCTGTTGAAATGCAGCAGTTTTTCAGGAAATTCACAGCATCATCCAGATGTGTGACTTGCTTTCGAGGAGGAAACTCGAGAAGCGCAGAGAGGTTGTTCACCTTAGTCCAATCCAGTTTGTCAAGTTCAAACTTGACTTGTGGAGCCTTGAGGATTTCCACTTCCTCAGAGTCAGCGGAGATGTTCTCAGCGGTAGCAGGAATGTCAGACGAGGCCATATCTCTGTATTTAACAGTTCAACCAAAGATGTTAACAAATAAGAATTGTCTTGATATGGAAAGAATTTCCATTAAGATGGTTCGAATTTTGTCCATTTCATTCAGACATAAATGTCTTAATGAAGATTAGGGTTTTTCATGATTTTTGAAACGAAATGTAAAGCCCATAAAGTCTTGTATTCCAGTTTCTAAAAAAAATCTGGATACGAATGAAAACAAGTTTAAGATTAAGATTTAAAACTTGAAGAACAACCATGAAATGGTTGTGTTCATAAAACAATGAAAGAAATGATTTTATTTTTAAGAAGTTCTTTTGTTTGATCTTGTTTAAAACAATGATAAGATCAGAAACAAGTTATCTGCATTTGAAAAAAAATATGAACATATTAACCTTGATGTTTTGATGAAGAAGATGATGAACAGTTCTTTGAAGATTTGAGAGCACAAATGCAACAATAATTCTTTTCTTGCGGAGGAAGATTGATCGCGTAAAAGACAAATATAAACCAAGAGTTTGTTTATATAGGGAGTTTTAGAGAGAGAAAACCTTGAGCGGGAAAAGGTTTTCATCATGACACGGACACGTGTTTGCATTTGATTGGAAGTTTGAACGAAACGTGCAAACGTGTGTCAGAAAGAAATCGTGCCTGGTGTTATCCGTTGCAATGACGTCACAACTGTCCTTTCACATTCTTTTAGGATGTCTCTGAGGTTTTGAAAGCTCAGGGACTCTTTTGAAAAATATGAAGCACTGAATATAAAATATCAGTGAAGGTTTTAAGAACTTTCAAAATATCGCTGTTAAGGAAGAGATATTCAGCGATGCATTTGTTTTGAAATCTTGCATTTTCATGCGTTTGTCAGAGAGAGAAAACATACCTCGATATCAGTTTAACCAAGTTTATTCAGAGAGAAGATGATTGAATAGGTTATACGAGTTGATTTTATCCTATCGCTGATTAATGTGAACCGCTGAAGATTTTACCCTTCAAAGTTCAGCATTCCAAGCTCGCTGATGAGAAAGTTGTATCTTGTCTCATCAAGAGGTTTGGTAAATAAATCAGCTAACTGATAATCAGTTGGGATAAAATGAAGTTCTATATCACCATTCATCACATGATCTCTGATAAAATGATATCTGATTTCTATGTGTTTTGTCTTTGAGTGTAGCACTGGATTGTTTGCTATAGCGATGGAACTAGTGCTGTCGCAATAGATTGGAATTTTGGAGAGCTGAAGATCATAGTCTAGTAGCTGATTTCTCATCCACAAGACTTGAGAACAACAGCTTCCAGCGGCTACATATTCAGCTTCAGCTGTGGAAGTGGACACTGAGTTTTGCTTCTTACTTGTCCAACTTACCAGCTTTCCACCCAGGAGCTGACATCCTCCTGTGGTGCTTTTCTTATCCATTTTGCAACCTGCAAAATCACTGTCTGAATAGGCGGTTAGATCGAATCCTGAGTCTTTGGGATACCAAAGGCCTAGATTCGCTGTACCCTTAAGATATCGAAATATTCGCTTTACAGCTTTCATATGAGATATCATAGGTTCAGCTTGATATCGTGCACACAGACATGTTGCAAACATAATATCGGGTCGGCTAGATGTAAGATACAATAGTGAGCCGATCATCCCACGGTACAGCGTGACATTGACAGGAACACCCTTTGTGTCCTTATCAAGTGTCAGCGGTGGTGCCATAGGGGTTTTCATAGCTGAACTTTCAGTTAAGTCGAATTTCTTCAGCATATCTTTAACATATTTTCCCTGATTAATGAAAGTTCCTTTTTCAGTTTGCTTAATCTGAAGACCAAGGAAATATGTTAGTTCACCCATCATGCTCATTTTATACTCATCTTTCATTCTATCAGTGAAACGAGTACAAAGTTCAGGGTTAGTAGAACCAAATATAATGTCGTCAACATATATTTGAACTAGAATGATATGACCTTTTACTTTTCTAAAAAATAGCGTTTTATCAATCTTACCTCTCTCAAATTGTTCAATATAGAGATAAGTAGAGAGAGTATCATACCATGCACGAGGAGCTTGCTTTAAGCCATAAAGTGCCTTGTCCAATTTATAAACATAACCTGGACGCTTAGGATCTGAGAATCCTGGAGGTTGTTCCACATAAACTTCTTCATTCAGATTTCCATTCAGAAACGCTGACTTAACATCCATCTGATGTACAGTGAAGTTTTTGTGTACAACATATGCTAAGAAAAGACGAACAGATTCAAGTCTTGCTACTGGAGCAAATGTTTCGTCATAATCTATGCCTTCCTCTTGTCTGTATCCTTGAGCAACAAGACGAGCTTTGTTGCGAGTTACAGTACCATGTTCGTCCAACTTGTTTCGATAGACCCATTTAGTGCCTATCACCGTTTTGTCAGTTGGTCTACGAACGAGTTTCCAAACTTTGTTTCTTTCGAATTCAGTCAGCTCTTCTTGCATAGCGCTGACCCAGTTTGGATCTCTGAGGGCATCATCTATTTTCTTTGGTTCAGTTAGAGAAATAAAGTTAACAAATAAACAAATATTACCTGCACTTCTACGAGTCTGAATACCAGCGTTTGGATCACCAAGAATTTGATCGATTGGGTGATTTACAGTCCATCGCTGAGCCGGAGCATACGTCGCTGACTCAGTCTGAACTGGAGAAACTGAAGATGAGGCTTCAGCTACTTCTGGATTTTCAGCTAAGAGAGGAATGTTTGCATTTGTCACTTCATTCACTGATTGTTGAGAAATAGATGGAATTTCTGAGACATTTGGATCAACTGCAGGTATAGTGTTTATAGGAACAGCTGAGACCCAAGATGTTTCAGCTTCACTATTCTGCATATCTGGAATGATAGTAGGACCATCATTTTCTACGGTGTGAGCATGAGGAGTGGGAACTTCTTCTGAATCACCAAGATGAGAAAACATCCATTGATTCAGTTCTTCAGTATCGGCGGACGGTTTAGAGTTCGCTGAACGGGATTCGTCAAACATGACGTGAATAGTTTCTTCTACAGTTTGTCTTCTACGGTTGAAGACTCTGAAGGCTTTGGAGACTGAGAAGTATCCAAGAAAGATTCCATCATCAGCCTTAGGATCAAACTTTCCAAGGGCATCTCTGTTGTTCAGTATGAAACACTGACATCCAAAGATGTGAAGAAAGCTGATTGAAGGCTTTCTACCATGAAAGAGTTCATAGGCTGTCTTTTTGAATCTTTTAACTATGAGCGACCTGTTTTGCGTAAAACAAGCAGTGTTGACAGCTTCCGCCCAAAACTGAGTAGGCAGGTGAGAATCGCTGAGCATTGAACGTGCAGCTTCAATAATTGTTCTATTTTTTCTTTCAGCGACTCCATTTTGTTGCGGTGTTCTTACTGACGAAAAGTTGTGAGAAATACCCTTACTCTCAATGAAGGAATCAAGAGAACTGTTTTTTAATTCAATTCCATGATCACTCCTTATTGAGCGAACAGTCATATTGTTCAGAGTTTCCATCTTCCGAACAAAGGTGATGAGTTCTTCAAGGGTGTCACTCTTAGAACGGAGAATCATTACCCAAGTGAAGCGAGAGAATTCATCAACTATGACCAGCGTATATTTCTTTCCAGTGATGGATTGTTTGTTAACAGGGCCAAACAAATCCATATGGAGTAGTTGTAGAGGAGATGACACTGAGGAGACTTGCTTTGACTTGAAGCTTGCCTTGGTCTGCTTCCCTTTTTCACACGCTGAACATAAAGACTCTTTGGCGTATGAATGCTGAGGTAGACCAGTGACTAACTCTTTGGAGGAAAGAGTATTCAGTGTCTTGAAATTTAGATGCGGGAGCCTCTTATGCCATAGCCAGTTAACATCAGAAGATGCCTTTGAGAAGAAACAGGAGTTCTCAGTGGTTGTTGAGTCCATGTTTATTACATAAACATTTTCCAAACGATAACCGCTGAGAGCTATCTTCTCCTTTTTGTTAGTGACAAAGCAGGATTCCTTAGTGAAAATCACTTTGTTATCCATGTCGCAGAGCTGACTGATGCTCAGAAGATTATGTTTCAGTCCTTCAACATATGCGACTCTTCTGAAGGAGGTTGTACCATTTGAAAGTACACCATACCCTCGGGTGTGTCCTTATCCATTTCCACCGAAAGTCACAGAGGGACCCTTCTCTTCCTTGTATTCAGCGAGCAGGTTTTTCTTTCCAGTCATGTGTCTAGAGCATCCGCTATCGAGATACCAGATACCCTTCTTAACCTACATTTACAAAGGAAGATTAGTTTTGCTTGGGTACCCACTTAACCATGTATACACATTTGTCAGTGGAGCTAGTTGGAATAGAAGGTTCAGCGGTCTTCGCAGCATTTGAAGATTCAGCTTTGTCTTTCTTCACTTTGGTTAATTTCTTAACCTCAGTGGTAGGAGTTACCTTGACCTGATTTGCATCGGGGTTGGTCTTTTTTGCCTTGGGGGCAATCTTCACCTTAGCTATCTTTTCAGCTTTGGTGGTTGTGGGGCACTTACTAGCATTATGATCGGTAAGTCCACAGTGATAACATTTCCTATAACTAAAAGTAGTTCTAGGACCACTTGTATGCTGAGCTTTTAATTTCGAATTAGAAGTGCCAGCACCAAGTAAACTATTGGCTTTAGAAATGGGACGAACATTCAGTTCATCAGATTTCTTACCAAGGACATCCACTCTGAGTCTAGGAGTAGATCGCTGAATAGATCCAGAGATCAGCTTTCTAGATCCAGAGGGGTAGGTCACTGAGGCTTTAGAAGCATTCAGCTTTGGTACTAAGGTACCCTTCTGAGGATTTTGATAAATAACAATTCCTTTACCTTTGTCTTTAGAGATAGAGGTAGGTTTTGAATAAACCATTTTCTCCTTACCTTTTGAGGAGGTAGGAGTTTCCTCAGGGATTGGTGTAAAGGACGAGGAGCACTGAGATGATGAAGTGTCAGCGACTGAGGATACGAACGTTCCAAATTTAAGCATTGAACGTTCAGTGGTTGGTTTTGGAGTATCATATTTATAACCCAGACCACGTTTATCACTCAGATGAATCTGAGCCTTAATTATCTCAGTGATCTTTGTTGAAGAATTACACCATCCTTCAACAGTAGCTTTTTCAGCCTCTAATGCAGCGATAGCTTCTGCTCGTTCGATTTTGACTAGCTGTTTAAATATACTTGATCTTTAAAATCTTCTTCAATTTTAGAAAGCTTTTCCATTTGAAGGTGGCAGTTTTTAAGATTTTCAGCGAGATCAAGATTTTGGTTTTCAACCACAGTTTTGCCGTTCATGGCTTCGTATAAACTTCTAGTCAAGAGATCGATCTTACGGAGACTATCAGCTTCATCAATATTTGCAATATTGGTAAAGAAAGAAGGTGATACCTGAATGGCAGATGTTGAAGTGGAGGGAATGTCTGAGCTTTCTTCCTCTTCTTCAATCTTGGCCATGAGACATTGATTTGCTTCATCATCTTCAGAGTCAGATGATGATGCTTCTTCATCAGAAGCAACCCAATCATAGTCAGCCATCAGGCCTTTGCCTTTCTTCTTAAAGCTTTTCAGCTTCGCATATTTTTCTTTCAGCTTTGAGTATTTGTCATCTTTATTCCTTGGAACAAAGGATTTCTTTGTAAAAGCTGAGGGTCTATAAACTTTCTTAGACCTGCACTCGTTAGCAAAATGTCCTATTTTTTCGCAGTTAAAACAAGTAGCAGTAGCCTTATCAACAAAAAACTGATGATTTAGGCTTGTCAGTTATGGAAAGAGGTTTGTTCTTTCTAAACATTTTCTTTTTGGCAAATCTCCTGAACTTCTTAGTTAGGAGAGCCAAAGATTCATCATCTGAAAAATCAGAATCTGATGACCTTTCAGAGTTACTCTCTAACTCAGTGATGGTGACCGAGTGTCGCTGAGTAGAAGGTTCCTCTGAGATTAAAGCAACATGGGTGCTTTTGGAATCATTTACAAGATTCTTATTAAGATGGCTTGATTGTTCATGATTCAGCAACGTGCCATATAAGGTAGCAAGGGTCATTGATTTTAGATCCTTTGACAGCTTGAGACACATAGAATAATTGTCCCAGCTTTCAGGTAAACATTCTAGAAACTTTGTCAGCACCTCAAAGTTAGAATATTCCTTACCAACAATTTTCAGATCTATAATTAAACAATTAAAACGTTGGTGAACTTCAGAGAGAGTTTCATTCTTACCAGAAATGAAGCTTTCGTATTGTCTTACCAGGTTGATCTTTCTTGAGTCCTGGACTTCAGACGTTCCTTCATACTGAACACATATTGTGTCCCACATGGCTTTTGATGATTTCAGGTTCATGACGGAATGGTAGACTTCATCAGGAAGGGCCGTGGATAGTATGGATTTGGCTTTTGTATCTATAGCCACTTTCTTCTTATCTTCGTCGGTCCACATGTGTATTTCCTTAGGAATCAGCCTTTCTGGAATAGCAGGTCTATTTGCAGTGGCTGGAACTAAAGGATCAATTGTTACAGGGATGTGTGGGCCGTTTTCAAGATAGTAAGTCATAGTGGGGTCTACACCTTCTAAGAAGAGTGTCATCCTATTTTTCCACAAGTTGAAGTTGTCTCGGGAAAATCTAGGGGGTTTTGCAAGAGAACCATTGTCTATATAATGTGTGTTTGTGTTGGTGGCCATTTTCAGATAATAGCAAGGAAGAGAAATATCTTAGATTAGATCTTATTTATGAGATTAAACAAATCCGCTCTGATACCACTTGTTGGTCCCGAAGGCCTATACAAGTTTGTAGAAAGGGGGGGGGGGGGGGGTTGAATACAAACACACAAATTTTACTTTTCTAAATTGTTTATTGATAAATCATTAACAATTTACAGCTTGTTGCGGAGACAAGATTAAGGATAAACCTAAATCTAAACAAGTTGGAACACTAAGGTTTCTTGCACTAAGAGAGATAAGGAAATTACTAATAATAACCTATCTTGAGATAAGAGATTGAACTTGTCCAGAGTTAGCAAGTTACTTCAAATGAAGTGAGTTCATCTCTTTATATACTGCATGCATTTAATGCAATTCGGTATATACTTTACATGTGTCATCAGCTGGTTGGTTGCATGTCATTGACCTTGGTTGACAACCTTAGTAGCCGTATGGATGAATAGTGTAGTATCAGAGTGGTTGTACGATTTCAGATATTCGGAGGTTCTTTTCTGACATTTCGTACGGAGTCGTGCAAGGGTGGATAAGACAAAAGTATTTTGTACGGAGGACTTCATGATCAGCTTTCGTTGATTCAGCGATCTATCATTTCATATCAGCGAATGATAGAGTTCAGCGATAGCTGAAGTCTTGTACTTGATACTTCACGTTGAGTGGACAAATCTGAGTCTTCGCTGATCCGCATCAGTTCATTAGGAGACTTGTCGCTGGTTCTTGAGCTTGATCTTCGACTTCAGCGTAGAACCTTTGTTGACGTGAAACTTGTCTTCAGGGATCATAAGTAAACAACTAACTTATCAGCGATCATCATAATGACTGAACAGACTCAGCATTTATGGTGAACAGTTTCGCTGAATGTTTAACTTAAAAGAGCGAGAGTTCCTATCAGCGGTACTGGAAGATCTTAGTACTTATCAGTGATAGTGAAACTCTGATACATATTGTTTACTTACAATTTTCACTAAGTATATAAGAGAGGGTCATTATCAAATCACTGAGGGTTTGGATCAACAGAAAGTATCAATGTTTCTTTTGATGATTCTTTCCAAATGACTTCTGAGCAAATCCGTTCAGAACTCGAACTTAAAAGAGAAACCTCTGGCATCTCGCAAACGAAAGAAGACTTGAATCTTCTATTTTTAGAGATGTTCCACGATGACATTGATCCTTCTGTTGGAACCATCAGAGTTTCTGAAGAACCATCTTCTGTTGGAAAAAATCCTACAGGTATGACTCTAACTGGTCCAAATAATGCTTCATCTTCTTCTATAAATACTACAGATGCAAATGCCGAAGAAGAAAATGCAGAAGATGAAACATCAAGAAAAACGACCACAGAAGCTGCAGAAAAACAAACTCCACAATCCACAGAAGAACCAATTACAGAGGTAATTGAGGACCAAGACTATACGTCCTCAGAGGAACAAACTCCACCACCACTCATACCAATCATTCCACAAATGGTAGAATCTTCTACCAAGGTAAGAAGAACGACAGAGGCTATACAAGAAGAAGATCCACAAGAAGCTTCTGAAGAAAGGTTCGATGACATTGATGACCATCTTCCTCGCACCACTCAGTGGATAAAAAGCCATCCTCCAAGCCAAATAATCGGAGAACCTTCTGACTCAGTAAAAACCAGGTCTGCCACTGCTAATTTTTGTTTCTTTACAAATTTTATTAGTGTGCTAGAACCAAAGAAGATTTCTGAAGCACTAGATGACCCAAACTGGGTAGACGCCATGCAAGAAGAACTTCTGCAGTTTGAGCGTAACAGAGTATGGACTTTAGTACCTCTGCCACGAGGGAAACAGGCCATTGGGACAAAGTGGGTCTACAGAAATAAGAAGGATGAAGATGGAGTGGTCATCAGAAACAAAGCACGATTGGTGGCCAAGGGATATAGACAAGAAGAAGGCATAGACTACGATGAGACTTTTACCCCTGTCGCACGGCTCGAAGCAATAAGAATATTCTTAGCCTTCGCAGCCCACAAAGGATTTAAAGTTTATCAGATGGACGTAAAATCAGCTTTTCTCAACGGTGAAATCCAAGAAGAGGTTTACGTAAATCAGCCACCAGGGTTTGAAAGCTTAAAGTTCCCAAGGCATGTATACTACCTTGAAAAGGCTCTGTACGGACTGAAACAGGCTCCAAGAGCATGGTACGAACGACTTTCTACCTTTCTTCTAGTAAATGGCTACAACAGAGGTACAACAGATACTACCTTATTCTATAAACGTAAAAACAGTGAAATAATGCTTGTACAAATCTATGTGGACGACATAATTTTTGGGTCTTCTAACACAGAAGAGTGCAAAAGTTTTGAAAAACTCATGCAGAGTGAGTTTGAAATGAGTATGATGGGAGAACTAACATTCTTCCTCGGACTCCAAGTCAAACAAACATCAGAGGGAATTTTTATAAATCAGGCCAAATATGTCTCTGACATTCTTTTCAAGTATAGCCTCTCTGATACCTCTGCAATGAAAACTCCAATGGCCACTGGAAATAAGTTATACTTAGATCCAGATGGCATCTCTGTAGAATGCACTCTCTACAGAGGCATGATTGGATCTCTGTTATACTTAACTGCAAGCAGACCTGACATTATGCATGCCACATGTCTTTGTGCACGTTATCAAGCTAATCCAAAGAAATCACACTATGATGCTGTGAAAAGAATCTTTAGATATCTAAAGGGGACCAAAAATCTTGGTCTCTGGTATCCACAGAACCCTGGTTTTAGTCTTAAAGCTTATACAGATTCAGACTATGGAGGATGCATGCTCGACAGAAAGAGTACCTCTGGGAGTTGTCAACTCCTAGGTGGTAAACTAGTCAGTTGGACCTCCAAAAAGCAAAATTGTGTCTCAACATCCACTGCCGAAGCTGAATACGTTGCTGCTGCTAGCTGTTGTTCTCAGGTTCTATGGATGAAGACTCAGCTAAAAGACTACGGCCACATCCTATTCAAAATACCTATCTTCTGTGATTCCAAGAGTGCCATTGCTATCTCTGCCAATCCTGTGCAACACTCAAAAACCAAGCATATCGATATAAGGTACCATTTCTTGAAACATCATGTTGAATACGGTACAATCGAGATGCATTTCGTGCCCACAGAATACCAACTCGCGGACTTATTCACCAAAGCTTTAGACGAGAAAAGATTCAATTTCTTGGTGGGTAAGTTAGGAATGATCAATATGACGTAAAAATCCTATGTAAGTATAGCTTTATCTTCTGTAAATATGTATATATTTCTAAATTATTTTTGCTTTAATTAATTTATTTGTGTATGTAAGTTCTCAATCTTAAATAGTTCTTAAAATCACAGAGCTTCTGTAAGTCTACTCAGAACCTCTGACAACCCCTACAGAACCTCTGGAAAATATGACCTATGTTCTATGCAAAACTTATCATTCTCTGATCCAAGCATAGGTCAAGGGGGAGCAAAAGAAAAATTCCTGATCTACAGAGGTGATTAGATCAAGAGGGAGCAAAAAGGGATCCTGAAATGATCTACAGAGGTAAAACTTTCAAGGGAAAGCCAAAGAAGAATGTCAATGAATCTATATCGACAGAAGTCAGACATCACTGCCGAGAAAAGAAGAACCAAAAGGTATGTCTCTCGCACAAAAGGTTTTTGAAAACAGTTTTCTAGGACACAAATTGTCAAATATGTCCTAAAAATACTGTGGATAACATTTCAAAAATCAAAAGATCGAAAAGTTTCATAAAATTTGAGTTATGAGAAATTTAAGGTCATAGAGCTTCTGCTGAGCTCAACAGAAGCTATGCCAAAAATATGCTCTGAGATCGCAACTTTAACCTCTATCGATCTTTTGGAATGTTATCTCGGAAACCAAACAGACTCACCATGACCTTCTCGAACAAAACTTTTTCCATAACAATTTTTTCGGACACCAACTTTCAAATATGTCCGAAAAACATCTCTTAAAACAGATCAAAAATTGGATGATCAGAAAAGTTAATAGAATTTTCGTTATGAGATTTTTTCCATCACAGAGCTTCTACTGGCCCTCCCAGAGCTTCTGCAAGTTCCAATAGAGCCACAAAACCTCTGCGAGTAAAAACTCTTTAACTAAAAATCCTATTTGATCCTCTCCAATGCCTTTACAAAACGTTTTTGGTTAAAAAGGAACCCCACAGAAGTCATGATAACAATGAGATATATGAGAAAGGGATACACATCAAAGATTTTCAAAATCACAGAACCTCTGTAAACTACAGAAGTTCTGTCAATCTGTTACTTGGGCATTTCTGTAGTAATAACGGTTACTTTTACTGAGAGTGAACTACATGTGGCTAAGAATAACCCCACGCGCCTAGCATTAATGGGCCGCGCACGACGTCCTGTCATCCTCTGACATGGCCTACGTGTCCCATTTTCATTGGGCGTACATGGAACGTTTTCTGTGGAAAGTTGAACCCGTCATTCTAACTTGAGTTCGGATTCCAAATTTTAATCCATTGCCATATATTTTACTCTTTCAAATTCTACCGTTTTACCCTCCTATAAAAACCAAGCTTACCCTCTCATAAACTTTTTACAAACTCTCATTCTTCTCCGGCGAAACCTGCAATTTTCTTATTCTCAGTACCAAATGGCTTCATCTTCTCAAGCTATCTCCCCTGTACACTCTCCGGCGACCTCACCAGAACATTCACCTGCTCATTATGAACAGTCAAAAAACCCCAACCCTGCCCAAAACATTGAACTAGAAGATTTCGGCGATTCAGCAGACTTTGCTTCAACCACACATCTTCAAAACTTCATAGCAAAGGATCATTTCGAAAAAGTATTACCAATCAAATCCAACAATTGCTATTTAGTCCCCTCACCCACTGCTTTCGGCGAAACCCATGCCATTCTTCTAAACATAATGGAAAATCATATCCTCTTCCCTTTACTCTCAAGAACCCCAAAGAAAATTCCAGTAAGATATCTTAACCAGTTTTGGCAAAGTTGCCGATTTGATAAAGATGATTCTCTTATCAAAGGATACATTTCAAAACCCGACAAATCTGAGCATCTGGAAATCAAGTTCAATAGAACAATGTTCTCACTTGAATTCAACCTACCAACAAGGGGTCTTCTTGGATTAAAGAAGTACGCAGAGCAACCAACAGACGACGAGATCTGTCGTTTCCTAGAAATGCTTGGGTACAACACACCACTGAGGAAGAGAAATGACTTCCGCAGAGGCAGATTACCACCTCTGTGGAACACCTTGTTCTCAATTCTTAACAGATGCCTGACTGGGAAGATAGGCAGTATTGACCAGAGCTTACATCAGATATTGACCATCATGTATGGGGTTTACTATGATCTCCCACTGGATTACGCGACCATAATGATGCAAGAGATCATTAACACCATCGACAGAAAGAACAACACAAGAAGGGTCAAAGAGAACAATCCTAAGTTTCTACCACCTCTGCAATTCCAAAGAATACTGGGAGTCTTGTTCGAACCTCTGTTGCTAATACAGAAATGGCCAATGGAAGGGCCAATTCCCAAACAGTTCCCAATGAGCAAAAATATTCCCACTGATCATGTAGATGGCTACACACACTGCAGACCTTTGTCAAAGAAACTTCTGAGGTATGCCAAGAATAAAATCTTTAAGAAAGAGTATATACGCGATCATAGAACTCCTAAACCGAGTCCTATGACACCCCCGCGTTTAGGTGTCCCCCTAGGAACAATGATTGCAGAACCCCTTTCCACTCAAGAAGAAAAAGATAACAAATTAGCAAAACACATGGCTATTCAACTCAGCTTCATAGCCAAACGTGCAGAGCTCATGGGAAAGAAGTCCTCTTCAAAATCAAAAAGGAGGAAAACTGCAGAAGGCACCTCAACAAGCGCTGCAGAAGATCAACCTTCACCTCCTCATGCCACAGAAATTGGCTCCTCTGCTCCTCCCTCTTCTCCAAAACAGAAGAAGAAAAGAAAATCAAAAACTACAGAGGAAGGGGCACCAAAACCAAAGAGGAGGAAATCCAAAAAGAAGCATGGTAAACCACTTGAAAAATTGGTTACCATAGAAGAGGAAGCAATCGCAGAAGAAAGAACTGCAGAAGAAGAAGATACAGAAGAAGAAATGACAAAAGAGGGATATCAATCGCCCCATCAATCCCCAGATCGATTTGCTCACCAAGGAAACATTAACGATTTCCTACAGAACCCCGACATTGCCAACACTTTAAATACAACAGGGTGGACGGCACAACCTCTCGACCACCATTCCCCAGAAGAACAATACTTCTCTATTTCCGACATTGACACACATCTGCAAGAAGATGATCAAACACCCAGAGATCAATCAGCTGAGACACCTATTATTATACATAACCCCTTCATTCAGCAAGGATTGGACGTTCACAGAAGGAGTCCAAGCCCAGCTTCAGGAGAAATAGGACAAACAGAAGCTCAGTGGAATAGAGATGAAGTAACAGAGACAAGAATGGAGGTCTCAGAGATAGAATCAGACGAAGAAGAAGCTGTCTGGATACGAAAAGGTCTCTATCATCCACATGTCATGAAGTTATACGGATCTCATCAAATGTATGACTTCTTAGGCACAGAGCAAAGAACTTCAACAGTGGATAGGGTAGAATATCTGTACACATGTTGACCACTTCACTTTCCACTGTCTTTTCTGATCTCAATACAGATTCCTCAATAGCTTCAATTTCATCTGAGTTTCCTTCCATCTCTGTGTCTAAGTTCAATTCCTCTGTTTTATCTGAATCACCACCATCTGTACTTTCCAACTCCATTTCCTCTGTATCTGAGCTATCAATCTGAACTATCTGAGTTATTGCCTTTAACTTTTCTTGTGTCTGATCTTCTGAACTTTTTGTACTGGCTAAGTGCATATCTGCTATCTCAAAATCTTCTATGCCAATGTCATCATCAGAACTTAACCTCTGTCTTTTCTCCCAGACGCAGTGGTGGCTCGGTGCATGACTGGAGTCGTGAGGGTAAGCGGGAAAGAAGTCGAGAGAGATTTGGGTTGTTTAATAGTCTCGCCGGAAAGGCCGCCGCCGGCCGCCATCGCCGCCGCCGGCGACCACCGCTGCCGGAGATGGCAGTGGGTGGTGCCGGGTGTTGTTCAGTTTTCGTTAACCCGTGATAGCTAAACCCTAACCCGAAACCTTAATCACGTTACCGTTTATAAAATCGTTATTTTATGTGAAAGCTTGTTGCTGTCCAGTTTTGTTTCGGTCATATCTTTTCCGTCGTAACTCGGTTTGAGGCGAAACTGGCGCCCACGGTTCACATTCTGTTTCGGGCACGTTTTTCGTGTTTTAGCGAAAGACTGGTTCGGCCTCTAGCTAGGCGAAAAACTGCTGTTTTTACAGCAGGTCGGTAATCCGACAGCTTTGACGTTCGTTCGTTTTTAATTCATAATAAATTGTAGAAAAATCGTTAGGAGGCGTATAATATATCCTTGAAACCCTATCTCAGAGTACTTTCTGGTCATGAAATAATATTGGGAATTTTCTGGGTTTAAAGGGGTCGAAAGAGGTCCCGAACAGACCTGTTTGGCGAGAGCGGAAAATAGTTTTAGTGACGGTTTAAGCGTGTGTCGTGTCGTAGGGTCCGGGTCTCGTATTGACACGTTTTAACATGCGTTTAGGTGCTGGGAAGTGACCGTAATTGTGAAGCTCGAATTGTATTGTTAAGCTAGGCGCGCATTCGAGGTGAGTTCTCTCACTATATCTAATAATAGTTGTTTTATCATTGCTGTAGTACGTGTGTGGTAGCTTTATGTGCTTGTGTTGTGGAACTAAATAGTGGGGTGTCTAGTTGATACTATGTTGCCATGTTGACTCGGTGGGACCGAGGGTCCGGCGGGGCCGGAGGTTTTATACGCGGGGCGTAGAGACTCGGTGGGACCGGGGATTCGGCGGGGCCGAAGATGTTATCATGTGGTCGGTGGGACCGACTTGTGCCTTTTAGACGGGTGGTTGTGGATATACATGTTTATGATTTGTTCGTAGACATGTATGGTCGTTTATGTGTCACTATCTGTTTTAGGGGTAGTGTGGAATAACTGTATTATTTATGGTGTTTGAATTCACTAAGCTTCGTGCTTACCCTTTCCCAATAATTTGTGGTTTCAGGTGCGAGTGGCTCTAAGGCGTGACGGGTACACACTGGCGCGCGAGGAGAGCTGGTTGCTTTATGGTTTTAATAATTAACGTTTATTCCGCTGGTTTTTATTATAAAGATATTAATTATGAGTTTGCAACCGAAACATTGGGCTCATTTAATGAGTTGTTATAAACGAATTGTTTATTTAAAAATTTAAATTTGCTTGTAATTTTTGGGACGTTACAACTTGGTATCAGAGCACGGCTTGAGTGAATCAAACGCATTTCGGTGTGTTTGATCTCAAGTTTGCAGATATAAAAATTTTCTTTAAAGTTTTTGGGAAATAAAACGAAGGAAAGATCCGTTTGAGAAACAGTGATCGGAGGCGCAGTGTGTACAGTCCGCCGGAGCCAAAGGGGAAAGGTACAGTACTTAGTGTTTTATTGCTTTCTAAATCATAGAGTATGCATGCTAGATTGCCTGTTGTGGACACTATGCTGTATGTTGAACTACTTGCTATTAGGAATTTATGCTAATTATGATAGGTTACTAAGTGGATACCCACTAGGTTGTATGCAGTAAGGGATTTATAGCCTTAGAATATTCGATTTAGTTCTATTGCGCAGCTCTTGTTTGAGTCCAACCGTTCTAGGATAGAGTCTTGTATTCGACTGCCTATTTATTTCGCACTGCATATAATCGGGTATTCGCGAGGTCACCCGTTATAATTAGTAGGGATTCGGTAGTAGCAAGGGTAGTGGGATAAGAGGAAGTTCCTAGAGAGCTGGGAAGGGTGTTTATGTATGAGTACGTGTGCTAGATTGCTTTCTAGAACATAGGAGTATGTATGCTAAATTGCTTGGTGCTTGTTACACTGTATTGCATGTCTGCTGCTTGCTATTAGGGATTTGGCAGTAGCAAGGGTAGTGGTTTGGATGGAATTCCTAGGGAGCTAGGAAGAGTGTGTACATATGCCGGTGCGGGCATATGTGTATGGTTTCGGTGAGAAACTACTTGGACCCCTTGGGATGGAACTCGGAACGGGTGATGATAGGTGTGGATGGTAGTAGTAGAGCTCCTACGACCGGAAGCACAGGATCAATGCTCGAGTCGGGGAAGTCACGAGGAATCCAAGGAGTTGAGCGTGAGTGTTGTTAGTATGAGTTATTATGTGCTAATAACACGTTGTATTGTCTACCCAGAATAGCCATCACAAGGAGGAACAACTATAGTAAACCTACTAGTACAGGTGTGTACTCGAAGTGTTTTGAGGTGATGATCGTTGGGGGTAGTGATGAAGGTCCTAAACTAGTAGTCGTTGGAATAGAAAGACGATTCTAATACTAGTCACTCGGAGTGACGATAAGGATGATATTTGTGGTAAGCAGATCATTTCGGGCCAAGATGGAAGATTGTGCTAGAGTCATAGGCTCATAGAGCCGACTTTGATTTGAGGAAAACCTGTAAGATGATTTGATGTGAATTCCCAACTTGCCTTAAGAGATTTAAATGCCCGGATGACGATTGTGGATCGGGGAGTTTTGGAGGGATATGAGTCGAGACATCGAATGCCGACTGAGTCATGCACAAAGTCTATTTTGAAAATAGGACTGCATTAACTAATTTTTGTGTTTCCAATCCTTATATGGATTGTGCTTTGGAATTTTGGGAAATGTTTAGCACATACACAAGATGTCGAATTATGGTTTTGAAAGTGCATGAAACCTTTTTATAACGAGAGTTACAAACTTTGTTGGTGATTTGTTTAAAACGAGTTTGGAATTCCAGTGTCGCTTAACTTTTCGTTCGAGAGTTTGTATCACTAAGTGTTTTATTGCAAATAGTTCAGTGTGTGGATTGATTCATGCGTGACATAAGTGATGCACGGAGGAATTTTGGTAACATTTCATAAGGAGTCGTTTAGTGCGCTTTTTAGTCAGCTAAAGGTTTTATTGATATTTCCATAAAAATGCGATTTATCGACTTAGGGGTATGCATACTGGGGTAACCTTTGTTCTCGACATTTTGATGAACGAGTCGTGCATGAAAATGTTTTAGTTCCTTTTTTGTCGAAATGAAAGACCATTTGATCCAAGGAGTGTTTTAATGTTGTGAGCATCATACATACGATTAAAATGTGTTATATTTTGGAAAGATAAATGCGTAGATTTTTGACATTCGGTTAATTTAGAATTACCGATCATTTTTCTTGGGAAATTAAAAACTTTTGCTTTGGAGGAAACGAGTATTTTGAGCATTTTCGATAAATACATTTTTTTAAACTATAATGTTTTGACGTTATATGTCCCAAGTACGAAACTTGAGGAAGTGTTACAAGCTTGCATGTCTGCCCCCAGTTTGAGATTTTATGAGGTTTTAGTCGATATTTCCAATTAATAGAAGCGGACTGGTTTCTGTCTTCAAGTTTGAAACTTACACGAGGCAGTTGTGTTGTAACAAAAATATATTTGTAAACCGTGTCATCGTTTTGTGTGACTAGCTGACGCGCGAAAAATTTGTGGCGAACCCTGTGCCACGTCATTTTATGATCAAAAAGAAGAATTTTTTTTTGAATCAATTGTCGTGAAACTTATTTTGAATTATGTGCACACCTTTGTCGGACCCTGTTTAAGGTCAAGCGGTTACTTTAAGTGCACGTCATGAGTCAATCCATACTGGAATCGAGGCGGTTCATTTTAAAGAATTATTTATTACGCTTTGCTTTTGTGTGAGTAAACCGAACTGCAATGGAACGATTTTCAACATGATTTTCCTATGTGGGACGAGCGTGTCCAGATTTGCGTAACTATCGATCAGATAATAGTAGTTTTATTACATACGATCTTTTTGAGATGAAAATCCTGATGTTGAAAATATTTTGTAAATGATTTTGTAAACCATTTGGGGAAATGTGCTTTTAAGTGTCATGTGTCATTTCGAGAATTTTTAGGGTGTGAGCCCTTTTGGAAAACTCTTTTGTTTAACCCGTGTTGAGTCTGGGACTAAGGTTGATTTCAGAGTATTGCTTGCTTAAACTTTGTTTAAACGCATTTTCCGACCTGCGGGTCTAGCAAGCGTGGAGCGTTTTGCTCGGTTTTGACTTGGAGTTAGTCATAGGCCAATTGCCCGGTTTTAATGGCTCGATGTGGAGTCTAGTTGATGAGTTGTTCTTGTCGCACCGTTTGGCATTCTTTGCACATTGAGTGTTTACATGTTTGGGTGAGTGAGTCAATCCGGAATAGGCATGTTGTTGGTAGGCTGTTTGCTTTGGATCCCTAGTCACGTTAGTCAGTCGTTGGTAATGGTCGGTTGGGTATCTCGGGGTGGGACCCCGGTATTCATGTGTTTTAACCTAGACTTTCCAGTAGGTACTAGGAGGATATAGTTGTGGGAACTTACCTGGGAGGTAGTTCCGGTGTGCTGGGTCTTGAAGCGTTACCTGGGAGGTAGACGTCAAGGTGTATCCTCGATACGGTGTGACTTGGCTTCGTAGAGCAAGTGTGGATGATACGTCGACGGTGGAAGGTAGGTATTCCACGCGCGTTAGTACTGTAGGCCGAATAGTATCAGTTAAGGGATTGATGCCCTTTGTTATTAAGGGAATAAATGCGCATCAACCATTTTGAGGTAGGTGGTATATTTAGGTGTCGACTTTTGGGCTTGAGGCCAAACACCTTTAGTATAATCGGAGAATTGTAGCCGATTTTAAGATAATCATGGTGATGGTAGTAGTAACCCTGAAATGATCACTTGTGATGAATGGTTATGGTGGAATGATCTACGTGTGTGTTAGTTGATTTGGTTGTGGGGGATATCTATTTGTGTAGTGTCTAGGATAATACCACGCTTATGTTTGTTATTGTAATCGGTGGGACCGATGTTCGGCGGGTGGCCGATGTTTGTTATTGTAATCGGTGGGACCGATGTTCGGCGGGTGGCCGATGTTTGTTATTGTAATCGGTTGGACCGATGTTCGGAGGGTGGCCGATGTTTGTTATTGTAATCGGTTGGACCGATGTTCGGCGGGTGGCCGATGTTTGTTATTGTAATCGGTGGGACCGATGTTCGGCGGGTGGCCGATGTTTGTTATTGTAATCGGTGGGACCGATGTTCGGCGGGTGGCCGATGTTTGTTATTGTAATCGGTTGGACCGATGTTCGGCAGGTGGCCGATGCTTGTTATTGTAATCGGTTGGACCGATGGTCGGCAGGGGGTCGATGTTTTGTTAATATAATTTATTAAGAATCTTTGGAGTCTGCTAGAATTCGTGGAAATTAATCGACAGTTAAGGGTAGGAATGATCATAGTCGAGTATCCTGTAGGGTATACTGTGAGCAACTTAAGAATGGTTAGAGTTTGAAAATTTGAATCGGGAGGTATGGATCATCTAAGGTTGGGGGACAACCGTAGTCGTTTAGCTAGGAATGATTCCAGTTGTTGGAGTGTTCTTCCGATCATAATTTCAGTGTTCTTGAAGGAGGTCGGTTGATAAGAAAAGTATTCGAGAAATTTTTAGACGGTGTGATTAATTTAGATTCCAGTTAGTGAAGGTCCATTGTAAGCACCGAAAGGGTTCCGAGTGGACTTGGAAACCCGAGGCTGAGATGCGGGAGAACTATCCGGAACTAGGTGTGGACGTAGACTTCGAGGACGAAGTCTAATTCAAGCGGGGGAGAGTTGTAAAGCCCGTGTCCCAGTACGGACTTTTCCCTATTAATTAATTGCCTTTATAAATTTTTCTCATAACGCTATTTATTTAACGGGTTTCTTCGAGGAAGACCTTGAATGTTAAATTATGGCAAACCTTAATTCTTTTGCAACGTTATGGAAAACCTAGGGACTAAATGAGTAAATTGGGTTTAAGGCTAGCATGGGGCTTCGGCCCATCTTTCCCCCTCTCGTTCTTGTTCACGGCACAAGTAAACCTCAAGAAACCACAACCTCCCAAAACCCTATTTTTCTTCTTCTTTGTTGCTCACGGCCGGAAACCCTCTCCTCCCCCATCCCGTTTGCTGCTGCCGCCGGCCAAACCCAAGACCACCACCACCAGCACGCCGCTGCTGCCACCACCCGCTGCCGGTGTGCAACGAGAGAGAGTGAAGCCGAGAGAGAGAGATCAGCGAGAGGGAGAGATCAGCAGAGAGAGAGAGACGATCGGAAGGGGTCGAGTTGTCGTCGTGGTCTCGTTGTCATCGCCAAGGTAAGGTTTCCGTTCTTCCATTCTTTTCATTCTTTGTCGTCGTTGTGTCGCGGGAGAAACCACTCCGTCGCCGTCAGCCTTGGTTGCCGGCGGTGTGGCCACCCTTACGCACCACCAGACGCAGTGGTGGCTCGGTGCATGACTGGAGTCGTGAGGGTAAGCGGGAAAGAAGTCGAGAGAGATTTGGGTTGTTTAATAGTCTCGCCGGAAAGGCCGCCGCCGGCCGCCATCGCCGCCGCCGGCGACCACCGCTGCCGGAGATGGCAGTGGGTGGTGCCGGGTGTTGTTCAGTTTTCGTTAACCCGTGATAGCTAAACCCTAACCCGAAACCTTAATCACGTTACCGTTTATAAAATCGTTATTTTATGTGAAAGCTTGTTGCTGTCCAGTTTTGTTTCGGTCATATCTTTTCCGTCGTAACTCGGTTTGAGGCGAAACTGGTGCCCACGGTTCACATTCTGTGTCGGGCACGTTTTTCGTGTTTTAGCGAAAGACTGGTTCGGCCTCTAGCTAGGCAAAAACCTGCTGTTTTTACAGCAGGTCGGTAATCCGACAGCTTTGACGTTCGTTCGTTTTTAATTCATAATAAATTGTAGAAAAATCGTTAGGAGGCGTATAATATATCCTTGAAACCCTATCTCAGAGTACTTTCTGGTCATGAAATAATATTGGGAATTTTCTGGGTTTAAAGGGGTCGAAAGAGGTCCCGAACAGACCTGTTTGGCGAGAGCGGAAAATAGTTTTAGTGACGGTTTAAGCGTGTGTCGTGTCGTAGGGTCCGGGTCTCGTATTGACACGTTTTAACATGCGTTTAGGTGCTGGGAAGTGACCGTAATTGTGAAGCTCGAATTGTATTGTTAAGCTAGGCGCGCATTCGAGGTGAGTTCTCTCACTATATCTAATAATAGTTGTTTTATCATTGTTGTAGTACGTGTGTGGTAGCTTTATGTGCTTGTGTTGTGGAACTAAATAGTGGGGTGTCTAGTTGATACTATGTTGCCATGTTGACTCGGTGGGACCGAGGGTCCGGCGGGGCCGGAGGTTTTATACGCGGGGCGTAGAGACTCGGTGGGACCGGGGATTCGGCGGGGCCGAAGATGTTATCATGTGGTCGGTGGGACCGACTTGTGCCTTTTAGACGGGTGGTTGTGGATATACATGTTTATGATTTGTTCGTAGACCTGTATGATCGTTTATGTGTCACTATCTGTTTTAGGGGTAGTGTGGAATAACTGTATTATTTATGGTGTTTGAATTCACTAAGCTTCGTGCTTACCCTTTCCCAATAATTTGTGGTTTCAGGTGCGAGTGGCTCTAAGGCGTGACGGGTACACACTGGCGCGCGAGGAGAGCTGGTTGCTTTATGGTTTTAATAAATAACGTTTATTCCGCTGGTTTTTATTATAAAGATATTAATTATGAGTTTGCAATCGAAACATTGGGCTCATTTAATGAGTTGTTATAAATGAATTGTTTATTTAAAAATTTAAATTTGCTTGTAATTTTTGGGACGTTACACAATGTTATAACGGAGTCAACACATTTGAAATGCCACAGAGAATTTAAATGAAATGTGTGGCATAATCAAACAAATATGAAGCTGACACGTGTTAGTGGATAGAATTTTGACTCAAGTCAAAGATCTGAATAACACGCTCACATGTTTTGACTTTCCTTTATCAGATATCTGATTGTTCTACTCAGAGTTCTGATTCCATAACTCAGAAGAATTTTGCCTTGTAACCAAAATGTCATTTAAAATCAACTTCTGACAAATATAAAACATTTTGATTATTCAGAAGAGGGTTGAACAGATAGAAACACTTTTTATCATCAAAATTCTGTTCATATTATGATGATTTTTTTTAAAAAAAAATCATTTAAAATCTTATATCTGAATATGAAAATTTTTAATTCAGATATAGTTTGAACAACAACAAAAATATTTATCATTAAAAGCTTGTTTTTCTTAGAATGATCAGAGATAAGAAATGAAAACAAACCTTTTTAAGCATCACAAAATAATTTCCAAACAAAAAAAAAATTTGATGCTCCCCCTTGACTTGAGCATGCATTTGACTATTTATGATACATAAAGATGAGATAAAAAGATAATAGAAGAAGCATAATCCACACAGTTGAAGTATTTGTATTTCTCAAAAATAAATTTTTGAAAGTTAGATTGTTGAAGTATTGACTCTGAATCTTTGACCTTAAGACTCAGAAGTTCTGATCTCAAGACTCAGAAGTTCTGAACTCAAGACTCAGAAGTTCTGATCTCAGTACTCAGAAGTTCTGAACTTAAGACTCAGAGTTCTGAGTACACTACTCAGACAATTTTACTTAGAAAAATTTAGCATTTTTAAGAAAAACAAATATTTTCAATTAGTCAGATTAAGCATTCCTATCTTACATATGAGAAAAGAGAACCTTTAGTGATCAAGTGGCTTTGTGAACAAGTCAGCCAATTGATACTTTGTATGCACAAAGTGCATCTCTATAGTTCCTTTTTCTACATAGTCCTTTATAAAAT
The DNA here is from genome assembly GCA_033807775.1 of Saussurea involucrata. Lineage (NCBI taxonomy): Eukaryota > Viridiplantae > Streptophyta > Magnoliopsida > Asterales > Asteraceae > Saussurea > Saussurea involucrata. The sequence goes on along the minus strand of CM066321.1, from coordinate 233,921,748 downwards.
GATACCTCACATCTATATGCTTAGTCTTTGAATGTTGAACAGGGTTCTGAGTAATGGCAATTGCACTTTCTGAGTCACAATAGATGGGAATCTTGTTAAGCTGATATCCATAGTCCATGAGTTGTGTTCTCATCCACAATGTTTGAGAGCATGAAGCAGCAGCAGCAACATACTCTGCTTCAGCAGTTGAAGTGGACACACAATTCTGCTTCTTTGATGCCCAACTCACTATTTTATCTCCCAAAAAGTGACAAGCACCAGATGTACTCTTTCTGTCCAACCTACTTCCTGCATGATCAGCATCAGTGAAAGTAGTCAATTTGAAGTCAGTTTCTTTTGGATACCATAAACCTAGATCAGGTGTTCCTTTGAGATATCTTAAAATCCTTTTGACAGCCAACATATGTGATTCTTTTGGGTTAGATTGAAATCAAGCACAGAAACAGGTAGAAAACATGATATCTGGTCTACTTGCAGTCAAATAAAGTAATGATCCAATCATGCCTCTATAGAGTTTGATATCTGCTGAAACACCTTTGAGATCAGCATCTAACTTTATGTTAGTTGCCATAGGTGTTCTCATAGAAGCACAATCAGACATTTTGAACTTTTTCAGAATGTCTCTGACATATTTTCCTTGATTTATAAAAATACCTTTTGGTAATTGTTTGACTTGAAGACCAAGGAAAAAATTCAGCTCACCCATCATGCTCATTTCAAATTCAGATGACATGATTTTTGAAAAATTATCACATAATTCTGGACTGGTAGAACCAAATATTATGTCATCAACATAAATCTGAATCAGAATTAAATCATCACCCTGTTTCTTTAAAAACAAAGTTGTGTCAATCTTACCTTTCTTGAACCCTGAACCTAACAAGTGTTTAGTAAGAGTGTCATACCAGGCTCGTGGTGCTTGTTTTAGACCATATAAAGCTTTGTCTAAAATATAGACATGATCAGGGAATTCTGGATCAACAAAACCTTCAGGTTGATGAACATACACCTCTTCATTAAGTTTGCCATTTAGAAAGGCTGATTTGACATCCATATGATACACCTTGAAGTTTTTGTGTGCAGCATAGGCCAAAAATATTCTGATTGCCTTTATTCTTGCCACTGGTGCAAATGTCTCATCATAATCAATTCCCTCTTGTTGACAGTATCCCTTAGCAACCAATCTTGCCTTGTTTCTGATGACAACACCTGATTCATCCTTTTTGTTTCTGAACACCCATTTAGTTCCAATAATAGATTTACCTTTAGGCTTTGGAATGAGTCTCCAAACTTTATTTCTTTCAAATTGAAGCAATTCCTCTTGCATTGCTGAAATCCAGTCTGGATCCTCTAGGGCTTCATTAGCTTTCTTTGGTTCAATCACACTCAAGAAACCAGCAAACATTGCTTCATTTGCTATAGCTGATCTGGTCTTTACTCCTGCTGATGGATCACCTATTACTTGATGAATAGGATGATTTTTAGTCCATTTATTTGCACTAGGGAGTACATCAATCTCTGAATAATTGTTGTTTGCATCATTCTCATCAATGATTGCTTGTAATTCTGAACTGTCCCCTTGTTCTGATGTATGAGTAGGAGTTGCATCCAAGTTTGGGTTCTGAGCAATGAATTCAGAATTCTGAGTGACTTGTTCAGAGTTCTGAGTACAAGAATCAGAATTCTGATTACAAGGTTCAGAATTTCCACCACTTGTATTTATTAGATTTGGACATTCCTCTGATGGACCTTTGTCAGAAATTACAATTGATTGAACTATTTCTGGAGTCTTATTTTTCATCTCTTTGACCATCTTTGGGTTTTCATATTCTGCATAAGAATCAGAAATTAGTTCACTAAAAGCATCCTTAAACAGTAAATTGAGTTCTGAACAAATAGGATTAGAATTTGTATCAGAAGTCATTTTTGTCTTGTTCTGCATGAGTTCTGAACTGTCTTGTTCAGAAGTCCTATTTCTGGCTTCATCAAAAGTTACATTTATGCTCTCCATCATCCTCTTGGTTCTTCTATTGTAAATTCTGAATGCTTTGGAAGTTAAAGAATATCCCACAAAGTATCCTTCATCTGCCTTTTTATCGAATTTGGCAAGATTTTCTCTGTCTCTAAGAATATAGCACCTGCAACCAAAAACATGAAAGAATTTGATTAATGGTTTTCTTTTATTTATCAGTTCATAAGCAGTCTTATTTAATCTCTTATTAATTAAAGTTCTATTATGTGTAAAACAAGCAGTTGCAATTGCTTCAGCCCATAGGAAGGTAGGAAGATTTGCATAAGCCAGCATTGTTCTCGCAGCTTCAACTAGAGTTCTATTTTTCCTTTCAACAACACCATTTTGTTGAGGAGTTCTGACAGCAGAAAAATTGTGAGAAATCCCAGAACTTTCTAAAAAATTCTGAAGAGTCTCATTTCTGAACTCTGTTCCATTATCACTTCTGATTTTCTGAACTGGAAGTTGTAAGAGAACTTGAATCCGTTTGATAAAATTTATCAATGTAGTAGCAGCTTCTGACTTAGCTCTTAGGAACTCAACCCATGTGTATCTGGAGAATTCATCAACAATCACAAGCATATATTTATTTCCTCCCAAAGATTGAACTGAAATTGGACCACAAAGATCAGTATGAATCATTTCTAATGGTGCTTTGCAAGATGAGTCCATTTTTAATTTGTGAGAACTCTTTTTCATCTTGCCCATTTCACAAGCTGAGCATAATGATTCTTTTTCAAATTTAAGCTTTGGTAAGCCTTTAACCAGATGTTTTGCAACAAGATTATTAAGATCTTTGAAATTTAGATGAGAACATCTTATGTGCCAAAGCCAGCTTTCATTTGCAGTTGACTTTGATAAAAGACAAACTGTATTTAATGTTTTCAATTTTGAAAAATTAACTACAAATAAGTCCATATGTCTTTTGGCCCAGAAGACTTTAACATCATTTTCAGTTAAAATCATGCAACCTGTTATTTGAAACTTGATTTGACAAAGACTGTCTAAAAACTGACTTATGCTGAAAAGATTATGCTGTAATCCTTCAACATAGAAAACCTTTTGGATAGTCAGATCCCCTTTAGTTAAATCCCCATAACCTCTGACTTGTCCTTTGCTGTTATTTCCAAAGTTTACTGCTCCTCCAGCCTTTTCTGTGAAGTTTGATAGAAAAGACTTCTGACATGTCATGTGTCTTGAAGCTCCTGAATCTAAAAACCACACATGACAGCCCTGCAAAAGGATCAGTTAGTTTTAGGTACCCATTTTGGAATGGGTCCATCTTTGTTAGCTTTGTCATTGGATTTAACATTAGTACCTTTTACTCTCCACTCAGAATCTTTCTTCAAACACCACTTTCCTTGAACTTTTATGAAGTCAGAACATTTTCTGCTTACAAACTTGTTCAAATTCTTTTTGAAAGTTGTAACTTTTGGTTTTGCAATATTTTCAACTTTCTTTTCTTTTATCTTTTCTTTCTTCTGAGTCTGAGGAACAGAAACTTTCTTCTTTTCTGTATTCTGAGGAACAGAAACATTCTTCTTTTCTGTTTTCTGAATATCTTTTCTTATGAAAGAAACAGATGTTATTGTGATTGGACATTTCTGAGAATATTGAAAAGAGTTACTTTTACAACGAACACAACTAAGATTTTTCTTTGCAAGTAACAACAGATCTGTACCATAAGCTTTTTCATTTTTATTGCTGTTTTTCAAAGTACAAGTACATTTATCACAATAACTATGTGCTTTTGGTACAGTTGCAGGAACCTCTTCATTCATCTCAGAAGTTCTTTTCACACCATCTTTCCTTTTGCTTTCTTCTTTTTCTGAAAAATTCAACTCATTTTTGTTAGAAGAATTAGATGATTCACCTTTTTCATATGTACTTGATTCATTAAAGAATTTATCATTTTCTTTTAGAGCATTAAATTTAAAAAGATCATACTCAGTCTTCAGTTTTTCAAGCTCTGTTATTTTCTGAATAAAAATATTCTTTTCTTTCAAAGCTTCTTCAAGTTTAATATCCATCTCACAGTAATCATTTTCAAGTTCATCATAAGCTTTCCTTAAGTCCTCAAGTTCTTGACTCACAAGATTAAATCTCTTTTCAAGTTGTAAAAATTCATCCGACTTTGTTTCAGAAAATCCAGTTGAATCAGACTTCTGACTACCTGAGTCAGAGTTCTGATTTACAGACTCAGATGTCTGATCTTTAGACTCATAGTTCTGACTACAAAGTTCAGAATCCTGACTAGAAGTTTCAGACTTCTGATTGACTGTTTCAGAATTTTTACTTGTGTCAAATATGCTCTCAATGTCATGATATGAAAAACTTGGTTGTTTATTTTTGTAGCTGACATTTAAAGAATCATACTTGAATTTAGTATCATTGTATTTTGGCTTCTCATATGTTGGTTTAGAAACTTCTTTCTTAACCTTTTCTTCTGAAACAACTGACTTTTCTGTTTTAGACAAAGAAATTTTCTCATCTGACTTTTTAGAGTTTGGTCTTTGCAAATTGTCAGAACTTGTTATAGAACTAGCAGGTCTTATGAAAACTTCAACAATTTCTGGGATTTTTGGCTTACAAACTTGAAGTTTTTCATACAAGTTGATTGGAGCTCTTTTTAAAGTGACATTTTCTTCCAATCCCAATCCCTTCTTTGGGTTGTAAAATCTTGTATCTTTAACATTGCTTAATAAAAGATTTAATGTTTGTTGAGTCTGACCCCTTTTCAAATTCAGATCTTCCAATTCTTTGATTTTGGTGTATAAATTCTTTCTTTCCTCAAATAACATATCAAATTTTATTTGTAAATCACCTTTTTCATCCTTTATTTTTGAAAACTCAACTTTTAGTTCAGAGATCTTTTTCAATAATTCAGAATTTTCATCTTTAACTTTCTGTTTCTCAACCTCAGATTCTTCATATTGTTCTTTTATTACTTCCTTTTCAATTCTGAATTTGTTAACCAAATTTCTTTCTCCTTTTATCTGTTTTCTTAGATTAGCAAATTCAGTTTTCATTTCACCAATCTGTGTCATTAACTCTATTTCAAGTGAAGAATGTACCTCAGCAGATGACTCAGAATCAACATCTTCAAAATCAGAATCATCCTCATTCCTCATTTTTGCCATATAGCTTTGCATCTGTGGAAAGTTGATATGATCATCTTCATCAGAAGTGTAGTACAACCAATTCTCCTGTTCAGCCAATAAAGCAATTTTATCATCTCTCTTCTTTGCAAGCTGAGCCTTCTTGGTGTAGTACTCATAGTCTTTCACAATTTTAACTCTGCAATCCTTAGCATAATGGCCAGATTTTCCACACTTGAAACACAGATTCTTTTCTTTTCTCTCATCCTTCTCTTCTTTGTTTTCTTCACTTCTCTCTACTCTCTTTTCAAACTTATTTTCTTCTCTGTCTTCTCTCTTCTTATAATCTGAACTCCCAACTCTCTTATAATTTCCTTGAAATCTACCCTTCCCATACCTTTTGTTGAAAGTATTTGTCAACAAAGCTAGTTTCTCAGCCATTATCTTGATATCTTCATCATCTTCTGATCCTTCTTCCTTGTCAGATTCTTCCAGATTAGGTATCTCTGATAGATATGCAGTCTTTTTGGGTGCTTTGATTGCTTTGGACTTTGATAAGAACGCTAACTGATCAGCAACACTTTTCTTCTCTTCCACAACTAACTTGACAGAGTCTTCATGTTGATTAAGAACACAGAACAGATCATTTAAGTCTTCTTCACACATATCCTTGTTCATTTGCAGACTTATGGCAAATGATGACCATTCTGAATTTAGACTGTTCAGAAATTTGTAATTTATTTCTGACTTCGTTTTCTTCAGTCCATTTCTTCTCAAGTCATTTAGAATAGTGCAAAATTTACTGTATGTCTGTGTCAAACTTTCTGACTCTTTTGCTTTGAACCTTTCATAAGCATTTATGCTTTGATTTAACTTTGCCTGAATAGATCTCACAGTTCCTAACATCTGCCTTTCCAATTCGTCCCACATTTCTTTAGATGATGATCCACTGTCAATCCTGTTAAGAACCTCATTTGGGACAGCCAAAGTCATCAAAGTAATTGCTCTTTTGTCAATAGCATGCCTATTGTTCTGTTCAGCTGTGTATTGGGAATAATTCTTCTTCACTCTGGTCGCTGGAATTTCTGGAGTTGTCTCTGTAGCAGGGGTTGCGGCAACATCGATATACACTTCAATTGGACCTTCTCGAATGGAGATCATAAGATTTTCATCAATGTTGTCTAGGAATTGGATCATACGAATTTTCCATTGCTGATACTCTTCTGGTATAAGAACAGGCGGTTTGGTTTCAGATCCCATGGCTAGATATTCTTTAGAAGACATGATTGTAAGAAAATTCAACAGAAAGACAAATTCGAGTTTCTTGATCGAAATGTAACAGGTAATTCAAGAATTGCCAAGAATTCAAGAACTAGCCCTAGCAGCGGAATCGATTTTTGAATGAATCAAGAAATCTTCAAGAAATTGATCAATCGATCTTCGCAATCACAATCTTGAATGAATTTGTTTGTTGAGAAGCTCTGATACCAATTGAAAGTACATGATCTAATCTTACAATCAATATAGAAAGCAGTAATTGAGAAGTTGCATGATCAAGCCCAATTGTATTCAATGATGAACAGAATTACAGATCTAAGAGAGAGAGAATCTCAAAGATTACAAAGAATGAATACAAAGATATACGGGAAAATCAATCAGTTAGCAACGTAGTGCTAACCATTCTATTTATACTGCAACGGACATGTTAAAGCTACAGTACAAATAAGAAAGACTAATAAGAACATAACACGTGTCCTAATTAGTTTACTAAATACTAAGTAAAGTATGTAGTCATAAGTTCTGAACAGGTTGTTCAGAACTTCTGAACATTCTTCTGATAACGCTTCTCAGAGCTTCTGACTCTTTCTCTCAGAACTCTGACTTCTCTTCTCAGATCTCTGACTCCTCTACTCATAACATCTGAGTCTTCTTATCAGATCTTCAACACTTGGTTTATTGACAAAACTTCAGATCTAACACCAACTGCAACGTATCAAACTCTGGTTGGATTCAATAGGGCTTAGTACATAATAGACGTCTGCTGCATTAAATGCAATACAGCACGTCCAACTGTTCATGCCATCCGTCCAACTATTCATACCGTCCTTTGTGAATAGTAGCATATGCTTTATGGTCCCCTTAGAGTAGTATATAAGGAAGACTCATGTTGAGTTCTTCCTATCTATCGATCGATCAATCGAACAAAAAAAACAAGAATTCAAGAGAGAAAAACATCACAAGCTTTAAACACTTTGAGAGTCATATCTGTTTTAAAAGCTTTGCTTAACTCACTGTTCTTGAATCTGTTCTTAATATATATATTCAGAAAACTTTGAGATATTATTTCCTGTTCACTGTTTATTTATATTATGTTCTAAATCTATCAAACATATCTGTTAGTTCTTCAAATACGCTTCCGCATCAAACTCAAACTTGAACTAATAGATCTGATAATCTTGTTTAAACAAAACCGGGAACCAACACGATTATACAAACTTGTATAGCCCTCGGGATAAAATCAACTTGTATAACCTATTCTATCATCTTCTCTCTGAAAAAACTTGATTCGCTGATATCAAGGTATGTTTTTCTCTCTCTGACAATCGCATGTAAATGCAAGATTTCAAAATAAATTACATCGCTGAATATCTCTTCCTTATCAACGATACTTTGAAATTTCTAAAAACCTTCACTGATATTTCTAAATTCAGTGCTTCATATTTTCAAAAGTATCCCTGAGTTTTTCAAAACCTCAGAAACAACCATGAATATGAAAGGACAGTTGTGACGTCATTACAACGGATAAGCCCTGGCACGTTCTTCTTTCTGACACACGTTTGCACGTTTCGTTTACTCGCCAATCAAATGCAAACACGTGTCCGTGTCATGATGAAAATCTTTTCCCGCTCAAGATTTTCTCTTTCTAAAATCTCTCTATATAAACAAATTCTTCGTTTATATTTTCTTTTTACGCGAACTTCTCCTCCAAGCAAAGAAAGAATTCACTGTTGCATTTTGCTCTCGATTTTTCAAGAACAACTGTTCATCTTCTTCAAACATCAAAGGTTAAAATGTTCTTATTATTTACCAAATGCAAATAACTTGTTTCTGATCTTCTCATTGTTTAAACAAGATCAAACAAAAGAACTTCTCAAAAATGAAATCATTTTCTTTCATGGTTTTATAAACACAACCATTTCATGGTTGTTCTTCAAGTTTAAATGCAAAAATCTTAAACTTGTTCTTCATTCGTTTTTCCAGAATCCCAATCTTCAAAGGAAACTGGAAAACAAGATTTTTATTGGGTTTGAAATTTCGTTTTTCAAAAACAAGAAAAACCCTAATCTTCATTAAGACATTCTGTCTAAATGAAATGGACAAAATTCGAACCATCTTATTGGAAAATCTTTCCACATTAAGATTATTCTTATTTGTTAATATTTGGTTGAACTGATAATACAGAAAATGGCATCTTCTGACATTCCCAAGAACACCATCGCTGAAAACACTGCTGCTGATGATACTGCTGAGGAAGTGGACATCCTCAAGGCTCCTCAGGTCAAGTTCTCTCTTGACAAGCTGGATTGGACTAAGGTAAACAACCTTTATGCGCTTCTCGAGTTTCCTCCTCGAAAGCAAGTCACACATCTAGATGATGCTGTGAAATTCCTCAAGAATTGTTGCATCTCCACAGCCCTGACCATAACCCCTCCCGCACATCAGCTTTTGCTATCACAATTCTGGTACTCTGCCAGACACTCTCAGTTACCATCAGCCAAAGACCCCTCCAAAACAATTGACTGAATCCTTTGCGATATCGAATATGGCACCATGAAGATCACCCCTGCCCTCAGCCTTCCCATAGCAACCAAAGAAAAACCCTTCGTTCCCCTCCCTGACCCCAAGAAAAACTCAGACAGGGAAGCCATCATTGCATTCTTTGATGAATGCAATGGGCTATGTATGGGAAACTAGAAGGGATATGAAGCCCGAGAAGAAGCTGACCATTATAAAGAAATCGAAAATGCCCAGCGAGATGAATTTCATCTTCGCCCATGTGATCAGCTGCATGACTGCCAAGAGCGGCTCCTCTGACCAAGCCGCTAAACCTCATCAAGCAATGGGATATGCATTGCTGAAAGGTCTACATATAGACTGGGCATCGATCATCTATGATGACCTGGTACTAAGAGTGGACACCATCGCTGACAGACCTCCATAGGTTCCGTATCCTCAATTCATCAGCGCCATATTCCAAAAAGGCCTGAAGGACAGCTATCCTCAAGAGGGTGACCTGAAACTCTCTCAGGTTGGTCCTAAGATACTCGACTTCAAACCAGTGGCGAATGAGGTACGTCTTTCTACACTCTTAACTCTTCTAAATCCTTCTACTTCTTCTACTTCTGCAGCTCCTTCAGTGGACAAACCCACCGCTGATACCCCAGCTGCAACCTCCATTCCTCTTAAAAGGAAACATTCTGACACCCAACTTGGTTCCAAAAGAACTAAGAAACCCAAGGAGCAACCCAAGCAATCTCCTGCTAAAGTCTCCTCAGCTCCTCCTGTTGAGCTGAAGGAAAGTTCAGTGGTACGCTCTGCCACACCTGAACAAACCACCCACTCTATCCCGACTTCAACGTCTCCAAACGCTGAGGTTACAAACTTGGAAACTACCCAACCTCCCTCAGTCTCTCAAAAGACTGATGAAGCGATTCTCAGCGATTCCAACGCTGAACTCAGTAACCAACCTCCATTCTTACCCTTCACTTCTCCCTCTACTCATTTGGACACAACTCCAGTTATCACTGATGCACCTGTCATTCCTCCAAAAGCTAAAGGAACGACGGAAGTAGGACCTGCAGAGATGATCATACGTTCAGGTTCTCTCGCTCACGATATGGAACTTTACTCAGGAACCCACGATTTTGATGAATTCATCAATCCTCCTGCAGGTATACAACAACCCCTAAACACTGTTACTAAACCCCAAACTTCTGAGCTTTCCTCTGTTCGCAAGTTTTTATATGTTATAGGTTCTAATTTGGGAGACATCAACACGTCTCTGAAGACTATAGAGACAAAGCTGACAGGTCTCACGTCTACTCTTTCCGGCAACTCTTCAGCTGTAACAACCGCTGGATAGAATCTTTTAAAGCTTACAACCGAAGTCGGAAAGAATGCCTCCAAAGATGATGTGGAGAAGGTTGATAAAACACTCGGTGATTTTGCCAAAGTTCTCGCTGAGATCTACACAGACTACCTCGACATCAAGAAATCAGTTGACACCATGTCCAGCGAAGTCACAACGCTGAAGACATCGGTTGGCACACTCGAAGGTGATATGTCTGCTGTAAAGGCTGATGTGAGTTCAGTAAAAACTGATATGAGTTATGTGAAGACTGATGTCAACACGATGAAGAATGACATCTCTTCAATTCAGAACTTGTTGACGCAGATCCTGACCAACACAACCGCCCCTGCACCTGCCCCTGCTCCTGCACCTGAGCATTTTACTCCGGCAGATCGGGTTGAACTCGTCAAAATCAATCCTGGTATTTCTGCTCTTCAAACCAGATTATCAACGATTGAGACTTATGTCGGGGTCCCTGGCTAAGAAGACAGGGAGAAAACCACAGCTGCTGAATCATCTCATTCCTCCCCCAGTCATCATGAAAAGGAGGGGGAGAAGAGAGCTGAAGACCCTTCCAAGAGCGCTGAAGACCTTTCCCATGATGAATCTATCAGGGGAGAGAAGAATGAAGACCTCACCTTCACTGAAGAGGGTGAGAAGACAATTGAAGCTGAAGCAGCCGCTGGACCTCAGGGAGATGAACACCCTGAGGGAACCGAGAAGCTCGCCTCTGTATCTGAGGGGGAGCAACTCGAAGAAGAGCTGAAGAAACTGAGTCTGAAGTTGAAGATGAAGAAGCCATCGACTTGTCTGATGCTGAACCATCCTCTTCTCCAAAGAATGATGATGATGAATCCTTTATCGTCAAGCCTGCTCAGAGAACTAAAGCTCTTAAAGGGATTCTGATAAATGAACCTTCAGGGGAGCGGACAAAGACAAAGCCATCAGCATCTGAAGCTGACAAAGGCAAAGGAAAAGATGTCGCGGAAGATGAAAATCTGACGATCTTGCTTAAAAAGCCGGTTTGTCAGGTACACTAACTCCTTACTCCACATCCCTCCTCTATACACTTTATCAGTTCTCTACCTCCGCAAACCTACATACACTATCCCATTCTTTCTCTCTCTCTGTTCTACCCAAATTCTTACTTGTAAGATCGCTGCGTTTCAGCTAGTCCTCTCCCCTGTTTAAGGATATCGCTGAAGTTCCTACAGCTGCGACTTCAACAATAATCCCAGCTCTCAACGCTGAAGACATAATCCCAGTCTTGGATTTGATCTCTGAGACTGATGAACCTGAAGAACAGACCTTCCTTGGCTCCTCAAAAGCTAAGTGAAGAGGATCAAGAAAAGAGAGATGCAATGATCAAGAGACTCGAGGATCAGCGAATCATTCTGAAGCGTGATCAACTTCCTACCGTTCCTCCAAAGTTCAGAATTTCCCAAAAGGAATACAAGGAACACCTCAGAGCTGAACGCCTAATCGCTGAAAGAAATGAAGCTGAAGAAAAAGACGGAGAATACGCCATCAAGCTTACTCAACGATCAATAAAAGACCCCAAGCTGAAAAGAGTTCCCATTGATGTTCAACGTCAGCTATAGGATGATGCTCAAGAGATCGTTAGAGAAAAGACTAAGGTCTCTGATACGACTTTGGAATGGGCTAAACAAATGCTGACCTATCGATCTAGACCATCCAAAATCATCAAAGTAAACATCAGAGGAAGATTGTACGCCGACGTTCCTGTTGTTGAAGTGGATGTCTACAAAGAAGACAAAACCAAGCAAACTTTCTATGCTGCTACCTTAGAAAAGTTTGGTCTCTCTGAATGGTTAGAAACAAAATTATCCATTCAGGGATCACGCTCAAAGTTCAACAGCCATGTCGAGAAGATCTTAAACAAACAGATCGGCCTGCTTTCTTCTGCTGTGGATACTCCTCTTCTTCCTCCTCAACAAAGAAAAGTCTCTGCTAAGAAAAAGAAAGTCTCTGATTCAGGTCCTCCTATACGGAATGAAACAGGTATTGGTTTCTCTCGTGCTGAAGTTCTTGGCCCTGATGCTGATCTCTCAGCGCTTGACACCTCCCTACCACCTGGAGAAACTTTCATTCCTGGCACAGTTGTAAGTGATCCATATGGTATATTCTTTCTAGACTACGATGGAAACCATCACTTTCAACGTATCTCTGAGCTCCACATCTCTCCCATCGAACAACTCAGAGATCTCTTATACTGGTGTGAAGTCAGACGCGACATCAAAGCTAGACACCTGAAACCCTTGATTTTTGAAGAAGCTCTGAAGAAAAAGAATCTAGGAGCAGATGTCCCTGCTTGGATGATTGCCACATCAATGACCCTTGATGAACAACTCATTAATGAAGAACCTTTTGACGGATAGGATCGCCTTGTAATTCTTTCTATCTTTATCTGTCTACATCTTTTGTACTTGTAATTTTATTCGCTGTACTTGTAATTTTTCCACTTCCCTCTGTAATCTATACACAGTTTAAAGAAAAATTTCAGCGAATGTACTTTACTCCATCAGTATAGAAAAGATCCCAGAAAACAGTAAAAGGGACAAATGTTTTATGAGTTCTTTTTATCCTTATGTTTTCATTTTATAGCAATTTTCTCTGTTGCTATGTCATAATCAAATAGGGGGAGATTGTTGATCCAAACCCTCAGTGATTTGATAATGACCCTCTCTTATATACTTAGTGAAAATTGTAAGTAAACAATATGTATCAGAGTTTCACTATCGCTGATAAGTACTAATATCTTACAGTACCGCTGATAGGAACTCTTGTTGTTTAGATTAAACATTCAGCGAAACTGTTCACCATAATACTCTGAGTCTGTTCAGTACTTATGGTGATCGTTGATAAGTTAGTTGTTTACTTATGATCTCTGAAGACAATTTTCACGTCAACATAGGTTCTACGCTGAAGTCGAAGATCAAGCTCAAGAACTGTAAAGCCCGTGTCCCGGTACGTTTATTAATTAATTTTTAATAATTTAAAATGTTAACCTTTTTATAGTTTTGGTTATTGGTTGGTGTCGAAAAGGACCTTATTGCGATTTTGGTTGCACTTTTGGGTAGTTTGAGATGTTCTTAGAAGTCTAGGGGCCATTCCGTCTTTTTGGTAAACTTTGGGCAAGGTCCGGCCCATGCAAGAAAAAGGCCGAACCCCTCCCCCCATGCCTCTCGTTTCTTCTTTGTATTCCAAGCCAGCAATCCCAAAAACAATCTCCAACCCTAAGAACCTTCTCCTTTCGCTGGTGTGGTGCGGCTGTAGGTAAAAAGCGAGAAGAGAGAGAGTTAGTTAAGAGTCGAGAGAAGGTTAGAGAGAGAGAGAGCATCGGCGGCAAGAAGGAGAGGAATCGGGAGAGAGGTCGCCGGAGGTGAAAGACGCCGGAGAAGGAGGCGCAGCCGCTGCAGTCGCCGGAAAACCGCTGCCGCCACCGCTTTTCGTCGAGAGGTAAGCACCATGATCTCGATTCTTTTCTTGTTTAGTTACCGGCGAAGTAACCGCCGCCGCTGCCGCCGCAGGCGGCCTTGGCCGCTGCAGGGGTAGCCGCCGTGGACCACCTCGAGGGGTGGTGGCGTAGGATGGTCGTGGTGTGTGTGTAGTTGTGTGTATGGCGACCGAGAAAGAGAGAGGTCGGGTGCGAGAGGGTGCGGAGTGTGTTGTGTAATCATCGCCGGAGAGCCGCCGCCGGTCGCCACCGGCGACCGCCACTGCCGGAGATGGCAGTGGGTGGCGCGTGGTGTGACCAGACCATTGTCACTATAGAGCCCTTAACCCGTGCCTTAATTGATTAAGCCGAATCGTACAAACCGTTTTTATAAATCGTGATTTTATGAAATTCCAAGTTTGCCGTCCAGTTTTCGTGTGACCATAACTTTTCCGTCGTAACTCCGTTTGAGCCGAAACTGACGCCCACGGTTCAAGTTCGGGGTCGGGCACGTTTTCTGTGTTTTAGCGGAAAACTGGTTCGGTCTCTAGCTGGGAGAAAAAGTGGTCGCAAGTTCGGTGATTCGTCATTTTATGTGTAAAATTCTGGAATCTGCCACTGTTTTGTGTAAACCATAACTTTCTGCTCGTAACTCGGTTTGGGGTGAAACCGGTGTCAAAAGTTCCCTTTTTGAGTCTAGAAACTTTTCTGTGTTTTGTGCAAAACCCAGTTCGGGACGTAGCATGGGTCAAATTGTCGTTTTACACTGAAAGGTGCTGAATTTCGCTGTTCTGGAAACTGTTTTTGTAAAATCCGTAGTAAATTGTAGAAAAATCGTTAGGATGCGTATAATATGTCCTCGGAACCCTAACTCTGAGTACTTTCTGGTCATGAAATAATATTGGGAATTTTCTGGGTTTAAAGGGGTCGAAACAGGTCCCGAACATACCTGTTTTGGGTGAACGGAATTTAGTTTTAGTGACGGTTTAAGCGTGTGTCGTGTCATAGGGTCCGAGTCTCGTATTGACACATTTTAACATGCATTTAGGTGCTGGGAAGTGACCGTAATTGTGAAGCTTGAACTGTGTTATTAAGCTGGGCGCGCATTCGAGGTGAGTTCTCTCACTGTGTAGTTAGGGGTTGTATGCATGTCATAATAGTTTGTATGTACTACTGTCTTTGTGGTGTGAACTAGTTGTTTGTGGTGTGTAATATTTGATTGGTTTGAATGCTTAGTATAAATGTTTTATATTACAATTCGGTGAGACCGAGGAAGTGGAAAGAAACGTTGTGGGAACTCGGTGTGACGAGTGTGTTACATTACAATTCGGTGGGACCGAGGAAGTGGAAAGGAACGTAGTGGGAACTCGGTGTGACGAGTGTGTTATATTACAATTCGGTGGGACCGAGGGCTCGATGGGACTGAGCTGTTGGATACATAATTACTTGTAGATGTTTACTCGTTTTATGTAACTGTGATGTTGTTGCTTATGTGCGGATAGGGGTGATGTGTATATAATTCCTATCTGCGCATGTGTTGGAATTCACTAAGCTTCGTGCTTACCCTTTCCCAATAAACTGTGGTTTCAGGTCCGAGCGGCTCCAAGGCGTGACAAGCACACACTGGCGCGCGAGGAGAGCTGGTTGTTTTATGGTTTTATTAATTAAACGTTTATTCCGCTGGTTTTTATTATAAAGATATTAATTATGAGTTTGCAAACGAAACGTTGGGATTCATTTAATGAGTTGTTATAAATGAATTGTTTATTTAAAAATTTAAATTTGCTTGTAATTTTTGGGACGTTACAACTTGGTATCAGAGCACAACTTGAGTGAATCAAACGCACCTCGGTGTGTTCGGTCTCAAGTTGCGGCTGGGGAATTTTCAAGTTCTTTATTAAATTTTTTTGGAAATAAAAGAAAAAGTAAAAACCCGTTCGAGGAAAGGTGATCGAGGGCGCAGTGTGTACAGTCAGCCGGAGCCGAAGGGAAAGGTACAATGCTTAGTGTTTATTGCTTTCTAGATCATAGAGTATGCATGCTAGATTGCCTGTTGTGGACACTATGCTGTATGTTGAACTACTTGCTATTAGGAATTTATGCGAATTATGATAGGTTACTAAGTGGATGCCCTCTAGGTTGTATGCAGTAAGAGATTTATAGCCTTAGAATATTCGATTTAGTTCTATTGCGCAGCTCTTGTTTGAGTCCAACCGTTCTAGGATAGAGTCTTGTATTCGACTGTCTATTTATTTCGCACTGCATATAATCGGGTATTCGCGAGGTCACTCGTCATAATTAGTAGGGATTCGGTAGTAGCAAGGGTAGTGGGATAAGAGGAAGTTCCCAGAGAGCTGGGAAGGGTGTTTATGTATGAGTACGTGTGCTAGATTGCTTTCTAGAACATAGGAGTATGTATGCTAAATTGCTTGGCGCTTGTTACACTGCATTGCATGTCTGCTGCTTGCTATTAGGGATTTGGCAGTAGCAAGGGTAGTGGTTTGGATGGAATTCCTAGGGAGCTAGGAAGAGTGTGTACATATGCCGGTGCGGGCGTATGTGTATAGTTTCGGCGAGAAACTACTTGGACCCCTTGGGATGGAACTCGGAATGGGCGATAATAGGTGTGGATGGTAGTAGTAGAGCTCCTACTACCGGAAGCACAGGATCAATGCTCGAGTCGGGAAAAGTCGCGAGGAACCCAAGGAGTTGAGCGTGAGTGTTGCTAGTGTGAGTTATTATGTGCTAATAACTCGTTGTAATTTTTACCCCAGAAATGGCCATCACTAAGGGAAACAACACTACTGAGCCAGGGATTGGCGCCGGGATCACTGCTGAGCAGAAACATGAGTGGATCGCGGCTGAAGTAAAGCGTGCTATTAGGGAGGCAATCCCCGAGATTATTACCACCGTTCGTGATGAGGTGGTAGTGATGATGGAGGCTACTCGGAGCCAGAAACCTGAGTTAGAGGAACAGACTAAGAAGAGGAAAACAGCGCAGGCCGTTGCACCAGAATCGGCAGTTCCAAAGAAAACGAGGTTTTCAGACTCGCTCTTGAATCAAGGGAGCGGTGGGTTTAAAACCATGAATGGTAGCGGAAGGGGAAATGACAAATGTTTCCGGTGTGGCCAGGTGGGGCACTACGGTCACGACTGCAGGGAACCACCACAAATGGTCTGTTTTAATTGCAAACAGATGGGCCACGTGAAGGTCAACTGCCCGAATCCGAGAGTTACTGTTGGGGGCGGGGCACAAGGAGCTCCTGCGGCTGCTCCCTTGCGTATTATTGATGGTCGTGTGGGTCAGGCTGGACCCGAGGCGGCCGAGGTAGAGTTCATTAACTGACGGTGGAAGAGGCACAGGCCACGCTTAAAGTGGTGACAGGTATATTTCATCGCTTGATATGTGTATATGGTTGCTTTTTGCTTAAGCTGTGTGTTTAAGTACTTCCTTAGTTAACCCGGTGTCTGCTGTAGTGATGTTTGATAGCGGGGCTACCCATTAATTAGTGCCTCACACTTGTAGATGAGGTTGCTGAGGTAATATTTGTAGACCAATCCGGGTCAAAAATTGACAATTGTGCTAGAATTATAGGCTTTTGAGCCGACTTTGATTTGAGGAAAACCCGTAAGATGATTTGATGTGAATTCCCAACTTGCCTTAAGAGGTTTAAATGTCTGGATGACAATAGTAGACCGGAGAGTTTCGAAGAAGTATGGGTCGAGACGTTGAATGTCGAATGAGTCATGCACGAAGTTATTTTGAAAATAAGATTGCAATAACTAATTTTTGTGTTTCCAATCCTTATATGGATTGTGTTTTGGAATTTTGGGAAATGTTTAGCACACGCACAAGATGTTAAATTATGGCTTTGAAAGTGCATGAAACCTTTTTATAACGAGAGTTACAAACTTTGTTGATGATTTGTTTAAAATGAGTTTGGAATTCTAGTGTCGCTTAACTTTCCTCTCGAGAGTTCGTGTTACTAAGTATTTTTTTATTGCAAATAGTTCAGTGTGTGGATTGAGTCATGCGTGACATAAGTGGTGAATGGGGGAATTTTGGTAACATTTCATAAGAAGTTGTTTAGTGCGCTTTTTAGTCAGCTAAAGGTTTTATTGACATTTCCAATTAATAGAAGCGGACTGGTTTCTGTTTTCAAGTTTGAAACTTACACGAGACAGTTGTGTTTTAACAAAAATATATTTGTAAACCGTGTCATCGTTTTGTGTGATTAGCTGACGCGCGGAAAATTTGTGGTGAACCCTGTGCCACGTCCTTTTTATGATTAAAAAGAAGAATTTTTGAATCAAATGTCGTGAAACTTATTTTGAATTATGTGCACACCTTTGTCGCACTCTGTTTAAGGTCATGCGGTTACTTTAAAGTGCACGTCATGAGTCAATCCATACTGAAATCGAGGCGGTTCATTTTAAAGAAATTATTTGTTACGTTTGCTTTTGTGTGAGTAAACTGAACTGCAATGGAACGATTTTCAACATGATTTTCCTATGTGGGACGATCGTGTCCAGTTTTGCGTAACTATCGATCTTTTTGAGATGAAAATCCGGAGGTTGAAAATATTTGTAAAGGATTTTGTAAACCATTTGGGGAAATGTGCTTTTAAGTGTCATGTGTCATTTCGAGAATTTTTTTAGGGTGTGAGTCCTTTTGGAAAACTCTTTTGTTAAACCCGTGTTGAGTCTGGGACGTTACAACTTGGTATCAGAGTATTGCTTGCCTAAACTTTGTTTAAACGCATTTTCCGACCTATGGGTCTAGCAAGCGTGGAGCATTTTGCTCGGTTTTGACTTTGAGATAGACATGGGTCAATTGCCCGGTTTTAATGGCTCGATGTGGAGTCTAGTTAATGGGTTGTTTTTGTCGCACCGTTTGGCATTCTTTGCACGTTGAGTGTTTACATGTTTGGGTGAGTGAGTCAATCCGGAATAGGCATGTGGTGGGTAGGCTGTTTGCCTTGGATCCTTAGACACGTTAGTCAGTCGTTGGTAATGGTCGATTGGGTATCTCGGGGTGGGACCTCGGTATTCATGTGTTTTAACCTAGACTTTCCAGTAGGTACTAGGAGGATATAGTTGTGGGCACTTACCTGGGAGGTAGTTCCGGTGTGCTGGGTCTTGAGGCGTTACCTGGGAGGTAGACGTCAAGGTGTATCCTCGATACGGTGTGACTTGGCTTCGTAGAGCAAGTGTGGATGATACGTCGACGGTGGAAGGTAGATATTCCACGCGCGTTAGTACTGTAGGCCGAATAGTATCGGTTAAGGGATTGATGCCCTTTGTTATTAAGAGAATAAATGCGCATCAACCAGTTTGAGGTAGGTGATATATTTAGGTGTCGACTTTTGGGCTTGAGGCCAAACACCTTTAGTATAATCGGAGAATTGTAGCCGATTTTGAGATAATCATGGTGATGGTAGTAGTAACCCTGAAATGATCACTTGTGATGAATGGTTATGGTGGAATGATCTACGTGTGTGTTAGGGGGTGTTTACTTATGACTTATTGAGCTTAATGGGTTGAATAGCTTATTCGCGCAGCCAAAATGGGTTGTTTACTTGTGGCTTATTCGGACAGATGATGACTTATTCGCACAGATGAAAATGCTATGTTGTCCACATTCAGCCCAAAAAAAGACAAACCTACCCCTTTCTCCTCCACTCTACTGGTTCGCCATTCTCCATAGCCACTGCCTCTTTCTTTTATTTCTTCTATTGGCTCAACCATTCAACTCTATATTTCTTCTCCATGAACCATCCCTGGTTCGATTTCTTCAACATAGACGCTCGACCCTCTCGATTTCTTCTCCATGGACTATCTCTGGTTCGATTTCTTCAACATAGACGCTCGACCCCTCTCGATTTCTTCTCCATGGACTATCCCTGGTTTGATTTCTTCAACATAGACGCTCGACCCCTCTCGATTTCTTCTTCATGGACGCTGCTGGTTCGATTTCTTTTCCATGGACGCTGCTGGTTCGATTTCTTCTCCATGGATGCTCGACCCCTCGGCTGGTTCATCTTCTTGGTTCGATTTATTCTCCATATCAGTTCGATTTCAGCGAACCAGGGTTTAGGGTTAGAACCAGTAGAAGAAATAAAGAAAGAGATGAAATCGATTTATTCTCCGTATCAGGGTTTACTGGTTCATCTTCTTGGTTTGATTTATTCTCCATATCAGTTCGATTTCATCGAACCAGGGTTTAGGGTTAGAACCAGTAGAAGAAATAAAGAAATAGATGAAATCGATTTATTCTCCATATCAGGGTTTACTGGTTCATCTTCTTGGTTCGATTTAACTTTGTTCAACTTTGTTCAACTTTGTTTAACTTTGTTTTTTATATCTTGTTGGATTTATATATTTTAACTTATTTTTTGAGGATTTGATACATAAGAGTCAGATCTCATTGTTCATGAAGAGGTTTTTTGATGGTTTTTATAATCAAGGGTAAAATAGTAATTTTAATTGTTCAGATTTATGATTCAGGAAAAAAAAGTAAACAACAACACATTATTAACCAGACAGACAAATTTATCCGGACAGATATATTTATCCATACAGGGCTTAATTGAAAATTTGGTAAACAGCCCCTTAGTGTTTTGGTAGTGGGGGGTATCTATTTGTGTTAGTGTCTAGGATAATACCACGCTTATTTGAGTTATTGCAATCGGTTGGACCGATGTTCGACAGGGGGTCGATGTTTTATTGATATAATTTATTGAAAATCTTTGGAGTCTATTAGAATTTGTGGTAGTTAATCGACAGTTAAGGGTAGGAATGATCGTAGTCGGGTATCCTGTAGGGTATATTGGTGAGCACCATTAGAAGGGTTAGAGCTTGAAAGTGGTTTGAGTTTGGGATATCATCAAATGCGAGAGAATTATTAGAAACTGTTTGCGGACGTAGACTTCGGGGGCGAAGTCTAATCCAAGTGGGGGAGAGTTGTAAAGCCCGTGTCCCGGTACGTTTATTAATTAATTTTTAATAATTTAAAATGTTTACCTTTTTATAGTTTTGGTTATTGGTTGGTGTCGAAAAGGACCTTATTGCGATTTTGGTTGCACTTTTGGGTAGTTTGAGATGTTCTTAGAAGTCTAGGGGCCATTCCGTCTTTTTGGTAAACTTTGGGCAAGGTCCGGCCCATGCAAGAAAAAGGCCGAACCCCTCCCCCCATGCCTCTCGTTTCTTCTTTGTATTCCAAGCCAGCAATCCCAAAAACAATCTCCAACCCTAAGAACCTTCTCCTTTCGCTGGTGTGGTGCGGCTGTAGGTAAAAAGCGAGAAGAGAGAGAGTTAGTTAAGAGCCGAGAGAAGGTTAGAGAGAGAGAGAGCATCGGCGGCAAGAAGGAGAGGAATCGGGAGAGAGGTCGCCGGAGGTGAAAGACGCCGGAGAAGGAGGCGCAGCCGCTGCAGTCGCCGGAAAACCGCTGCCGCCACCGCTTTTCGTCGAGAGGTAAGCACCATGATCTCGATTCTTTTCTTGTTTAGTTACCGGCGAAGTAACCGCCGCCGCTGCCGCCGCAGGCGGCCTTGGCCGCTGCAGGCGGTAGCCGCCGTGGACCACCTCGAGGGGTGGTGGCGTATGATGGTCGTGGTGTGTGTGTAGTTGTGTGTATGGCGACCGAGAAAGAGAGAGGTCGGGTGCGAGAGGGTGCGGAGTGTGTTGTGTAATCATCGCCGGAGAGCCGCCGCCGGTCGCCACCGGCGACCGCCACTGCCGGAGATGGCAGTGGGTGGCGCGTGGTGTGACCAGACCATTGTCACTATAGAGCCCTTAACCCGTGCCTTAATTGATTAAGCCGAATCGTACAAACCGTTTTTATAAATCGTGATTTTATGAAATTCCAAGTTTGCCGTCCAGTTTTCGTGTGACCATAACTTTTCCGTCGTAACTCCGTTTGAGCCGAAACTGACGCCCACGGTTCAAGTTCGGGGTCGGGCACGTTTTCTGTGTTTTAGCGGAAAACTGGTTCGGTCTCTAGCTGGGCGAAAAAGTGGTCGCAAGTTCGGTGATTCGTCATTTTATGTGTAAAATTCTGGAATCTGCCACTGTTTTGTGTAAACCATAACTTTCTGCTCGTAACTCGGTTTGGGGTGAAACCGGTGTCAAAAGTTCCCTTTTTGAGTCTAGAAACTTTTCTGTGTTTTGTGCAAAACCCAGTTCGGGACGTAGCATGGGTCAAATTGTCGTTTCGCTGTTCTGGAAACTGTTTTTGTAAAATCCGTAGTAAATTGTAGAAAAATCGTTAGGAGGCGTATAATATGTCTTCGGAACCCTAACTCTGAGTACTTTCTGGTCATGAAATAATATTGGGAATTTTCTGGGTTTAAAGGGGTCGAAACAGGTCCCGAACATACCTGTTTTGGGTGAACGGAATTTAGTTTTAGTGACGGTTTAAGCGTGTGTCGTGTCATAGGGTCCGGGTCTCGTATTGACACGTTTTAACATGCATTTAGGTGCTGGGAAGTGACCGTAATTGTGAAGCTTGAACTGTGTTATTAAGCTGGGCGCGCATTCGAGGTGAGTTCTCTCACTGTGTAGTTAGGGGTTGTATGCATGTCATAATAGTTTGTATGTACTACTGTCTTTGTGGTGTGAACTAGTTGTTTGTGGTGTGTAATATTTGATTGGTTTGAATGCTTAGTATAAATGTTTTATATTACAATTCGGTGAGACCGAGGAAGTGGAAAGAAACGTTGTGGGAACTCGGTGTGACGAGTGTGTTACATTACAATTCGGTGGGACCGAGGAAGTGGAAAGGAACGTAGTGGGAACTCGGTGTGACGAGTGTGTTATATTACAATTCGGTGGGACCGAGGGCTCGATGGGACTGAGCTGTTGGATACATAATTACTTGTAGATGTTTACTCGTTTTATGTAACTGTGGTGTTGTTGCTTATGTGCGGATAGGGGTGATGTGTATATAATTCCTATCTGCGCATGTGTTGGAATTCACTAAGCTTCGTGCTTACCCTTTCCCAATAAACTGTGGTTTCAGGTCCGAGCGGCTCCAAGGCGTGACAAGCACACACTGGCGCGCGAGGAGAGCTGGTTGTTTTATGGTTTTATTAATTAAACGTTTATTCCGCTGGTTTTTATTATAAAGATATTAATTATGAGTTTGCAAACGAAACGTTGGGATTCATTTAATGAGTTGTTATAAATGAATTGTTTATTTAAAAATTTAAATTTGCTTGTAATTTTTGGGACGTTACAAGAACCAGCGACAAGTCTCCTAATGAACTGATGCGGATCAGCGAAGACTCAGATTTGTCCAATCAACGTGAAGTATCAAGTACAAGACTTCAGCTATCGCTGAACTCTATCATTCACTGATGAAGAATGATAGATCGCTGAATCAACGAAAAGCTGATCATGAAGTCCTTCGTACAAAGTACTTTTGTCTTAACCACCCTTGCACGACTCCGTACGATATGTCAAAAAATAACCTCCTTATTGTCTGAAATCGTACAAACTCTTTGATACTACATTGTTCAAACATGTGGCTACTTAGGTTGTCAACAAAGGTCAATGACATGCAACCAATCAGCTGCTGCCACGTGTAAAGTGTATACTGCCATGCATTAAATGCATGCAGTATATAAGAAGATGAACTCACTTCATTTTGAAGTAACTTGCTAACTCTGGACAAGTTCATCCTTCTTATCTTGAGATAGGTTATTATTAGTAATTTCCTTCTCTTTCTTAGTGCAAGAAACTTAGTGATCCAACTTGTTTAGATTTAGGATTTATCCTTAATCTTGTTTCCGCAACAAGCTGTAAATTGTTAATGATTTATCAATAAACAATTTAGAAATATAAAATCTGTGTGTTTGTATTCACCCCCCCCCCCCTTCTACAAACTTGTATAGCCCTTCGGGACCAACAGTTAGGAATAAGAACAGGAGGTTTCGTCTCAGATCCCATTGAGAGAAATTCTTTCGAAGACATGATTACTAAAAATTGAATTTAATCGATTCAACAGAAAGACAAATCGAATTTCTTGAACAAACGTAAAATGAATTCAAGAATTACAAAGAATTCAAGAATTGTGAGTAGCAGCGGAATCAATTGACAAATTGATCAAGAAATCTTCAAGAATGCGATCAAGAAACCCTCAAGAACACGATCTTGAACGAATTTGTTTGTTGATTGGCTCTGATACCAATTGTAGAAACCAGGATTCAATATTACAATCAATTACGAGCAATTAAGAACAATCAAATAGAGAATTGGATCAACGCACTTGTATTCAATCAAGAACAGATTACAAATCTAGAGAGAGAATCTCTCAAAGATTACAAAAGTGAATACAAAGATATGCGAAAAGTTATGCCAAAAATTAGTTAGCTTACAGTTGCTAACTTCTATATATACTGTAAGGAAATACTAAAGCTACAGTACATATGAGAAACAAACTAATAGAACAATTACACGTGTCCTAATTAGTAACAGAATATAACTGAAAAATATCTTAAGACATAAGTTCTGAACAACATGTTCAGAACTTCTGAACATCCTTATGATCAAGCACTTCAGAACTTCCTTCAAGCACTTGTGATATTTTCATCATCATCATCAGAAGTTCTGAGTCTCCTACTCAGAACTCTGACCCTTCTGTTCAGATTCCACACTTGTAATCTTTTCGAGACTTCTCAGATCAGAACTTCTGAGTCTTCTAACTCAGAACTCTGAGTCTTCTATTCAGATCCAACACTTGTAACTTTTGACAAAACTTCAGATCTAACAATAAGATGATCGAACCAAGATAAAATTTAAGGATCTTGTGATACAGTCGTTAAAGACTTATGTTCTAGCGTTCCGAGCCAATACGGTCGTTATAGACTTTTGATCTGGCATTTAGAGCCGATATCGTCGTTATAGACCAATGATCTGGCGTTCCGAGCCGATACGGTCGTTATAGACTTTTGATCTGGCGTTTAGAGCAGATATGGTCGTTATAGACCAATGATCTGGCGTTCCGAGCCGATACTGTCGTTATAGACTTGTGATCTGGCGTTTAGAGCCGATATGGTCGTTAAAGACCTATGATCTGGCGTTCGAGCCGATACGGTCGTTAGAGACCTATGATCTGGCGTTCGAGCCGATACGGTCGTTAGAGACCTATGATCTGGCGTTCTGAGCGGATACGGTCGTTAGAGACCTAAGATCTGGCATTTACAGCCGATATGGTCGTTAGAGACCTAAGATCTGGCATTTACAGCTGATACGGTCGTTAGAGACCTATGTTACGTTGTGTAAGTTTTGCTTTAGCGATAATCGGTAAAAAAAATTACATTTCTATTGAACCTGAGTATTATGTCGACTCATACATGTCATGGACAAATGTAATGTCAACTGTAAAAATTTATTAAGTACAAAAATGAACAAGAAGTCGTGCGACTTGGGCATCCATTGTAATACAACGATTAAAACGTAAGTCATAAGACTTTTTGAATCGCATAAGCAAACATAAGCGCATGCGATCAAACAATTCATTCAGAACATGAAATTTTTCTAAGTTAAAGAACTTAGCTTGTGGGGTCGCTAGACCTTACGATCGTGTGATTTGACCATACGATGGACTTGAATCATGTGTTCCTGTAGTTATACAATCGAGTCGTCTAATAAAACTGATTGTTTATACCGTATGATAGACTTAGTAACTTATGTCGTGCAATCCTGCGATAAAGCAATGTCAGAGGTTGGTCGTTGGCTAGCCAACAACCCTCCGATGCTTAAGTCAGTAATCGTCGTGATGAATAAAAAATCGTATGAAAGAAGGAAAAGGATTTAGAAGAAATACCTTTTCAGATGCGTTGGATTCCAGCTGCGTGGGATATTTCGACCGTCGAGGGTTTGGAGCCGATAGGCACCTTTACCCACGACTTCTGAGATACGATAAGGACCTTCCCACATGGTGGAAAGTTTACCTGCATTAAGCTCTTGAGTGCTTTGGAACACTCGTCGGAGGACGTAATCGCCTTCTTGAAAGACTCTTGCTTGTGATTATACGGTTAATCTTGCGACTTGCCTTTATTGGCAATCATGAGATTAAAATATGCGAGTCGTACTTATTGGCGACTTTTGCGTTTTGACATGCGTTTTGACATGCGTCTTACCATGACTGGTGATTGTGAGATTCAATGTACTAGTCATCTTTATTGATGACATATGTCATGACTAGCGATCGTGCGAGTCGCTTTTATTGGCGACCAACAATTTTTAACCTACGTTTGTCGTGACTGACGATCATAAGAAAATGCGAGTCATCTTTTACTTAGGACTATAAATTGTGACTTGCGTTTGCCTTGACTGGCGATTGTAAAATATAAGTCGTCTCTTATCGACAATTACAAATTGCAACCTGCGTTTGCCTTGACTGGCGATCGTAAGAAAAAATGTAAGTCGTCTTTTACTGACGACTATAAATTGAAACCTGCATTTGCCATGACTGGCGATCATAAGAAAAAACGTAAGTCGTCTTTTACTGACGACTATAAATAGCAACCTGCGTTTTGAAGTCGTAGAGACTTTGGTTTCTCACGATGTAAATCGTAAGACCTGTATTCATATGATCTTGCGAGCCGTAACGTGGAGTCGATAAGCGCCTTTTCCGAGGACTTTTGAAATCAAATGTGGTATTTTCAGTTTGTGAAGGGTGTTCCAAGCCCCCGAGTCCCTTGGATGATGCGATACATGCGATACTTTTGACGGAGCATTTTTTTATCAGGGCTTGAATCTGGTTTCGAGCCGTATTCGATTCCTCTTGAGGTTGAATCAGGGGTCTTGACAATTTGCCATGTACCTGAAAGAACTTTACAAGATCGTTAGAGCGGTGCGTGTTGGCTTGAGATTTTCTCTAGATGGGGTCCCACGGATGGCGCCAAACTGTTAATGCCAAAAATCGCACAAAAGTACAACTTAAGGTCGATGTGGACATATAACAACTAAAGAAACGTATCTTAAGCCAAATAACACAATTGCGAGGAAAAAATAAAAGAGACAAGAGATTTGGTAACGCGGAAAACTCCAAAATGAGGGAAAAAACCACGGTCGACTCTGTGAGAGTCGACAGTGCACTATGGTCGCCAAACAGGGGCGATGTCCTTGTGTTTAGGGTGTCGATCGTACAGATGTGCGTCGTGTGTTTAAAGTAATAAGTGTTTCGAATGTTAAAACAATGTGCGTCGTGTGTTTAAACTATGTGTCGTGTGCTGATGTCGTGCGTCGAGAGCGATTCTTCTGAGAGCGATTTCTGTGTTTCAAGTTTTTTTCGAGTTCGAGTGTTTGTGTCTGTTGTTCGATGTCCCTTGAACTGAGGATTGAGCTTGGAATTTATAGTCTCCGGGCGCTTTAATTGGCTCATTAAATACTTCGATAAATGTCGTAACGGACGTCGTCTTTTGTGTTGTTAATGGCTGGTCTTGTAACCGCTGCCGATATTAAATGCGCTTTGATGATTGGCTTTGTAACCGCTGTCGAGTCTTTAATGTCATTAAGAGCTCGACCGTTATTGACCGTTGTACCATAATGGCTTGTAGACCTGCATTAAAAGAAACGACTGTCGACCATTGATAGTTAGTGTAATCGTAAGACCGTCTTAAGTTCTCGACGTCGGTCTTATGGAGCATACGTCCGTCACCAAAATACAAGACCATGTATATGACTATAGATGTCTTGTAAGACCTTATCTTAGTATAGGAATGGTCTTATAAAAATGTCGTGAGACTAGGATAAAAATGTCGTAAGACCACTAGGTCGTAAGACCAAGATGATGATGTCGTAGGACCAGAGCGATATAAGACCGACGACAGGGGACTATCGACGTAAGACCAACGAGTCGTAACTGGCGACACGTAACTGGCGACATAAGACTAGTGACGTAAGACTAGTGACTAGTGACGTGCGACATGTGGCTGGCGACAGGTGTGACATGCGATACGTGTAGAGCGATCATGAGATGTAAAGTCACTATCCTGAGTGACTATTGACACAGGATGTCGTTTAATAACCAACTATCGTATGTCGGGGATATGGCAATAATGGGTATTACCCTTGTCGATCGGGGGTATGACTTTTGTAGATATTAGGGTAATCAAGGTCCACGGGTCATGTCGAGGGAATTTCCCAAGTCGGTCGAGGGTGTGATTTTTTACACAAACAGGGCCAGGCTGTTGATTCTGCATGAAGGGGCCTGGTCCTGGATTTTGGACGAAGGGGACGGACCCAGGATTCTGACCAAAGGCAGCGGATCCAGGATTTTGACCGAATGGTCCTGGACCTGGATTCTGAACGAATGGTCTAGGACCATTCTTCGGTCCGAACGATCCATTCGGATTTTGATTTCTCAGTCGCGCGATTTCCTCAGCGGCCCTTCGACTTTGATCAGTAAGGACGTTGATTTGATTTCGGGCAGCTTCCAGCTCTTGATACATCTGGGCAATAAGCTGCTCTTGATTTCCATGGGCTGCCATTTTTCTGAAACAGAGAAAAAAGAGGAAACTCCAAGAAACCGTTAGTAAGACGCACGTTTGTCGAAGATTTCTCTAGATGGGGCCCCACGGTGGGCGCCAAACTGTTAATGCCAAAAATCGTCCAGAAGGATAACTTAAGGTTGATTGTGGAGCTTAACAACTAAAGAATAGGAATCTTGCGACAAACCGTGCGAGAAACACAAAAAATATAAAAGAGACAAAGATTTTGGTGACGTAGGAAAAACCTCAACGAGGAAAAAAATCGCGGATGACTTTAGGGGTCGTCGTTGCACTATGGTCGCCAAACAGGGGCGATATCCTTATGTTTCGGGTGTCGGGAGTACAATGATTACAATGCAAATGAAGTAAAGACTTGAAATGTAAAGTAACAAGTGTTTTGTCTGTGGAAAACAAGTGTGTCGTGTGAAAAACTATGCGTCGTGTGAATAAGTCGTGCGTTGTGAGCGATCAATTGAGAGAGAATTCTTTGCTTCGAATGTTCTTCTGGGTTCGGTTGTGATGATCCAAGATACATGAAATGATGCTCTAGCCTTTGCTTTTATAGTTTTCGAGCACCTTGAATGACTCCATAAAGTCTTCTTGATAACGGTCGTAACGGTCGCTGAATTCAATGCTCGTAATTGCCTTTGTCGGTTATGGTCGTTGGTCATTAATGATATTAATCCTGCATTACACACCAAAAATGTAACAGTAATATCACATGTTAGTCGGTCGAGGTCGTGAGGTATGTCACGTTGGTCGAGGTCGCGAGGTACTTTCGACTTCGACTTTGGTCAAAAGATTTTTTCATGCGATTTTTTCTCACAACTGACTTAAGCATCGGAGGGTCGTTGGTTAGCCAACAACCAACCCTTAACATCGTTTTACCGCAGAATCGCACGACAGCTTATCGCAGGATCGCACGACAGTAGTCATTAAGTCTACAATATGACTTTAAATTCATAAGGTCGCACGATATAAACGACCAAATCTATGATTTGATCATCCTTTACAGGGACATACGATTCAAATTAATCACACGACTTAGTCGTACGATTGTGAGGTCTAACGATCTCATGATCTAAGCCTCTTAACTTGGAAAATTTTCATACTCCGAATGTATGCTTTAGTCGCATGAGCTTATGTTTATACACACGATTTAAAAGTCTTATGGCTTACGTACCAGTTATTGTGTTACAATGAATGCCTTAGTCGCATGATTCCCAGATTCAATTTCATAATTGATATGGTATTTCTTTACCAAATATATAAAACGCAAGTTCAAACAAAAGTTCAAAGTTTCATTTACAAAACTGTCGGTTATATTCAAAAGAACTCGATTACCGACGGTCGAGTATACAAAGTTAAAATGGTTCGACCACCAACGGTCGAGACATGAAAAGACATAGCATTTCCTAAACCTAGAGAAAAGCGTCGATGGCAAGTTCTGTCCAAAAGTCTCGACCTTCGAAGCCCTGCCAATCTCGAAAAACTGATGCAAGGATCAAACGAGTATATTAGGAGTGGTCTTCCAACTCCTTACGCCTCGACATTCTGAGAATATGGCTCTAAAGATTAATGTTAAGGTTGGAGGAAGGAATATATCCTTCTCAATGATCGACCTCCACTCCAGCATTTCCTCTACCTTCACATATTCAATGAGAGGAAACAGAAGCATCTGCAAATTACAAAAGAAACATACTAAATGCTCAGCGAAAGAACTTCGATAACACAAGTTTTGAAAGAAAAACTTACAAAGAACGCCAGTTCGGCTAAACACAGTCCACTCTCTTCAACAGAGATTCTTCGGAAACGCTCCTTGAAAGATAAGAGCTGATATTTCCCCAGATGCGGAAGTGACTCTGTCCTAACGAGGACATAGTCAATCAGGAGGGTTGACGACAACGCAAAGTTGTTCGTCGCCATAAACTCTCCCTCATTCTCTCCCGTCTTTACACCCTTGCCCCTGGCGGCTGACGAAAGGGTCGACGAGGATGTAGAGAACATTGTCGCCAGTTGCGCAGTATAAAACATCGTCTCCAGTTGCGCAGTATGAAACCCCGTCGCCAGTTGCACAGTATGAAACTTCGTCGCCAGTTGCGCAGTATGAGACCTCATCGCCAGTTGTGCAGTATCAACAGATCCAATCCAATCACTGTATGTATCCAGCACATACCTCATCTTCCATTTGCGATCATCGACAGCAGTGTTCAAAACTAAGGTATAATCACCCTTAAGTCCTGAAAATAAACTATAACGACGATATTGATCGGTCGCGACTTTATACGCCACTCCCAGTGCGAGGTAAGTCGCTCGATGATCAGGATAACTCGCCAGAACTGGGGCATCGGTTGCCTCGGTGAAAGATCGAATTCATGCATGAACACTTCGACCAAAGGCGAATACGACCAGTGGAAGCCCATCTTAAACAGGTACTCATATATCACGGCATATCCATCAGGACACATCTCCGGTCGAACCTCGCCAACCTTGCTTATGGTAATACACACGAGAATCCTCGCTAGACTTCCAAAGTCGTCAAAATCTTGTTCATTTCTAATAGCACCTCTTGGCTTCGTCGACATTCAGCCGGTAAGCACGATCGTATGTCAGCAAAACGTCACGGCCTCGTTCCCCTTTTTAACTTCTCGTTCAGTTAAAGGCGAACCGGTCTAGTTCCATGACAACCAGGTAAGTCTCTCAACCCAGGTCACAGGTCTAAGCGTTCGACAAGCAAAATTTAAAACTCGAAATTGCCATCCTTCTTTCAAATTTTGGGGGCAAACTGTTTGGGCAAAAATTCACGTCGTACGACCACGACCAGAAAAAGTAAGACGCGCGTCATGAAAGACATTTTGGATTAATATAAGATCCCGACCAAGACCCGCAGAACGTTCGTCGTCCGTCGTAAAAGGTAAGTCGAGAGTTTCTTAGGACGTACGACCATAGCGACGCCCGTCCTGCATAACTGTCGCATCGAGCCATACGTCTTCGACCAAAACTAACTTTAACCATGACTGTTACGTTTTGTTAAGTGTTTAATGCAGGAGTTAAAGCTATTAAAGGAGCAACGGCTATATCCAACGCAAGCCGTTATCCGACGCAAGCTGTTACTCGTAATGGACGAAGACCATTATGGATAATCACTCTGACAACCGTTACAGACCGTTGCGACAATTAAAGTTGTTAATGAAGCAATCAATGAGCTAATCAAATCTCCCAAAGACTATAAAGCTAGAGTCGCATCCTCATTTCAGGGAGGGGGGAACATCGAACATCTAAGTAGAGAACATCTGGAGATCATCTGAAGGACATCTGCAGAGTAATCTACTACAATCATTCAAGATCAAGAACCACACTACGAACTCAGGAACACTCGAGGAAAAGCTCAAGTATCGCTCCCGACGCACGACAACAACCCTCGACCAGAAGTTCACACTTTGTATTTACACACGATAAACACCCGTTTTTACATTTAAACACTTGTACTTTACATTTCAAAGTATTTCCTTCATCTGTATTGTAATCATCGTACGATCCACACCAGTACCAAGGACATCGCCCCTGATTGGCGACCATAGTGCAGCGACGACATCCCCTGTCGTCCGCATGTTTTTTCCTCGTTTGAGGTTTTTCCTGCGTCATCAAATCGCACGTCTCGTCGAAAGATCCTTTCTTTAGTTGATTAAGTCCACATCGACCTTAAGTTATCCCTTTGGTGCGATTTTTGGCATTAACAGTCGCCTGCTTGGATTTGACAAGCATGTCTTCAATGTAGACCTCCATGGTGTCGCCAAGATGTTCTTTGAACATCTTGTTAACCAATCGCTGATAGGTCGAACCTGCATTTTTCAAACCGAAAGTCATAACTTTGTAACAATAGATGCCTTTGTCTGTCATGAAAGCAGTCTTCTCCTGATCTTCGTTGTGAATCAATATCTGGTTGTACCCAGAATAAGCATCCATGAATGTCAGGAGTTCATGTCATGCGGTCGCGTCGACCATAGCATCGATATGGGGTAGTGGGAATGGGTCTTTAGGACATGCCTTATTAAGGTCTGTGAAGTCAATACAGATGCGCCACTTCCCATTCATCTTTTGTACGACCACGACATTGGCTAACCAGTTGGGATACTTCACTTCTGTGATCTTCCCAGTCTTAAGCAAGTTGTCGACCTCATCGTTAATTACTTTGTTCCGCTCAAGGGCGAACTTTCGACGTTTTTGCTTTATTGGTTTAACGGATGGGTCGACGTTCAGCTTGTGGGATATGACATTGGGGTCTATGCCCACCATGTCTTCGTGCATCCAAGCAAAACAGTCAGCATGTTCCTGCAAAAAGGAAATTAGTTGACCCTTTATGACAGGATCTAATGATGCCCCTACGAAGACAATCTGATCAGGCTTATTCCGGTCCAAGATGACCTCTTCCAGACGATAGTCATTTGAGGACTCAGGTATATCCTGGATATGTAACCGCTGCGCCACAGGATCTGATTGGGCTGCCATTATTCTGGAAACAACAAAAACTTTGCGAGATCGTTAGAGCGATATATGCGTTGGCTTGAGATTTTCTCTAGATGGGGTCCCACGGATGGCGCCAAACTGTTTATGCCAAAAATCACCCAACAGGACAACTTAAGGTTGATGTGGACTTTAACAACTAAATAAATGGATCTCAAGACCAATCAACACAATCGTAAGGGAAAATAAATAAGACGAGAGAATTTGGTGATGCGGAAAACCCCAAAACGAGGGAAAAATTTGCGGTCAACTTGTGAGAATCGACGATGCACTATAGTCGCTAAACAGGGGCGAAAGTCCTTTTGTAACAGGTGTTTTGTGTACAACAGATTACAAATAAATGTAAAAATGAGCCTAATCGTGTGTAAAAGTCGTGTGTCGTGTGTAAATCGTGCGAAATAATCTACTGTCGTGCGTTTCGAAATGCTGTCGTGCGAAGGTTGCTTTAGCAATATTTGCTCGAATGCTTCGTAGACTACTGTGGTGTTTGCGATGTGTAATAGCTTGGGAACAGATGTCTTTTTTGGTTGTAGAGCAAGCCTTTATATAGCTTCCGCTGGTAATAAAGGTGCCTTAATGACTTGTTTCGTAACCACTGTCAGGTCTTTAATGCCATTAATAGCTCGTCCGTTACTGGCCGTTGCACCATGAATGCTCGTGGACCTGCATTAATGAACAAAAGAAATGGGTGTTGACTGTTAATGGTTAGTGTAGTCGTACGACCGTCTTACGTCTTGGACGTCGGTCGTACGGAACATACGACCATCAGAAAAATGTACGACCAAGAGTCCGTCCGTAAGTAACCTGTAAGACCTTATCTTAATACAAGAGTGGTCTTATAAAAATGTTCTTTGAGTTTTCTATCGTCAGTCGTGAGGTGTGATTTTTTACCCAAACAGCGACCATGGTCATACGACAGATAACTGCCTTGCTTTGCAGAAGGAGTTGGCATGGATCGTCCCCAAGGGTCATCTCCAAGGTTTGATTGATAAAGAATCGACGCCGGTTGATAATGTAAGACCATAATCCCCCGTCCATGAAAAAATTGTCAACTGTGTGACGGGTGGATCAGACGTCTGTGGTTTAACCTATTTGGCAGCCAAGCGGTACGCCAGTCAATCATCGGGAGAATACCTCATTCCTCGGTCATCCCGACCAAAGCAAGAATTAGAACTGGAGGCGATGCCAATAACGTCCGATCAGGACGACCTCCAGGAAAGCTGCCAGAAACATCACGACGGCTTGATTATCCAGCTCACTATTGGCAACTGCTCGACCAAAAGAGGATTGGTCGACGGAGGCAGTTCGGCTAATATCATTTTCCTAAGCACAATCAAAGCTATGGGAATCGATAAATCAGAGATCACCTGTCGATCGACGACTCTGATAGGATTCAATGGCGACTCTACCAACACTTTGGGAGAGATCATCCTCCCAGTATATGCTAAAGGGGTCAACAAGCAAACAAAGTTTAACGTTATCGACTGTTCGACAGCTTACAACGTTATACTTGGTCGACCGTGGATACACGACATGAAAGCGGTCCCCTCGACCTATCACCAGACGATCAAATTCCCGACGCCAGGAGGAGTACAAGAAATCCAAAGTGAACAGAAGATCGCCCGTGATTGCTACAAGGCGACGTTGAAACCTCAGAAAAAGGACATCTAGCAATTACACAAGCCTTGCATGGCAGTTGCATCGCTGATCCTAGATGATTTCATCGCTGATTTCAGTCCTGAACTAGATGAAACCCATACTGTGGCGACTACTTTCGACACGGCCTGACTAGTCCATGTCAACAGTTTTCCATACGCCAGAGAGGCAGGTCTTGGTGTCGTCTTAAAGTCCCCACTGGGGGGCAAAATGGTGTACATACGAATTCCAGTTTCTAGTTTCAAAGCTACTGATCGTAGGCATAAATATGGCTCATGACTTGGGGGCAGTCGGACTTCACGACAGAAGTGATTCTCTACTAGCCGACATTAAGAGATGCCACCAGGTACGTAACGCACGTCAACGACAATCAGGTATGATACACCAACCTTCTGAACCTTCACACACGTCATTAATCCCATGGCCCTTCATGAGGTGAGGAATGGACATCGTTGGTAAATTACCACCTGTCCCAGGGCAGAAAATTTTTCTGTTAGTCCTTACAGATTATTTTTCTATGTGGATAGAAGCAGCCGCCTACTCCCAAATTCGGGACAAAAAGGTCATCTCTTTTATCCAGACTAACCTTCTATGCAGATTCGGAATCTTTTCCGGAACTTTATGATACAATGGTCCACAGGTTATAAGTGATCGTACGTCTGAGATCATGATATCAAACCTCCAACCTCAACCCCACGTAGCTGGACCACAGTACATTTAAATAAGTATTTCTTTTCACATTTTACTTTCGATTTATTTCGACAAACGATTACTGACTTAAGCATCGGAGGGTCGTTGGTCAAACCAACGACCACCTCTGATCTTACATTGCAAGCTCATAGGATCGCACGAACGCCAGTCTTACAATTTATATCGTGAGAAACAAAGTCTCTAAGACTACAAAGTCACGACTAGCATGTCACGACCGATAAGTCATGACTCATACGTCATAAATAGAATCTTATGATTCATCTCATGGATCTTACGATCATAAACAGGCGCTTTTTAATCTGAGTTTCGGAGTCAAAGTCTTATGACTTGAATTCCATACTTAGAATATTTTTTCGGTCCAGTCGCTCGGTTATCTCTGAAGTTACGTGTACCAATGTCGTACAGATTTACATCCGTCTTACTACATTATACGCTCGTTCTTTAACTCTTGTTACCTCTCGTTTATTTTGTTCATTATGACAAAGAAAAATAACGTGATAGCATAACAAAAACTTACTTGTATTCATATGATCAAAAATTACAAGTAAAAGGGCACGACCAAATGCAGTCGCCCCATCGAAAGAAAAAACAAAAAGACAAAACTCAAGGCAGAGGAGGGTCTTGCTCCTTAGCGACCTCCTCGTTGCCAGTTACATCGACCTCATCGTCCGTTGAGTCCCCTTCTTCGAGCTTGTCCTCCTGGTCGAGTTCTTCCTCTTCCTCGAGTTGCTCCAAGAAAGTGGCGACTTCATCTTCGGCTCCGGCCATAGGGTTTAACCCCTGTAAATGGTGACGCATGATGGCTGCTCGGACCCTCAGACGGGTCAGAGCTTCAAATGATTGGAGTCGCTCCTCTAAGGACGCGATCTCCGCCTCTTTCGCCTCGACGAGCGACTAAGGTCCTTGACCTGTCTTTCGCTCTCGGCCAAGGAGCCCTTAGTCGCTCCTAACTCCGCCTCAGTCGCAGAGGACTTCTCAAGGGTCTCCCTTAGATGGCGCTGAAGGTCTTCCTTCGCATTCATCGACGCCGCATAGAAGTCTTGGGCTTCGTCGAGTCTCGCCGAAAGGCACTCGACCCTTTACATCGCCATCTTCTCCTGGAACGCCTGTAGTCGCACGAATAAACACAAATGTTAGAAAACAAACGACAAAAGTACATGAAACAGATGGGTCGTACGTACCTTAAAGGTCATCTTTGCGACGTGCGACCCCATCTCGCCGACAGTAGTCTCCTGAAGTCGCTCCTTGAAAGACGGCAGGAGGAATTTGTCCAAGTCGGGGAAGATCTTGTTGCTGTCCATGTCTTCCCCAGACATGAAGTTGGACGGCAGTATGAAGCTCATCGTCATTGTACCGGCGGATTCCTCTGTCATCTACCCTTTTCCCTTATCAACTAATGAGGGAGAAGGAGCGACCTCTCCAGTCACAGGAGGGGCCACACTCACCGGAGTCGCATCAATGACTCTTGGTGGTGTCTTCGTCTTCTCGGAAGTGGCGACCCTAGACGGATCACCACCCTTCGACGACGGTTCCCTCTGGAGAACCATCTTGGACTTCTTTACCCCCGACGATGGGGGTGGGGGAGCTTTACGTTTCAACTCCTTGGCCTGACGGGCCAGGAGGAGTTGAGCCTCCTTCTTCGACACGTCGTGAGTAGGCATATCGCCTGACCCACCTGCAAAATAAAATAGATACAATAAGAAGGGAAACGTATACGCAAAACATACGATATACCAGGTAAAACGTACGATAAATACCTGCTGCCTCCTCTTCCTCCTCTTCTCTCTATGTTTCCTCCACGACAGGGATCTCCGTCCCTCCAAGTAACTGGACTTCATCGTCCTCGTCTCTAAGACTCCGTTGGACTAAGAAAGATCTATCTTTCGGATTGTACATCCAGAATTTCTCAATCTTCGCCTCCATCTCCTGGGAAACGCTAACCTTAGGGAACGTGATGGCTGAAACAAAAAACTCACGATCAGCTAAAACGCACGACTTAGAAATAATACACGACAAGTGAAAAGAAAAAGTTATTGTTGGTGTTCCACCCAGCAATAACCTACGTCATGTCCTCCTCCAGGAGATCCAGATACTGCGTCTTGCCGAAGACATATCGAGCCTTCCACCCACGATCGTTCACCTGGGTGTTCAGCACACCAAAACCTGAGCTCCCCTGTACTTGGAGAACAGGTTGTACCGGTAGTAGTTGTCCACCTTAACCATGTGGGAGGCCAGAAGGTCCTCCGCTGTGAACGGAGTCATCCACTCACTGGTGATCCTATCGATCACACGAACGATTCGCCAAAATTGCGGTATCATTTGAGCAGGAGAAAAAGAAAACTTACTCAAAAACTCCCTGACCAGTGGGGAGAATGGCCACTTTAAACCCACTTTGAATGGGTATTCGTATAAGACGAAATGCCCATTCGAGCACTCGGACGGCCAGAACTGATCCCACGAATATATTTGTAGAGCCTTCGGGATGCCCGATAACGTCCGTAAAGCTGACAGGCCTTCTTGGCCACTGATGGTGCTCGCAGGTTCTATCGACATTGTAAAAATCAATGAAGAGATTGAACGAACTTTTTCGATTTATAGCAAACGCACAAAAAGGCAACTAAATCTTTCGAAAATCTCTCTCTAAAAATATCACAAACGTAAAAAAGGAAGTGATCTCCAGAATCAAGATATTTATAGCAATGTCGTCTCAGGTTGCCCCAGTGGATGGTCGACAGCTGTCCACCACCTTTTCGCATGCTTCATGCCGATGAACGACACATGTCCTCTAACGGCTCCACGCCTCTGACACATCATCGTGACATCACGACCTCTTCGTCTACTCTAGTCTGAATCGAACCAAGATGGTTGGGATTCGACCAGACTCTCTCCCCATGC
The DNA here is from genome assembly GCA_033807775.1 of Saussurea involucrata. Taxonomy (NCBI): domain Eukaryota; kingdom Viridiplantae; phylum Streptophyta; class Magnoliopsida; order Asterales; family Asteraceae; genus Saussurea; species Saussurea involucrata. The sequence goes on along the minus strand of CM066321.1, from coordinate 233,883,766 downwards.
GACACGTGTCAAAACACTTCGTCGAATTTAAAATTCGAATTTCACCCCTAAATTCAAATTTTGGGGGCAAACTGTTTGGGTAAAAAATCACACCTCACGATCGACGATAGATAACTCAGATAACATTTATATAAGACCACTCATGTGTTAAGATAAGGTCTTGCAGACTATTTACAAACGAACATTTGGTCGTACACTTTCCATGTTGGTCGTATGTTCCATACGACCGACGTCCAAGACTCAAGACGGTCGTACGATTACACTAACCGTTAACAGTCAACGTCCATTTCTTTTGTTCATTAATACAGGTCCACGAGCAATCATGGTACAACGGCCAGTAATGGACGAGTTCTTAAATGGCATTAAATATCCGACAACATTACAAAACAAGTCATCAAGGTGCATTTATTGCCGACGAAAGTTATATAAAGGCCTGCTCCACATCCGAAAAGGACATTTGTTACCAAGCTATTACACATCGAAACACATCTGAATTCAACACATCCGCACTCGTTTCTACATTTCTTACGCAATACAACAGTGATCAACGAAGCATTCGAACACACATCGCTAACGCAAATTTCGCACGATAGTAGTTCGAACCGCATGACAATAGCTTATTTCGCACGATTTACGCACGACGCACAACTTTTTCTTACGATTAAGTTTACTTTTTACCTTTATTGTAATCCGTTGTATACAAAAACACTTGTTACCAAAGGATTATCTCCTCTGTTTGGCGACCATAGTGCATCATCGACTCTCACAAGTCGACCGCGGTTTTTTCCCTCGTTTGGGTTTTCCGCATCACCAATTCTCCTGTCTTATTTACTTTTTATCGCGATTGTGTTGATTGGTCTTGAGATACCTTTCTTTAGTTGTTAAAAGTTCCACATCAACCTTAAGTTACCCTTTTGGGTGATTTTTGGCATTAACAGACGACACATGTCTTACAACGGCTCCACGCCTCTAACACGTCCCCATGATGTCATCGACCATTTTCGTCTCCTTGGTTCAAATCAAATCAAAACGGTTTGGCTTCGACTAGATCCTCTCCCCGCGCGACACTTGTCGTCTCAGCCATTCGAATTTAAAATTTGAATTTCACGCCTAAAATTCAAATTTTGGGGGCAAACTGTTTGGGTAAAAATCCACACCCCACGACCGACGATAAAAAATACATATGACATTTATGTAAGACCATTCTTGTATTAAGATAAGGTTTTGCAGATTATTTACAATCATTTATATCGTCGTATATTTCTATGAGAGTCGTAAGTTTCATACGACCGACACCCGAGACTCAAGACGGTCGTACGACCGTACTAACCGTTAACAGTCAACAACCGTTTCTTTGTCTCATTAATGTAGGTCTAAGAGCAATCATTGCACAACGGTCATAACGGACGAAGCTTTTAATGGCAGTTAAAGACCAAGGCAGCGGTTACAAACAAGTCATCAAGACACATCCAATGCTACCAAAAGCTATATAAAGGCCTGCTCCACAATTCCATAGATATGGGACATCTACGCATTCACAACTACTCTCATTTCTACATTTTCTACGCAATACAACAGTGATCATCAGAGCATTTGAACAAATATCGCTCATGCAAGTTCCGCACGACGAGCATTTCAATTTGCACGACAGCATTCTATTTCGCACGATTTACGCACGACACACGACATTAGCTTATGATTAAGTTTACTTTTATTCTTATTGTAGACTCGACACTTGTTACCAAAGGATTTCGCCCCTGTTTAGCGACCATAGTGCACTGTCGACTTCCCCAAGTCGGTCGCGGATTTTTCCCTTGTTTGGGTTTTCTTTATCATCAATTCTTCTGTCCTATTTACTTTTCGTTTTGAAATTGTGTTGTTTGTCCTAAGATCCTTTTCTTTTGTTGTTAATGCTCCACACCGACCTTAAGTTATCCATTGGGTGATTTTTGGCATTAACAGTGACTAGCGATAATAGCAATTTTTCCATACACGTATATCGCGTTTCTGCATCTAGCAAGGATTTACTAACGTAGTAAATCGGCAATTGTTGCCTGTCGTCCTCTCTAATTAAGACTGTGCTTACGGAGTGAGGACTTACGGCGAGGTACAATTGTAGGACCTCCTTGTCTTTTGGCTTCGAAAGCAAGGGTGGAGCTCCCATGTATTCTTTCAGTTTTTGTAGCGCTCGTTCATGATCGTCTGTCCAATCGAAGCGTTTGTTTTTTCTTAAGACGTTGTAAAACAGATGGAATTTATCGGACGACCGAGATATAAAACGATTCAGTACTGCCACACGACCCATGAATCGTTGGACCTCCTTGAAATTTCTGGGAGATTTGATACTGACCAGAGCTTTGATTTGATCAGGATTAGCCTCTATACCTCGTCATGTGACCATGTATCCCAGTAATTTCCCCGCGCTCACTCCGAAGGAACATTTCGTAGGATTCAGTTTCATCTGATACTCCTGGAGGATGTCGAAAGACTTTTTTAGGTGGTCGACCTGATCGATCGCTTGCCTGGATTTGACAAGCATGTCGTCGATGTAAACTTCCATCGTGTCGCCAAGGTGTTTTCTGAACATCTTGTTGACTAGTCTTTGGTACGTCGATCCTGCGTTTTTCAGGTCAAAAGGCATGACCTTATAACAGTAGATGCCTTTATCCATCATGAAGGCGGTTTTCTCTTGGTCGTCAGTATGCATTAGGATTTAGTTATATCCTGAGTAAGCATCCATGAACGTTAGGAGTTCATGTCATGTAGTTGCGTCGACCATAGCGTCGATATGGGGTAGTGGGAATGGATCCTTAGGACAGGCCTTATTAAGGTCTGTGAAATCGATACATACTCGCCACTTTCCATTCTTTTTTATACGACCACGACGTTGGCTAACCAATCGGGGTATTTCACCTCTCTGATCTTTCCGGTCTTGAGCAAGTTATCGACTTCATCGTTGACTACCTTGTTTCACTCAGGAGCGAATTTGCGGCGTTTTTGCTTTACAGGTTTGAACGATGGATCGACGCTCAACTTGTGGGAGATGATGTCGGGATTTATGCCAACCATATCTCCGTGCGTCCAAGCGAAACAATCAGCGTGTTCTTGTAGAAAGGAAACTAACTTTTCCTGTTTGATAGGATCTAGCGATGCCCCCACAAGGACGACTCAATCAGGCTTGTCCTGGTCTAAGACGACTTTTTCTAGAAGATAGTCATCAGTTGACCCAGGGGCGTCCTGGATCTGTAATTGCTAGATGTCTTTCTTCTGAGGTTTCAACGTCGCCTTGTAGCAATCACGGGCGGTTTTTTGTTTGCTTTTGATCTCCTGAACTCCCCATGGCGTAGGGAATTTGATAGTCTGATGGTCGGTGGAGGGGACCACTTTCATGTCGTGGATCCACGGTCGACCGAGAATGACGTTGTAAGCTGACGAACAGTCGATGACATTGAACTTTGTCTGCTTATTGACCCCTTTAGCGTACACTGGGAGGATGATTTCCCCAAGAGTGTTGGTCGAGTCTCCGTTGAATCCTATCAGAGTTGTCGAACGACGGGTGATCTCTGATTTGTCGATGCCCATTGCTTTGATGGTGCTCAGAAAGATGATATTAGTTGATTTGCCCCCGTCAACCAATACTCTTTTGGTCGAGCAGTTACCGATGGTAAGCTGGATAATCAGTACGTCGTGATGTTTCTACCAGCTTTCCTAGAGGTCGTCCTGGTCGAACGTTATGGGCATTGTCTCCAGTTCTAATTCTTGCTTCGGACGGGACGATCGGGGAATGGGATATTCGTCCGATGCTTGACTGGCGTGCCGCTTGGCTGCCGAATACGTTAAGCCACAGACGTCTGATCCTCCTGTCACGCAATTGACAACTTTTGAATGGACAGGGGATGTTGGTCTCACGTTGTCGACAGGTGCTGATTCTTTATCTATCAAACCTTGAAGGTGGCCCTTGGGAACTAGCCAGGCTATCTCCTTTTGTAATGCCAAGCAATTGTCTGTCGTATGACCGTGGTCGCTATGGAAGTCCCACCACTTGGTCTTATTTTTTTGGCATCATCTTTGTCGATCTTCTTGGACCACCGAATTGTCGACTGTATATTCCGGAGAGCTTCGACTAAATCTTTCGATGTTCCCTTAAATCCGTAAGAAGAGATCTTAGGATATTGAGGGAACTTTGGTGTAGGATCGTTCTTCTTCTTTTCGAATCGAACGTTCGATATTTGGTGCGTGGGCTCTGCTTTGACGTTCGTCTTGGACTTGAAATCGGGTTTCTTTACTCCAAGAGACTTCTTGTCGGTCGAATGCTTACGACGGAAAGCCATGTCGTCTTCTACCCTCATATAAGCCAATGTCCTGGCTCGGACGTCTTCAAAATTTTCGGGTGGATATTTCGTAAGATCGACGTATAAGGCCGAGCTGTCGTCGTCGAGATCTCGCTTGTAGGCATCGATTGCGGTTTTAATGTCGCAGTTTCGGATGCTAATCATTTCTGCATTGAACTGATTGAAATAACCGCGAATGGACTCCCCAGTCTTTTGTACGACGTAGTACAGGTCGCTGGTCTGCTTCTCCATCTTGCGACTACTGGCAAACTGTTGTGAAAACTGGTTGACCAACTCTGCGAAGTTGCTGATGGACTTGGGTTTGAGGTTGATCAACCATTGGAGAGAAGCACCTGTAAGGGTCGCACCAAAACTCTTGCACATGTATACTACTTGGTACTTATGTGGGATTGACACGGTCCACATCAATTGTTTATACTAGGTGTTAATGCCAAAAATCGCACCAAAGGGACAACTTAAGGTCTATGTGGACTTTAACAACTAAAGAAAAGAATCGTTCGACAAAAGCATGCGATAAAGATGAAAATATAATCGAGACAGGGAATTTGATGACGCGGGAAAAACCTTAACGAGGAAAAAACCTGCGGACGACAGTGGAAGTCGTCGCTGCACTATGGTCGCCAATCAGGGGCGATGTCCTTTGGTTTCGGGTGTTGATCGTACAGAGATTACAATACAAGTGAAGGAAAACTTCGAAATGTACAGTACAAGTGTTTTGAATGTAAGACAAGTATATGTCGTGTGTGAAAACAATGTGTCGAGTGTGTAGGTCATGCGTCGAGAGCGATCTTCCGTGAAGGACTCTTTTGCTTCGAAGGAGTGTTCTTCAGAGTTTGAGTGCTTGAGATTGTTGTTCGATGATACTGTCCTCTGTGTGTTGTTCGATGATACTGTTCTGTGTCTCTTCTGATGATTTGAGCTCTGAATTTATAGTCTTCGGGCACTTTAATTAACTCATTAAATGCGTCGATAATTGTTATAACGGACGTCGTCTTTAGTGCCGTTAATGATCTTCATCCGTTATAGCCGTTGTCCATCAATGATGTTGACTCCTGCATTAAACACTGAACAAATGTAACAGTTTATGTCATGCGTTAGTTGGTCGAGGTCGCATGGTTCTATGCGACGGTCGTGTGAAACGTACGACATCGAGGTCGAGTGTCGTGAGGCAAAAGACTTTCGATTTTATCTTTAAGCAGGAGATAAAGTACTATGATTTTACCTTCGTTACGGAAAAGAGAAGAAGTGTTTTCCTTACCTTGGTCATGGTCGTGATTGGTGAAATTATGCCCAAACAATTTGCCCCCAAAATTTGAAAGTAGGATGGCAAATTTGAATTTTAAATTTTGTCAGTCGGACGCATAAGATTATGACACGTGTCGAAAGTTACCTTGGTTGTTTTAGAACTGAATCGGTTCAATTCAAACTAGAGAGGGAAGTCAAAGAGAGGATAAAGTTACCGATGGTAAGCTGGATAATCAGTACGTCGTGATGTTTCTACCAGCTTTCCTAGAGGTCGTCCTGGTCGAACGTTATGGGCATTGTCTCCAGTTCTAATTCTTGCTTCGGACGGGACGATCGGGGAATGGGATATTCGTCCGATGCTTGACTGGCGTGCCGCTTGGCTGCCGAATACGTTAAGCCACAGACGTCTGATCCTCCTGTCACGCAATTGACAACTTTTGCATGGACAGGGGATGTTGGTCTCACGTTGTCGACAGGTGCTGATTCTTTATCTATCAAACCTTGAAGGTGGCCCTTGGGAACTAGCCAGGCTATCTCCTTTTGTAATGCCAAGCAATTGTCTGTCGTATGACCGTGGTCGCTATGGAAGTCCCACCACTTGGTCTTATTTTTTTGGCATCATCTTTGTCGATCTTCTTGGACCACCGAATTGTCGACTGTATATTCTGGAGAGCTTCGACTAAATCTTTCGATGTTCCCTTAAATCCGTAAGAAGAGATCTTAGGATATTGAGGGAACTTTGGTGTAGGATCGTTCTTCTTCTTTTCGAATCGAACGTTCGATATTTGGTGTGTGGGCTCTGCTTTGACGTTCGTCTTGGACTTGAAATCGGGTTTCTTTACTCCAAGAGACTTCTTGTCGGTCGAATGCTTACGACGGAAAGCCATGTCGTCTTCTACCCTCATATAAGCCAATGTCCTGGCTCGGACGTCTTCAAAATTTTCGGGTGGATATTTCGTAAGATCGACGTATAAGCCCGAGCTGTCGTCGTCGAGATCTCGCTTGTAGGCATCGATTGCGGTTTTAATGTCGCAGTTTCGGATGCTAATCATTTCTGCATTGAACTGATTGAAATAACCGCGAATGGACTCCCTGGTCTTTTGTACGACGTAGTACAGGTCGCTGGTCTGCTTCTCCATCTTGCGACTACTGGCAAACTGTTGTGAAAACTGGTTGACCAACTCTGCGAAGTTGCTGATGGACTTGGGTTTGAGGTTGATCAACCATTGGAGAGAAGCACCTGTAAGGGTCGCACCAACTCTTGCACATGTATACTTCTTGGTACTTATGTGGGATTGACACGGTCCACATCAATTGTTTATACTAGGTGTTAATGCCAAAAATCGCACCAAAGGGACAACTTAAGGTCTATGTGGACTTTAACAACTAAAGAAAAGAATCGTTCGACAAAAGCATGCAATAAAGATGAAAATATAATCGAGACAGGGAATTTGATGACGCGGGAAAAACCTTAACGAGGAAAAAACCTGCGGACGACAGTGGAAGTCGTCGCTGCACTATGGTCGCCAATCAGGGGCGATGTCCTTTGGTTTCGGGTGTTGATCGTACAGAGATTACAATACAAGTGAAGGAAAACTTCGAAATGTAAAGTACAAGTGTTTTGAATGTAAGACAAGTATATGTCGTGTGTGAAAACAATGTGTCGAGTGTGTAGGTCGTGCGTCGAGAGCGATCTTCCGTGAAGGACTCTTTTGCTTCGAAGGAGTGTTCTTCAGAGTTTGAGTGCTTGAGATTGTTGTTCGATGATACTGTCCTCTGTGTGTTGTTCGATGATACTGTTCTGTGTCTCTTCTGATGATTTGAGCTCTGAATTTATAGTCTTTGGGCACTTTAATTAACTCATTAAATGCGTCGATAATTGTTATAACGGACGTCGTCTTTAGTGCCGTTAATGATCTTCATCCGTTATAGCCGTTGTCCATCAATGATGTTGACTCCTGCATTAAACACTGAACAAATGTAACAGTTTATGTCATGCGTTAGTTGGTCGAGGTCGCATGGTTCTATGCGACGGTCGTGTGAAACGTACGACATCGAGGTCGAGTGTCGTGAGGCAAAAGACTTTCTATTTTATCTTTAAGCAGGAGATAAGGTACTATGATTTTACCTTCGTTACGGAAAAGAGAAGAAGCGTTTTCCTTACCTTGGTCATGGTCGTGATTGGTGAAATTATGCCCAAACAATTTGCCCCCAAAATTTGAAAGTAGGATGGCCAATTTGAATTTTAAATTTTGTCAGTCGGACGCATAAGATTATGACACGTGTCGAAAGTTACCTTGGTTGTTTTAGAACTGAATCGGTTCAATTCAAACTAGAGAGGGAAGTCAAAGAGAGGATAAAGTTACCGATGGTAAGCTGGATAATCAGTACGTCGTGATGTTTCTACCAGCTTTCCTAGAGGTCGTCCTGGTCGAACGTTATGGGCATTGTCTCCAGTTCTAATTCTTGCTTCGGACGGGACGATCGGGGAATGGGATATTCGTCCGATGCTTGACTGGCGTGCCGCTTGGCTGCCGAATACGTTAAGCCACAGACGTCTGATCCTCCTGTCACGCAATTGACAACTTTTTCATGGACAGGGGATGTTGGTCTCACGTTGTCGACAGGTGCTGATTCTTTATCTATCAAACCTTGAAGGTGGCCCTTGGGAACTAGCCAGGCTATCTCCTTTTGTAATGCCAAACAATTGTCTGTCGTATGACCGTGGTTGCTATGGAAGTCCCACCACTTGGTCTTATTTTTTTGGCATCATCTTTGTCGATCTTCTTGGACCACCGAATTGTCGACTGTATATTCTGGAGAGCTTCGACTAAATCTTTCGATGTTCCCTTAAATCCGTAAGAAGAGATCTTAGGATATTGAGGGAACTTTGGTGTAGGATCGTTCTTCTTCTTTTCGAATCGAACGTTCGATATTTGGTGTGTGGGCTCTGCTTTGACGTTCGTCTTGGACTTGAAATCGGGTTTCTTTACTCCAAGAGACTTCTTGTCGGTCGAATGCTTACGACGGAAAGCCATGTCGTCTTCTACCCTCATATAAGCCAATGTCCTGGCTCGGACGTCTTCAAAATTTTCGGGTGGATATTTCGTAAGATCGACGTATAAGCCCGAGCTGTCGTCGTCGAGATCTCGCTTGTAGGCATCGATTGCGGTTTTAATGTCGCAGTTTCGGATGCTAATCATTTCTGCATTGAACTGGTTGAAATAACCGCGAATGGACTCCCTGGTCTTTTGTACGACGTAGTACAGGTCGCTGGTCTGCTTCTCCATCTTGCGACTACTGGCAAACTGTTGTGAAAACTGGTTGACCAACTCTGCGAAGTTGCTGATGGACTTGGGTTTGAGGTTGATCAACCATTGGAGAGAAGCACCTGTAAGGGTCGCACCAAAACTCTTGCACATGTATACTTCTTGGTACTGATGTGGGATTGACACGGTCCACATCAATTGTTTATACTAGGTGTTAATGCAAAAAATCGCACCAAAGGGACAACTTAAGGTCTATGTGGACTTTAACAACTAAAGAAAAGAATCGTTCGACAAAAGCATGCGATAAAGATGAAAATATAATCGAGACAGGGAATTTGATGACGCGGGAAAAACCTTAACGAGGAAAAAACCTGCGGACGACAGTGGAAGTCGTCGCTGCACTATGGTCGCCAATCAGGGGCGATGTCCTTTGGTTTCGGGTGTTGATCGTACAGAGATTACAATACAAGTGAAGGAAAACTTCGAAATGTAAAGTACAAGTGTTTTGAATGTAAGACAAGTATATGTCGTGTGTGAAAACAATGTGTCGAGTGTGTAGGTCGTACGTCGAGTGTGTAGGTCGTACGTCGAGAGCGATCTTCCGTGAAGGACTCTTTTGCTTCGAAGGAGTGTTCTTCAGAGTTTGAGTGCTTGAGATTGTTGTTCGATGATACTGTCCTCCGTGTGTTGTTCGATAATACTGTTCTGTGTCTCTTCTGATGATTTGAGCTCTGAATTTATAGTCTTCGGGCACTTTAATTAACTCATTAAATGCGTCGATAATTGTTATAACGGACGTCGTCTTTAGTGCCGTTAATGATCTTCATCCGTTATAGCCGTTGTCCATCAATGATGTTGACTCCTGCATTAAACACTGAACAAATGTAACAGTTTATGTCATGCGTTAGTTGGTCGAGGTCGCATGGTTCTATGTGACGGTCGTGTGAAACGTACGACATCGAGGTCGAGTGTCGTGAGGCAAAAGACTTTCGATTTTATCTTTAAGCAGGAGATAAAGTACTATGATTTTACCTTCGTTACGGAAAAGAGAAGAAGCGTTTTCCTTACCTTGGTCATGGTCGTGATTGGTGAAATTATGCCCAAACAATTTGCCCCCAAAATTTGAAAGTAGGATGGCAAATTTGAATTTTAAATTTTGTCAGTCGGACGCATAAGATTATGACACGTGTCGAAAGTTACCTTGGTTGTTTTAGAACTGAATCGGTTCAATTCAAACTAGAGAGGGAAGTCAAAGAGAGGATAAAGTTACCGATGGTAAGCTGGATAATCAGTACGTCGTGATGTTTCTACCAGCTTTCCTAGAGGTCGTCCTGGTCGAACGTTATGGGCATTGTCTCCAGTTGTAATTCTTGCTTCGGACGGGACGAACGGGGAATGGGATATTCGTCCGATGCTTGACTGGCGTGCCGCTTGGCTGCCGAATACGTTAAGCCACAGACGTCTGATCCTCCTGTCACGCAATTGACAACTTTTGCATGGACAGGGGATGTTGGTCTCACGTTGTCGACAGGTGCTGATTCTTTATCTATCAAACCTTGAAGGTGGCCCTTGGGAACTAGCCAGGCTATCTCCTTTTGTAATGCCAAGCAATTGTCTGTCGTATGACCGTGGTCGCTATGGAAGTCCCACCACTTGGTCTTATTTTTTTGGCATCATCTTTGTCGATCTTCTTGGACCACCGAATTGTCGACTGTATATTCTGGAGAGCTTCGACTAAATCTTTCGATGTTCCCTTAAATCCGTAAGAAGAGATCTTAGGATATTGAGGGAACTTTGGTGTAGGATTGTTCTTCTTCTTTTCGAATCGAACGTTCGATATTTGGTGTGTGGGCTCTGCTTTGACGTTCGTCTTGGACTTGAAATCGGGTTTCTTTACTCCAAGAGACTTCTTGTCGGTCGAATGCTTACGACGGAAAGCCATGTCGTCTTCTACCCTCATATAAGCCAATGTCCTGGCTCGGACGTCTTCAAAATTTTTGGGTGGATATTTCGTAAGATCGACGTATAAGGCCGAGCTGTCGTCGTCGAGATCTCGCTTGTAGGCATCGATTGCGGTTTTAATGTCGCAGTTTCGGATGCTAATCATTTCTGCATTGAACTGATTGAAATAACCGCGAATGGACTCCCTGGTATTTTGTACGACGTAGTACAGGTCGCTGGTCTGCTTCTCCATCTTGCGACTACTGGCAAACTGTTGTGAAAACTGGTTGACCAACTCTGCGAAGTTGCTGATGGACTTGGGTTTGAGGTTGATCAACCATTGGAGAGAAGCACCTGTAAGGGTCGCACCAAAACTCTTGCACATGTATACTTCTTGGTACTTATGTGGGATTGACACGGTCCACATCAATTGTTTATACTAGGTGTTAATGCCAAAAATCGCACCAAAGGGACAACTTAAGGTCTATGTGGACTTTACCAACTAAAGAAAAGAATCGTTCGACAAAAGCATGCGATAAAGATGAAAATATAATCGAGACAGGGAATTTGATGACGCGGGAAAAACCTTAACGAGGAAAAAACCTGCGGACGACAGTGGAAGTCGTCGCTGCACTATGGTCGCCAATCAGGGGCGATGTCCTTTGGTTTCGGGTGTTGGTCGTACAGAGATTACAATACAAGTGAAGGAAAACTTCGAAATGTAAAGTACAAGTGTTTTGAATGTAAGACAAGTATATGTCGTGTGTGAAAACAATGTGTCGAGTGTGTAGGTCGTGCGTCGAGAGCGATCTTCCGTGAAGGACTCTTTTGCTTCGAAGGAGTGTTCTTCAGAGTTTGAGTGCTTGAGATTGTTGTTCGATGATACTGTCCTCTGTGTGTTGTTCGATGATACTGTTCTGTGTCTCTTCTGATGATTTGAGCTCTGAATTTATAGTCTTCGGGCACTTTAATTAACTCATTAAATGCGTCGATAATTGTTATAACGGACGTCGTCTTTAGTGCCGTTAATGATCTTCATCCGTTATAGCCGTTGTCCATCAATGATGTTGACTCCTGCATTAAACACTGAACAAATGTAACAGTTTATGTCATGCGTTAGTTGGTCGAGGTCGCATGGTTCTATGCGACGGTCGTGTGAAACGTACGACATCGAGGTCGAGTGTCGTGAGGCAAAAGACTTTCGATTTTATCTTTAAGCAGGAGATAAAGTACTATGATTTTACCTTCGTTACGGAAAAGAGAAGAACCGTTTTCCTTACCTTGGTCATGGTCGTGATTGGTGAAATTATGCCCAAACAATTTGCCCCCAAAATTTGAAAGTAGGATGGCAAATTTGAATTTTAAATTTTGTCAGTCGGACGCATAAGATTATGACACGTGTCGAAAGTTACCTTGGTTGTTTTAGAACTGAATCGGTTCAATTCAAACTAGAGAGGGAAGTCAAAGAGAGGATAAAGTTACCGATGGTAAGCTGGATAATCAGTACGTCGTGATGTTTCTACCAGCTTTCCTAGAGGTCGTCCTGGTCGAACGTTATGGGCATTGTCTCCAGTTCTAATTCTTGCTTCGGACGGGACGATCGGGGAATGGGATATTCGTCCGATGCTTGACTGGCGTGCCGCTTGGCTGCCGAATACGTTAAGCCACAAACGTCTGATCCTCCTATCACGCAATTGGCAACTTTTGCATGGACAGGGGATGTTGGTCTAACGTTGTCGACAGGTGCTGATTCTTTATCTATCAAACCTTGAAGGTGGCCCTTGGGAACTAGCCAGGCTATCTCCTTTTGTAATGCCAAGCAATTGTCTGTCGTATGACCGTGGTCGCTATGGAAGTCCCACCACTTGGTCTTATTTTTTTGGCATCATCTTTGTCGATCTTCTTGGACCACCGAATTGTCGACTGTATATTCTGGAGAGCTTCGACTAAATCTTTCGATGTTCCCTTAAATCCGTAAGAAGAGATCTTAGGATATTGAGGGAACTTTGGTGTAGGATCGTTCTTCTTCTTTTCGAATCGAACGTTCGATATTTGGTGCATGGGCTCTGCTTTGACGTTCGTCTTGGACTTGAAATCGGGTTTCTTTACTCCAAGAGACTTCTTGTCGGTCGAATGCTTACGACGGAAATCCATGTCGTCTTCTACCCTCATATAGGCCAATGTCCTGGCTCGGACGTCTTCAAAATTTTCGGGTGGATATTTCGTAAGATCGACGTATAAGCCCGAGCTGTCGTCGTCGAGATCTCGCTTGTAGGCATCGATTGCGGTTTTAATGTCGCAGTTTCGGATGCTAATCATTTCTGCATTGAACTGATTGAAATAACCGCGAATGGACTCCCTAGTCTTTTGTACGACGTAGTACAGGTCGCTGGTCTGCTTCTCCATCTTGCCACTACTGGCAAACTGTTGTGAAAACTGGTTGACCAACTCTGCGAAGTTGCTGATGGACTTGGGTTTGAGGTTGATCAACCATTGGAGAGAAGCACCTGTAAGGGTCGCACCAAAACTCTTGCACATGTATACTTCTTGGTACTTATGTGGGATTGACACGGTCCACATCAATTGTTTATACTAGGTGTTAATGCCAAAAATCGCACCAAAGGGACAACTTAAGGTCTATGTGGACTTTAACAACTAAAGAAAAGAATCGTTCGACAAAAGCATGCGATAAAGATGAAAATATAATCGAGACAGGGAATTTGATGACGCGGGAAAAACCTTAACGAGGAAAAAACCTGCGGACGATAGTGGAAGTCGTCGCTGCACTATGGTCGCCAATCAGGGGCGATGTCCTTTGGTTTCGGGTGTTGATCGTACAGAGATTACAATACAAGTGAAGGAAAACTTCGAAATGTAAAGTACAAGTGTTTTGAATGTAAGACAAGTATATGTCGTGTGTGAAAACAATGTGTCGAGTGTGTAGGTCGTGCGTCGAGAGCGATCTTCCGTGAAGGACTCTTTTGCTTCGAAGGAGTGTTCTTCAGAGTTTGAGTGCTTGAGATTGTTGTTCGATGATATTGTCCTCTGTGTGTTGTTCGATGATACTGTTCTGTGTCTCTTCTGATGATTTGAGCTCTGAATTTATAGTCTTCGGGCACTTTAATTAACTCATTAAATGCGTCGATAATTGTTATAACGGACGTCGTCTTTAGTGCCGTTAATGATCTTCATCCGTTATAGCCGTTGTCCATCAATGATGTTGACTCCTGCATTAAACACTGAACAAATGTAACAGTTTATGTCATGCGTTAGTTGGTCGAGGTCGCATGGTTCTATGCGACGGTCGTGTGAAATGTACGACATCGAGGTCGAGTGTCGTGAGGCAAAAGACTTTCGATTTTATCTTTAAGCAGGAGATAAAGTACTATGATTTTACCTTCGTTACGGAAAAGAGAAGAAGTGTTTTCCTTACCTTGGTCATGGTCGTGATTGGTGAAATTATGCCCAAACAATTTGCCCCCAAAATTTGAAAGTAGGATGGCAAATTTGAATTTTAAATTTTGTCAGTCGGACGCATAAGATTATGTCACGTGTCGAAAGTTACCTTGGTTGTTTTAGAACTGAATCGGTTCAATTCAAACTAGAGAGGGAAGTCAAAGAGAGGATAAAGTTACCGATGGTAAGCTGGATAATCAGTACGTCGTGATGTTTCTACCAGCTTTCCTAGAGGTCGTCCTGGTCGAACGTTATGGGCATTGTCTCCAGTTCTAATTCTTGCTTCGGACAGGACGATCGGGGAATGGGATATTCGTCCGATGCTTGACTGGCATGCCGCTTGGCTGCCGAATACGTTAAGCCACAGACGTCTGATCCTCCTGTCACGCAATTGACAACTTTTGCATGGACAGGGGATGTTGGTCTCACGTTGTCGACAGGTGCTGATTCTTTATCTATCAAACCTTGAAGGTGGCCCTTGGGAACTAGCCAGGCTATCTCCTTTTGTAATGCCAAGCAATTGTCTGTCGTATGACCGTGGTCGCTATGGAAGTCCCACCACTTGGTCTTATTTTTTTGGCATCATCTTTGTCGATCTTCTTGGACCACCAAATTGTCGACTGTATATTCTGGAGAGCTTCGACTAAATCTTTCGATGTTCCCTTAAATCCGTAAGAAGAGATCTTAGGATATTGAGGGAACTTTGGTGTAGGATCGTTCTTCTTCTTTTCGAATCGAACGTTCGATATTTGGTGTGTGGGCTCTGCTTTGACGTTCGTCTTGGACTTGAAATCGGGTTTCTTTACTCCAAGAGACTTCTTGTCGGTCGAATGCTTACGACGGAAAGCCATGTCGTCTTCTACCCTCATATAAGCCAATGTCCTGGCTCGGACGTCTTCAAAATTTTCGGGTGGATATTTCGTAAGATCGACGTATAAGCCCGAGCTGTCGTCGTCGAGATCTCGCTTGTAGGCATCGATTGCGGTTTTAATGTCGCAGTTTCGGATGCTAATCATTTCTGCATTGAACTGATTGAAATAACCGCGAATGGACTCCCTGGTCTTTTGTACGACGTAGTACATGTCGCTGGTCTGCTTCTCCATCTTGCGACTACTGGCAAACTGTTGTGAAAACTGGTTGACCAACTCTGCGAAGTTGCTGATGGACTTGGGTTTGAGGTTGATCAACCATTGGAGAGAAGCACCTGTAAGGGTCGCACCAAAACTCTTGCACATGTATACTTCTTGGTACTTATGTGGGATTGACACGGTCCACATCAATTGTTTATACTAGGTGTTAATGCAAAAAATCGCACCAAAGGGACAACTTAAGGTCTATGTGGACTTTAACAACTAAAGAAAAGAATCGTTCGACAAAAGCATGCGATAAAGATGAAAATATAATCGAGACAGGGAATTTGATGACGCGGGAAAAACCTTAACGAGGAAAAAACCTGCGGACGACAGTGGAAATCGTCGTTGCACTATGGTCGCCAATCAGGGGCGATGTCCTTTGGTTTCGGGTGTTGATCATATAGAGATTACAATACAAGTGAAGGAAAACTTCGAAATGTAAAGTACAAGTGTTTTGAATGTAAGACAAGTATATGTCGTGTGTGAAAACAATGTGTCGAGTGTATAGGTCGTGCGTCGAGAGCGATCTTCCGTGAAGGACTCTTTTGCTTCGAAGGAGTGTTCTTCAGAGTTTGAGTGCTTGAGATTGTTGTTCGATGATACTGTCCTCTGTGTGTTGTTCGATGATACTGTTCTGTGTCTCTTCTGATGATTTGAGCTCTGAATTTATAGTCTTCGGGCACTTTAATTAACTCATTAAATGCGTCGATAATTGTTATAACGGACGTCGTCTTTAGTGCCGTTAATGATCTTCATCCGTTATAGCCGTTGTCCATCAATGATGTTGACTCCTGCATTAAACACTGAACAAATGTAACAGTTTATGTCATGCGTTAGTTGGTCGAGGTCGCATGGTTCTATGCGACGGTCGTGTGAAACGTACAACATCGAGGTCGAGTGTCGTGAGGCAAAAGACTTTCGATTTTATCTTTAAGCAGGAGATAAAGTACTATGATTTTACCTTCGTTACGGAAAAGAGAAGAAGCGTTTTCCTTACCTTGGTCATGGTCGTGATTGGTGAAATTATGCCCAAACAATTTGCCCCCAAAATTTGAAAGTAGGATGGCAAATTTGAATTTTAAATTTTGTCAGTCGGACGCATAAGATTATGACACGTGTCGAAAGTTACCTTGGTTGTTTTAGAACTGAATCGGTTCAATTCAAACTAGAGAGGGAAGTCAAAGAGAGGATAAAGTCGTGACGTCATGCCGACGCACGATGGTGCTTAGCAGCTATCATGGCTAGGTGTCAGCGATCCGCGTGGCTATACGAAAAGACGAGGACGCGTGTTGATCATCTAAGGGACTCGATCTGACGCGATTTCTTGCATAAATAGAGACCTCAATGGGTCTATTCTGGTTTACGATTTTGAAGAGTCTTAAGAAAAGATTTCCCCTCGATCTTCTTGCTGTTCTTTGCCCGATCATTACTAATCCTGCGAGAATCTGCGACTCAGTTAGGATTTTCGAGGTCTTAGAGCGCTTATATATAAGGTACGATTTCTTCGATTTCTCCAATCTGTTTTAGAGATGTCGATGGACCCTGAGAGCAATATTCAAGAACAGTCGGATCTTGATGACCTTAGGAGGTTAGCTAAACACCCTGCGTAGGTCGAATTAATTCGCGCAGGTTAGATTCGATCGAACGAATGTCCTGAGGGCTATATCGTGATATACGAATATCCCTTTAAGATAGGCTTTGAATGGCCCTATTCACCTCTAGCTAAGGCTTTTATGCTAGAATTTGACTTAGCACTGGGCCAATTAATGCCCTAGTTTTGGCGAGTGGTACAAGTGATCGAGCGTGTCACTAAAAGTTGGGAGTCTCCCATGAATGTGCGCGACCTCCTTTTGGCTTATCAAGCCAACAAGGACGGATGTCATCGATGTAGTTTGTACTCTAGACTTAAAGGTGATCGTGCTCTGGTCCTCAAGACCGTTGTAAACGATCGTGGGTGGAAGACTCGGTACGCATTTGTACGTATGTCGACCCTTGACTCTGAGAGTGATTGGATTAGGGCTAGCTGGAATACATCGGGTGAGCTTTATACTTTTTTGTCGTCTGTCGTCCGCGTTTCTTGTTTGGTTTTTAACTTTGTTTTTTATATGTCGACAACCATAAAGTTCGAGGACGTAAAGCCTTATGCCAACTCTCAGGTGAAGATTGACACTTTCTTAGAGTTTAACGCCGAGGAACGGTCGTTTGTCGTACGACAATTGGTAGATGACGAATATTTGGTATTCTTAGGAGAAAATCAGGGGAAAAGTCGCGAGGAAAGAGAAGAAAGAGAGATGACTGGTAAGTGTCCCCTCTTGACTTCTTCCGCTTAACCTGGACTTTATTATTTTATACCTCCTTCTTTCCTGGTTTCCAGGAGAATCACAACCCAAAGTGCCGATCGTCCCTGCTAAAAGAGCGGTTGAGCTTGAGCTTGCCCGCAAGGGTAAGGAAAATAGGTTAAAGAGATTATCCGCTGGTCTGGAGGTTCCGAGGAAGACGAGGACGACGATCCCGAGGGAACCATCTTTGGGGTTTCACGACTCATCTAAAGTCGTTACGCCTGAGAAGGCGAAGGTCGCATCGCCAAAGAAGTCGTCTTCCGATGCGATTGCTGCGACACCAATTAGTTCTGCGCCTCCGGCGGAAACAGCGAACTCCCCGTCAGCCACGTCGAATCCTTCGTCGGCCGGAAGGGCAAGGATCAGGCGACGGGAGGGGCCAAGGTCACGACGGTCAATTTCACATTGCCGTCGGACTTTATGGTCAGTAGTGTCCTAGACGGGACAAACCTATTTCCTCATCTGGGGAAATATCTGCTCCCTTCTTTCAGGGAGCGTTTCGTGGGATTTCCTATCGAGGAGACGGGGGCTCATGTCGTCGGGCTGGCATTCATGGTAAGTCTTTCTTTCAAGACTTAGTTTGTTTGTCGTTGTTTCGTTGTCATCGTCATTGTTCGTTGTCGTACGTATACTAACAATGTTTGTTTTATGATTTTGTAGGCATTCCAGGCTTCCCTGGCTTTGCGGGGAGAGACGATAAAGATGAAGGATCTAATGTCTGCTGCACATGAAAGAGAGAACGCGGCGTCGGATAGGGCGAAGGTTGTTGCGGAACGCGAAGAGGTTCTATTAAAACGTCTCGATGACGCCCGGAAACACTTAGAGGTCCTCGGTCGTGCGAAGGATGGTGTCAATCATCGTCTGACGCAGTCCTTATCCATGATTGCCGACCAAAGGGTGGAGATAGAGAAGATTAAAGAATCCCTGGCTGCAGTTACAAAGGAAGCTGAGGATTCTAGGTCCAGGGTAGAGGGTCTGGAAAAAGAGGTGCAAGCTGCTAAGTATGAGGGTAAGTCCGTTTTTTCCATAGCTCGCCTGACTGCTAGGGCAGCGATTATGAGGCGACATCTATCGGGGAAGGACCCTCTTGCTTAGGCGTCGGAAGAGCTCAACATTTACTTGAAGGGCGTCGGGACGATGAGAGACCTTGACTCGGATGACGAGAAGGACATCGAGGAGGAGGTGGTAGACGAAGGTCTTCAGGGCGGGACCCCAGGCAAGGATGTGACTGACGCTCCTCCTCAAGTTTAGGAATTTTATTATTTTTGTTTTTACTGATCGACCGTTGGTGGTCGAAATGTAATTGACAGTTTATTCGGTGAATGAAACTTGGGTTTCTCTTGAACTTGTATTTTATATATTTGGCAAACAAATATCACATCGACTGTCAAATTCATAAGGTACAAGGAATCATGCGACTTAGGCATCTATTGTAATGCGACAACTTAGAATGTAAGAAATAATACTTTTGAGTCGTACACACAATCAAAGGAACGTGCGATCAAAGCAGACATTCAAGGTGTGAAATTCTTCTAAGATAAGAAATTTAGAAGGTAAAGTCGTTTAGACTTTGCGGTCGTACGACTAAGTCGTGCGACGGACTTGAATCGTGTGCCCCTGTGGAGGGATGATCAGGTCGTAGATCTGACCATTTACATCGTGCGACTTAGAGTCGTTTGATTATTGGCGTGCGATTCTGCGATTCTGCAAAAAAACAATGTTATAGGTTGGTCGTTGGCTAACCAACGACCCTCCGATGCTTAAGTCAGTAATCGTCGTGGAGAAAAATCGTATGAAAGAAGAAAAAGAAATTAGGAAACGTACCTTCTTAGACTCTTCTTTAATTAACGGGGTATTTGCCCCCGTCATTTATTATCCTATTCTTTCTAGGAGAGGATAGGTTTTAAATGACGGATTGACACAGAGATCTTGGGAAATACCATCTATGTCTGCATTGACTGTGTTTTCGAGCGACAGGGCCAGATGGTCGTTTTATTCCTGTAGAAAAGGCATAAGTTTGTTTTTATGGATAGAAGGACAAACTGGTCGAGACCTTACGATTGTGCCGCATCTGCTAGACGATTTACTTTCGCGGCTTCAGAGTGGATTTATAGCAGTCACGAGCGACTTTCGGCTCACTCTTGATTTCCTAGATTCCCCACGGCGTAGGGAACTTCAGTGTCTGATGATACGTCGAGGGAACGGCTTTCATTTCATGAATCCAAGGTCGGCCTAAGATGATGTTATAGGCCGAAGAGCAGTCGATGACGCTGAACTTGGTCTGCTTGTTGATCCCTCCGGCGTAGACTGGAAAGATGATATCCCCATAGGTACTCGTTGCTTCTCCATTGAAATCAACCAAAGTCGTCGAACGTCGGGTGATTTCCGAACGGTCGATTCCCATGGCCTTGATGGTGTCAAAGAAAATGACGTTCGTTGAACTGCCCCCATCGACCAAGACTCGTCGAGTTAAACAATTACCAACCGTGAGTTGAATGATCAACCAGTCATGATGTTTCTGGTATGAGTCACCGAGGTCGTCTTGGTCGAATACGATCTTCATAGCTTCCAACTCCATATCTCCTTTAGGCCTTGATGAACGCGGGATAGGTTCATCGTCAGGTGCTTGACTGGCGTGACGCTTGGCTGCGGAATACGTCAGACCACATACGTCGGAACCACCAGTGATACAATTGACGACTTTCGCATGCTCGGGGGTTGGCGGTCGAACGTCGTTAGCTGGGGTAACGACGTCGTCGATGATGTCTTTTAGATTGCCCTTCGGGACGTGATACGCCAACTCCTTTTTGAGAGCTATGCAATCATCTGTCGCGTGACCATGGTCGACATAAAAGTCGCACCATTTAGATTTATCTTTCTTAGCGTCGTCCTGATCGGACTTCTTTGGCCATCGAATAGTCGCCTGGGCGGTCTTCAGAGCTTCGACCAAATCTTTAGTGGACCCTTTAAATCGATAAGAAGATATCTTGGGGTACTGAGAAAACTTGGTCGCGGTCTTAGTCTCTGCTTTCGTCTTGAATCGGACGTTCGAGATCTGGCGCGCGGGCTCTATTTTGGAAATTGCTTTTGTCTTGAACTCGGGCTTTTTCACACCTAACGACCTTTTGTCGTCGGTATGCTTGCGACGAAAGGCAGCGTCGTCCTCTACCCTCATATACGCTAGGGTTCGAGCTCGGACGTCTTCGAAATTCTCCAGAGGATACTTAGTCAGGTCAATGTATAAACCTGAACTGTCGTCCAGACCGCGCTTATAGGCTTCGATCGCGGTCTTGACGTCACAATTGCGAACATTGATTATCTCCGCATTGAATCTATTGAAATAACTTCGAATAGACTCATTGGTCTTCTGCACGACGTAATATAGGTCACTGGTCTGCTTCTCCATCTTGCGACTGCTGGCGAATTGCTGGGAGAATTGATTGACCAATTCAGCGAATGACCCGATGGACTTGGGTTTGAGATTGATCAACCATTGGAGAGCAGGACCAGTGAGAGTTGTACCGAAGCTCTTGCACATACAGACTTCCTGGTATATGTGTGGGATTGAGATCGTCCACATGAGCTGCTTATACTGTGTGACGTGCTCTGTCGGATCGGTCACTCCTGAGTACTTGGGTGTGAAGACGGGGACATTGTATTTCTTTGGGACCTCAACGGTCGCTATCTCATCGACGAAGGGCGACGCCTGATATCCTGATCGAGGCTCGACGTCGACTGGCACGGCTGCCCCAGGTAGCTTGGCAAGCAAAGATAGGACACGCTCGTTCTGATCTTCTAGCATTTTCAATGGCTGGGCGACGGGGTCATTGGGGTCGAGATTTTCCCCTGCTTGCGGATTGACTCCTGAACTGGTGCCATTGCCATGCGACGAGCCATTGGCGTCTCCGTTGAAAGGAACAAAATACGGCTGCGACCTATTCTGAAACGGCTGCGACCCATTCTGAAACGGCTGCGATCCATTCGGAAATGGCTGCGATCCATTCTGCATGGGTGGTGGCCTTATATGCTGAGGAGGAACTGTCCCGAACTGGGGATTTGGGTTGAAGGCCCCGGCTGCTGGCTTTGTATGAACGGACCTGGATGCTGATTCTGAGCGAACGGACCCGGATGCTGACTCTGAGCGAACGGACCCGGATGCTGACTCTGAGCGAACGGACCCAACCCTGGACCTGGATTATGCGCGAATGGTCGAGGACCGTTCTGTCCGAACGATCCTTGGCCTGGATTCTGAACGAATGGCCTAGGACAATTCTGAGGTCCAGAAGAATTCCTTAATCGTGCGATCTCCTCAGCTGCTCTGCGACTTTGCTCTGCCATGGCGTTGATTTGATATCGAGCGACTTCAAGCTCCTGGTACATCTGGGCAATGACATGCTGCTGATTTCCAGGGGCTGCCATTTTCCTGCAATAGAGAACAAAGAAAACTCCAAGAAACCGTTAGCAAGACGCACGTTCGTCGAAGATTTTCTCTAGATGACGTCCCACGGATGGCGCCAAACTGTTAATGCCAAAAATCGCACCAAAGGGACAACTTAAGGTCGATGTGGACTTTAACAATTAAAGAAAAGAATCGTTCGACAAAGCATGCGATAAAGATGAAAATATAATCGAGACATGGAATTTGATGACGCAGGAAAAACCTCAACGAGGAAAAAACCTGCGGACGACAGTGGAAGTCGTCGTTGCACTATGGTCGCCAATCAGGGGCGATGTCCTTTGGTTTTGGGTGTCGATCGTACAGAGATTACAATACAAGTGAAGGAAAACTTCGAAATGTAAAGTACAATTGTTTTGAATGTAAGACAAGTGTATGTCGTGTGTGAAAACAATGTGTCGAGTGTGTAGGTCGTACGTCGATAGCGATCTTCCGTGAAGGACTCTTTTGCTTCGAAGGAGTGTTCTTCAGAGTTTGAGTGCTTGAGATTGTTGTTCGATGATACTGTCCTCTGTGTGTTGTTCGATGATACTGTTCTGTGTCTCTTCTGATGATTTGACCTCTGAATTTATAGTCTTCAGGCACTTTAATTAGCTTATTAAATGTGTCGATAATTGTTATAACGGACGTCGTCTTTAGTGCCGTTAATGATCTTCATCCGTTATAGACGTTGTCCATCAATGATGTTGACTCCTGCATTAAACACTGAACAAACGTAACAGTTTATGTCATGCGTTAGTTGGTCAAGGTCGCATGGTTCTATGCGACGGTCGTGTGAAAGGTACGACGTCGAGGTCGAGTGTCGTGAGGCAAAAGACTTTCGATTTTATCTTTAATCAGGAGATAAAGTACTATGATTTTACCTTCGTTACGGAAAAGAGAAGAAGCGTTTTCCTTACCTTGGTCGTGGTCATTATTGGTGAAATTTTGCCCAAACACTAGGCGATGTGCTCCGTTGGGTCTGTTATTCCTGAATACTTGGGCGTAAAAGCAGAAATATTGTATTTCTTTGGGACATTGAAGGTTGCAATTTCGTCGATGAAAGGTGATGATTGGAATCCTGAGCGGGGCTCGACGTCGACAAGAACAGCAGCACTAGGCAATTTCGAGAGTAAAGATAACATCTTTTCATTCTGATCCTCCAAGAGCCTCAAGCGTCGGGCGACTGGATCGTCCACAGCAGTTGGAGGAATAACTCCCGAATCCTGAGACGTCATGCCGACCGTCGTATGAAAACCGTTCCCGTACGACGAATTGTTAGCTTCTCCGTTGAAGGGGAAATTCATGGGAATCGTCATCGTTGGTTGCGGGACTGTCAGGATATGATAAGGCACGGCTCCATTGTACAATTGATAAGTGCGATTTTTATATATTTTTACGTCAAATATTCCTTAAAATTAGCGTCAATGAGATGACTAAAATGCCCCTATTAATTTATGTTTTACTATTTTGTTATTTGTAAATAAAAAGTGAAAAGAAAAAAAATATATATAATAGTTTTTACAATTAAGTTGTGTGTGTGTTATAATTAAAGAAAAGAAAAAAAAATATTTACAATGTGCTTTTAGTTCTTGTGGTGTCGTGAGATACAAAAGAAAAAATAATATATAGATTAAATGTGTGGTCCATGTATTTTGTTTGCAGCCCAATCCAAAAGCAACAAATATTTAGAAAAAGAAAAGAGGCCCACAGCCCAGCCGTGAACACCAACCACCAGCCCAGGAAAAGAAAAAAAAAAGAGAACGCAGCGTCTTCTTCGATCGGCAACGCAGCAGCAACCGGCGCCCATTCCGGCGCGCCTTCACCGGCGCCGAACTCGCGCCATCCACTGTCCAATGCTCGGCGCCCATTCCGGCGCGACTGAACCAGCACCAAACTCGCGCCAGCTTCTGTTCGGGTGTCGGCGCCCCTTTTCGCGCGACCAAACTCGCGCCGCCACTCGCGCCCGGCTAATTTCAGGCCCAAAATCGTGGGTTTATGTTTCTGGAGCGGTTTTCACATCTTTCTCGTATAAATATGACTTGGAACCGTCATTTCAAAGGGGGAATCATTCAGAACTCATTTTTTTGGAGAAGAAGGCAGCAAGAGAAGTGGATTGGGAGCAATCTCTCATCAATTTCTTCATCAATTGATCATAGATTTTTGGTAATTTCTTACAATTAGGGTTTATAGATTTCACTTAGCCATGTGTGGCTAAGTTCTCTTTTTCCAACAATGGATTATCTCTAGATTTTTATTGTGTTTGCTTTGAGATTTCTTGGTAATTTTAGTGGGATGATTTTATTTGCTTGAATTCTTTTTGAACGTCAATTTCGTGGGAATTGTTAATTAAAGTGATCGATTAATTACATTTCTCATGAATGTTTGTTATTTGAAATCTTAAAATCCGTAATTGTTTTGGGATTTTGAAACCTTTTTATGAAGGATTTCAGTCTAAGGACATTGATGTTATGGCTCTTGAGCCACCGCCCATGGTTGGTTAGTTTGGATAGCGTCTAGCCAAAGACGTTAAAGAAAGGCGCTGCATGGGAGGCAACCCATGAATTTCCGTTCATTTGCCTTTTATTGATTTTCGTATTTGCTTTATGTTCGTGAGAATTCTCCTCTTTCACTCTTGTTTCTCCCTTGGCTATTTTCAGGATTCACCCCAGAGTTTGGAGCTAAATGGGCGCATCCACCTTTACGGACCAATACATTGGAGGACTATTCACCAAATCAGGGGAGTTTACTGTTCCCCCTCGTACTTTTATTGCTTTAAATGTCCTTTGCTTAATTGCATACATTGAGGACAATGTATGGTCTAAGTGTGGGGGTGGGATGTCATTTTGAGTTGCATGAGTTGGGCATGAGTTGGGTAGATAAGTGTTTTTAGGGGTATTTTAGGGGTAAATTTTTGCAAATTTTTTTTTGCGAAGTGCTGTGCTTAAATGTGGATTTTGTCCGTCTTGATGATGTGTTAGCATGTTTTTATGAGCTTAAATGTTGATGATAATGAGATTGAACACATGTATAGCATGATTGAACTTGATTGATAGCACTTAGAGTCAATTGGTGGTACATTGCCGGTTGAAGTTAGACCTTTGCTAATCTCTTGAACTAACTTTAATACCGTGAGACTTTGAGCCTATTAGACTAAACATTTTAAATTAGTCTCGAATTCATTTCTTGTGTGATTATGTCATGCATAGATGTGTATCTCTAGAACTTGATTTGTCTCTCCTTAAGATTACATGATATTTACATGCTAATAAATATGATAAAGGCCATCATTTCCTCATTTTTTATTTTAGCCAATTAGCCTTAAGCCTACCTTTATGTTATTATTACCCTTTTGTGCACCACTTTGAGCCTTAGCCTATGTATTTTGCCACCCACATTATAAACCAAACCAAACACGACTCACCCGACCAACCACCAATGGAGTGTTTCGGTATCCCTATGTGCTTGAAAGTACAACATATATGTTGGGAAAGAAAAAAAAAGAGAAAGAGAGAAATCAAAAAGAAAAGTCAAAGAAAAGTCAAAGAAAAAAATTGTGTCGTCAATAAATAAATAAAATAAGACGACGAAAAGTGATGATATGATTGATTATACACATTTCATCTTTATTCCTTATCATCATCCAAAGGGAATTGTGCTTCAATTGATAGATATGAAGCCCTTTGAGGAAATAAAGTTCCATGTTTGAAGAATCGATTTCTCCATTGGTGTAAGGTCTTTAGTCACTTTTTTCCAAATATATCCCTACCTTACCCAAAGCCTTATTTTACATTACACCCGAAAAGCCCTTTTGATTTATATGCATGTAATTTATCCGAGTAGTGGAGAGTGAGAGACTTTTCAAGAATATGGTAGGTATATGCTAGTGTAGAGACGTTTTGAGCGATACACTTTGAACCTAAGAGTGAATTGAGTGTTGTTCTAAATATCCTATTCGTGAGAGTTCTTGAGATTAGCTTACGTCTATGTTAATTGGTATGTGCTATATTTGATGCTAACTTGCAAATCTCGAGTTCATGATGTGCTATATGTGTTAACACTCTCGTTTGATTCGTTCCGATCACTACATGCTACCTTAATTCATTGTCGGGACGGACAAAGGTTTAAGTGTGGGGGAATTTGATAAGTGCGATTTTTATATATTTTTACGTCAAATATTCCCTAAAATTAGCGTCAATGAGATGACTAAAATGCCCCTATTAATTTATGTTTTACTATTTTGTTATTTGTAAATAAAAAGTGAAAAGAAAAAAAATATATATATATAATAGTTTTTACAATTAAGTTGTGTGTGTGTTATAATTAAAGAAAAGAAAAAAAATATTTACAATGTGCTTTTAGTTCTTGTGGTGTCGTGAGATACAAAAGAAAAAATAATATATAGATTAAATGTGTGGTCCATGTATTTTGTTTGCCGCCCAATCCAAAAGCAACAAATATTTAGAAAAAAGAAAAGAGGCCCACAGCTCAGCCGTGAGCACCAACCACCAGCCCAGGAAAAGAAAAAAAAAGAGAACGCAGCGTCTTCTTCGATCGGCAACGCAGCAGCAACCGGTGCCCATTCCGGCGCGCCTTCACCGGCGCCGAACTCGCGCCATCCACTGTCCAATGCTCGGCGCCCATTCCGGCGCGACTGAACCAGCACCAAACTCGCGCCAGCTTCTGTTCGGGTGTCGGCGCCCCTTTTCGCGCGACCAAACTCGCGCCGCCACTCGCGTCCGGCTAATTTCAGGCCCAAAATCGTGGGTTTATGTTTCTGGAGCGGTTTTCACATCTTTCTCGTATAAATATGACTTGGAACCGTCATTTCAAAGGGGGAATCATTCAGAACTCGTTTTTTTGGAGAAGAGGGCAGCAAGAGAAGTGGATTGGGAGCAATCTCTCATCAATTTCTTCATCAATTTCTCATAGATTTTTGGTAATTTCTTACAATTAGGGTTTATAGATTTCACTTAGCCATGTGTGGCTAAGTTCTCTTTTTCCAACAATGGATTATCTCTAGATTTTTATTGTGTTTGCTTTGAGATTTCTTGGTAAGTTTAGTGGGATGATTTTATTTGCTTGAATTCTTTTTGAACGTCAATTTCGTGGGAATTGTTAATTAAAGTGATCGATTAATTACATTTCTCATGAATGTTTGTTATTTGAAATCTTAAAATCCGTAATTGTTTTGGGATTTTGATAAAGTAACGAACGAAATCGTTGGTCTCAATAAGGTTTCCACTTTGGTTTCGTGAATTCTTGCGATCGAATCTCTAATAAGCCGAGCTTGTGTGCTTATTGGTTCGAATTGGTGATTTTTCTTGTCGTTAATGCTAACCGAACCTAAGAATTTGAGAGCTTATTCAAATTCTTATTTGAGGTTAAGTTTTAATTATAGAGCTTATTTAATCGATGTCTATATAAGGAAAAATCAAGGTTTTCAGAGCTTATTGATAACCATAGCCAATTTAAAATTGTTTTGCTATTTTACGTGTTCGGAATCAATGATAAGCAAATGCAATTAAATCGAGAGTGAACCATTGTTGGACTTTATTTATATAACTTTTCTATCACTTTTTAATTGCATGCTTAGCTTAGTTAATCAAATCCAACCCCCCCCCCCCCCCTCGTATTTACTTTTAATTAATCGTGCGTGTACTTGAATACTTCGGTAATAATAAGTTAGAACTGAGTCTCTGTGGATTCGACCCGACTTATCGCTACTACAATTTTAGTTGTAATTAGCCAATAGTTGGAATTATTATTTGGTGGACTCGGAATCCGTCAACAATGGTGGTGGCCTTAAATGTTGCGGTGGAAATTGTCCTGAGGGGGGATTGTTGACAAATAGACATGGACCTGTCTGGAGCGATGTTCTTACGAAAGGCGCACCGAAAGAAGGTCGAGGACCGTTCTGAGGTCCGAAGGAGTTGCCTATCGCTGGATTCCTCAAGGAAGCAATTTCTGCGGCTGCCTTTTGATTCTGTTCGTTTAAGGCTTGGACCTGGCTCCGTGCAGCATTCAACTCCATGTGTAGCTGAGTGATTGGATCTTGCTGAGCTGTCATTTTCCTGGAAACAACAAACATCACAAGATTGTTAGTGCGATGTATGCTTGGCTTGAGATTTTCTCTAAATAGGGCCCCACGGTAGGCGCCAAACTGTTAATGCCAAAAATCACCCATAGGATAACTTAAGGTCGATGTGGAGCTTTAACAACTAAAGAAAATGATCTCAATACAAACAATGCAATCGTCGACAGGAAGTAAATAAGAAAAGGGAATTTGGTGACGCGGAAAACTCCGTTGAGGGTAAAAACCGCGGCCGACTTATAGAAGTCGACAGTGCACTATGGTCGCCAAACAGGGGCGATGTCCTTTAGTAACAAGTGTCGTGAGTACAATAGATTACAATAAGAATTAAAATAAACTTAATCGTAAGCTACAGTCATTCATCGTGCGTAATTACGCTGCAATCGTGCGAAATGAGCTGATGTCGTGCGTAACTTGCGTGAGTAGCGTTTGCTCAAATATTCACTGTCGTATGCTCTGAATTGTGTGAATAGTGTTGAATGAAAAGATGATCATGAGGTTGTGTTGCGCATGCCTTTATATAGCTTTTGGTAGCATTGAATGCGTCTTAATGATTGTCGTAACCGCTGCTTTGGTCTTTAACTGTCTTTAATGGCTCATCCGTTATGATCGTTGGGCAATGATTGCTCTTGGACCTGCATTAATGAGACAAAGAAAAATGAATGCTGACTGTTAATGGTTAGTATGGTGGTACGACCATCTTAAGTCACGGTTGTCGATCGTAGGAGTCTTACGACCATCGTCGTAATTTACGAAGGAAGAAACGGTCGTAACTATTCTGCAGGACCTTATCTTAACGCGAGAATGGTCTTACATAAATGTCATGTTCATTTTCTTCGTCGGTCGTGAGGTGTGGATTTTTACCCAAACATTAGTGTTTCACCATCAGTGATAACATACTGAGTCTGTTCAGTATCACTAATGGGTAACCAATGTTCTTCATTAGTTCTCAGTGATACATGTACATCAGAGATAACTAAGTTTGTTTAGTTTCGCTGATGATCACTGATTGTTCATTTGTAATCAATGTTTACTTGTAATCTCTTAAGACATGTTTTGCGACAAAGGAGTTCATCACTGAATCGAAGACAAAGCTGATGAACAAGTGACAAGTCTACTAATGATCTGATATGGAAATCAGTGAAACCAAGACAAGTCCACACACGCGATATTTCAACTAGAAGACTTCAGCGATAGCTGACTTACATCAGGTCTCACTGATGGAATATCAACTCAGCGATCGTTGATCATGAAGCCTGCTCTACAAGGAATGTTTGTCTTATCTTCTTGCACACTTTTGTACGATTTGTCAGAAGGGCGTACCTTTGTCCAGGATCGTACAAACCACTCTGCCACTACAATGTTCACCATGCGGCCTAAAGCATGTTTGCAAAAGTCAGAAGCATGCGCCCAACCAAATGCTGACACGTGTAAAGTTCTCATGATATGCATTAAATGCATGTAGTATAAATAGGAGGAATGCACCTTCCGTTTGAAAGTGGTCATCCCTGAACCTACTCTGTGCCTTAGAAAATTATCCTTAATTTTCTAACTTCTTTCTCTCTATTTCTTAGTGCAATAAATCTTCGTGATTCTCATAGTTTGTTTAGATTAGGTATTGTACTTAATCTTATTCCGCAACAAGCTGTAAATTATTTGATTTATCAATAAACAATTTAGAAAACTATAATTCTTATGTGTTTGTATTCAACCCCCCCCCCCCCTCCCTTTACAAACTATTACTTGTATAACCCTTCGGGACCAACAAGTGGTATCAGAGCAGATTGTTTAATCTCCATAAACAAGAGCTTGCTTATACTAATCTATTCCTTGTTATTCTTTAAATGGCACATAACACAAACACTAACTACATTGATAATGGTTCTCTTGCCAAACCTCCTCGATTTAGTAGAGATAACTTCAATCTCTGGAAAAATCGAATGATGCTTTTCCTAGAAGGTGTAGATCCCACTATACCTTACTATGTGGATAATGGACCCTATATCCCATTCATCATCAATGCTGTTGTTCCTGCCACTGCTACCACTCTCTTCATTCCTGAAAGGCAACTTGTCAAAGAAGTTTCCCAATGGACTGAAGAAGATAAGAAAAAGGTGGCCATTGATACAAAGGCCAAATCAATCATGTCTATGGCCCTACCTGATGAGGTCTATCATTCCATAATGAACCTCAAAAGCTCCAAAGCCATGTGGGACAAAATATGTGTTCAATATGAAGGTACTGCTGATGTACAAGAGTCCAGAAGAATAAATCTGGTAAGACAGTACGAAAGTTTTATTTGTGGTAAGAATGAAACTTTATCTGATGTTCGACAACGTTTTAACTGTTTAATCATTGATTTGAAAATTGTTGGTAAGACCTACTCTAACTCTGAGATCCTGACAAAATTCTTGGAATGTCTTCCTGAAAGTTGGGACAATTATACCATGTGTCTTAAACTATCAAAGGATCTTAAATTCATGACCTTAAGTACTCTTTTCGGCACTATGCTCAATCATGAGCAGTCGTGTCAACTTAAGAAGAATCATGTAAAAGATTCAAAAAGCACACATGTTGCTTTACTCTCTTCAGAGTTAATGCCAACTCAGCGATCTTCTGTCACTATCACTGAGATGGAGTCTAACTCTGATGATTCATCAGAAACTGATCCTTCAGAACTTGATGAGTCTCTGGCACTCCTAACAAGTTCTTTCAGGAGATTCGCTAGAAAGAGTAACTTCAGAAGAAATAAACCTCTCGCCATCACTGACAAGCCTAAATCCTCTCCTATTGATAAGGCTACTGCCACTTGCTATAATTGTGAAAAGAAAGGTCACTTTGCTAGTGAGTGCAGGTCAAAGAAAGTTTTCAAACCTTCTTCATCTTTCAAGAAATCCTCTACTCCTAAGACTAGAGATGACAAATATCTTAAACTCAAAGAAAAATATGAGAAGTTGAAAAACTTCAAAAGAAAAGGTAAAGGTCTGATCACTGAAGAACACCATTGGGCTGAATCTAATGAGGAATCAGATTCTGATGAAGAAGATGAGGCCAATCTTTGTCTTATGGTCGAAATCCAAGAAGTAGAGGAAGAACCAGCTGAAATCCCCTCTACTTCTACGTCTCAAGTATCAATCTCTCATTCTCCAGCTATTATTGATGCTGATAGACTTCGTGCTATCGATGTACTGACAAATGATTTATATGACGCCCTGAATGGCAAGACCAAAGCTGAACAACAAAATCTAGACTTAACTGAACAACTTAAAAACTGTCATTTAAAGATCCAAGAGCTTTCTAAAATTGAAGAAAATTTGAAAGATCAGGTCTATGTAAATCAAGTAATCAGTATTGAACGCGAACAAGCTATCGCTAAACTGAAAGCTAAGAAAGCTACTGTTGAAGGATGGTGTAAATCCTCAGCAAAGATCACTGAGATAATCGGTGCTCAGATTCCTGTCAATGACAGAAGTGGTCTTGGTTATAATGCTAACGCTAAAGAACCAACCAATGATCGTTCCATGCTTAAGTTTGGAATGTTCGTTTCCTCCATACCTGACACCTCATCATCTTAGTGCTCTTCTTCTAATAATCCTATCCCTGAGGAAAAATCCTCTTTAAGCCCTAAACTTAAAGATAAAGGAAAAAAAATTACAAAAACCTCAGAAGGTTACCAAAGTGCCAAAGCTGAAGAAGATTACACCTTCAACTAATCAACCTTCTACCTCAAAGAACAAGATCCCTGAACATGTTTAGCGATCAACTCCAAGAATAAGGGTTGATGTTATAGGCAAGAAATCTAAAGAACCTAAGGTTCCTCCGATCTCTGATGCTAAAGGCATTCTTGGTACAGGCCCTGCTTATTTAAAACTATCAAATGCTTATGCCTATGATCCTAAAGCTACTTTCAGCTATAGAAAATGCTATCACTGCGGACTTACTGATCATATTGCTAGTAAGTGCCCCACAGCCACCAAAGCTGAGAAACCGGCTAAGGTGAAGATGACTGTCTCCAAGGCAAAGAAGATCACCCTAGGTGAAAACCAAGCAAAGGTGAAAAATATCACTAAGGTTAAGAAATTAACCAAAGTGAAGGTTACCACTGACGTTGAATCATCAGATGCTATGAAGACTGCTGATCCTTCCACTTCCTCATCCACTGACAAATGTGGACCCATCGTAAAGTGGGTACAAATTTCAACTTAATCTTCCTTTTGTTTGCAGGTCTCGAAGGGTATCTGGTATCTTGATAGTGGATGCTCTCGACACATGACTGGAAAAAGAAGCTTGCTCACTGAATACAAGGAAGAGAAAGGCCCCTCAGTGACCTTTGGTGGAAATGGAAAACGATACATCTGAGGGTTTGGTGTACTTTCTAATGGTACAATCACATTCAGAATAGTTGCTTACGTAGAAGGACTGAAGCACAATCTTCTTAGCATCAATCACCTATGTGATAAAGACTACAAAGTTTGCTTCACTAAGGAAGCATGCTTTGTCCCTGATAAGAAAGAAAAGATTGCACTCAGTGGATATCGTTTGAAAAATGTTTATGTTAATAAACATGGACTCAACAACCACTGAGAACATTTGTTTTCTATCCAAAGCCTCTTCAGATGTCAACTGGATATGGCATAAAATCAACTTCAAAACGCTGAACACTCTCTCTTCCAAAGAACTAGTCATTGTCTTGCCTCAACACTCATACGCTAAGGAATCTCTCTGCTCAGCATGTGATAAAGGAAAACAAACGAAGGCTAGTGACAAACCATCTTCAGCTCCTCCATATGGATTTATTTGGCCATGTCAATATACAATCCATCACTGGAAAGAAATACACTCTTGTCATAGTAAATGAATTCTCTCGCTATACTTGGGTTATGCTTCTCCGTGAAAAGAGTGACACCTCAGAAGAACTCATCTCATTTGTCAGAAAAATGGAAGTCATGACCAATATGACTGTTCGCTCAATAAGGAGTGATCATGGAACTGAATTCAAAAATAGTTCTTTTGACTACTTCTTTGAGAGTAAGGGATATTCTCACAACTTTTCAGCTGTGAAGACACCTCAGCAAAATGGAGTCGCTGAAAGAAGAAACAAAACGATCATCAAAGTTGATCGATCTATGCTTAGTGATTCTCATCTTCCAACTCAATTCTGGGCAGAAGCCGTCAACACTCTCTGTTTCACTCAAAATAGGTCGTTGATCGTCAAAAGATTCAACAAGACTGCCTATGAACTTTTCCATGGAAGAAAGCCATCTATCAGCTTTCTTCATATCTTTGGTTGTCAATCTTTCATTTTAAACAACAGGGATTTTATTGGAAAGTTTGATCCCAAAGCTGACGATGGAATATTTCTAGGATACCCGTCAGTGTCCAAAGCCTTCAGAGTCTTCAACAAGAGAAGACAAACTGTAGAAGAAACCATTCATGTCACCTTTGATGAATCCCGTTCAACAAATTCTAGACCTACTGCTGAAAACGAAGAACTAAATCAGTGGATGTTTTCTCATTATGGGAAATCAGAAGTTAATCTCAACCCTGAACCTCAGGTCAACAACCCAATCGCTGATGATGATCCTATCATTATTCCCAGCATGCAGGCAAGTGAAGTTGAATCCTCCTCTTGGGTATCCTGTTCCCATAAACACTTTGCCTCCTTCTGAACCCTCAACCTCTGAAAATCCATCCACTTCTCAGCAATCAGTAAATGAAATTACATTTGAGCTTCAACAAATCTTGCCTGGTATACCTGAATCTACTGCTGCTGAAGCTTCTTCTTCAACACCTCCAGAAATTCTATCTGAGTCAGTGATTCAAGCTCCTGCTCAGCGATGGACTTTAAATCACCCAATTGATCAAATTCTTGGGGATCCAAACGCATGTATTCAGACTCGACGAAGTTCAGGTTACATTTGTTTATTTGTTAATTTTATTTCTTTAATTGAACCAAAGAAAACTGATGATGCCCTCAGAGATCCAAACCGGGTCAGTGCTATGCAAGAAGAGCTGACTGAATTTGAAAGAAACAAAGTTTGGAATCTTGTTCCTAGACCATTTGACAAAACTGTGATAGGTACCAAATGGGTATATCGAAATAAGTTAGATGAATTTGGAACTGTAACCCGCAACAAAGCTAGACTAGTTGCTCAGGGATACAGACAAGAGGAAGGCATAAACTATGATGAAACTTTTTCCTTAGTGGCAAGACTCGAAGCAATTCAACTCTTCTTATCCTATGTAGTTCACAAAGACTTCAAAGTTCACCAAATGGATGTCAAGTCAGCGTTTCTCAATGGAAAGCTGAATGGAGAAGTCTATGTTGAACAACCACCAGGATTCGCCGATCGTAAGCATCCAGAGTATGTCTATAAACTGGATAAGGCCCTCTATGGCTTAAAGCAAGCACCTCGTGCATGGTATGACACTTTATCCTCCTTTCTTATCGCTGAAAAATTTAAACGTGGTTAAATTGATAATACTCTATTTTTCAGAAAGGTTAAAGGTCATATTATTTTTGTTCAAATATATGTCGATGATGTCATATTTGGTTCTACTAACCCATCTTTGTGTACTCGTTTCGTTGAACGAATGAAAAAATAATATAAGATGAGTATGATGGGTGAGCTGACATACTTCCTTGGACTTCAAATCAAGCAAAGTGATAAAGGCACTTTCATTCACCAAGGTAAGTACGTTAAATATATGCTGAAGAAATTCGATCTTACTCAAAGTTCAGCTATGAAAACTCCTATGGCACCTCCGCTGACACTTAACAAGGATCCCTCTGGAAAACCTGTTAATGTCACTACCTATAGAGGAATGATTGGCTCTCTTCTCTATCTTACAGCGAGTTGTCCTGATATCATGTATTCTACTTGTCTTTGTGCATGATATCAACCTGAACCCAAAGAATCACATCTGATCATTGTAAAGCGAATTTTCAGATATCTGAAGGGTACACCCAACCTAGGTCTTTGGTATCTCAAAGACTCACGGTTCGATCTAACTGCCTATTCGGATAGTGATTTTGCAGGTTGCAAACTGGATAGAAAAAGCACCACAGGAGGCTGTCAGCTCCTGGGTGGAAAGCTGGTAATACATTTCTGCACTAACAGTGATTTAAACAACATTCTTTTAGTTAAACCATTTTATAGTAATGATGAAAACTCTTGAACTCACTAGGCGTTAACCCTAACTTTTTTATTTGTCGGCATGTGCATCAGGTCCTTGTTGTAGAATGGTACCATCGGCACTGTGTTGAGTTGAGAGTCAGTTAGAAGCACAAGAAAGATTTAGAAGCACCGTACTTTAGAGATTCCGGCTATTATGGGGTTTTAGTAATACCTGACCCTAACGTAGACTTTGAGCAAGTTTTACGTTGTACTTTTATTGATATTCTGCTTTGGTTTGCTATTTTAAGAAATCAAGTGTTGACCATTAGAAAGGAATTTAATCCTTAATTGATGTATTATATATACTATTAACCCAGATAAGTCTTAACCGTTTTTGGTTAGATCCGGGTCGTTCAAAATCATGTAACATTTGATTTGAACCGTTCAAATTCATTATATACGATTATCTAACTCCTCTCAACCCACTCCTTATATTCAGCCCACACATCCCTTCCTTCCGGCATGTTCTCCCACTATTACAACCACCTCTCAAAACCCACTCCCACGTCTGATGTTGAACCCCCTACAACCTTCAACCTTCCACCTCCGACCTCCCACTAGTGGCGGAGCTACATAAGAACGAGAGGGTGCATAAGCTCCCCCTCAAATCTAATAAAGAAGTTTTATGTAATAAGAGAACCAGAGAGATAGACAAGCGGCTGAGAAAATAAGGAATAGGAAAGATGTGCGTAGTAGAGAAGTGGAAAAGTGGTCAAAATATTAAAGTGAATTGTATGAGTCATTATACTAATATCCTGGTATTTTAATGAACAATATTTAAAAATGACACAATGATTTTTAGAACAAATATTACAATTTTATACCAATTTATATATTTAAATGTTATTTCATCTAAAATTTAGAAATCTGAGATAATTATTCTAATTTAATGTATAACTTCTTAAAATATATTATGCTTTAGATCAATATATTATTATCTTGATTAACATTATTTATCTCGATCTCCATTTCAATCAATTTTTAGGGTTTGTGTTCCTAATTTATGTGACAAGACGTGTCAAAATAATGGAAAATTATATGTATACTACATTAAACTATATAAAATATATTACATTAAACTATATAAAAATACCTTTATGGTTCTTCTAGTAAAAAAAATTCAAAAGATGAAATCTCATAAAAACTTTGGATGTAGTATGTTTTTATTTCTAATAAAATTGTACCTTGTATTTGTTAAGGGTTGATTTTAGTTTAAACAGTACATTAAACAACCATGGATAATCAAGTTGAGGGATATTCTTTTGTAAACCGTCTTAATCTTTTAAATTGTGTAAACCGTCGATTTCATTGATTAAATTAATGAAATTGTTTAATATCATTCATTTTTTGATGAAATTGTTTCATATATTTGTGTTTTTTATGTAAAAACAAAAAAGTTTCATCAAACTGAGAAAATATATGAAATGGTTTCATAAGAATGAAAAAAATACATGAAACTACATTAAAAAACACAAATATATAAACAATTTCATGAAGAAATGAATGATATGAAACAATTTCATCAAAATAAACAATTCCATGAAACAATTGCATTAATTTAACCAATGAAATCGACGGTTTACATGGGTTGCAAGATTAGACCATCAACACCCCTGCAAGACCATACTTCTTTCTAAAGTGTCACATCAGTTTTGCAATAACACCTTCCACACCCATACAAGACCAAACTCCTTTCTAAAGTAATAAATTATAATATAAATAATATAAATAATTATAATATAAATAATATAGATAATTATAATATAACTAATAAATTAATTATAAAGTACTAGAAGTCTACTCGTTCAATGCAGCGCGACATATCTCGATTTTAATGTTCTAATTTATTTTAATGTGTGCTTTAAGAAAACAGTCGTGTTTTTTATAAATTTGTTTAAAGAATGACGCTTTTTAAGGAGTTCATGATTTGAGGATTTGAAAGTGATTGGAAATAAGGATTAATTAATAAGAGTCCACGATTTAAGGATTTGAAGGTTGTTATATATAAGTATTAATCAAGTAATTAACATTAAAAGCGGTACATAAAGTTTCATTAGTTGTTTTAAGAGATTTTAAGTAATTAGCATTAAATAACGGTACATAAAGCTTTAGGGGTTGTTTTTAAGAGTTTTTCATAAATGCTTTATAATATAGTATAGATAGATAACTAAAATTTTACTATTGTTTTCTTTTACTATATTTTGTGTAAATATAATTTAATTAACAAATAAAATACATGGATATATTGAAAGCATGCAACGTTTACTAAAATTGTATTTTCGTATTTTACTATATTTTGTGTACGTTTATCTATTAGTATTTGCATTTTCGTAATTTTTATATTAATGTACTTTTATTTTAGTAGTTTAAATAAAAAACATTGCATAAAAATATCATTTTTTAAAATAAAGCGTGGGTAAGAAATATTAATAGAAATAATAAAAAAAATAATGTTCAAATAAACTAATAAATGAATTAAATTTAATAAACATATTAATAATCTATATCTATACTATATTATAAAGCATTTAACCACCTAACTCTTAAATACAACTTTTTAAGCTACATGTACCACTGTTTATTGCATATTTACTTAAAATCAATCTCTCTCTATCTCCCTTATAACAAGACTTCCATCTTCCCAAGAACCGCCTCCTTATCCCTCCAATCAAAATTCAGACACCGGTTTAAACATCAGTACAACTCAAGATTGCAGGCTTTAATTTACTTGAGTATCTCTGGTAAATGATTTTCGCTCCTCTCCCGAGATCGGCGATTCATGCCTCCGAGAGAGACCACTCCAAAGACTGGCGATTCATGTCCCGAGAAAGACGATTCCGTCTCCAACTCCCTGATAAATTCAAATCCATGTTTGGTTCTGGCAACCTCTATTTGGTTTTGTAATCCCTGATAAAAAGACTGACGATGGGTTTTGTTTTTCTTTCACATTTCAACTTCATTGTGTAGATGGGGTTTCACCTACTTGCTGGTTAGTAAGATTTTTGGAGAATGGTCTCTGTAATCTCTTTTTTGTCGATGTAATCTCTTTTTTTGTCAAAAATCTATTCATCTATTCTCTCTTTGTGATTTTGGGTTTTTGGATTTGAAGGGATTCAATGGGGCTGGTGGCTTGGTGCTATTACAACAGGGTAAACAATCAATCAGTTCATGATTTTTGCACCATAGACATCAACACATGTATGATATCTATCGATTTAGGGTTTCTTGGATCATCGATTTTGTTTCCTAAGTTGAACTCCCATTTCTTTCTATGAATTATTCTCTCTTTCTCGATCATTTTGGTTTGGGTTTTGTTTAATTTGAGTTAATTTTAGTGGGTTTCAGGATTAAAGATTGGGTTTGCTTACTTTAGGGATTTTAGCGGGTTTTGTTTAATTTGAGCTAACATTCATGTGTTTTGCTATTTTATTGTTGTTATGTTTGTTAATGGTTCATCCAATGCAGATAATGGTTCTTGATTAGAAACACACCCAAAGGTGTCATGTTCGACAAAGAGGAATCTACTTCAGAAAAAGTGTCATGTTCGACAAATGTGGTTGTATGTTATGGTGGTTCGTTGTGTATGCTTTCTTATCGATTGTTTATGTTATTGGTCTTATATAGGTTGTATCATCTCTTACTGATGCTGCATCAAGCCTTTGTTTCAGTCCCAAGCTGAATTACTTTCAAGAATTGTTTCCTCAATGCATTCTCCGTACACCAGATACGGTTGCAAAATTCCAGGTATATACTTCATCAACTACAATATTATGATGGAGGCATACCAAGTATGGTTGTTACCTGTAAACCATATATTCTCTAATCAAAAATTTTATACTATAATAACTGCATTATACTATCGAACATTTGTGCGGTGTATGAAAGCGTTACAATAAATCTTTCGGATCAAGAGATATTGTGCACTATGTATAAGCACCATGTTGGTATCTGCGTACTGCCAAACTTACCTTTCTCTGTAAATGCTGCCAAAAGTAGAATCCAAGTTATGAGCACTTCAATCTTGGTAAAGTTGGTTAAAATTTGCTAAAGATATCACCACCATTGATTTCATAGAGTAACAGACACTTTTTATCACACTGTCACTTGTAATTGACATGCAAGTCCAAACCTTGCTTACTTCCGAGTGCAATACCTCTGACAGTACATATTGGTTTTTCTTGGTCATTCAGTAAATATAGATTTATTGTATGGTCAATAGTTCATAAAGTGAATAATATATTTCCGAACGATGAGCTTTATGATTGGCTATGCTGTTAATATCAGATATCGGTGCCATATCGGTCAAGGACCGATATTCGATATCGGTGATATATATATATATATATATATATATATGCATCCATAAACATATGATATGCATTAATTAAAATTTAAAAACATAGTTCAACATCAAAACATCAACGTAAATAAACTTTCACAAAACAAAATAGGAAAAGTGTTCATGAATCAAACGAGCTAATTGCAATCAATAGGTTCGGCATCCGAGTCAACATCAGCTTGGTTCGTGAACAACAGAGAAAAAGAATCTGCTGGGATGCTTGTTGGTTCGTGAGCAGATCAACAGAAGAAGTGAAGAAGAGAAGAGAAGAGTACTGGAAGAAAAGAGGGAAAAGGCAAAGCATCGATCTAGAAAAAAGACTAAAAAGGAAGGAAGCATTAAAACCTAACTTACTAATAAATCAGTAAAAAGCAGAAAAAGAGCCTCATTAATAAGCCCACATTGTAAAGCCCAAAAAAAGTCCAAAAAAGTCAAAACAGAAAAGTCTCACAAACCGATATATCGGCCGATATATTGACCACAATATCGGAGATATATCGGCCACCGATATAAAGTCCGATATTTTGCAACGAGATATCATCCTATGTCCGATATCCGATATATCGCCGATATATCGCGATATCGACAGCATAGATGATTGGTTTAAGCTCGGAAGTATGATTGGTCAATATAATTTACCGCAGTGAATAATATATTTCCGAACAAGTAGTTCAAGCTCTGATGTGCTCAAGTGCTTTATGCTATGTTAAAGTGGATTTGCAAAATAAACAAGTATGATTGGTTAAAAGGATTGTTGGTTGTGTAGTCAAACAGTTTATTGGATTGTTCATATTGGTTTTTAGAACTTACTTCTACTAAGCTTTATGTTCCTCCTATATTGTATCCAAAGATTTTCCTTATATTTATTCGAACGATTCCTTGTGTTTAGTTGTATAAAAAATTAGAACATGTGGTAGTATGTTTTCATTTTATTGATGTTTTAAGAATTTATTTGTTTATTAATCATTAGTGCTTATTACTCATTATTTCTATATTTATGATGTTTTCACAAGATACATGTCACCATTAAAATCGTTCTATTTTAGAGAAGAGACTTTTTGCATTTTGCTGGACAGATCCACGAGAACCATTTTTGTTGTTGTTCGTTGGTTTCAAGTAGGAGAAGATTATCATTTAGTGAATTATGGTGACAACCCAAAAAATCAATTGGGATTTAGCGGTCAAGGGCTACGACTTTGGGGTTGTGTGAAGCCTTGACCTTAGCTGCTGTTATCGATGGTTAGGGACAGCTTCGATCGTGTTTTAGAGTCCACAAATCAGCAGCTAGGAGCAGTTTTACTCCACAATCTGGGCATGTTCGTTGAAAACGGTCTAAGGAATTTTATGTGGGTCAAAAACAGCAGCTACAAGGCTGTTCTTTGGGGCACATAGTCGTAAAACAGCAGCCCTAATGGTGTTGTTTTCAAGTGACAGTTTCGGGTTGTTTTGGGGCATGTTTAGAGTCATTTTGGGGAATGTTTAGACCTGTTTTGGGATCACGTTAGGGGTTGTGTAGACCTGTTTAAAGGTACAATAAGGAAAGATTTTTGAATTTGAGTTCTTTTATTTGCCTCTCTTTAATGTTTGTTGTGGTGGTATGTTGTATCTATTTTTCAACACCCATCTTTTGATGTGTTAGATAGGGACTCATGTTAGACTTGTGGTGGTAATGGGGTCTCTGTAATTATATCTATACTACTTTATAAAAGCTGATTACTTTTTTAGCTCGTTGACATTACATTTGATTTTCTTAGCTAATTATTGTATCTGATTGTCTAAACTAAATTTTTCTTTAAAACCTCATCTGATATATATTACTACAAGTAGCAGTAAATTTATCTACCAACATAGCATGTTGGCGATACCCCATCCCGTTGTGCACATCCTTAAATCTATCCATAGTTCTTTGTTATGGGTTTTGTAACAGTTATCATCAACCGATCTCTGCTAATTTAGACTCTTATGAGGACAACTGAGTAGTGTATATGTTAATTTATATATCTATTATTCTACTTTTATCTTAAGACTTGCGACTTTGAAGTGTGAAGATTTGAAATTTAAGCATTTGAAGCTTGTATCAGGGGATTCTCGAACAGAGGATGCGAAAAAACATTTTCAGTCTCGAGAGTATCAAGATGTTAGAGCACTGAAAGCAGAAGGTAAGCTGAATTTGGCGTTGTGTTAAGAAAACCGTAAATTGAACATGTTGCTCTTGAAACCAGAACCAACTCATCTTAGGATATGCCTCGACCGACACTCCTTGGGAAGAAAAGATCGATGAAAACGTCAAGATTACGACAAAGAAGTCGATTCAGAAGGAGACCACGAGAGTTAGAAGCAAAAACATCAAGGGGAAAGGACCCGAATCGATCTAGAAAGTTATGCTGAAACCGCAAAAAGTCATATGTATTATTACGCTGCTACTGCTTCTTCTATCCTGGCTGTGATTTTAGCCGTATAACTTGTATGCGTAGACGAACGGGGGACGACGGGTGCACCCTTTGGGTCAAAGCGAACGACATGGATACATGTGGTTTCTTCGAACATAATGTTGTTTTTGGTTTTGGGGTTCGTTTTCTTTGATTTGTATGTGGACCGAGAATTCGAGATTATGATGGTTTAGAAGGAGGTAGTTTGAAAGACGTGCCTGAGAAGTTTTTTTTTGGATTAGTGTAGTTTTTGACATTTTGGTTTTGATAAGAAACAAAATGTTATTTTATGTGATATATTTTGCATATGTGTTGATCTGCACATGTTGTATTGAATTGATAGAAATATAAGTCACCCAATCTCCAATTCCCGTGTCTTGCCTTTGATTAGTTGGAAGTGCTCAAATGATTTCCTAAGACATTCTTGCAATTCCCTAGCTTGTTATTTTTTACTTTATATATATATTTATGTTTTTTACTATTGAGCATGTTGTATCTCCATTTCCACCTTTGGATAAGATTGGAATTAACTCTTGACATGAAACAGATGAAAATGGATTAGGTTCCATATATCCCATCCAATTAGAAAAATGGTATCCACATTTTCTTTATTTGGAGGACCTTATTCAATGGGTTCCAATTAGTGTTTGTTTTTTTGTTGGTGGCTACATTGATAAAGATCTCATAGTTTTAGAACAACTTTCCGTAAATTGTTGCAACATTTTCGCTAATAAGATCATAATCTTGATGGCTTTTCTTTTCAAGTGATTAAATTGTTCAAAGAAAAGGACAAGCAGCGGGAACTACACGCTTATTTACCTCTTATCCTAAAACCCATCGTCAATCGCTCAATGAATCAACCGATGTATGATTCAAATGATTTATCGACCTCACCCTCTCAATCGATTAACCTCATCCATTGCCATAAGTCGATCGCAAAACCTAAACTCTTCTCGATCAATCGATATGCCCGCTTTCATCATTTAGGCATTATAAACTCTTGTTCATCAATGTCTGGATTACGTAATCTCCCTTTTTATGGATGCTGGTGGACATATGTATAGATTTTTGTGCGAGTGTATCAATTTGTTTCGTGTTCCTAAAGCATCGAGTAAGACTTTTCATTCTTATCATTGCTTTTATTAGGTAAGAACCACGACCCTTGCCAAGTTCATTCGGTAAACCTCCAAAATTCAAAATCGTTTACATTTACGGCTCCCGCGGCATTGCGCGGGTACACTACTAGTTAATGTTTAAACAAACAAATAAATTTGTTAAATTAAACAAAGATGCATTTGTTTAATATATATTGTTTGTGAAAGATCTTTCTAATTATGAAAGAAGTGACTTCACTTGCAAGACCTTGCAAACCACATGGCATGTCATGTCATCTTGCAAAGAGTTGTAAAAGACGTGTGTGGATGCTCTTAGGATGATTTACAAACTAAGGGGACTTTAATCAAGTATTTAATAAAAGATAAACAACCGGTGATTCATCATCTATATTATTCATTTATAATTGATGCTCTCCCTCGAACTCACGGGGTGTTTGGGATTGCTTATTTAAAACAACTTATGCTTATTTTTAAAAGTGATTATCAACTTATGTCGTGATAAAAGGGAGTTGGGGGTAAAAATTTAATTTGGAAAAATAAGTTATAAGTAGTTTCAAATAAGTTAGAAATAATTAACTTATCAAAAACAACTTATTTGTGGTGTGAAAAGTCATAAGCACTTTTTTTTTAATTCAAACACTAAAAATAGTTTATTTGCAGTGAGGAAAAACAATCTATACATATAATAAATATGTAACTAGCATGCCACGTGTCGTCTTCTGGTGAGCCGACTTTATTGTTTTCCTGCCTAAACATGTATCTAGACGCATTTACATTACATGTTCAATTAACACACCCACATTCACTCCTCCTAAAATCTCTCCTTAATTAAATTTTTAATATTTATATCTTACATTTACTACCCTTATAATTACCTATGTAGTTTACTTTTAATCTCTTACTTTTTATTTCATTTTAGACTCTTATCATATAAACATAAATAATGTATATGAACTAAAATGCATTAAAAAAACATTTCTATTTTTTACAAATTATATCATTGTAATCGCTTCGTCAATACCTTCGAAATGAGCCCAATATTGAATATTTTTGGATTTGATTATATTATTAAATATCATAAATATATACGAATTAATGTGTCGTGATTAGTATGAGAATTGTTGAAATTAGTAAAGGATTTGATACAAATAATCATTAAATTGTCGTGATTTTCTTTTTGCAACTTCATATCAATTTTTACTTTAAAGTCGAATTTCTTCGACGAATTACAATTCTATCAAATTTCATTCTGTCAACGAAACACCCTTAGAAATATCATAAGAGATTTAATTACTTGGAAAAAAAAATATCACTTATCAACTGACTTTTGGATTATGAGTTCGAACCTTTTTCAAAAATATAAATATGCAAATATTTTAGTATAGTATATTTAATTATTTATACTTTCTTAATCTATACTACTTTATTAAAAGAATAGTAGGGTTTAGCGGTTTTTTTCAACATTTCAAGAACGGTTTTTTTCTCAGCCACGTTCTCCTCCCTCCCTCCCTGGTATATCTCCCTCTTCTCTCG
Source organism: Saussurea involucrata (assembly GCA_033807775.1). Taxonomy (NCBI): domain Eukaryota; kingdom Viridiplantae; phylum Streptophyta; class Magnoliopsida; order Asterales; family Asteraceae; genus Saussurea; species Saussurea involucrata. The sequence goes on along the minus strand of CM066321.1, from coordinate 233,838,908 downwards.
CCATTAACCTCCCGCTCGATCTTCCTCCTCAATTCCCTCCCATCCGATATTGGAAAACCACATGCTCTACATTCCAATCGCGAATTCTCTCTGTTTTTTTATCTCTGGTTACATTCCATTCCAATCCAGGTAACTAGGGCTAATCCAATTTTAGTTTGATTCTCACGAATTTATCTAATTTATTGTTGGATTGAGTTGAAAAGTACAAGATTTTGGAATGATATGATGCCGTGGATAAGGAAATAGTAGAATACTGGGTTTCAGGTGGATTAGGGCAAAGGAATCGCAGACGATTAGGGGAAACGGAAGCGCAATGGAGACGAGAAATCTGGTCATCGGAAGAGAAAAAATCTCAGTGTCCTCCAGTTCTTTGAGGATTCCGCTTTTGAAATCGAGGGGAGCGATTCGAGTGACGATGGCGATTTTATCAACGACGGTATAAAACTAAAAAGATTCTTCTGATCATCTACATTGTCTGCATATCTATTAATTTGTCATTTTAGGGCTAATTTGTGGTTTCAAAATTTTGGGGGTTTTTTCAGGGACATGTCTGTTAATCTGTCATTTTATGGCTAATTTGTGATTTCAAAATTTTTGGGGTTTTTTCAGGGAGGTTACGTATTTCATCGTTTCAACATGGTTGAAGTTTGTTTGATGGGATTTATTTAGTTTTAGGGTTTCGTGGAAAATTTCTTTTGTTGTACGGAAATAATCCTTTCTACTATTCATGATCACCATCATTGTGTTACTTATATGGTGTTAACTAAAGATATGGATTATTTTTCATTTTATGGTTTTAACATGGGCGGCTGTTGTAGCTCACATGCTGCAAATTTGTACTGCAAATTTTGGTTAAAATTTGCTTTACATAACTATGAATGGATTTGTATTCTTATGATGCTTGTTAAGTAGTTACATTGGTTGAATACTCAATGTTACACTTTTTCCTGCAAACTGTGGGTGCTGAGATTGAGATAAGTGTACTCAATTTTACAGCCAAACGGTCACGACCATGGTACGGAGGCTAATGCAGCACGTACACTTGTTGTATCAAAGGACCACATTCTGGTAAACATCCTCGTATTTCCCCTATATATTCAAAATTACATTAAGTTCATATATATTGATATGCTTCATGTTTTAGTATTTCATAATTTTAAATTTTTAGGTTGGGATGGCTGGAACCTGAAGGAGTTTGTGCTAACAAACTGCGACGGCCAAGAGGTAATATATATATATATATATATCAACTCCAAGCTCATGCATTTCTTTTTAGCATCTTACCCCTCAATTATTATGCATCATTTCAAATTATTTTTCTCTTTGGTTTTAGGTTAAAGGATCGGAAATTTTAACTTATGGTGGAGCTCCTGTTGGATATGCTTCACAACCGGTGGAAACAGTAACTATGTGTCTGCTCGTGACAACGAGACCCTCTTTGATATAATTAGTTTGAAGGTACGTTAAGTTTGTGCAAAACCATGTGCCTGTATTTTATATATTTCATTCTAATCTTACTCCTATTCAATATCAAAGACAGCGATGGAAATTTCTATTGACGAGAGATGCAAGATAACTGTTTAGATTTTCAGTTTGGTTTTCATTATTTTACCACAAAAAAGGTAAGTTTTCATCATTTAAATTTCTTTGTTCGGCTAGCATGACTCTTTTCTAGATGAGTGCTTTGCATTCTTTAACAGTGTGCATGACAACATGCCTGACCTTATACTTCTTTTTATGCATGCACCTGTTTTCATTGAATCAATGATATATTTTGTAGTTTTCACAGCTGTAGACATTGCTGCTGGGTGTCAAGAGGAACAAATTCTCAATCAGCCTGATCATATTGATGATGGTGTGGACACTGAAAATCAGGACGAAGAACCTGCAGCAATGATTGAAGAGGCACCATCAGGCATGAATCATCTACTCTCACTTTGGATCGTAGTCGATGATGCTCTTGATACTTGTTATCCTCAAATTTAATGTTTACCTTTTTATTATTTTCCTGATTGTCGTCTTGTACAAGTCTTATATTCCTGTAAATACAGATATACGTGCTCCATCATTTTCACATAGTACATGGAATTGTTGTTTAAAAAAGCAATATGCATTAATGACCCCTTGATATGATGATCTTGATTGTGGGCTAAGTACCATATACACATGGAACCATAGTTCTAGATTTTGGCACCAGAAATAGGGGTCAAAAGTTAACTTGTTATAAATATTATTATTTAGCTTTCTTTTTCTGATGGGTGTCTAGCTGTCTCTTGAACCAAGTGATCAATTGATAGCATCTTCTTTAGTTTGAAATTTTATCCTCCTACCGATTTGAAATTGACATTGAGCTTTTCATCTATGTGTGTTTTATCAGATGAAGGTGCAAATGACAATGATTCAAACTGGAGTATGGAGTGTTCAAAAGTTTTGAGGGTTAAAACCTTACATATTAGCTCTCCAATTTTAGCTGCAAGAAGTCCATTTTTCTACAAGGTGATATCAATTTTCAAGTGGGTGCATTTTTATGGCTCTGGGATTCATCATAATATTCATTTTTCTAGTATATATTCATGCAGCTCTTTTCAAATGGGATGAGAGAGTCAGAACAGCGTTATGTAAACTTGCGGATCAATGTCTCTGGTATGTTGATCATATCTGAATTTTTTTTGTTTAGCTTGTTTGCTCTTACGCCAATTATAGTCCATTACTTATTGATAACAAGTTTTTACCTTCAAGTCTTATTCATTAATTCATTAAACATCTATTTGTTCTTGACTTTTGCTTTTGGAACAGAGGAAGCGGCCCTAATGGAACTTCTGAACTTTATGTACAGCAATTCTTTGACAGTGACTGCTGCTTCTGCTCTGCTTGATGTGTTGATGGCTGCTGACAAGTTTGAGGTTGCTTCATGCATGAGGTATTGCAGCCGTTTGTTGAGAAATTTGCCCATAACACCTGAATCTGCACTACTTTATCTAGAACTTCCTTCCAGTGTTCTAATGGCTGAAGCAGTTCAGCCATTGACTGATGCTGCAAAACAGTTCTTGGCTATCCGCTACAAAGATTCTTTTGTTTAGGTCTTCTTCTGTCCCAAAATAAGTGTTTTACTGAACTCATAACTTAACGAAAATGTTCAATTATAAGTGAAAATCTAAAATAGCCATGATAATTTTGTAGGTCATGTACGTGTGTATAAATATCTTTTAGGGGTGAATAGGTATTACCAATGATCACTTATAAGATACGTCTAAAATTATTAATGATAATTAGTCAATGTGAATCTTTATAAATATCTTTGTATAAGAATAGTTGGTTGAGGTCAATTATTAAGCATAATTTATAATATCTATTCTACTTAATGAAAATTCTAAGAGTAGTTATTTTCTAAACAAACCGTTTTTCAAGATTACAATTGTTTAAGCTTGATGTACAATTTTTCTTGGAATTCTTGTAAAAAAAGAGAGAGGGGATTTTGACATTTTGTATTGAAATCATGGTTGGGTTTAAGGGTTTTTTTACAAAGAAGACATTGTTGGGACTTTTATTGGGACAGGTTCTATCTCTTATTGTCACCTCAACTGTTTTTTCATCATCTGAGCTTGCTAGAAGAGGTGTGTGCTTCATTATTTGAGCTTTGTTTGTATTTCTAATGATAATTTTTGATGTGTTTTTTCGATTTTTTCTGTTGAAAATAAACAAATTGATTTTTTTCAGTTCTGGCCGTTTTATATGATGATAATACAGAATTAGGGGCGGTTTCAAATAAGAAAGTTAAAAGGGTAAGGGAAGGTTCATATGTGAATTATTGAAAAAATCTTGAAAAGTTTATTTGAAGATGCACATGTGAATCAACGTTATAGAATGGGTTTTTTTCAATGATTCACATATGAATGTTTTTCTGACCTACTTTGATATTTAGCATTTTTGTTTGAACCTCCCACTATTGAATTATGTTCATAAAGAAATGTAATTTTCATGTTTTGCAATTTAGATTGTGCTCAAGTGATTATATATCCCAACAATTTAGGTATTTGATGGTAATATATGTAGTAATTTATGACATTTGGTGCAACTTAGGAATCAATGCACCAACATCACAGTCTTTAGCGAACTACGTGTTGTTGGTGATCGTTTATGGTGCAATTTTGATTTTTAGGAAAAGTGGGATGAAGGTTGGTACTTTCAATCTATCTTTATTCTCATTTGGAGGCTTTCTTGAAGTTGTTCGGTGTATATAAGATTTGTGAATTATGATTATTGAAAGTTCTTCGAGTGTTGTTACATTTTCAGTAGATTAAGAGAATTTATAAGTAGCCGAAAAGATAATTAAGACTACCGAATGTTCCAAATTTTCGGTGAACCTTCTAGCTGGATGTGACCATTTGCTGAAGTTACAGTACAAGTGTTGACTTTTTAAAACACCATACTTGGTTTATTCGTTGCAAACGAACCATCTTTCTTGAGAAAATGGAATAAAAGGAACCCCATAAATCATTTACATTTTCACAATTTGTCCAAATGGTACTATTATTTAGCCGGTATGGGATTTTACTTCTGTATAAGTTGTAACCATTGGCAATGGGTCCCATCATTTCTTAAGAATAAACTATCGAATACGAATAAACTATCGAATACGAATAAACTATCGAATAAACTATGAGTCCCATTAAGCTCACTAGGTCTTAATGGTCTATACTTAACAACTGAAAAGATTATAATCATCCAAAAATGTTTGAATTTAAGTGATGGAGTCAAATAGCCAATTCATATGATACAAAGAACTAATATTATCACAAGTTCTAACAAGATAATTTTTTGAAATCAACGTGTCCTCCTTGAGACATTAATAAAACGAAGACCCGATGATGGCAAATCCGTCTCTCACTTAAGCAAGCAAGGTGACGAAGGTCTTGCACATGGACGGACAATTCCCAAGGCCAATATAGTTCATTGGATCTTTTACAGGAAGAAAAGAGTCGGCCATGGTAAAAAGAGACCTTGGTTAGTTTATAGTTGTGTTGTTTTGTAATAGTTAAACACATTTTGAATCAAAGTCCTGGACTTTTAAACCAATGAATCGTATTAACTGGAATTGTTCTATCGTTTGGTCTTAATGTTTTTCTTGGGTTTTAAGTTCCTTAGCTTGGATAATGCATTTGGGATATACCAATAACCTAGATACCGTCGGGACAAAGACGTGTGGTTTCCAATAAAACTTTATCACCCGCCACATCGCGCGGGTATACTGACTAGTCATGATTATATTATTTCCTCTAATTTTAATTGAACTATATAATATCAGTTATCAACAGATGGTTAGTTAATGATATTTTCAAAGTCAAATTGTTATGCTTCCCGTCAATTCACTTTAAATTAATCTTTCACAATAGTTGATAAGTTTTCTGGCATGATTTAATTTTTTTAAATTACCCCGTGTAATACACGGTTCGAACCTAGTAAGCAAATAAGTCAAAAAAAAATAAGCAATCCCAAACACCCCTTCAATCCTGGCTCCGCCCCTGCCTCCCACGATCATCATCATCCCCTGAATTTTCTGCAACTTCCACTCCATCATCATCATTAGGGGTGCTCAAAAACCCGATCAACCCGATCAACCCAACCCAACCCGACGTGAAATAACCCAACCTGAAGCAACGCGATGTCCAATCGAGTTGTAAAATCCTCAAACCGTATGTATTGGGTTGATATCGGGTTAGGAGAATTTGAAACTGTTGGGTCATCAAGATTTGAAGATGACCTCATGATCTCCTTTTATACTTTGAAAAACATTTTATACTTAGAGAAATTTAGAGAAATTTTGGATGCATGGTTCTTTGTAATGGCTTGTACAAGATATCAAATGTTTGGTGAAGTCAAAGATCAACCAAAGTCAAGATTAAAGATTCTCTCATTGTGGAAGTGAAAGATCTTTTCTCAAACATACAAGTCATTGTTCACCGAAATTGTTCTCACAATTTCGGTGGACATATCTCCACCGAAACTTCTCTTTATTTCCGCCAAGAAGTCTCAAAGAAGTTTTCTCCAAAGATGATGTCACATATCCCAAAGATGATGTCACATATCTCAAAGATGTGTCACATATCACAAGGCTATCATCGGTGGGATCTCAAAGAAATCTCAAAGAAGCTTTCTCCAAAGATGATGTCACATATCCCAAAGATGATGTCACATATCTCAAAGATGTGTCACATATCCCAAATGACATTTCGGTGGGACCTCAAAGAAGCTTCAAAGATGTTTTCTCCAAAGATGTGTCACATATCCCAAGCTTCCTTCGGTGGTGCAATATTTAGAAGACAAATTGAGAAGATATTTTCTACATGGATAAAGTGACATTTTGTCTTATTATCCATTTCCATGCAAAGCTCTTTTCTCATGCATGGGCTCTTCTGACTGTACCTTGTAAAAGGTGACAAGGACTTCACAACTTTCCAGAAGTCAACATCCTCAGCAAGTGTGAAGATGACAAGTGTCTCAAGCATTCAATGCTTGCACACTCCTTGTCACTATAAAAGGAAGAGCTCTCCATACAGAAAACACACACATCTTGAGAGACTTTGAAGATTACTGTGAGCTCTTGATATTCTACGCAAACTGGAAGAATTCTCTAAGTGCAAGAATTTCCAGTTTGCTTGAAAAACTTTATAGCTTTGTTCTAAGTGTTCTTAGTTATTTTGTTGTATACTTTGTGTAAGATTGTTAGAATAGTTTATCTGTTCTTTTCCGCAACAGTCTTAAGTTTTCTATGTGTAATTCTTGTTGAAAGATTTTCAATAAAAGAATTAAAATTGTGAAAATTTTGAGTATTGTATTCAACCCCCCCCCCCCCCCCCCCCCCCTTCTACAATACTTGTTATAGCCATCGGGGACTAACAAGTGGTATCAGAGCAGAAAGTTTAATTCCATAAACTTGATCTGCGATGGCTGCCTCCTCTTCCTCTACTGTTGAAAACTCTTTTCAAAATAACTTTTCTGAAAATGGCTCCATTTCAAAACCTCCTAAGTTCAATGCTAACAACTTCTCTTTGTGGAAAAGCCGCATGATGCTGTTCATGGAAGGAGTGGATACTAGATATCCAACCATTCTCCAAGAGGGACCCTTTATCCCCAGAGTTTGGGCTCGCTATGAAACGCAGAGGCCTGGTAAAGAAACCATGGAAAAAGATAATTCTGATGATTCGTCTGATGAAGAAAAATCTTCTGCTACTGGTCGTTACATTCTTAAAAATCCTAAGAAATACACTGATGAGGAAAAACGGCTTGTGTCTCTTGATTCTAAAGTTAGAACTATCATTGCTCTCTCTCTTCCTGATGAAGTGTACCACTCTCTGGTAAATCTCTCTACTGCCAAAGAGATGTGGTCCACTCTATGTGTTCTGTACGAAGGTACAGAGGAAGTTAAGAAGTGTAAAAAGATTGGTCTTATAAGAAAGTATGAACTCTTCACCTTTGAAAAAGGAGAATCTCTTCCTAGCTTCTATAACCGTTTCAACTCTCTTTTAAATGATCTTAAGTTGTTGGGCAGAGTCTATGATAATGAGGAAGTCTTGTGCAAGTTCATGGATTGTCTTCCAGATTTTTGGGAAAATATATGTACTTGCATCAAAACTACCAAGGACCTTGAGTTCATGCCCTTAACTGTTCTTTATGGAACTCTTTTCAACTATGAGCAGACGAAACTGCATAGGTTTACAAAGAACTCCTCTCTTGCTCTCCTAAGTGACTCTTCCAAAAAGACTAAGTGTATTCCAAAAATCTCCTACCCATCTGATTCTGACCATGATAGTCAAGAAGATCCAAATGATCATTCAGAGGAAAATCTCAGTGATGCTGAGGATGAATGTGAAGAAACTTCTGTTAATATTTTATCTGATAAAATGGCCATGTTGGATGGGTATTCTAAATCCAAATCTCATCTCTCTTCTCAAAAATCTAAGTTTGGTAGAAAATCCTCCTCTTCTCTCTCCAAACACTCTTGTTTGGACAAATCTAATGAGGAATGTTTTAAGTGTGGTAAAAAGGGTCATTTTGCTTCTGAGTGTAAAAGTAGAAACCTTGAAAGACTTAGAAGTGCTTCCCACCGATTTTCCAAAAATTTCAGCCAATCTTCCTCTTCTGCAAATTTTGACCGGGCTGAAAGATACAAGGAGAAATACAAGAGAGAAAAGGAAAGAAATGAAAGACTTGTCAGAAGAGGAAAGAGTCTGCCTGCTAAAACTCATGATTTGGCAGATGAACCCACATCTGAAAGCGAATGACTCCTCAACTGCTCTTGTATCAGCTAAGTGCTTCTTCTACTCTTCACAGGTACATACTATGTGTTTTATCTATCTTTTATGAATTCTCTTATTTCAAACTCTTTTGCTATGTGTCCATAATTTCTGCCATCACATCGGAAAACATAAATTTTGGAAATTTTATTTGGCCAGTCTCTGGGTGTTATTTCTTTCTTAAAAAGAAATCCTCCAAAATTTTTCCAAAAATAACTTTATGACTTCTCATACCGATTTTCTTCTTAAATCTGTGAGTTTCAAAATGTCCAATTCAAAAGAAAGGATTTATGTACTCCCAATTTTTGAAATAGGAATTCTATGTGATGCACCCCCATTCTTTGTTATCTCTTCAAAATCTTTGAGCAAAAGTTAGGAAAAATGTCAAGTTTCTAAAAGGAACTCTCTTTATAGAAAATGCTATATCTGTGGTGATATTTCTCATTTTGCCAAAGACTGTGTGAAATAAAGAATTATTCTGAGTGATATAAATTCTTTTCATTCTTTTTCTTCTAACCCAAAAGGACCCACCTTCAAAATGGGTACCTGGAAATTAAATTCTTTGTGATTGCAGATTTTGAGCTGGGCAGATGGATCTATGTGAACAAGTGAGAAAGTTGACAAAACCTTAGAATTATTTACTCTCATGACATCATAAGCATGTTGATGTCATTCTCATGACATCACCATCTCCAATCTCTTAAAATTCCATTTCTTTTCTAAACCTCACCACCGAAATTTTCCTTAACCACCAAACCAAAACCATATCCCACCATACTTTACTTCCCATCATATGTTTTGCCTCCTCGATCGGTGGTACCCCTCAAATTCGGTGGAACCCTTCAAATTCGGTGGTGAAACCCTTCTAAATTCGGTACAATCCTTCAAACTCCTCGGTGGAATCCTCACACCGATCCCCCACCGAGTCTACACCGACCCACACCGATTCCACACCGAATCTCCACCGATCCACCACCTCAAATCCCTCCACCGATCCACCACCTCAAATCCCTCCACCGATCCACCACCTCAAATCTCACCACCAAATCCCTGGTATCAACCCCACCGATCTCTCCTCCTCAATAAGAATCTTTTTGACTCATGCTACCTACAGAAATTTCAGTCTTTCAAATGAATGTCAAAAGTGCCTTCCTCAATGAGGAAGTTGCAGAGGAAGTCTATGTGAAACAACCTCCTGGCTTTGAAGACCCAACTCATCCAGACTATGTGTACCGACTAGACAAAGCTCTCTATGGTCTCAAGCAAGCTCTACGTGCTTGGTATGACACTCTTGCCAATTTTCTCTTAAAGAATGGATATTCCAGAGGAAGCTGCCAACTTCTTGGTGGCAAATTGATCAAAGCACAAAGATATCAGATATCATTATCAGATATCATTTCATCAGGGACCACATCTCCAAAGGTGACTTTGAGCTTCACTTCATTCCTATAGATCTTCAGCTTGCCGACTTGTTCACCAAACCTCTAGATGAAACCAGGTTTAATTTCCTCATAAATGAACTTGGCATGTGTAATCTTCAACAACTATGTGTCCTAAGTTTCCACCGAATTCTCATTGGTGGACACTATTCTTCTCTCACAAATCTCCTTTCCTATCTAGAAACATAGGAAAGAACCCCTCCATATGATGTCATCCCATGCATGGTAGACACCTTTTTTCCTTTAATGATGTCATCACCATGATCTCTTCTCACCAAAGTTGTAGACCTCTACCATTTCCTCTACCGATTCTCTCCCCACCAATTTTATCTAGCTTCTCTTATACTCTTCCTCTCACCTAACCCAACTTCCTATGTGTCATCTCCTCATCCCATCCCTTTTTCCATCTTTTTCACTCTTGGTTTGCAACCCATCTCTCCTTTCATAAAATCCACCCACTACAAACTCTTCTACAGATGTCACCCCAAATCCTCAAACTCAATCTTTTTGGGTCATCAAAATTGAAAGATGAAATTCCAATCTTTTCTTCACTTTGAAGATTTTCTCCATAATGTCTTAGAAGTTTTCCGTCAACCTCTTACAGAAATTACACCGAATTTTTGTCTAACTCTTGCAAATTTTCGGTGGGAATGATTTTTTTCTCAAAAAAAAAAAAAAAAAAAAAATCCTACCGATTTTCCACCGAAAATAGCCTATTTTCGGTGGATACTCCTTCATTTTCGGTGGAAAAGCAAAAAAAAAAAATTACTACTGATTTTCCACCGAAAATAGCCAATTTTCGGTGGATTCTCCTTAATTTTCGGTGGAAAGGCAAAAAAAAAAAAAAATCCACTGATTTTCCACCGAAAATCATACCGAAAATTGCCAATTTTCGGTGGGATCTCCTTAATTTTCGGTGGGAAAGTTTAAAAAAAAAAAAAAAAAATCTACTGATTTTCCACCGAAAATCCTACCGAAAATTGCCAATTTTCGGTGGGATCTCCTTAATTTTCGGTGGGAATGCAAAAAAAAAAAAAAAAAAAAAATAGTCTTGGTTCTGGCCGATCTTTTCATTTTCTCTTGGTGTTTTTCCTACGTCGGCCGCTGAGGGGGAGAATTCATCTGAGGGGGAGCAACATAAACCCTCAGTACTCATATACAGCGACCAACTTGAAAAAATGAGGAAATCGACGGACCGGTCAAGGGGGAGCACTTCAGTCCGGGCGGATCTAACTGAAGGGGAGTAACACAAAGACCGACTGATCTAACTGAGGGGGAGCAAATAAAAGACAAGTTGATGATGCTAAACAGGAAAAGATGTCAAGATGCAACAGATGGGCAGATGCATCCTGAGGCTGATTCACTCAAACTCAACCCTCCTCAAAGTTTGTCACTATAATGGGTTGTCTCCTATCAAAACCCACAGATTCTCTTGGCTGAAATCTTTTGGAGTAAGTGAATGACTAGAAGATTTGAAACATCTGAAGAAAAGCAAAAGTGCCTGAAAGATAAAGTTCTTCAACACATCAACAGGCTGCTGATCAAAATGAAGAATCCTCAAGCCAGACACAAGTTTCAACTCGCCCCTCCAAAGATGCAAGTAATACTCATTCTGTTCATATTGTTTATACTGTTTATACTTCTTTCCTTTTCCTTTCAATTATTTGTACAGCTATACCTTTTTATTTTTTCTTATATGTAAATATCATATATACATACACACAAAAAAATTAAAAAAAAATTAAAAAAAAAATGGACTGTGTGAAAAAGAACCCAAAAAAGTAAAGAAGGGTCAACATGCATTATTCACTGTCTTACTCATGTTTTTCTAAGTATGGATGTCATCATCAAATAGGGGGAGATTGTTGGGTCATCAAGATTTGAAGATGACCTCATGATCTCCTTTTATACTTTGAAAAACATTTTATACTTAGAGAAATTTAGAGAAATTTTGGATGCATGGTTCTTTGTAATGGCTTGTACAAGATATCAAATGTTTGGTGAAGTCAAAGATCAACCAAAGTCAAGATTAAAGATTCTCTCATTGTGGAAGTGAAAGATCTTTTCTCAAACATACAAGTCATTGTTCACCGAAATTGTTCTCACAATTTCGGTGGACATATCTCCACCGAAACTTCTCTTTATTTCGGCCAAGAAGTCTCAAAGAAGTTTTCTCCAAAGATGATGTCACATATCCCAAAGATGATGTCACATATCTCAAAGATGTGTCACATATCACAAGGCTATCATCGGTGGGATCTCAAAGAAATCTCAAAGAAGCTTTCTCCAAAGATGATGTCACATATCCCAAAGATGATGTCACATATCTCAAAGATGTGTCACATATCCCAAATGACATTTCGGTGGGACCTCAAAGAAGCTTCAAAGATGTTTTCTCCAAAGATGTGTCACATATCCCAAGCTTCCTTCGGTGGTGCAATATTTAGAAGACAAATTGAGAAGATATTTTCTACATGGATAAAGTGACATTTTGTCTTATTATCCATTTCCATGCAAAGCTCTTTTCTCATGCATGGGCTCTTCTGACTGTACCTTGTAAAAGGTGACAAAGACTTCACAACTTTCCAGAAGTCAATATCCTCAGCAAGTGTGAAGATGACAAGTGTCCCAAGCATTCAATGCTTGCACACTCCTTGTCACTATAAAAGGAAGAGCTCTCCATACAGAAAACACACACATCTTGAGAGACTTTGAAGATTACTGTGAGCTCTTGATATTCTACGCAAACTGGAAGAATTCTCTAAGTGCAAGAATTTCCAGTTTGCTTGAAAAACTTTATAGCTTTGTTCTAAGTGTTCTTAGTTATTTTGTTGTATACTTTGTGTAAGATTGTTAGAATAGTTTATCTGTTCTTTTCCGCAACAGTCTTAAGTTTTCTATGTGTAATTCTTGTTGAAAGATTTTCAATAAAAGAATTAAAATTGTGAAAATTTTGAGTATTGTATTCAACCCCCCCCTTCTACAATACTTGTTATAGCCATCTGGGACTAACAGAAACCAACCCAACCCGATGAACCCGATATATATATATATATATATATATATATATATATATATATATATATATATTCAATCTCTTATACATCTCTATGTAACTCTTTCACACACACACACATGTATATATATATATAGTAAATGCTAACATATATATGCAAATTGAGAAAAATAGTTGATGGTGATATATTTAAGATTTAAGGAATATGCAAATTGGAGACGTCAAGTTATTTGATCATGTTTGGTTTATACATTTTTATATGTAGTATCTATATATTGTGTGAATTATCGGTTGTATTTTAAATACATGTTTCCTTTATTTTTATGTTTCTAATTTTGATTTTACCTTGTTTAAACACAACTCGACCAACCCGATCAATCCGACCAACCCGATCAACCCGAACGGGTTGGGTTGGGTTGGGTTGGGTTGTGCCTTTGTTTGGGTTGGGTTGGGTTGAAATTTTTTCAAACCGTCAACATTGGGTTGATGTGTCGAAATGCCTTCAACCCGATCAACACAACCCGTGAGCACCCCTAATCACCATCATCCCCTCCATCTATAAACAGAAGCAAAACCCTCCCTAATTCCTTGGCTATAAAATAGAAATCAGAAAGCAGAGAACCATAAACAGCGAAGATGCCTTGTGTCCAGATCTCCACCAACGTTTGCCTCGACGGGTTGACACTGATTTGATCTCTCCGAAGCCACCAAAGCCATTGGCCGACCTGAGAAGGTAAATCCTCTCTCTATCTCCATTCTCATCTCCTTTTGTTTCTAAAGTTTTTCAAACATTTGGTTTTTACTTCGATTATATGAATTCGACCTTTGTTCGATTTCCTGGAAATTTGGAGGCTCGGTTCAAACAGGATCACAAATAAACATAAAAGATACTACCGTATTTTGTAGTTTATGATTGAAAATTTGAGGGTTTTAAAAGAATTGTTCTTGGATTTTTGCAGGACATCAAAACAAGTTGCTTCAGACCCATCTTTCCCTTCTTAGCTCATGTTGATGATTCAATAGACACTCAGGTTTCATCTCTGTTTTTCTCTTCGTTTTTGTTTGTGTTGCTCTTGATCCATGCCCCGCTTATCTCCTCTCAAAACACGAACCTCACTGGTATATTCACGCTTTCTGCCTCTCTGATGATTCCCTTCGGTTGATTCCTCTTATGCATATACATCCTTCCAAAAACATTGCTAAATTGCATAATTTGTGCTTGTGTATTTCTTATAGTATGTAGGAGGTAGTAGAAAAAAAATATTTAAAAAAGCTAATTTATAGGATATATTTTAGGGAACAAAATGGGTTATTGCCAAATATGCTAAATGTTGAAGTTGGGTTCACCATGCTTTTGGGTTTATTGTAAAGGAAGTGTGGTTTTTAGTAATACTATATGGATGTAAAAACATAATATTATGAAAGGGTACCTTGCTTTGCAATAGCTTTTGTATTCCTTTTTCTGATATTACACTTTTTTATCTTTTGCATGAAATGCAACTTATATTTAATTAAACACATAGATTTAGGTTTCTAATGAGCATTTTGTTTCTTAGTCATGTATATCATGTGCTTGTTCACGTTACTCTCAGAGGCTATTAGGCAATCTTAAGATGGGTGGGGTGGTTCAAGAGATTGGCATGAAGTTGAGGTATAGTTCTCATAGTGGTGTTAGCTTTCTACTTTTGATTCCATGGGGTTTTTACTCCATGCTTTATTAGTTGTTACTTGAAACTATAGGTCAATAATTTGTCAAAAAGAACTATAGATCAATTATGAATAACAACTCTCCGCTAACAACTTTATTCAACAGAAGCAATAGCTAGAAAACGAACTTTGAGCATGAGGGTTTTGCCACATCTAAGAGGTCGTTTACCAAACGCTTACCTAGGTAAGTGATTACCAAGTCACATTACCTTACGGGATGAATATGGTAAGGACCAAGACTCTTACCCGATAAGAGCGAGGCAAGGACCAAGAGTCTTACATGGTAAGTTAGGGCGAAGACTCTTACCACGGTTAGCGCTTACTGGAAAAATTGTTGCATACTATACTGTTTTGGTGGACTAAAATCTTATCCGGTGAGTAAGGAGTCATTTACTGTAAAGCCCGTGTTCCGGTACGTATAAATATTTTTTCCCTTAAATCTTCCTCGTGGTTTATAAAGTATTTTTGTCTTCGACTTGCTTCCGGGATCGTTTAAGTTATCGAGAGTTAGCATCGTTGACCCTAAGCGTTATTTTCCGGTAGGGTGTTTTTAGGACAGTAGGGAATTGTCGAGGGGTCAAAGTTGTAAAGTGGCCAAAAGCTTAGCAAAAAAAGGGGGGGGGGGGGGTTCGGCCCATGCAGTAGGACCAAGCCCCTTGTTGCTTTTGTTTTGGGTTCGTGAATAGCAAGCAAAGAATGAAAACCCTACATCCCCCTCCCTCTCGTTTCCTTTTTTTCACACAAACCAAACAATTCCCTAAGCCCTACGAGACACTCTTCTTCCTTTCTTTGTTGTGTTCGGCCGTGGAGAGAGAGAGAGAGAGAGAGAGAGAGAGAAAACGAGAAGTGAGAGAGGAGGAGAGAAACCGAGAGAGATAGAGCGGCGAGAAGAGAGAGAGAGGGAGTTCGCCGGAAAGTGTGGAGGTCGCCGCCGTCGTTGTCGTGTCCGCCGGAGAAGAAGAGTGAAGGTGTCGGGTTTCGTCGTTGTGTCGTCATCGAGGTAAGGTTTCACTCGACGTTTCTTTTCTTTTCGTTTTCGTCACCGGAGGACCACCGCCGGCCGCCGCTGCCGCGCCGCCACTGTGGTGGCTGGGTGTCGGGTGGTGGTGGTGGTGTGAGTCGTTGGTGCACGCGGTAGGGTGATCGAGAGGGTAGTGGTCTCGCGGTGGTTTGCGGGTTGTTTTATTTCCTCGTCGATGAACCGCCGCCGGCCGCCGTCGACGACCACCACTGCCGGAGGGCAGAGGGTAGTGCGTGGCCATGACTTATTAATAATCACCGTAGAATCCTTTAAGCCTTGACTTAATCGTTTAAGCCGTTTCGTTAAAACCGTCGTTTTTATAATCATCAATTCATGTGGAAAATGGTGCAGCCACTGTTTTTACGACGGCTATAACTTTTCCGTCGTAACTCCGTTTGAGCCGAAACTGGCGCCCACGGTTCGAGCTCGGGGTCGGGCACGTTTTCCGTGTTTTAGCGGAAAACTGGTTCGGCCTCTAGCTGGGCGAAAAAGTGGTCGTAAGTTCTGTGAATCGTCATTTTATGTAAAAGAAACTGCAGTTCTGTCACTGTTTTGCGTAAGCTGTAACTTTCTCCTCGTAACTCGGATTGGGGTGATTTCGGTGCCAAAAGTTCCCTTTTTGAGTCTATAAACTTTTCTGTGTTTTGTGCAAAATCCAGTTCGGAATGTAACTTAGGCCAAATCGTCGTTTTATACTGATAAGTGCTGTTTTTCGCTGTTCTGCGGGCTGATCTTATAAAATCCGTAATTAAATGTAGAAAAATCGTTAGGAGGCGTATAATATGTCTTTGAAACCCTATCGCAGAGTACTTTCTAATCATGAAATAATATTGGGAATTTTCTGGGTTTAAAGGGGTCGAAACAGGTCCCGAACAGACCTGTTTGGCGAGAACGGAAAATAGTTTTAGTGACGGTTTAAGCGTGTGTCGTGTCATAGGGTCCGGGTCTCGTATTGACACATTTTAACATGCGTTTAGGTGCTGGGAAGTGACCGTAATTGTGAAGATTGAATTGTATTGTTAAGCTAGGCGCGCATTCGAGGTGAGTTCTCTCACTATATCTAATAACGGTTGTTTTATCATTACTGTAGTACGTGTGTGGTAGCCTTATGTGATTGTGTTGTGGAACTAGATAGTGGGGTGTCTAGTTGATACTATGTTGCCATGTTAACTCGGTGGGACCGAGGGTCCGGCGGGGCCGGAGGTTTTGTACGCGGGTGGCGTAGAGACTCGGTGGGACCGAGGGTCCGGCGGGGCCGGAGGTTTTGTACACGGGTGGCGTAGAGACTCGGTGGGACCGGGGATTCGGCGGGGCCGAAGATGTTATCATGTGGTCGGTGGGACCGACTTGTGCCCTTTTTAGGTGGGTGGGTGTGGATATACATGTTTATGATTTGTTCGTAGACCTGTATGATCGTTTATGTGTCACTATCTGTTTTAGGGGTGGTGTGAAATAACTGTATTATTTATGGTGTTTGAATTCACTAAGCTTCGTGCTTACCCTTTCCCATAAACTGTGGTTTCAGGTCCGAACGGCTCCAAGGCGTGACGAGTACACACTGGCAAGCGAGGAGAGCTGGTTGATTTATGGTTTTAATAATTAAACATTTATTCCGCTGGTTTTAATTCATAAAGATATTAATTATGTGTTTGCAAACGAAACGTTGGTATCAATTAATGAGTGGTTATAAATGAATTGTTTAATTAAAATTTTAAATTTGCTTGTAATTTTTGGGACGTTACAACTTGGTATCAGAGCACAGCTTGAGTGAATCAAATGCACCTCGGTGTGTTTGATCTCAAGTTTGCGGCTATAAATTTTTCTTTAAAATTTTTGGAAAATAAAAGAAAGGAAAACCCGTTTGAGAAACGGTGATCGATGGCGCAGTGTGTACAGTCAGCCGGAGCCAAGGGAAAAGGTACAGTACTTAGTGTATGTATTGCTTTCTAGATCATAGAGTATGCATGCTAGATTGCCTGTTGTGACACTATGCGGTATGTTGAACTGCTTGCTATTAGGAATTTATGCTAATTATGATAGGTTACTAAGTGGATGTCCTCTAGGTTGTATGCAGTAAGAGATTTATAGCCTTAGAATATTTGATTTAGTTCTATTGCGCAGCTCTTGTTTGAGTCCAACCGTTCTAGGATAGAATCTTGTATTCGAATGTCTATTTATTTCGCACTGCATATAATCGGGTATTCGCGAGGTCACTCGTTATAATTAGTAGGGGTTCGGCAGTAGCAAGGGTAATGGTTTGGATGGAATTCCTAGGGAGCTAGGAAGAGCGAGTATATATGCCGGTGCGGGCATATGTGTGTAGTTGCGGCGAGAAGCTACTTGGACCCCTCGGGATGGGACTCGGAACGAGCGATGATAGGCGTGGAAGGTAGTAGTAGAGCTCCTACTACCGGAAGCACAGGATCAATGCTCGAGTCGGGGAAGTCACGAGGAATCCAAGGAGTTGAGCGTGAGTGTTGTTAGTATGAGTTATTATGTGCTAATAACGCGTTGTATTGTCTACCCAGAATAGCCATCACAAGGAGGAACAACTATAGTAAACCTGCTAGTACAAGTGTGTACTTGATTTGCTTGAGGTGATGATCGTTGGGGTAATGATGAAGGTTCTAAACTAGTAGTCGTTGGGATAGAAGGACGTGTCTAGTATCAATCACTTGGAGTGACGATAAGGATGTGGTTTGTTTTAAGTAGACCATTTCGGGTCAAAAATTGGCAATTGTGCTAGAATCATAGGCTTTTGAGCCGACTTTGATTTGAGGAAAACCCGTAAGATGATTTGATGTGATTTCCCAACTTGCCTTAAGAGATTTAAATGTCCGGATGACGATTGTGGATCGGGGAGTTTTGGAGGGATATGAGTCGAGACATCGAATGCCGACTGAGTCATGCACAAAGTCTATTTTGAAAATAGGATTGCATTAACTAATTTTTGTGTTTCCAATCCTTGTATGGATTGTGTTGGGTCACCAAGGATTTGAAATTGACTCACCGATGTTTTCCCTAAAACTCCTACTTAGAATATTTTAGTTCAGTTCTTTGAATGACTTGTACAAGATATCAAATGTTCGGTGAAGTCGAAGATCAACCGAAACCAAGCTTGAAGACTCTCTACTTGTGGAAAATAGAAGACTCTCGGCAACATTCAAACAAGTCATCACCACCGAAATTCCTTGACATTTCGGTGGCCTTCTCTCCACCGAATTTATTGGACAAATTCGGTGGCCTTCTTCCACCGAAGTGCTTGGACAAATTCGGTGGCCTCATCCACCACCGATGACCACCGAAGTGCTTGGACAAATTCGGTGGCCCCATCCACCACCGATGACCACCGAAGTGCTTGGACAAATTTATAGGATTGTTCTTTCGGTGCTCCTCTCACCACCGAAACATGCTTGCAATTTCGGTGGTCCTCTCACCACCGAAACATGCTTGCAATTTCGGTGGACTAGTCTTCTTTCCACCGAAGATTTCTCAATCTCGGTGGAAACCACTTCGGTGCTAAAAGCTCAAGACAGAAGATCATTTATTATGGGACAATATCCTCCAGCAAAGAAAAGTGACAGTTTGTCTCTTTATCCACTTTCCGTTAAGGTCCCTTTTATCTGCTCAAGCTACTCTGTCTACACCTAGTGAAAAGTGACAAGGACTTCACAGTTCTCCTGAAGTCAACATTATCAGCATATGTGAAGATGACAAGTGTCCCAAGCATTTAATGCTTAGGCACTCCTTGGCACTATAAAAGGAGAAGTGCTCTTCATGCAATTCTCACGCTTTCAAGAAATTCTCTCAGTGCAAGAAACCTTCTTTTAAGCCTTAAAACTCAATAGCTTTGCTCTTAGTGTTCTTAGTTGTTTTGTTGTATACTTTGTGTAAGATTGTTAGAATAGTTTATCTGTTCTTTTCCGCAACAATCTTATGTTTTCTGTGTGTAATTCTTTTGAAAGTTTTTCAAATATAAGAATTAAAATTGTGAAATTTTTGTGTATTGTATTCAACCCCCCCCCCCCCCCCCTTCTACAATACTTGTTAAGCCATCTGGGACTAACAAGTAGTATCAGAGCGGAAAGTTTAATCCCATAAACTTGATCTGCGATGGCTGCCTCTTCTTCTTCTACTGTTGAAAACTCTCTTCAAAACAACTTTTCAGAAAATGGGTCTATTTCAAAACCTCCTAAGTTTAATGCCAACAACTTCTCCTTGTGGAAAAGCCGCATGATGCTATTCATGGAAGGAGTGGATACTAGATATCCAACCATTCTCAACGAGGGACCCATTATCCCCAGAGTTTGGGCTCGCTATGACACACAGAGGCCAGGTAAAGAGACCTTTGAAAAGGAAATCTCTAGTGATTCTGATGAGGAAAAATCCAGTGCTACTGGTCGGTATATTCTCAAAAATCCTAAAAAGTATACTGATGAGGAAAAGCGTTTAGTTACTCTTGACTCCAAGGTAAGAGCTATTATTGCTCTCTCTCTTCCTGATGAGGTCTACCACTCTTTGGTGAACTTTGAAACTGCCAAAGAAATGTGGACCACTTTATGTGTTCTGTACGAAGGTACAGAGGAAGTCAAGAAATGTAAAAAGATTGGTCTTATCAGAAAGTATGAACTATTTTCTTTTGAAAAAGGAGAATCTCTTCCTAGCTTCTATAACCGCTTCAACTCTCTTTTAAATGATCTTAAGTTGTTGGGCAGAGTCTATGATAATGAGGAAGTCTTGTGCAAGTTCATGGATTGTCTCCCAGATTTTTGGGAAAATATATGTACTTGCATCAAAACTACCAAGGACCTTGAGTTCATGCCCTTAACTGTTTTATATGGTACTCTTTTCAATTTTGAGCAAACCAAGCTTCAACGGAAATCTTTCATCAAAGAAATAAAGAGCTCCTCTATAGCTCTTGTTAGTGAAAGTTCCAAGAATTCTCAAAATCTTCCTAGAATCACCTATCCTTCATCTGACTCTGACAATGACAGCCAAACAAATGTAACCCACCAAACGGAAGCATATATTAGTGATGCTGATGATGAAGGTGAGGATATCATGGTTGAACAGTTGTTGGATGAGATGGCAATGATGGCCGGTTCTAAACACAAGTTTCGTCCCTTCAACAAATCTCGAAGTCTTAGAAAAACTTCATCTTTCAAAACTTCTTCTGACAAGTCTAATGAGGAATGCTACAACTGTGGCAAGAAAGGACATTTTGCATCTGAGTGTAGAAGCAAGCGTATCTCCAAGTCCAGATTTACTTCTTCTGACAATCCCTCTTCAAAAAGGGAAAAATCCAAACACATGCCTTTCAAATCAACCTTTCCCAAAAAGGAGTCCCCACCATCCTTCTTAAATCATCAGGAGCGTGCTGAGAAATACAAGGCCAAGTACAAGAAAGAGAAGGAAAGGAGTGAGGGTCTAGAGAGAAAAGGGAAGGGTCTCATGGCAGAAACCCACGATTGGGACGACGAAGACACCTCCGACAGTGATTCTCAGAATAGATGCTTCGTGGCCATCTCAGAAGAAATGGAAGTTTCCGAAAAGGCCACTTCACCTATGGCTCTAGTGGCAACTGGGTGCTCCACAGCCTACGCTCAGGTACATCCCTTCAATAATATGTCTGATATTGAAAAGATCAATGCCTATGAGTCTTTAACTCAAGATTTTTATTCTGTTAAAGACAGTAAGAATAGAAAATCTGCTCAAGTGAAAGAGCTCAAAGCTGAACTTGAAATTTGCATGTCTAAACTTAAAAGGTTTGAGGAAATCAAAAATGAGCTTGAGGACTTGAAAACAATAAATCATGTGATCTCAAAAGAAAAGAACTCCCTGTTTAAGAAACTAAAAAGGGAACAAGAAGTCATCAAAAAATGGTCAAGCTCTTCCAAAAATCTTGAACAAATCTTTCAAAGTCAAATCTGTAGTTCAAACAAGTTCGGTCTAGGATTTGGAAAAACTGATGTTTGTGAGTCCACTCTTGCTCTTGTTCCCCCCACCAATGCATGTGATGATTTCTCTGATTCTAGCTCTTGTGATTCCATCTCTTTGAACTCGTTAGATCTGTGTGAAGCCTTAAAGTATGGTATATCCTTAAAGGCCAAAGACTCCTCATTGCAAGTCATTGAGAAGCAAGATTCAAATGACGTTTCTAAACCCATCCATGATCAGCTCAAATTTTCGGCCATGGATGAAGCCTCCTCCTCAAACTCTTCAAAAGCTAATCCTTCCAAAAGATCCAAACCCACCGATCTTATCCCTTTTGTGCCCACCGATCCCTCAATCAATGACCCTCCAATTCCTCTTCATGAAGTGTTAAAATCTATTCACATAGATACCTACACCGAACCTAAGCCCTCAAAGATCCCCAAAAGAGAAACTCCTGTTCACTCAAAAAGGATCTCCTGTGCCGACAAAGGAAAATCGGTGGTCAACTGCATGGCAAGCTCCCATCCTAAAAGTTTTACCCCAAACATTCCCTCTAACAACACTTATATTCCTAGATCTGTGCTTTTAAGAAAATCAACCTCCAAAGATTTATCCAAAGGAATCCTTGGGTCCAAGCCTCCTGCTCTGTTCTCCTCTAACAAGGTTATAAGAACAAATGATAAAAGCCAAAACATGAAAAATGCTAAAAAGGTGTTTATCTATAGAAAATGTTATAACTGTGGTGACACTTTTCATATGGCTAAGGACTGTCCCAAGGATAGGATTGATAGATCCAAGCTTAAGGAATCATGCTCTTCTAACCCCAAAGGACCCATTACAAAATGGGTACCAAAGAACTAATATGTGTTTGCATGCAGGCTTTTGAGCACCATCAAATTTGGTATTTAGACAGCGGGTGCTCACGCCACATGACGGGAAACAAGTCTCTTCTCATCAACTATGTGCCGGGAAAAGGTCCATCTGTAACTTTTGGTGATAATTCTAAGGGTTACACCAAAGGATACAGAACTCTCTCTAATGGATCTGTAACCTTCAATAAAGTGGCTTTTGTGGACGGCCTCATGCATAACCTCCTCAGCATTAGCCAACTGTGTGATCTTGGATACAAAGTTATCTTTGAACTTTGTGTCTGCTCCGTGGTAGACAAACAATTCAATGTGGTGTTATCGGGAAGACGGATGGAAAATGTCTACGTCATAGATATGGGACAATCCAATTCTTCATCAAATGTCTGCTTTGTGTCAAATGATGCATCCAAAAGGAACTGGTTGTGGCACAAACGTCTCTCTCATCTAAACTTCAAGACCTTGCATAAAATCTCCAACAAAGAGCTGGTGACGGGCATGCCAAAGTTGAACTTTGTCAAAGAGAAGCTGTGTGATGCATGTGAAAAGGGAAAGCTCACCAAAACATCCTTCAAGACGAAGCAATGCTCTTCCATCACTCTTCCTCTTCAATTGCTGCACATGGATCTATGTGGACCAGTCAGCACTCCAAGTCTTGGAGGCAAAAGGTATATTCTTGTTATTGTTGATGAATTTACCAGATATACTTGGGTGTTCTTTCTCAGGTACAAAAGTGATGCCACTGAAGAAATCATCAACTTTGTCAAGAAAAATGAAGTTCTCAATGGCCAGCTTGTCCGCTCGGTAAGGAGTGACAATGGCACTGAATTCCGAAATAGTGCTCTTGAAGACTTCTTCACCGAGAAAGGGATCTCTCAGAACTTCTCTGCTGTTCGTACTCCTCAGCAAAATGGAGTGGTGGAAAGGAAAAACAGAACACTGTGTGAGGCCGCTAGATCCATGCTGAGTGAATCAAATCTCCCCACCTATTTTTGGGCCGAAGCTGTGAATACTGCCTGCTTCACTCAAAACAGGTCAGTAATATCCAAAAGACATGATAAAACCCCGTATGAAGTTTTTCATGGCAGAAAACCAAATATTGGCTTTCTTCATGTTTTTGGGTGTATCTGCTTTATTCTTAATGATCGTGAAAATCTTGGGAAGTTTGATCCCAAGGCAGATGAGGGAATATTTGTTGGGTACTCCTTATCCTCCAAAGCTTATAGGGTGTACAATCTCAGAAGAAAATGCATTGATGAGTCCATTCATGTCAAGTTTGATGATCTCAGATGTTCATCACTTTCAAGTGATGAGGATGATTTACACAGATGGATCTCATCATGTATTGGTGATACCCCCTTAGTCACTTCCACCGATATCTCCTCAATTCCCTCAAATCCATCTACCTCAAAAAACCCAGCTGGATCACTCTCTCCCACCGAAATTGATCAACCCATCTCTCACACCGATTTTCCTATTCCCACCGAAACTCCACACCGAAGCCCTTCTTCCATCCTTAATCCCACCGAAAATCACATGGCATCCACTACCGAAAATCCCATCCTACACCAAACCTCTGATCCCACTACTCCAGTTCACTCTACTTCTCATACCCCATCACCTTTACCCCCTGCTCTAAAATGGACCAAAGATCACCCCATAGATCAAATTATTGGTGACCAACAAGCAGGTGTCCAAACTCGCAGAGGAGTTGGAAATATTTGTCTCTATGTGAATTTCCTCTCTCTCTCTGAACCTAAGAAAGTGGATGAAGCTCTATCAGATCCTTGTTGGATCACTGCCATGCAAGAAGAACTTTCTCAGTTCCAGAGGAATAAAGTTTGGAGATTGGTTCCCAAACCCAGAAACAAGACAATCATTGGAACCAAGTGGGTATTCAGGAACAAAATGGATGAAGATGGTACTGTTATCAGAAACAAGGCCCGATTAGTAGCTCAAGGATACAGACAGGAAGAAGGCATTGACTATGATGAAACATTTGCCCCTGTTGCAAGACTTGAAGCTATAAGGATCTTTCTGGCTCATGCTGCCTACCGAAATTTTAGGGTCTTTCAAATGGATGTTAAAAGTGCCTTTCTCAATGGGGAACTTGCAGAGGAAGTCTATGTGAAACAACCTCCTGGCTTTGAAGACCCAGCTCATCCAGACTATGTGTACAGTCTTGACAAAGCATTGTATGGTCTCAAGCAAGCTCCACGTGCTTGGTATGACACTCTTGCCAACTTTCTTCTCAAGCATGGATATTCCAGAGGTAAAATTGACAATACTCTCTTCATCAAAGAAACCTCAGGTACTATCATTCTTGTTCAAATCTATGTTGATGACATCATCTTTGGTGCCACTGATGAATGCCTATGTGATGAGTTTGCTTCTCTCATGATGAGTGAATATGAGATGAGCATGATGGGAGAGCTTACATTTTTCTTGGGCCTTCAAGTCAAACAATCTTCAGAAGGGATTTTTATAAATCAAAGCAAATATATTCGTGACCTTCTGAAGAAATTTAACTTTCTAGATAGCTCTCCTATGAAAACTCCCATGGCACCTCCCTTGAGACTGTGTGCCGATCTAAAAGGTGAATCTGTGGATGTTACTCTTTACCGAGGTATGATAGGCTCTCTTCTTTACCTAACTGCTAGCAGACCGGATATAATGTTTGCTACCTGTCTATGTGCTCGTTATCAGGCCAATCCTAAAGTATCACATTTAAAGGCTGTAAAACGAATTTTTCGGTATCTTAAGGGCACACTGCACTTGGGTCTTTGGTATCCCAAAGACTCGGGTTTTGAACTAATTGGTTATTCAGATTCAGACTATGCAGGTTCCCAGATTGATAGAAAGAGTACTACAGGAAGCTGTCAGCTCCTTGGGGGAAAATTGGTAAGTTGGTCCAGCAAGAAACAAAACTCTGTATCAACCTCTACTGTTGAGGCTGAATATGTAGCTGCTGGGAGCTGCTGTGCTCAGATTCTATGGATGAGAAACCAACTAAGGGACTATAATCAATTCTTTTCTAAAGTCCCAATTCTGTGTGATAATTCCAGTGCTATAGCTATAGCAAATAATCCTGTTCTTCACTCTAGATCTAAACACATCGATATCAGGTATCATTTCATCAGGGACCACATTTCCAAAGGTGACATTGAACTGCACTTCATTCCTACCGATTTGCAGCTTGCTGATATTTTCACCAAACCTCTTGATGAAACCAGGTTCAACTTTCTCATCAGTGAACTTGGGATGTGCAATCTCCAAGAATAAACATGTGTTCATGCTCCACCGATCTCACATCGGTGGACACCTTCTTATCTACTTCTCTCTCTCCACCGATCTCTCATCGGTGGACAAATCTATGTGTTAAATCATTTCTATCTCTCTTTTCCAACACCGAAGTCCAATTTCGGTGATAATCTCCAGTATCGGTGAAGCGTGTCTACCACCGAAGTCCATTTCGGTGGAAATTTTCAAAATCGGTGAAACTTGTCCACCACCGAAGTCTCATTTTGGTGGTCATCTCCAATCGGTGAAAACTTTCCACCACCGAAGTCCCATTTCGGTGGTACTTTCCAAATCGGTGAAACCATTCTACCACCGAAGTCCCATTTCCACCGAACTTCCACCGATCGTCTCCCGAACGAACACCGAATCCTCCACCGAAGCATCACCGAGCCTACACCGATCCACACGGTTCCCAAAGCCCACTTATGACCACTCAATTGCATTTGTGTCAGACCCTTCGCCTATCCGCCGTTCCGTGTCCCGATTCCCAATAACCTTTTCACCTCATGAGCCGCATGTCCCCTCTCCCCATACAAAATCATCATCACGGTATCTTATCCTTTCCCTATATATACATACCTCCCTTTACTTCCTCCCCACTCCTTTCTCACAATTCAAACCTGCAACTATCTCTTCTCTTTCAAACATATCTCTCTCATGGCATCCTCACGATATCCAATTCCTACACGTTTTGAAGACCTCCGCTTCAACCAGTGCAATCACGTTGCCCGCCTCGAACCCGATCCCGCTCATCCCGAGTTCTCTACTATTGCTAAATTTCTGTCTCGCTCTCCTCTTCTTCATGCCTTCACATGCAACCCCAAGATGAGCAAAATGCTCATTGGACAGTTCTGGCTCACCTCCGTGTACGATCCCTCCAATGAGGCCATTCACGCCTCCATCTTCACCAATGTCGAAGGTGATCACGACCTCACGTTTGGGGTCGATGATGTTCGTCTCGCTCTCAAGATCGACGCCTTTTCCGACTATGAAGACATGTATTTGGACACCATACATGAAGACATTGTTCTTACCACCGGTTATGTACTCGACGACTCCTCCAAAAGCTCCAAAGGCCCCGGTACTCTTCTTCGCAGCAAAATGGGAGGCATTTGGAATTTCTTCTTTGCCCACGTTATCCATTGCCTCTCACGCAAAACAAGTGGGCATGATCAATCGCCTTCACACGTCAACAAACTCGCTCATGCCCTCATTTTCCAAAGGAAAGTTGACTTCGCCCAATATTTCTTCTCAGAGCTTGTCGAGGTCATCAAAACTCCCAAGAAGTGTTACGTTGCTTTTCCCCGCTTCATCTCCATGATCTTACAACACAAGCTTTCCAAAGCTTTGGAAACCGATCGCCGCTCTTCCTCGCCCCGGTTCTGTTATGAATGGTCATCTCCCGTTGTGGGCACCAAAACCCTCAACGTCAAGCCGCTCGCCACCGATCGCCCATTACGCCCAGGTATGATTTCCCTCGCTCTATCTCCCGAACTTCATTGGGGTGATGCGGAAATTCCCGGGTTTCGCCACCTGGAAATTCCCGAGGTCACTCCAAATGTTGTGGTCCCTTCTCCCCGTTCCCGAGTGACGTCGGGTGGCACTCAAAAGAAACGACAAAGGGCCACCGACACCTCCGCTCCCGCTTCTCGAACCACGTCACCGAGAGATCCCTCGGAGACTTCCCCGGTTCACACCCCTTCTCATAAGCGGAGGCACTCATCTTCCCCTTCGGGATCTCTTCCAAAGAGGTCCCGGAAACCATCGGCCCCACCAACTAATCCAACTGTCGATTCTCAAAAATCGCCGGTTGTTGAACTTCATCCCTCCGGGCCAAGGGTATCCGTTTCGAACCCCACCATCTCCTCTGTTGCCTCTCAAAAGGCCTCAGTTGTACACTTGGAGAACCCTAAACAAACCTCCCCACTCGATTCTTTGGGTGGTGGAGATGACCTCGAGGTCTCTCCTCTCGAGGGTTCTGACTTTTCACTTCACAGCCTTTCACCCGATCAGTTTGTGATCGATGAGATTGCACAACCCAATCAGGGTTCCCCCCCCACAATCTTCACCCCCACATGATTTCTTTGCATTTCTTTTAGCGGACACTGGTTCTCCCCGAACCATCCCGTCCCCCGAAGAACATCCCATCGAGCCTCCCTCGCCGAGGCAACACTCTCCACAACGTACACCCTCACCTCCCTGACCTCCCCGAACCCTCTACACCGACGAACTCGCGCCTCACTTACGACATCCTCTTCCCGAAGCGGATCCCCTTCGATGGCACTGTTCGTTCCCCGAAATCGGTGGCCAAACTTCCCCGCACATCGACCGCACCTCTACCTTTCTTAAATCTACCATCACCTTAATCTCCCAAGCCAATTCCCGCATCTCTAACCTCGAGTCTCAGCTACCGCATCTTCTTCTTGATGCCATCACCGAAGCCCTACGCCCCATTCAAGAAAAATTATCTACCCTTTCTACCACAGTGGAGTCCCTCTCCAAACCTTCCACCGACTCACCCAGTCCTGAACGTTCCCAGTGGGAAATGGATCTCGGTGACTTTGCCTTGGTTCCCCATACCACCGAAACGAGTCTGGCCTTCCTACACTCCAAGTTTGATAAGGCCTTCTATGAGTTGGGTTTCAAGTTACCGGCTGTTCCTGAGGGGGAGAAAACCACGGCTCCACCGAAACTTCCATCCATCAAGAAACTTTCCAGTAACCAACCTCCACCAAAACCCTCTTCACCGAAATCCTCCTCTCCACCGAAATCCTCCTCTCCACCGAAATCTACCTCTCCACCGAAATCCTCACCACCGAAACCCTCTTCTCCACCGAAACATGTCTCACTCTCACTGACCCATACTGGCTCCACCGAAGCTCTTGACCTTAATGCATCAGTTGAGGGGGAGCAGTCCAGCAAAGCTCCCGAAGACAAAGGAAAAAGAACTCTTTCGGCCGAAGAATTGGCCAGAGAAGCAAAGAAGAAAAAGGATCTGGCAAGATATGGGGCTCGACCGAAGGACGCTGAAACTCTCAAACTCAAGCCTGCTTCTCAACCTATCACCACCGAACTTGGCCTCTCTGCTCAAGAAATTGAGGAAGCAAGAATAGCTCAAATCGACTTAGACAAATCCAGAGATCTGTCTCTCAAAGCTGCCGCAGAAGAAGCTACAAAAGTCAAGTCCACCGATGCCATCCAAACACAGAAATCGGTGCTCAGTGCCTTGGAACAACAAAAGAATGAAGAAATTAGTTGGTACAAAAAGACCATGCACCACCGAAGCTATAGGTCACAAATTTCTTCAGTAAAGATTGCCACCTCCAAGGCAAACCCTCAAGACATCAGATTGATTATTAACTGGGAAGATGGTTCTATGAAGAGTGTGAAAGAAAGCCATCTCCAACTCTTCGGTCTCTCGGAATGGTATGAAATCACTCAACACCTTGTCAGGAGTCCAAATCCAAAGAAAGACATCTTTGTCAAATACATTGATGGTCTAATGAATAAGATGAAGGAGATCAAAAGAAAACATAACATCATCCTCTCCACCGAAGAAAGAGCCAAACTGCTGTCTCTGAAAGAGAAGATCATCCTCCCCAAAGTCAAAAATCCTCCTTACTCAGTCTTCAAGGAAATGGCAAGAGAAGGTAAAATCCCGAATGTAAACAATCTTAACCTTACCATTCCCACTTCTGTTCCCTATCCTACCACAACCTTAAGCCTCTCACCAATACCAGGATTGTTCTTTAACGACGGTCTCGGTCGTCGGGCATTCTTCAGATTTGCCCAGATATCCATCGCCGACACTATATTTCTGGAAGTCATTCACAACCTCTTTCCGAACATCCCCGAAGCTCAACCGTTCTATAGAAACTTACTGGATGAAATCAAGCGCCGCAAAACCTCAAAGAAGTAAGTTCTCTCCATTTGGTACTTGTAAAAGTTAGTTTCTCATTTTGTAAATTGTACGAGAACTTATCTTAATACAAGTATCTCTATTTGAATTTTATTTCTGTACATACTTTATCTTTCGTTACCTGTAAATACTGTACATAGTATACATACGCATACAAAAGAAAAAGATCAAAAAGAACAAAAAGAATGGTCTATGTGAAAAGAACCCAAAAGAGTAAAAAGGGTCAAAACGCACTTACTTTTATTTACTCTTGAATATTCTAAGATAAGGAGCTCAAATTCAAATAGGGGGAGATTGTTGGGTCACCAAGGATTTGAAATTGACTAACCGATGTTTTCCCTAAAACTCCTACTTAGAATATTTTAGTTCAGTTCTTTGAATGACTTGTACAAGATATCAAATGTTCGGTGAAGTCGAAGATCAACCGAAACCAAGCTTGAAGACTCTCTACTTGTGGAAAATAGAAGACTCTCGGCAACATTCAAACAAGTCATCACCACCGAAATTCCTTGACATTTCGGTGGCCTTCTCTCCACCGAATTTATTGGACAAATTCGGTGGCCTTCTTCCACCGAAGTGCTTGGACAAATTCGGTGGCCTCATCCACCACCGATGACCACCGAAGTGCTTGGACAAATTCGGTGGCCCCATCCACCACCGATGACCACCGAAGTGCTTGGACAAATTTATAGGATTGTTCTTTCGGTGCTCCTCTCACCACCGAAACATGCTTGCAATTTCGGTGGTCCTCTCACCACCGAAACATGCTTGCAATTTCGGTGGACTAGTCTTCTTTCCACCGAAGATTTCTCAATCTCAGTGGAAACCACTTCGGTGCTAAAAGCTCAAGACAGAAGATCATTTATTATGGGACAATATCCTCCAGCAGAGAAAAGTGACAGTTTGTCTCTTTATCCACTTTCCGTTAAGGTCCCTTTTATCTGCTCAAGCTACTCTGTCTACACCTAGTGAAAAGTGACAAGGACTTCACAGTTCTCCTGAAGTCAACATTATCAGCATATGTGAAGATGACAAGTGTCCCAAGCATTTAATGCTTGGGCACTCCTTGGCACTATAAAAGGAGAAGTGCTCTTCATGCAATTCTCACGCTTTCAAGAAATTCTCTCAGTGCAAGAAACCTTCTTTTAAGCCTTAAAACTCAATAGCTTTGCTCTTAGTGTTCTTAGTTGTTTTGTTGTATACTTTGTGTAAGATTGTTAGAATAGTTTATCTGTTCTTTTCCGCAACAATCTTAAGTTTTCTGTGTGTAATTCTTTTGAAAGTTTTTCAAATATAAGAATTAAAATTGTGAAATTTTTGTGTATTGTATTCAACCCCCCCCCCCTTCTACAATACTTGTTAAGCCATCTGGGACTAACAGATTGTGTTTTGGAATTTTGGGAAATGTTTAGCACACACACAAGATGTCGAATTATGGTTTTGAAAGTGCATGAAACCTTTTTATAACGAGAGTTACAAACCTTGTTGGTGATTTGTTTAAAATGAGTTTGGAATTCTAGTGTCGCTTAACTTTTCTTTCGAGAGTTTGTGTTACTAAGTATTTTATTGCAAATAGTTCAGTGTGTGGATTGATTCAGGCGTGACATAAGTGGTGCATGGAGGAATTTTGGAACATTTCATAAGGAGTTGCTTAGTGCGCTTTTCAGTCAGCTAAAGGTTTATTGACATTTCGATGAAAATGCGATTTATCGACTTAGGGGTATGCATACTGGGGTAACCTTTGTTCTCGACATTTTGATAAACGAGTCGTGCATGAAAATGTTTTAGTTCCTTTTTGTAGAAATGAAAGACCATTTGATCCAAGGAGTGTTTTAATGTTGTGAACATCATGCATACGATTAAAATGTGTTATATTTTGGAAATATAAATGCGTAGATTTTTGACATTCGGTTAATTTAGAATTACCGATCATTTTTTTGGGAAATTAAAAACTTTTGCTTTGGAGGAAACGAGTATTTTGAGTATTTTCGATAAATACATTTTTAAACTATAATATTTTGACGTTATATGTCCCAAGTACGAAACTTGAGGAAGTGTTACAAGCTTGCATGCCTGCCCCCAGTTTGAGATTTTATGAGGTTTTAGTCGATATCTCCAATTAATAGAAGCGGACTGGTTTCTGTCTTCAAGTTTGAAACTTACACGAGACAGTTGTGTTTTAACAAAAATATATTTGTAAACCGTGTCATCGTTTTGTGTGATTAGCTGACGCGCGAAAATTTGTGGCGAACCCTGTGCCACGTCATTTTATGATTAAAAGGTAGAATTTTTGAATCAAATGTCGTGAAACTTATTTTGAATTATGTACACACCTTGGTCGCACCATGTTTAAGGTCAAGCGGTTACTTTAAGTGCATGTCATGAGTCAATCCATACTGGAATCGAGGCGGTTCATTTTAAAGAAATTATTTATTACGCTTTGCTTTTGTGTGAGTGAACCGAACTGCAATGGAACGATTTTCAACATGATTTTCCTATGTGGGACGAGCGTGTCCAGTTTTGCGTAACTATCGATCTGGTAAGAGTAGTTTTATTACATACGATCTTTTTGGAGATGAAAATCCTGATGTTGAAAATATTTTGTAAATGATTTTGTAAACCATTTGGGGAAATGTGCTTTTAAGTGTCATGTGTCATTTCGAGAATTTTAAGGGTGTGAGTCCTTTTGGAAAACTTTTTGTTTAACCCGTGTTGAGTCTGGGACTAAGTTTGATTTCAGAGTATTGCTTGCTTAGACTTTATTTAAACGCGTTTTTGACCGACTTACGGGTCTAGCAAGCGTGGAGCATTTTGCTCGGTTTTGACTTGGAATTAGTCATGGGCTAATTGCCCGGTTTTAATGACTCAAGGTGGAGTCTTGTTGATGAATTGTTTTGTCTCACTGTTTGGCATTCATTGCACGTCGAGTATTTACACGTTTGGGTGAGGGAGACAATCCGGAATAGGCACTTGTGGGTAGGCTGTTTTGCTCTGGATCCTTAGGCACGTTAGTCAGTCGCTGGTAGTGGTCGGTTGGGTATCTCGGGGTGAGGCCCCGGTGTTCAGGTGTTATAGCCTAGGCTTTCTAGTAGGTGCTAGGAGGATATAGTTGTGGGCACTTACCTGAGAGGTAATTCCGATGTGAGGGGCCCTGAGGCGTTACCTGAGAGGTAGGCGTCAGGGTGTATCCCCGGTTCAGATAAATTAGCTTTGTAGAGCGAGTGTGGGGGATACGTCGACGGTAGGAGGTTGGGTATTCCACGCGTGTTGGTAATGTAGGCCGGGTAGTATCGGTTAAGGGAATGACCTACGTGTGTGTTAGTTGACTTGATTGTAGGGGATATCTACTTGTGTTAGTGTCTAGGATAATACCACGCTTATGTGATTCATTGTAATCGGTTGGACCGATGTTCGGCGGGTGGCCGATGTTGTTATTGTAATCGGTTGGACCGATGTTCGGCGGGTGGCCGATGTTGTTATTGTAATCGGTTGGACCGATGTCCGGCGGGTGGCCGATGTTTGTTATTGTAATCGGTTGGACCGATGTTCGGCGGGTGGCCGATGTTTGTTATTGTAATCGGTTGGACCGATGTTCGGCAAGGGGTCGATGTTTTGTTAATATAACTTATTGCAAATCTTTGGAGTCTATTAGAATTCGTGGAAGTTAATCGACAGTTAAGGGTAGGAATGATCGTAGTCGAGTACCCTGTAGGGTGTACTGTGAGCAGCTTTAGAATGGTTAGAGCTTGAAATTTGACTCGGGATACATGGAATGTCTAAGGTTGGGGAACAACCGACGTCGCTTGGCTAGGAATGATTCCAGTTGTTGGAGTGTTCTTCTGATCGTAATTTCAATGTCCTTGAAGGGTTTTGTTAGAAAGAAAAGTATTTGAGAAATTCTAGACGGGGTGGGAAATTTAGATTCTAGTTGAGGAAAGTCCAGTAGCGGCACCGAAGGGGTTCGAGTGGACGTAAGAACTCGGAATGGAGATGCGCGAGAACTATCTCGAGTTATTTGTCGGTCGATACTTCGAGGACGAAGTCTAATCCAAGTGGGGGAGAGTTGTAAAGCCCGTGTTCCGGTACGTATAAATATTTTTTCCCTTAAATCTTCCTCGTGGTTTATAAAGTATTTTTGTCTTCGACTTGCTTCCGGGATCGTTTAAGTTATCGAGAGTTAGCATCGTTGACCCTAAGCGTTATTTTCCGGTAGGGTGTTTTTAGGACAGTAGGGAATTGTCGAGGGGTCAAAGTTGTAAAGTGGCCAAAAACTTAGCAAAAAAAGGGGGGGGGGGGTTCGGCCCATGCAGTAGGACCAAGCCCCTTGTTGCTTTTGTTTTGGGTTCGTGAATAGCAAGCAAAGAATGAAAACCCTACATCCCCCTCCCTCTCGTTTCCTTTTTTTCACGCAAACCAAACAATTCCCTAAGCCCTACGAGACACTCTTCTTCCTTTCTTTGTTGTGTTCGGCCGTGGAGAGAGAGAGAGAGAGAGAGAGAGAAAAAAAAAACGAGAAGTGAGAGAGGAGGAGAGAAACCGAGAGAGATAGAGCGGCGAGAAGAGAGAGAGAGGGAGTTCGCCGGAAAGTGTGGAGGTCGCCGCCGTCGTTGTCGTGTCCGCCGGAGAAGAAGAGTGAAGGTGTCGGGTTTCGTCGTTGTGTCGTCATCGAGGTAAGGTTTCACTCGACGTTTCTTTTCTTTTCGTTTTCGTCACCGGAGGACCACCGCCGGCCGCCGCTGCCGCGCCGCCACTGTGGTGGCTGGGTGTCGGGTGGTGGTGGTGGTGTGAGTCGTTGGTGCACGCGGTAGGGTGATCGAGAGGGTAGTGGTCTCGCGGTGGTTTGCGGGTTGTTTTATTTCCTCGTCGATGAACCGCCGCCGGCCGCCGTCGACGACCACCACTGCCGGAGGGCAGAGGGTAGTGCGTGGCCATGACTTATTAATAATCACCGTAGAATCCTTTAAGCCTTGACTTAATCGTTTAAGCCGTTTCGTTAAAACCGTCGTTTTTATAATCATCAATTCATGTGGAAAATGGTGCAGCCACTGTTTTTACGACGGCTATAACTTTTCCGTCGTAACTCCGTTTGAGCCGAAACTGGCGCCCACGGTTCGAGATCGGGGTCGGGCACGTTTTCCATGTTTTAGCGGAAAACTGGTTCGGCCTCTAGCTGGGCGAAAAAGTGGTCGTAAGTTCTGTGAATCGTCATTTTATGTAAAAGAAACTGCAGTTCTGTCACTGTTTTGCGTAAGCTGTAACTTTCTCCTCGTAACTCGGATTGGGGTGATTTCGGTGCCAAAAGTTCCCTTTTTGAGTCTATAAACTTTTCTGTGTTTTGTGAAAAATCCAGTTCGGAATGTAACTTAGGCCAAATCGTCGTTTTATACTGATAAGTGCTGTTTTTACCTGTTCTGCGGGCTGATCTTATAAAATCCGTAATTAAATGTAGAAAAATCGTTAGGAGGCGTATAATATGTCTTTGAAACCCTATCTCAGAGTACTTTCTAATCATGAAATAATATTGGGAATTTTCTGGGTTTAAAGGGGTCGAAACAGGTCCCGAACAGACCTGTTTGGCGAGAACGGAAAATAGTTTTAGTGACGGTTTAAGCGTGTGTCGTGTCATAGGGTCCGGGTCTCGTATTGACACGTTTTAACATGCGTTTAGGTGCTGGGAAGTGACCGTAATTGTGAAGATTGAATTGTATTGTTAAGCTAGGCGCGCATTCGAGGTGAGTTCTCTCACTATATCTAATAACGGTTGTTTTATCATTGCTGTAGTACGTGTGTGGTAGCCTTATGTGATTGTGTTGTGGAACTAGATAGTGGGGCGTCTAGTTGATACTATGTTGCCATGTTAACTCGGTGGGACCGAGGGTCCGGCGGGGCCGGAGTTTTTGTACGCGGGTGGCGTAGAGACTCGGTGGGACCGGGGATTCGGCGGGGCCGAAGATGTTATCATGTGGTCGGTGGGACCGACTTGTGCCCTTTTTAGGTGGGTGGGTGTGGATATACATGTTTATGATTTGTTCGTAGACCTGTATGATCGTTTATGTGTCACTATCTGTTTTAGGGGTGGTGTGAAATAACTGTATTATTTATGGTGTTTGAATTCACTAAGCTTCGTGCTTACCCTTTCCCATAAACTGTGGTTTCAGGTCCGAACGGCTCCAAGGCGTGACGAGTACACAATGGCAAGCGAGGAGAGCTGGTTGATTTATGGTTTTAATAATTAAACATTTATTCCGCTGGTTTTAATTCATAAAGATATTAATTATGTGTTTGCAAACGAAACGTTGGTATCAATTAATGAGTGGTTATAAATGAATTGTTTATTTAAAAATTTAAATTTGCTTGTAATTTTTGGGACGTTACATTTACCAAACGCTTACCCGCAAGTGTGCCACCTTCACTTACCTTATCGGATAACATTATCAGCCATCAAAATGGATTGTTGGTAAGCAACTTTTAGCCGGTAAGCGCTTACCGGGTAAGAGTCTTCACCCTCACTTACCGGATAAGAGTATCGGTCCTTGCTATGAACTCTTACCGGGCAAGATTCTAGGTCCTTGTCATGCTCACCCGGAAGGTAAGTGACATTAGGTAAGCGCTTACCCAATAAGCGTTTGGTAAATGACCCCTAAGTGATGGTGTTTTATTTTACCGGTAAGCTTACCCGGGTAAGCGTTTTGGTAAACAGACCCTAGGTTTATATATTATAAAAAGTGTTGGGACCCCTTCATTTTGAGATGGAAGCTCACATATTTTATTGGGCAAGAAGCACCTAGGGGCTAGAAATATAGAAGAGCAATGATTGTTTGAGCTAGAACGTTTGTGGAGTGTGACCATAGGTCATCGGTACGGGTCTCTTTAGGGCCATTGAGAATTTTTCTAGTCGTTATCTTTAGGGCCCTATGAGATTAATCGAGGTGTGTGCATGCTGGCCCGGACACCCATTGTTGTCATAGATAAGTTGTGCATTGTGATTGTACTGTCACACAGTTTGTGGAAAGGCTCCCTTTTGGTAGAGGCAAAAAGTATGGTAATATTGATAAATGACTTCAAATACAGAAACAATATTTGTAAAATTTTCACTCTGCGTGTTGGAGTTTGGTTGAGAATATAGATTTAGCCTCTGATTGCATCTGCGGTGTTAATATTACAAGCAATGTTACTTCATGTGCCGAAATGGCCATCTATACTATGTTAGGTCTTCTCCGCCAGCAAGTAGGTTCTCATATCAATCTACTAACTAATATCTTAGCAATTTACATTTTCATGTCTATTAATACAGTAGGTTGCTTGCTAACAAGTTTCCAGTTTTACATCATAACTATTGTGACCTATTTAATACTTAAACATTGCGGTAGTTGCTTGACTAGAACATCTACAATCTTTGGGTTTATTTAGGCCCTTGAATCAATAACTCTTGAAGTCTATGCTTTTGCTGTGTTGGTTCATTTCTGATGCATCATAACTATTGTGACCTATTTAATACTTAATCCAATAATCCATATGCATATCATATGCTTCCTCCTGAATTCATTCACCTTTTTCCCCAAATTCAAAGCCACCTCTGTTTTTCTCCTCTCCAACTCCATGTCTCCATCCATGTGCTAAATTAGTTTTTTGTCCTTTGAATTTGAATACATTTTTAATGGAAAAACACAAAACGATAAGTTTAGAAAAATCCACATGCTCGCAGTGACGGATTTAATCTCATATATATTAAAAAACAAAAACACCATACAAAATTATCATTAATTTTTTATTTGCTAATACGTAAATCAAGAAAGATTTCGTTCTAGTACTGTTAAACCCAGAATCTAGCAATCAAATATAGAGAGAAAATCTAGAGTGCAAACTTGTCATCCATATATTGATCAAGGAGTACAAATGACAAATGCTACAAGTGTTACAAGTGTTGATTGTTATCTAACTATGAACTAGACATGCCTATTTATACCCCATACATACAAGGTATAAAGGCAATATGAACTAATACAGTACATTGACTTTACAGTAAATCTTGAATACAATAATGCTCTAACAATCTCCCCCTTTGGATTCAAGATTTAAAAAATATGACAGCAGTCTTCAGCTCTTGATCTTCAAAACTTTAACTTTGACCGCTTTAAACTTTGAAGCTCAGATAATCTTCAAACAGCTTTATCTTCACTAGTTCACGGTGAACTATATGCTTTGACACTCTTTAAAAGCACAGCTTTGAAGAATCTTCAGTCAAAATTGAAAAGTCTTCGTCTTTCACATTGAAAAGTCACTCATCTTGAATTGTACTCTTCAACAAATTGTCTTCAAGTCTTGAACGTGAATTTCAGATCTTTGCGTCTTTGAACTTTGCAACTTTAAACTTTGAAACTTTGAAAACTTTTAGGCTTTGAACTTTGAAGCTTTGAAATCTTTGAAGCTTTGAACTCAAACTTTGAATGATTTCTTGAACTTAGTATCTTCATCTTCTTTGACCTTGAAATTGTCTTTAAACAACAAACTCTCTCGAATTATCTCGGAATGTCTTCTTGACTTTGACAAATCATTTCTCCCCTTTAATCATTCAATGACAAATCTTCCTTTTCTTCAGGGTATTATTTCTCCCCCTATTCTTCAGTATACTATTATTTCTTATGCAGTTTTATTAAGACGTTTATTGATAATTGTCCTGTTTTGTGTGAAGCATGCGGTGGAAACTGCTTCAGCCCATAAACTTGGAGGAAGACCCGAATAGGCAAGCATAGTCCGAGCTGCTTCCACAAGCGTCCGATTCTTTCTTTCTACCACTCCATTTTGTTGTGGAGTAATTGGTGCAGAAAAATTGTGAGAGATGCCAACGGATTCAATAAACGATTGGAGAGTCGCATTCTTGAATTCAGTCCCATTGTCGCTCCATATCTTTTGAACTGGACGTTGTAGAAGAATTTGAATCTTTTTGATGAACTTGATTATCAGCTCAGGTGCTTCAGATTTGAGTCGAAGAAAATCCAACCAAGTGTAGCGTGAGTACTCATCAATCATAACCAATATGTACTTCTTTCCCCCCATTGACTGAGTCCTCATCGGGCCACAGAGATCCATATGAATTAATTCCAAGGCGTTGTTGCAGTTAGACAAAGTTTTGGATTTGTGCGAGACGTGTTTCATTTTTCCCATTTCACACGCCGGACAGATAGAAACTTTGTCAATCTTCAATTCAGGAAGCCTGGAAACTAATCCATCTATTCTGAGCTTGTTGATACTTCGAAAATTCTGATGCGAAAGTCTTCGATGCCATAACCAACATTCGTCTTGTGAAGCTTTTGAAACAAGACAAACTTGATTGGAAGAAACAAGAGTCGCAAAATCTGTCATATATAGATCGCCGCATCGTTTTGCTCTGAAAATCTCTGACCAGTTCTCATCCACAACATAGCAAAAATTCTTGTCAAAAATTACCTTACAGTCCTTGTCGCAAAATTGACTAATACTGAAAAGGTTATGCCCTAATCCTTCAACATACAAGATCTTTTCTATTTGCATCGAGTCATTCTTCAACGTTCTGAAGCCTCGAACGTGACCTTTGGAGTCGTTGCCAAAACCTACTGATCCGCCAGGATGTACAGTAAAATCGTGCAATAAGTGCTTGTACCCCGTCATGTGTCTAGATGCTCCCGAATCAATGACAAATATATTGATCAAGGAGTACAAAATGACAAATGCTACAAGTGTTACAAGTGTTGATTGTTATCTAACTATGAACTAGACATGCCTATTTATACCCCATACATACAAGGTATAAAGGCAATATGAACTAATACAGTACATTGACTTTACAGTAAATCTTGAATACAATAATGCTCTAACAATTACTAAGATCGATATCAATACTTGTTTGAGCTTTCTAAGACGAGTTTGCAGGAAACGGAAACAGGATCTAGATATAAAAGTAGGATCATTTCTAAGACCCATCACCCATGTAGGCTTCTGCCATATAAGTTAGCATGCTTGCATATCCATCATTTGAGTCTCTGCCATATAACCAAAATGAGAAATCATTATTAAGACCGTCTCTTATGTCATATTTCATCAAACACCAATTGATAATCAATCAAGACCGTAATTTTAATTTCCACAAAACCAATCATTAAGTAAATACATGCATGTTAGTAATTTTAAACCTTAAAAAAGAGCTTTCTTTTACAAGTAATTGACAAAAATCTCATTATCTTATGAGTATCATAAGTATAAGCCAAAAGTGAGAAAGTAAGAGAAAGAATATGTAAATTTCTCTCAAAAATTATTACAATAACAGATAAATGTTTTTATTATGTATCCTTTAAACCAACTTTTGGTCAATACAACACTGTATGAAAAACAATTATTAGTCCATTATTATTGATGTGAATATGTGATTAGATATTTCACCGATAACTACAAATCAAATGTATGAAAAATCAAATTGGGCC
This sequence comes from Saussurea involucrata, assembly GCA_033807775.1. NCBI lineage: Eukaryota > Viridiplantae > Streptophyta > Magnoliopsida > Asterales > Asteraceae > Saussurea > Saussurea involucrata. The sequence goes on along the minus strand of CM066321.1, from coordinate 233,798,955 downwards.
ATTACGATATCCACTTGGATTGTGATTTTCTCAATTTATCTTTTATTTGGTTTTCCGTGTTATGAGTAATGCCAAATAGTGATGAATTAAAGAAACCAAAAGCAATTTAGCAAGTAAAAACCATGATTAATGTTGTGTACGTAACGATACCGTGATTAGCTAGCTAGCATTGTGTACGTAAACAAACCTATTCAAATGAATTAAAGAAATCGAAAGCAATTTAGCAAGTAAAAACCCTAATAAAAAAGATAGTTGTTGTACAGTACTGTCTGTCCTGTACAAACAAGTAGAAAAAGAGGCCATATATTAATACATGTAAGACATGATAAAAAGAAATAATAGTTGGTGGTGATGAAAATAAGGAGGACAAACAAAAGTAATATGTGAATAATTCCAAGGTCGGTCCTAAGGTTTTTGATATCTTTGTATGGAAATGTTAAAAGAAAATGCCCCTATGCCTATTCTTTTAGCAAATGAAACAACAAAAGGTTTCTTTTTTAAAGGGTTTGAAACTTAGCCAAACTAGGTGGCTCATTCCCATGCCGATTTTTTACTAAATATGATTAAAAAAAAATACAGTAGCGTTTTCAGTATTTTCAACAAATCATCAACTAATTCTTCAATTGGATTTTCTATATTTTCAACAAAATCATTAGTATTTTCAATGGGACTTTCATGGGGATTTTCAGACACATTTTTATGTCTAACAAAATATCTATTTAACGATCAGTGTAAATGTCTTTTCTTTCTTTTTCTAATTTGAGAACTTGATGGTTTTCATCTTGGAAACATGTGTTAATTTCTTATGAAAATCAACCAAAAAATATCCAAGCAATACTAGTAGAGCATAGAAGGATAAAACCTGGAATAATTAACATTGTGCTTCCTTCTTTTCTGGTTTTCCTCTTCCAAATTGAAATTAGCGCACTAGAACCTTACTTCAATATCTGGAACTTAAAAGAAAAGAAAACTATAACTGGAGATACACCGATTCAAGTGTTCACGATAAGCTACTACCACGTCATGGGGTGCACATGGCCTGAATAATTCATGTTTAAAGGTATTAAACATTTTAATATATATCAACCAAAATTTATATAGTAAATATTGATATTTATAGTTTATACTCGTTAAATAAGATTAGTGATGAATAATGAATAAAAAAAACGTTTTTTTGGTAATAGTTACTTATATAAACTCTAATTTTGATTGTTGGATACGTACAAATATTCCTTTCATTTGTTTCCACATTTGGTATATATATATAACTAAATATTATTATCAAACAATTTTTAAGCAAAGAATTCAGTGGGAATGTACGTGCCAGATTCAAATCCGAAACTAACGATTTTTTTTAGCATACTTAACACCTCCTCTTCCCTTGAACTAACCGAACTGCACGCCATGGGTTAGTTGTCTTTAAAAGTGTCATCTTGAACCAAAAAATTGTATAACAGATAAATCTTCTTGTTTTAAACAATAGACACATAAATGTTCATACAATTTTGATAATCATTTTATCTAACTTTGCTTATTTATTTATTTATTTATTTATTTTTGTAATTATTTGTAACGTCCCAATCTTCATAACAAGAATTTATCTAGAATATAGCATTCAGATTACATTATTATCTTGTTCATAAACATTCTTTTCACTAAGCTAAGCAAAATTGACAGCGGAAGTCTCTAATCCACAGCCGAGATCTCTATCTAAACATCAGCCAAAAGACTTGGAGTCGCTCTAAGTTCCAAATCCTTCCTGCCATCACACGGTTCTTACTTGAAGAACCTTTAACATGCTTACCTGAAAATGGTTTTGTTTTGAAAGCGAGGGTTAGACCAAAAGGTCTAGTGAATTCCCTCCAAAAACAACATGTAACCAGTATAAAACATTTATGAAAATATCATCGTAAACCTTAACATAACATCAGGCATGGTACTACACTGTATATAGGATCACATAAACATTCTACGATCGGGGCCCAATGGGTTACCCTCTCGCCCTCATCCGGAGCCTACGCAAACTCCCCTTCCCGGAGCTTACGCAGACCCCCCTTTCTACTCGAAATAGGAGGAAACGGATTCCAACCTACCAGTCTGTCATAAACATCCAAGGGATCATCAGACCCCGAGGATCTATCTCTGATCCTACAGTGTAGACCGACTCCACATAGTACGTCATTCATTTCATAAAACTTGCACCTTTAAAACCTTAGCAAATCGTCATTCTCAGCTCATCAAGTACAATACATTTTCTCAGATAAAACAGGTATTTCATGGAAAACATGTGTAACGGTTATAAACATTTCATGCTCGTAATGAAACCATAATCAGTCAAAATCATTTAACACTTTAAGTCGTAAAAGGGTTTAGGGAACTCACCTTGCTTGACGTACAACGCGCTTCTTAAATACTTCCAAGCTAACCCAAACGAACACCTAAGGCAATAGATCCTCATCAGATAAAACAGCTCAGCCTACTGTCCAACACAAGATTTCCGGGTACTGACATGTCCGGATACCACACTTGTCTGGATGCCACACTTGTCCGGATACTACACTAGTCTGGATACCATACTAGTCCGGATACCATACTAGTCCGGATACCATACTAGTCCGGATAAACCTCTCCCGGAAACTACCGTGGAGTTTTACCCGGACACTAGCATCCGTATCCGGAAACCACCATATCATCAAGAACTGAAGGTGTACGGATACGACTGCTGTCCGAAAATAAATTTCTTAAAAGTGATTTCTAACCCGATTTTAGCCATCTGCTTGATTAGATAACCATAAAGGTTCATCCACCAACCCCAAACACCCAATTAATCCCACTTTAATCCCTTAAAAACGATTCCAAATGACAAAACCCATAAACTTCATTTTAAGGGAAAAAATGGTGAAAACTCAAGTAATCACCCACCTCAGTCCTAAGGATTCATAAATATAGGAAGGAGAAGCATTAATCTAATCAGATGAACGAATTAGTATACATTACCTTGTAGATTCTAGTTTGATTTCTCCTTTCTCCCTTGATTTCTTCTCAAACCTTCTTCATTTCTCTCTTTTCTTCTTCCTTAGCCGCCAAACACTAAGAGCATTCTCAAACAATACTGATTTCAGCCAAAAATGGGGGCTGCCCTAGGGATTGGAGTCTTCTTATACCCTTCATAAATTTACAATCTAGTCCCTCAAGTTTACTTCCATTTATTTTACTTTGACCACCAACTTTAAAACTCACTAGAATAATGGGTTGTTACAACACTCCCCCCTTAAAAGAATTCCGTCCCCGGAATTCCTCATTGGAAAAGATGCGGGTATCTTACCCACATCAAAACCGACACTTCCCAAAGTAAAGCTATAACTGACTCAGTCAACCATCTCATCAAACTCGAAACATGGAACCTTGGGTGCATTTCCTTCAGTTCTTACGGTACTCTAACTCGTAGGCTACTGTTCCTACTCGGTCGATCTTGACTACAGAAGATTTACTAAGGCTTCTCATGCATCAACACTTCCTTTAAGAAGGAACTTGGCTAAATCCTCTGCCACAACACGGGATTCATTTACTAAGAGACGGACACACACTTGACCGCTTGAAAAAAATCCAAACCTGAACGTCCCGACAACTCACAACCCAGAGTTCCTTCATCGAAATACAAGCAATCCTAGATTACTTCTCCTAATCAACAATCGACTATGAGAATAACGTTTCCCTTTCTCGGACCACCTCGACCACAGTTCGTCAACCATTTCTTACATCCTCACCACTTTATCACTCCATCCTTGTACGTAACCCAGGGTAGGAACCTTCAAACCTAACGTTGAAGTGTTCACCTACTAGAATTAAACTTATCCTGAAACACATCAACTCCTCGCTGATTACCACGTTCGTTCGGTCATAAAACATAACTCCGGTTACCCTCACCCAACTGGGAGGAATAACCATGGTCACACCATGCTATTCTCACTAGCTTAAACACTATACGACCAAATCGTTTACACATTTCTCACAAGGTCACTAACTTAACTCATTTAGTTGTCTCATCCACTTCTCCCTGCACAAAAACTTACACAATTTCCTTCCTCAATATTCTTTCCAACGGTTCGCACACTAATCAAAGACAATCTACACAATACTGTACCTTTCGGCAATACTGTCAAGTTTACTACTTCCAACTTACTCACTTGCTCCGACATACTATCTACACCTTCCCCACGTTAGCGTGGAGCACTGCTCACCAAACATTACTTGCCCCTCTCTCCCGACCTTTCCACATGTTGATATCGCTTTCTCATTCTTACATAACCAAACAGTTGAACCAAAATCTTATCTTAAGGCATTCAACCAAGCCGTCTTGAAACAAGACCAGTGTTCGACGTCGCTACACATTCTTTAATCTCCAACTTTTACCTTCTCAGACATTTCTATCACACAAAAGCAACAATCCACATTCTTTAAGGATTTCACATCTATCCCACCACATTTTGGCTAACACAACCCTCATCCTCTTTAAACTTCCAATGACCCCAAAGTATGTTTCTTAGTAACGTCCCCTATTCACTCTAATAATCCACCCCCTTGGATTCCCTATTACAAACGGATCTATTAATTCAGGAACACCCCGAAACTCGGGTTCCACAATTCTTTCGACTAACCACTATGATCATAAAATCAGACAGACATATATATATGTACCGTCATCCCGGCTTTCTTACTTTGATTTACCTTAAATAATTCTTTAACAATCAGTGTGTTAGTCTCAATAACACTTCCCCAAAAATTGTAACACCTTCTGTAATAACAAATGAACGTCATTACTTAACAAATCTATAAAATTTAAATCAACCAACCAAAGGCTTATACCTCTATCATGACAATTCAAATCAACTAACGATCATACTACTACTCTGACCCACAATCATCATCACGTCATTCCTTAAACATAACCAAAATTTCCAACTATTCCTAGGATCATTCCCTCAAGCATAAGGAACAATTTTCATTCTTTAACGATGTCTCCTCTACTATACTACAACTTGACTAATCTATTCATCATCTTCTTTAAACTTACTTCTGCCTTCAAGAATATACTTAACAACATACGTAACCACAAAGCTTGGTCTCACAGATGGTCAATCACCCAATTCTACCCCAACATTCCATTCCGATAACAGTCAAAATACACACCTACTTACAACCCACGTACTTCAACAACTGGGATTGCAAAACGTACACTCTATTCGAAATCCCAAAAGGACTTCCTTCTAATCCTTCATCTTTCTAACATCGCCTTACTACATCACCGGCTGACACAGATATCTTGGCAATTGACGCTACTATTCATTCATACATTCACCACTCCTATTATCACACTACCGACCAAGTCTCTCATGGTCATTCGTACACAATTCACACTTTCCTTCATATTCTCCCGTATACTACAATCGAGTCTGTCTTGCTACTTAGTTCTCTCCCAACTTGTTGAACTATGACTCACGAGTTCACACTTAGCTCAAACACGAACATCCTAACTAGCTCTTTTATGACCCGAGTCCTTTCTTAGACACGGCACATTTTCTTACAGACTGGCATAGTATACACTCACTCCGCTTGTGTTACACACCTTGTCCTTCTACGGACCCTCCTCACCTCGTAAATAGAACGCCTATTCAACAACAACAATCTCTTACTAATTTAACACCTCTACAAGATAATCTATCAACTTACACTCATCTGGTTTGAGTCTTCGGCCTCGGCCAACATACACCGCTGCCGACTTCAACAACAAAAGACAACTCTTAACTACTTCCTTAACCTATCCTTTAACATGAGTTCCTTACGGGACCTATTCCTCCCTACACATCATAGTTAACTTTATAATCTGTCGCCCCCATTTCGAAACTTACTCATGTAACATCAATATTACAAGCTCTCTTCGAATCTCATGACCCACATCGTGGACCTTTCATTCCTGCCTCACAGTACTACTCATAAAGAGTTGCTAAAAACCAATACCTTGATGACTCCTAGTCCTTCCTCCGGGCACCATCGCCCCTCGGCAATTGTGTTCTCAGTCATCGAGCAAAGGTACAGACCCTCATACACCTGGCACTAAATCCATTCCCGACTCTTCCAAGGTCCAACTCTCCTCTTAAACACATATACCAAAGCTACATACGTTCTCCCCTGATTTGACCAACGCCTCTCCGCTCTCAGAGTTCTTCCTTAGCTTAAGACGTAATACTCTACGACCTAGTGGGTTCATAGCCTTCATGCATGACAATACAGTAAATAAATCCTTTTACACATTTTATCATTTTAAATAAACAACATTTAGAAACACTCGGGTACCCGTGACCCCATCACTCTTATAACTTCAAAACCCTGCACAACGATTTGAGAATCGTTGGCATGCATCTTCCCGTGAACCTCAATCTCGCTCAATCCAAACAATGTTATTATGATAGTAGTATATTGCATGAAAATCTTTTCGTATGAGACCATTCTGAAAGAATTACCGACACAAAGTAAACCAGTCGGTTCTCACACTCAATTGTATGATATCAAAAGGTCAATAAGCATTTTGGTATAAGTGAATTGCAGTTAACCATTTTCTTGACCCTTTTCGTAACAATTTAACTTATCATTAAAAGTGTGGAATACTTTGCAAATCGTTAAACCCAAAATTTCAATGTGCGACGTAACTGAAATCGTTTTTTTTTTTAAACGTGTACTCGTACAAGCTGACTCATTTTGTTCAAAGTTGACAGTTATGTTTTTATTTTTAAATCGTGAAAATTTCATGTCACATAAAAGAACGCTATGCATGAGACTCTATTTGCAATAGAAGGCTACTCACTCAACAAGGTCAACCGCTTACTCACGCAGCTTATCCTTGATACTCCACTTACGACCAAGGGTCGCCCCCTCGATCAAACACTAACTTGATGTACATGCGTTCCACATCTCACTTACTCAACCATTTCACACTATTTTCGCTTTGATCGACTATCTCACTTTCTACTTCTACATGCTTTCAATTTATTATAAATATCTTATTCCATTTATTCTGCCAATGAAAAGCTCGGCTAAAAGTCAGGGCTCCATTGATACTTTCAAGGTTTTGACACTGTTTTATCTTACCATCCCAACTGATCTATCCCATAATTTCCATAACTAGGACTCTCCCGAAACTGGAGTCTTACTCAAACTCAAACATTCATCCTCTCCGAATCCACGAAGAGCTACCTCTAGACGACTCATAACATTCTTCACAACGTTTCTTCTCTACGATGTCTACATACATCACATCATAATGACTCTTACACGACACTTCCCCAAGCAATGGAGCTCGGTCTATCCCTCCGGGATCTTGCTGACCTATTCCTCAACGTTCTCCCAGCCATAGCGCTAAACTGAAAGAAACCGATAGTTAATCCTTGCTAGACGTGACACAACAAATTTGCTATAAGTAAGGTATTGTAAGCACGCACATGTACCTGTAAGTTCGTAATTACACTGGCCAGGTGTAATCCCAAACTTGCCTTACACGTTTGTCCTTGGCACCTTATTCCTAAGCGCATTTATAGTGATCGTTCCTAGAGGCAATCTTATGTCTCGGCTGTGTTCCTCATCTTACAGTTTAAGTTTAGGCCCGAATGGTCACCTAAATCCCTTAAACTAAGGCTCTAATACCATTTGTAACGTCCCAATCTTCATAACAAGAATTTATCTAGAATATAGCATTCAGATTACATTATTATCTTGTTCATAAACATTCTTTTCACTAAGCTAAGCAAAATTGACAGCGGAAGTCTCTAATCCACATCCGAGATCTCTATCTAAACATCAGCCAAAAGACTTGGAGTCGCTCTAAGTTCCAAATCCTTCCTGCCATCACACGGTTCTTACTTGAAGAACCTTTAACATGCTTACCTGAAAATGGTTTAGTTTTGAAAGCGAAGGTTAGACCAAAAGGTCTAGTGAATTCCCTCCGAAAACAACATGTAACCAGTATAAAACATTTATGAAAATATCATCGTAAACCTTAACATAACATCAGGCATGGTACTACACTGTATATAGGATCACATAAACATTCTGCGATCGGGGCCCAATGGGTTACCCTCTCGCCCTCAACCGGAGCCTACGCAAACTCCCCTTCCCGGAGCTTATGCAGACCCCCCTTTCTACTCGAAATAGGAGGAAACGGATTCCAACCTACCAGTCTGTCATAAACATCCAAGGGATCATCAGACCCCGAGAATCTATCTCTGATCCTACAGTGTAGACCGACTCCACATAGCACGTCATTCATTTCATAAAACTTGCACCTTTAAAACCTTAGCAAATCGTCATTCTCAGCTCATCAAGTACAATACATTTTCTCAGATAAAACAGGTATTTCATGGAAAACATGCGTAACGGTTATAAACATTTCATGCTCGTAATGAAACCATAATCAGCCAAAATCATTTAACACTTTAAGTCGTAAAAGGGTTTAGGGAACTCACCTTGCTTGACGTACAACGCGCTTCTTAAATACTTCCAAGCTAACCCAAACGAACACCTAAGGCAATAGATCCTCATCAGATAAAACGGCTCAGCCTACTGTCCAGCACAAGATTTCCGGGTACTGACATGTCCGGATACCACACTTGTCCGGATGCCAAACTTGTCCGGATACTACACTAGTCCGGATACCATACTAGTCCGGATACCATACTAGTCCGGATAAACCTCACCCGGAAACTACCATGGAGTTTTACCCGGACACTAGCATCCGTATCCGGAAACCACCATATCATCAAGAACTGAAGGTGTCCGGATACGACTGCTGTCCGAAAATAAATTTCTTAAAAGTGATTTCTAACCCGATTTTAGCCATCTGCTTGATTAGATAACCATAAGGGTTCATCCACCAACCCCAAACACCCAATTAATCCCACTTTAATCCCTTAAAAACGATTCCAAATGACAAAACCCATAAACTTCATTTTAAGGGAAAAAATGGTGAAAACTCAAGTAATCACCCACCTCAGTCCTAAGGATTCATAAATATAGGAAGGAGAAGCATTAATCTAATCAGATGAACGAATTAGTATACATTACCTTGCAGATTCTAGTTTGATTTCTCCTTTCTCCCTTGATTTCTTCTCAAACCTTCTTCCTTTCTCTCTCTTCTTCTTCCTTAGCCGCCAAACACTAAGAGCATTCTCAAACAATACTGATTTCAGCCAAAAATGAGGGCTGCCCTAGGGATTGGAGTCTTCTTATACCCTTCATAAATTTACAATCTAGTCCCTCAAGTTTACTTCCATTTATTTTACTTTGACCACCAACTTTAAAACTCACTAGAATAATGGGTTGTTACATTATTGTAACTAATCTATTGCTAACAAACTTCCTAAGATCCAAGTTTTTTTATCTTCAAATACATTTGAACTAAATAATAATAATAATAAAAGTTTAATATGATGTATAATTATATATGATAATATCAAAATATTAAAACTCAATATCGTTTATACTAATGGAAATTCAAACCGTAAATAAACTCGATTGCCCGACTATCTAATGCAATATAATCTCAAAAAATGTGCCCATGAACCCAACCAATAAAAGGTTAAACTTTAGTCGGATCTTAATATTTACAAACCGTTAGGTTATACCAAAAAAAGATTGGTTCAAATCAACCGAAGCAGTTTTCACATAAAAACAACAAACAAATCTACTGATTATCGAAAGAAACTCGAGCATAATGTACATTGGAAATCGATTATCAAAATAGATAATGAAAATAGTGTAATCTAGTAACTGATTTTCGAAAGTAACTACCACTGAATACCATTTTCACATACAAACAAAACATTGTAATAAAAAACCATTATTGAACACAAACACAAATTGGAGATGCAAACATAAAAAAAAATATTGAAGAAAAAAAAAATGTTGAAAGAAATAGGTCCAACCTATAAAGCGACAAGCAGATACGATGGAGAAAATCGGGCTACCAGGAAATAAAGTAGACACGATGGAGAAAAACGAGTTGAGAAGAGAACTAGAGATTGGAGGTGGGTCATTGGAAAATAAAAGTCACCTTGACTCGAGAGAGGTGAAAGTGGCTCCATATAGGTTATTGGGAGCTTCAATCGTCATCTTAGGAGAAGATGGATTTGTGAATCGCCACCTCGAGAAAAAGGTCGTTGCCTTGAAATATGTATGTATGATAGGAGTGGCCGTTCTCAAAAGATAAACCCTGAGTTTAACATTGACAACTTGTATATCAAGCTTATAATGTTGTTATTAAGAGATTTTGTGAAATTATACTTAAAATAACTTTCTTATGTTTCTTTAATTGTTTATAAACTTTTGAGTGAATTACACTGGCGGTCCTCGTGGTTTGCTCCAAATTTTGATATGATCCCTCAAACAAACTATCTACACTGAAGGTCCTTAACTTCTTTTATAACATCCATGGTCCCTCAACTTAACACCGTTAGTTTTACTACTGTTAAGTGACATCATGTGGGCAAAAATGTATTTTTATCTCTTTCCTTGTTTAAAAAAAAATACAATAACTAAAACCTAACCCTCCGCCACTGCTAACCCACGTCCCTACCCAACATAGGGGTGTAAATGAGACGAGACAACTCGTGAGCTACTCGAGATCGACTCGGTCAAAACTCGGTCAACACTCGACTCGAATAGGCTCGACTCGACATACTAACTAGTCGAGTCGAGCGAACTGATACTCGACTCGATAAGCTTGTGAGATACTTGAATATATTTTATATATAATTAATTTTATATTATAAGTTATAGAATATAATGTAAAAAAATTAATAATAAATATTTTAATATAATACATTAATAATAAAATAATATAATACATGAACAAATTTTTTTGTTCGTTTAGTTAAATGAACGAACATGAACAAGGGTCTCGTTCATTCATTTATGTTCGTGAACGTTTGTTCGTTCATCTATGTTCGTTTACGTTCGTAAATGTTATTGTACGTACAATAATAACTAGAGAAATTAAAGCAAAATAGTGTACATAAATGTTTGTGTACATTTAAGTTTGTTTACTAATATAATGAATAAACATAACAACAATAATAATTAGTAATACCATTTTCGAGTTGAAATTTTTGACCCTGACCTTACCCGTTTAATCTTCGTGTCGTGTCGTGTCAACCCATTTACATAAACGGGTTGAAATGTATTGCCCAAACCCGTTTATTTCGTGTCGGGTTAGCGTGTCGTGTCAGTTTTTGCCAGGTCTAGGTTAAGTCCTTCTGAGCTAGTTTTCTCATTTTCTTTTCCTCATAAAGCTTTTGTTTTAACTTTTGAAATTCAACAGTAAGCTTAGACACATTCATCTCTAGTTCAGAATCAGATTTGGAGTCAGAAGTGGAACATACCTTTGTACTAGGTTGTGAGATCTCTAGTGTTCCATCAGCAGAGCTTGTCTCTGACAGATCTTCTTCCATTGCCATTCCACAGAAGTTGGCATGCTTTGAGTCCTCATCAAAGGATGAGTCAGAGACATAGTTCTCCATCTCTGCCACTAAACTTCTTTCTTTGAAGTTGTATTTGTATATGTTCTTGTAGTAGTCCTGGTCTTTCACCAGTCTACCCTTGCAGTTGGCGGAGAAATGGCATAGTTTGCCACATCTAAAGCATCGCCCATCGTTCTGATTGATGGGTTGTACAACATCATTTGGCTTCTGTGGGGCTTGCTGAACATATCTCTGTTGAAATTGAGCTGGTCTCTGATCTTGAAACTGCACAGCTCTGTGATTTTGGAATGGTACAGGTCTCTGTTCCTTCTGGTAGTCTTGCCTCTGATATCCTCTCACCTCTTATCTGTCATCTCTCTCATTTCTTCCTCTCCTATCAAATACCTTTTTGCCAAACCTCTTATTAAACTGTTGAGTAATAAGAGCAAAAGATTGGGCAAAGGCATTGATGTCTTCATCCTCATCAACATCAGACATGTTTCTTTCTTCTTCACTTTCTGCCATCAGACTCTTCTTCCCTTTCTTCTTCAGAACCCTTTCTCTGACCTTCTTGTCTCTGGTGTCACTATCTCTGATGGATTTTCCTTCAGAAGGTGTTTTTGCATCAAAGATCAGTGCCAGAGGTCCACCCACTATTGTTTTGCCCTTTTGCTTGACAACTTTTTTCTCTTGGGCAGCAAGAGTTCCATAAACATCAGTGAGTGAGTGACCAGGTATCAAGGTCCTAATTTGCTTGAAGAGACATTGATAGATGTAACCATTCATCATTTAAGCTTTTCAAAAAAAGAACATTGTTGACTTCCCTGGATCTGACAACCCCACACTTTCTGCATTTGTTGATTAAGTCATTAAACCTGTTATAGGTTTTTTGCAGGGTTTCTTCTGGAAGAGCAGAGAAATCATTGTATGCATTGATACATTGGGTCCTTCTATTTTCTGGGCTTTTAAGCCCCCTTCAAGTTGATTTAGAAGTTGATCTCATATTTCTTTTGTTGTAACACATGAATCTAATTCTTGAAAAATGTCATTGGGAATGGCCATAGTCAAGAGTCTAACTGCTTTGGAATCATTTTTCATTTTTGCTTTCTCTTCTTCAGTAAAACCAAAGGTTTTAAGTTCAAGAAGAGCAGGGATTTCAGCAGTAGCATCAGTAGCAGGAACACGAGGAACCATAACCATTGGTTGGAAAGGTCCATTTGTGAATGATCTCATAAGATCTTTATCCATGACTTCGAAGAAGTTAACCATACTAATCTTCCATTGAGGATATTCATCTCTCAGAAGAGTAGGAGGTTTGGTTAAAGAACCAGCAGTGTAAATGCCATTTATATTGTTATTTGCCATTTTGAAGAAAAATAGAGTACTGAAAGTGTTTGACTAGAAAAGAGTTTAAAAACTGAGATGAGAGAAACTGAGATGAAAATAATATCACAACTACACTGTGAACAAGTTCTAAACTAAGATTTGATGTTTGGAAATCGATTTAGAGCTTGGAATCAAAAGATACATGGATTAAACTAAACTGAGGTAAAACAAGGTAATACGCAGTAAGCTTTTAAACTGAAGAACAGTAAACAATCAACAAGAGTGAATCAACATGTATAGATTGGATCGATTTGATTTAAGTAAATCAATCTGCTCTGATACCAATTGTAGGTTCCCAGATTCACCTTGTCTCACTTATCAAACAGAATATATTGAGCGGAAGCATAAGATAATAGTTTGCAAGTGAGTCATTGTTTAATTAGGAACAGAGAGATAATATACTGAACAATAACAAGATAAGATATCAAAATAACTTGCTCGTATATTAATAAAGAACACCAAGAACACCGAAGTGTGTGGGATCTCTCAGCTACAATTCGTACAAGAGTAGTGGAATTGCAAATTACAGTGCAACGTGTTCTTACAAATCCTTACAATTGTGTGCTCCACTACTCACTATTTATAGCCTGATAAAGTGAAAAACAGTGTACTATCTAACCCTGGAATGACACGTGTAAAGTGTGTCGTTGTTCTTTAGGGCTGACGTGGAAAGTGCAGACACTGCTTCAACACTTGAGAGATTTCTACGAAACTTGAGCTCAACAGAGGGCTTGGTCATCAGAGGGCATTCTCCAGGGCTCTGATGATCTTCTGAAGTGTTGTTCTCTAAAGAGTGATCTCTGAAGCTCCTCTGCTTGGTCTTCAGTGTTATCTCTGAAGTCTTCTGACTTGGAGTATATTTAATACTTTTACATTAAAGATACTTGGGGCTAACAATGATAAACTCAAGTTTTTTGGGGAAAATTTTGGAAACTAATCATGTGAAAGACATGGGTAAACTTTTGAGGGTGTGTGTCTAGTACATCCCACATTGGTAGGATATAGAACCCAATGCCTTGAACTCCACTATATATAGACCATTTCCCTCCCTTATTTTTACATCATTTGTCTTTACTCAATGGCTTGATCTTAAGGGCTTGAGCACAGTGATTTGAGCCTATACGATTATTTTAATAGGAGTTTCCCAATAAAAGTGGGTTCACCGTAAGTTCTTTTATGCATTAAACGATTTCAAACTTGAGTTTGATTCGAGTTCGAGCTTGATTAGAGCTTGAAACGAGTTCGAGCTTCATTCGAGCTTGAAACGAGTTCGAGTTCGAGCTTGGGAATTGGCTTTCGAGTCGAGTTCGAGTTTGGATTTTTACTACTCGTGAGTTTTTGAGTTGAGTATTGGCTTTCGAGTTCGACTCGCAACATTTACACCCCTAACCCAACACTTCCAACCCTAAATATTACCCAGATTTCATATACCCTTTCACTTCAGCCTCATCCAAAATCCACATGGCCACATCTCATATCCTCACCACTAACCTTCTAGGCCTCACAGTCTACACTAAGGGGGTGTTTGGGATTGCTTATTTTTTTTGACTTATTTGCTTATTGCTTTTCCTCACCAAATAAGCCATTTTTAGTGTTTGGATTGAAAAAAAGAAAAGTGCTTATGACTTTTCCCCACCACAAATAAGTTGTTTTTGATAAGTTAATTCATTCTAACTTATTTGAAAGTGCTTATAACTTATTTGTTCAAATTACATTTTTACCCCTAACTCCTTTTTATCATGACATAAGTTGATAAGCAATTTTAAAAATAACCATAAGTTGTTTTAAATAAGCAATCCCAAACACCCCTAAAGCAGACCAGAAAACCATTCATTTCCTTCTAGTTTTTTTATATTCCCTCTCCTTGACACAGCCTGCAAATCGGCGCTACAAAAATGGATGGATGGATTCAGATCAACGGTCTCAAATGGATGTTGAAGACCCAACTGTTCCCTCTCGTTCAATGGTGGTGGTCTTGGATGGCGGTACAAAGATGAAACGAGGAGACGAGACGGTGATTCTCTGACAAATTCCGGCACATCTCATGGTTTGCAGAAGACCCCAACGATCTCCTCGCCCATTCGATCTGCACGGTAGCGGCGATTTTGCTCTCTTCCGTCGAGTAGGTTACAGATTTTGATTTTGATTTAGGGATAATGGTTCCTTGATGAATCTGGGTTTTATTGTTGGCTCGAACCTGAACCTAGCATGAAAAAAAACTCCTCACCACCAACCAGATTCGGGTTTTTTGTTTTTTAGATTAAGTTTTTACTTTGTATAGATTATGTATTGTAAATTTTTCGATGAACTTGTTCTTGATGTTAATGTATTTTTTCTTGATATTTTTCATGGTTAATTTGGATTTAAATTTGATGAAAACCCTAATCCATAGTGTCTACCGTCCGAAAATTTTGTGATTGTTATTGCTTCGTCAAACTCTTGCATCTTTGATCTTCATCTGGGCTTTGAAATTTATGTGAAATTAATAAGGGTTCAAGTCTTTATTATCTTGAGGAAGAGGCAGGTGGAGGAAGAAGAGCAAAAAGACATTTTTGCCCTCATGTGCAATGCACATTATGTCACTTAACGATAGTAAAACTAACGGTGTTAAGTTAAGGGGCCATGAGTGTTATAAAAATGAAAAGTTAAGGACTTTCGGTGTAGATAGTTTGTTTGAGGGATCATATCCAAGTTTGGAGCAAACCACAGGACCACTAGTGTAATTCACTCTATATTTTTTGTCTAAATGTTTTATAAGATAGTATATAAGAGCATCTCCAACAGGTTTTCTATAATTTTTCTAAAATAGAGAATCAAATGTTAAAATCTCTAAAAAGAGTTACATTCATCTCCAACAGATTTGTTATTTTACAGATTTTAACGCAAATTATATTAATATAATACTCTCTAATTTATATTGCAATACACTTTAAAAAAAACTTAATATAAAATGATCAAAGATTTATGTTATTGGTGGGATTGAATATAATAATTATTTTTCTCTCCTATTTAGAGAATTATAGCAAACAAGATTGCAATGCTGTTAGAGAAGAATATCAAACAAAAGCCCATTTTTTTCTACTTTAGCAATGCTGTTGGAGATAGGGGTGTGCAGAAAGTCAATCGATCCAATCAAAACCGACCGATCTAATTAAAACCGACCGACCTTGATTGGATATCCAATTGTGATTGGATTGGATCGGATCAAAAATTTCAACGTGCAATTTGGATCTATCGGTTCTTGGATGACAGTCTAGAACCGACCAAAACCGAACCGAACCGAACCGATTCACCATCCAACAATCCATCCAATTGTCATCCAACCACTCATCCACCCATCCAATTAGCATCCAATTACCGATACAGTTATCATCCAACTACCATCCAATACATTATAATTCAAAGTTTTAAAAGTAAAAAGTTTTTATTTTTAAAACATTATAATTTAACAACATTTGTAAAAAAAAATAAAAACTAATTTAAAAAAAACATTGGATAGATCCAATCCGATCCAATGAATATCCAAGGACAATATCCAATTGATGGAACCAAACCGATCCAATCATCCATTGGATAGGAAAAATCCAACATCCAATGGATGATTGGATTGGTTCGGTTGAAACAATCCGACATCCAATAAATGATTGGATCGGTTCAGTTCTTCTCACATCCATTGAATGTCAACCAATGAACACCCTTAGTTTTAGATGCTCTAATAGATTTCTTTATTAAACCACCAAAAATTTCCTTGTTTCATGTTTACGCATGGGTCCCTCTTGTGTTCCCTATAGGTAATATAGGAGGTTTTCATGTATTGAAAGATAATTTGGAGGTCTAATAATCCTCCAAACATTTGAAATTGGAAGCCACATCAAACAATGTGTATGGCCGTTACATTTTTGTTTTCATGGCCAACATGGAAATGCTTCCTCTTTCCCAATGCGTCTTGTCTCCATTTCATGATTTTCAAAGCGATCAAATCTGACGCAATCGCGATATTTGTTGCTTTGCTTTATGTATTATTTTACCAAATATTATTACTTAGAAATAAATAAATAGTGAACTACAATTTTGGTCCACATGCTTTACACCTAACTACGAATATTGACCTTGAATTTCAATAAGTTAATTAAGGGTGTTTTTGATATGCAGATAACATAGGATATCATAGAATCAGTGGCGGACCCAGGATTTTAGGTGAACGGGTGCACAAACGAAAAGTTTAAGAAATTTTTGTCGATGTGTTTTTTGCCAAATTCTGTCTTTGGGAAATTTTTAAGCTTTTAGTTAATTTCGAGATATTTTTCCAGTCTTTTGGTTGATTTCGAGAGATTTTTTAAGTTTTTTTGTTGATTTTGGATTAAATTTTTTGGTTTTTTGTGTCGATTTGAGATATTTTTTTAGGGTTTTTTGATTGATTTCAAGAGAATATTTTAATTTTTTGGTTGATTTCGATTTTCAAGAACAAATTTTGGATGTTTTGCAAATCAAAATTAACTATGCATATACGTAATAATAATCAAATCAATAACTAAAAACAAATTAGAAATACAAAGATAAAAATTTAATAATTTTGGAAAAAGTTAATGATAAAATAACATTATATTAAATTAATAGAGTGTTTAATGTCTTATTAAATGTAATTTATGAAGTTGAGTTATTGACTTTCTCTAGTTGTTAACAAAATACACAATTGCTAAAAGTGGGATTCAAACCCCCGACCTCTTAAACTGCAAGCGCTAAGAAGGTCCAAACAAACCATCTCACTGGAAACTCATTTTGGTTACAAGTTCTGTTTCAAAATACTTAAGAGCACTCTGAACATTAAGCGGGTGCACCTTCAAGCGTTCTACATTTTTTCCCTTTACGGTAATCAAGTGAGCGAATGCACGGGACCCCCCAGGGTGAAGGTAGGTCCGCCCCTGGATAGAATAATTGTCCAACATTTGACAAGATATGACTGGTTATGACTCATTAAATGATCAATTTACCCCTAATGAGTTGCTTAATATTTTTTTTACCAAAAAATCACAGGTTCAAAATACACATAGATACATGAGTTGGACCAAAATCACAAGTTCATGAGTTGATAAATACACATACATACACAGATGGAAACCAAGATGGGCATGTTAAAAAATCACAGATTTGGCAGCAAAAAATAAAAATTTATATCAAAGAATCGATAATTCAAAATAACACATTTGGCAGCACAATATCACATTTGGCAGCACAATATCACATTTGGCAGCAAAATATTGGATTTCTATCAAAATCAAAATAACACATTTGGCAGCAAAAAATTGAGATTTCTATCAAATAATCGATAATCAAAAGAACACATTTGGCAGCAAAAAATCGATGATCAAAGATGGAAGAAAACGATTTGGCAGCAGAGACGAAAATCAGTCCCATTGAATAAATCAGAGAATTGAAGAAATCAACAAAGAAACCAAGAGGGGAAGAAATCGCTAGTCAAAACTGAGATTTCTATAAAAAAAATCGTTCCATGGAAGAAATCGATTACCTGCTTGGGGAAGAAATTGCATGTTAAATCCGAGAGGAGAAGTCGAGGACTTGTGGAAGAAAACACAAAAACGGCAGGTCAAAATCGAAGAAGTCGAGAACTTATAGGAGAAGACGATTTATGTGTGGAGCACTCTAGAGAAGACGATTTATGTGTGGAGCACTCTAGAGAAGACGATCGATGGTATAAGGTGTATTTAGGTTTTGGTTTTGGTATTTTGCAAAGGGTACGTTGGTCCAAAAGTTGTTCTCTCTTGTTTTAGGGGGTGGGTTGGGACACACGTGTACCATGCTTGTTCTACTTAGTCCTAGTTGTCCCACAGACCCACACATGATCACACCAAACATGGGACAAGTGCGTTCTTTTCTGTCCTGTCCCATCCTATCCACCATACCAATCACAACCCTAATAGTCACAATGGTTTGCATTTTTCTTTGAAAATTGTCCCTCTTTATAACTTTGTTAAAATATTCCGTTAAATGAGGGGTATTTTTGTCTTTTTACCTTTTTGTCCTTTTCTTATTTTGTCGTTTACCCATTACTACATTTTATAAAATATAAGTATATCAGTATATATATATATTTATTAATATTATAAATAGTACATCCCCTATCCCCAACATCGATGACCTTGCTCTTATCCTATTGATCGCTATCTTTGACCTCTACCCTCTCCATTTACGACCTCCACCCTCCATACAAGACGCATGCATAAAAACCCATCTACAACACACACACATATGTCACACACACATACACACAACAAACAATTTGACTGATAAATGGTAGAGGGAATGGAAGAAGAGGGGTGGTGCATTAGTAGAGTGCTTGTTAATCGAAGAGGAAGAAGTTGGGGTGGTTCACCAATAAAAAAACTTGGTGGGGTTGTTCATCGACCGCATAGTTGGGAGTAAACCATGGCGAGGAGAATAAGAAAAAATCATGGGTCTAAATCATGGCGAGGGAACAGAGAAGTGTAAGAATATAAGTCACTGGGACAAAACATATGAGGTGTGATGTGGTGGTGGTGTTGGAAGGGGGATATGGAAGCATATGGGGTGCGAGTCATCAAGAACAATGGTGGTGGTGGTGCTGGGAGGATGGAACGGGGGACGGTAAGGGTAGGGTGGGGGTTACTAGGGAACGGGAACAAAGGAGGGTGAGGGTGACCAAAATCAAAGTAATTGCCATATGTGTGTGTATGTATAATATAATATATATTTATATAATCTATTTGTTAATTTGTTAATGAAAATTAAAGAAATGGATGAAAGGACAAAAATACACACGATTTAACGGAATATTTTAAACGTAGTTAGTTAGGGGGACAATTTTTAAAGCAAAATGTAATTCACGGTGATCATTACCGTATTCATTGAAGTTTAGGGACGGTGTTCCTAGTCGGGTGTAAACTATAGGGACCAAAGTTGTAGTTTACTACTTTACTCAAAGAATAATGTATTTTTATTTTATTCGTAAATTAGATTTTGAGTACACTACAAATTTGGTCTGTGTGATTTGTTGATATAACACTTTTACTCCCTACAATTCAAATTTACAACATGGCCACATGGTTTGTAAGATCGATCAGTTTTGGTCTCTCCTTCTAAAGACCATTAAAATCCCCCGTTAGATAAGGGGCATTCTAGTTTTTTTCTTCACTTTTACCTCATTTTTATTTAATAAATAAATAAGTAAGTAAATTACTTGGACAAAAAATGTAAACTATTCTCATATTGTTGTAGGATAAATGTGCCATCGTCAAAGTATAAGACGATAATGATAAAGTTAGAGATAGAGATATACACATTAGAGTTAGATTAGAACTTGGTATCTCATGATTATCTCTTTGTAAACCATCCATATATAAAGGGCTTATGATTAATGAGAATTACGATTCATTCTCCATTCTATTGTGTTCTGTTTCTTCTTTCCTTTAACACGTTATCAGCACGTAAAGCTCAAAAACCGTTTCTCACTGCTGTTGAACGGTTGTTGTTGAACGGCTTGTCGGAAAATTGCATAGTTACCCCGTTATCCATCGCTCGTTGTCACGTTCGACACAAATTCTAGTAAGTTTTCTTTCAATTGATCATAGATGAACATTAAGAAATTATGTTTATTTAACTGTTTTTGATTTTAAGCTTTCTATGGAATAATTATACTATTGTCGTGATTGATATCAATTGAATTGTGAAAAAAAAAGATTATAACCAAATGCAATTCATAGTTATTTAATTTTTGATTGAAATAACTTAATTAATAAAAATGGATATTGACGTATAAAAAAAAATTACATTAAAGGATAATAGTTTGAATCTATATGGGATTTTAATGTGCTTATCCAAATTCTTTGGATAATTAAACGATTTTGTTTTAAATTTTTTAACTATTAAAAGGAATTAATTATTAAATGAATAATTTGGAATCTTGGATCATGTTTTCTTTATTGTTTTATTGACGTTTATTTTATATGATAAATAATTGTTATATTAGTATAATTTTAGCTTAATATTATTTATTTATACGAGCCGTTTTTTATTGGTTTTGGACATGTTTACTTAGTTTTGTTTAATTGGGTCTATTATACCTATCTTTTTAGGGTAGTTCAAATTACTAATTAGACTATTAGTTAATTTAAATTTGGTTTCACTTTATTTACAACTAATTTGCTTAGTATATAACTTTTATTGTTTTTGGCATATCTTTCTATATTTTGGCATCCTCAATTAGTTACAATATTAACATGTTTAGTTGGTTAATTGAATTATGTTAATACTATTTACTTATTTGGATAGCTAATCTCATTTAGACCATTTAAATTTACTAATATAATTTTACGAGATATGATAATCAATTATTACTTAAATGAGCAGTAGATTTAGTTAACTTAATTGTTTTGTCGTTTTATTTAATTATTTAGAGTAATTACCGTTTAATTATGTATGTACTCTGTGATTGATTTTACCAATAATATTTCAAATATTTATCTTAATCCAAAATAGTTATAATTAAATTCAAATGTTTATCTTGACATGAGTTCCTACTCATTTTTCTCAATCTTATAATTAAATTTGGAAGTTACACTTCCACCCCCATATATTTTGGTATTTTACCAAAAGCTCCAAAAATAACATGAAAATGTTAAAATATTAATCAAATGTTTATCTTGATCATGAGTTCCTACTCATTAATTCCAATCTTATAAATAACTTTTGGATGTTACACTTCCAACCCCCTAATATTTGGTCTTTTACCAAAAGATCCATAGATACCAATAAGATGTTATAAGTTTGAATTTGACTTTATGTCAAAACTAATATTGATTTGTCTAATGGCAAAATCTCTTAAAATAGTATTAAGATATTGAAACATTGAAATTGGCTTCATAAGCCAAACTCATATTCATTTTGGCCTCTTGCCAAAAGATCTATAATTAACAATGTTATATTCAAATTAATTAAATCGCAATATATCGATTTGGATTTTGTCAAACGGGCGTAAATAGCCCTAAGGTTTGTAGGGAATTAAGAAATCCACGTGATTCCCCTGCTAATTGGAGATCCAATAGATTGAGTGATTTTTATTTGCAAATTGAAATGTTGATGAAGTATTATCAATAAAATGTAAGAATACAAAAATCCAATATTATTATGATAATGAAATTTCATGCATAACATAATAAGTATAAACCATAATTCACTATTTTAGAAAATAATATGTTCTCCATTTTCTACGACATCTTTGAATCAAAAGTATTTGATTACCATAAGATAGGTTCGGAAAAACACAAGAAAATACGCAAAAGTCATCGAACAATTTTGACCCTAAAGAAAAAAAAAACTAGATGTTAAGATACAATTAAATACTTTAAATTTTTTGAGATGATACATCAGTCACAACCTTCAGAGAGAATAACTAGAAACTCCCAAGAACCGTGGGTAGTCCCAAAAAGGAAATTCGAGAATATTCAGTACCATATACTTCTCAAACTAATCATACAGTGGAAAGAAACCTACTTACTTGATTACAAGAAGGTAACTGATTTTGACAAAGAAATGTCATGTCTCAAAATGCATCTCAATCTTTGTGGCAAGGAACTCACAAAAGATTATGCGAATCATAACATCTTTTCATCTTTCCTATATCACCAATCATACTAATGAAGCAGTATAAGCTGCAATATAACCTTTAACAAACTCATTAACTTAATGCAAGTGGTTAAGAGTTGTAGCAAATTTTTTTAACAACGCTAAACATACCCGGATAAAGAAATTTTTTGGGGTTAATAAGGCAAGCGTTGGAGGTGGAAAGAACTCCAAAGGATAGTGAGTTGAACATATTAATCCACACACATATGCTAAATATGTACCATATGAACAAGGTTGTGGAAAGGGTCAAATTCATGGCAAGAGTCGGGAACGAACTCTTAATAGAAAATGGGACAATTTATAAATGAACTATGTCATATCTAAGATTGGTTAAGTATAAGTTTATTTAAATATAATTTAACTATCAAATTAATTGCATTTGTGTATATATACACCTGAGTTTATAACCATTAGAGATGTAAATGATCACATCAAAAACAAATGCAAAACTCTCAACGTTCTTCGTTCCATGTAGGAATGTATCGAGGAGAACTTGATTGTTTTTGTGGCATATCATACAATCATAAGAAATAGATTGTTATTCATTGAATTAATAATTTTTAATTCCTCCAAACACTTGGACGATGGACTGTCACTTGTTGCTTAATGACACAAGATCAATCACTAAAGCACTATATCAATATGAACCTTGTTAAAATATTCGTATCAATCATATTATTAGAATGGAAATGGGTATATGTACATCAACTCTAATGATATGAAAGCAAAATATATTAGAGAAATTAATGTATCAGATTAATGGATTATCTATGTTAGTAAATCATATTTTGTCACCAATAAAGAACTTTGGAACAATGACACATATATGTTTCGGCATGACCACGTGGGACACCATGGTCATGACATAGTGATCTATGTCTCGCAAAATACACTTAGATACATTTTCTTTCGAATGAAAGATAAAACGAGGGAATTAACCAAATTGTAACTGTTGACTTCTACTACACAAGAAGCAACACCATCATCATGCCCTCTCTAATACCTAGAACTTTTATATACCCTGATCCTTAGCCAAATCAGGAATGAGACCATCCTAAAGCTAAGGACATAATATAAAAAAAATCATTCTTACAACGAATACAAGGTGATATTTATGGACATAAACATCCATAAAGCGGGCCATTAAAGTACTTTATGGTTCTGGTTTTGACACGATGAACACGTGTCGTATTATAGTCCACATGAAATGTTGCACTCATACATTAAGGACTCACCACCCTGATTTTTTCTCATCAAGTCTACATGACTTAGAATGCTGGAGAATTTACATCATAAGGATTTGATGATTATTGCATTTGTACCGCATGTGTATATATAAAATGGTCTCGTAAAATGATAAAAGTTGTCATCAAAAGAATATAGATGGTAGCTAGGGCATTGGTTATGCGCACCAATTTATCCACATCTGCATGGGGTAATGCAATATTACATGCAACTTTACTTATTCGTGTTTAGACCCACAACCAGCCAACCAATCTTGTGCGTACCAGTTGGTAACTGGATATAAGCCTGATGTTTTACATTTACGTATGTTTGGTTGTGTTGTATATGTGCCAATTACGCCCCCACAGCGTACCTAAACGGGTCTTAAAGACGAGTCATCAAATGTTGGATATGAACCCCCAACAATTATCCGCTAATTAGAACCCTTGACGAGTGATCCATTTACCGCTAGATTTGCTTGTCACTTTGATGAGACAACCTTCCTGTCGTTAGGGGGAGATAGGAAAAAGAATTTTCCATGGGAACAACAGGAAGTGCCATTGAATATTTCAATTGTGTCTCATTTTGACCCCCAAAAACTTCACAATGTAAAGTTGAAGTCAAACGAATCAGACTCGATACCTGATATGTTTAATATTATCTAGAGTGACAAGATCATATATACGAGCTGCAAACATAATCGCAAGGTCAAAAGTCCCCAAACAAGGGCACAACGTCGTTGGAAGTACGTTGCAATCACACATGGTGGAGGTGTGGTTGAGGTCGTAGCTCCCAAAAGGAAATGGGGGAAGCTACTTGGTTCGATAGATACTCATCTAAAGGAAGAGAAGAGTAAGGCACAACCATATATCATCAATACATGAGATTATCTCTGATTAAATCTATGTCTATGAATCATTACTGGAGGACGCTCCGAAGTTATACTGATTCCAGAGATCAAAGAAATCTCAAATGAATATGAGTCGATGGACAGATCATAAATACTAAATGATGATATATTTGCATATATCGTTGCTTATGAGATAATAGAGCACGATGTCATCGAACCATGCTCAGTTGAAGAAGGTCAACAAAGAGCAAATTGTCCTAAATGAAAAGAAGCAATCCAGGATAATTATTTGACAAATGAACAGGTATTTGGTTCGGTAGTGCTAACCGATCAAGTGTAAATCCTGTAGGACATAGATAAATCATTTGTCAGGGAAGCGTAATGAGAATAATTAAGTCATATTATATAAGGCTCTCCTTTGGCGTAAGGTTTCTCACAACGCACTGGATTGACCACAATAAGACTTACTCTCTCGTGATGGACAAACGTTCTGCTAATTAAATTAGCCAAGTAGTTTCCGAAGGACTGGAAATTGCAGCTCGACGATGTAGTTACTACATATCTCTATGGGGATCTAAATTCAGAGATATATAAAAGTTCTTGATGGCATTATACCAATATCAAGTAACTCTAAACCATGAAATGCGTTTACAATAAAATTGAAACACTCACTTTATAGATTAAAGCAATCTATGCGGATGTGGTATACCCGCCTGAGTGAATACTTGATTGGGAAACGATAAATAAGAACGATGAACTGTGCCCTTGCGTATTTATATTAGAAAACAAGTCCCAGATTTTCATAGTAGCTCTATATGTCGATGTTATGAACATAATAGACACTCTTGATGAAATAAGAGAAAACACAAGCTACTTGAAATCTGAATATGAGATGAAAGATCGTGGGAAAACTTGGTTTTGTTTAGATACTTGAGCTACGACACCGAGTTTGTGGAATATTAATCCACCGATCCGCATATGTCTAGAAAATGATCAGGCGACCTAATATGGACAAAGCGCATCCGATTAGCACTCCCATGATCGGTCAAAGTGTTGGATATAAGGAAATATCCATTTCGTCTAAAGGATGAGGACGAAGAGGTGTTAGGAGATGGAATTCCATACCTAAGTACAATAGGCACATTATTGTACTCAACATAATACACTTGACCGTATATTGTACTTCTCACTGAACTTGTCAGCTAGATTTAGCTCAGCGCCAACGCAACGTCATTGGAATGATTTCAAATGAATCTTTTGGCACCATTGATGTGGGCTTATAATTTCCCTACGGAGATAAATGGATTGATAATGAAACTTCAATACCTACTTAGATTGTGAGCGGCAAAAGTACTGGCTCTTATATAAAAACACCAAACAATGCCTTGGTATATATTTATTGATATTAGGTATATGTTTGACTCATATAAAGGTTGTTCCCAAAATGGATAAGGAGTTATCATATGAAACATGCCGATTGCTTGAAAGTAAACTAAGCAAACCCTTAATAGCTATCTTCTTATATTATCAACAATCTTACTCTCCATGAGACTATTCAAGAGTGTATATGGTTAAGGACTATCATTACACATATAAGAGGAGCTGGTAATTTTGAGTTTAACCACTATACAACTTGCATGTATGGAAACAATGCATCATGTATCGAAGAAATGAAAGTAAGATATATCAAGGGCTATAGCACAAAGCATACTTTGCTTAAGTTTTCATATAATCAATTATCCTCAAGATTCAAGTGAACTGAATAAGATGTGAGGAAAATGTGACATGTTTGCTTACCAAATCAATACTAAAAACCATATTTGGGAAACATGTAGAAAATATTAAAATGGAAATGTTTTAAACCTCCTTTGATTAATGCAAGAATCAGGGGGAGTGGTGGACAAAAGGGGGAGTCTACTATATATGTAATATTGGTATGTTGTGCTCTTTCCTTCAACCAAGGTTTTATTTTTCCCATTGGGTTTTGTTCCTTGGTGTAAGGTTTTAGTGAGGCAACATTTTATATACCACCATGTTTTCTTAACTCTCATGGTTAATGTACGAATCTAAGAGAGAATTAGACTAAAGTAAAAGTCTATGTATTGGAAATAAGCTAGTGTGTTGTACTCTTTCCTTCGTCATATTTTTATTTTTTCCACTGAGTTTTTATTTTGGCGTAAGGTTTTAACGAGGCAAAAATTGTGCACCTTCACTCCTTTGACTCGGCACAAGGGGGAGTGTTGTAGGATAAATGTGCCATCGTCAAAGTATAAGACGATAATGATAAAGTTAGAGATAGAGATATACACATTAGAGTTAGATTAGAACTTGGTATCTCATGATTATCTCTTTGTAAACCATCCCTATATAAAGGACTTATGATTAATGAGAATTACGATTCATTCTCTCCATTCTATTGTGTTCTGTTTCTCCTTTCCTT
The DNA here is from genome assembly GCA_033807775.1 of Saussurea involucrata. Classification (NCBI taxonomy): domain Eukaryota; kingdom Viridiplantae; phylum Streptophyta; class Magnoliopsida; order Asterales; family Asteraceae; genus Saussurea; species Saussurea involucrata. The sequence continues at coordinate 233,771,870 of CM066321.1, read as the reverse complement.
TAACACATATATGATTCTATATGTATCTTTACTCTATAGTTTCTATACAATATCATCCCTTAGTAACCTAAAGTGAAGTCTCATCGTCGGCTAACTCCCTCTTCTCTACCTCCTTCTCCCTCAACCATTATCCTTTTTCACTTGCAGCAAAACTCCCTCCTTTTACCTCTGCCCCTGCTCTCATCTAGCCGAGACAAAGAACGATCGACTTCCTCCACCACCATAAGTCCCTTTATTTCCCCTCTCCTACCCAGTTGCGACCACCATCATCCATCTCTTCCTCTGCTCATCCCCTCTTCCCTTTCTACCGATATGCCAAAGAATCACCCAACCCGACCGATCTTCCCTCTTCGATCGATCCTCCCTCTCCAACCGATCCTCCACCATTTGTTTGACCCTCCCCCTTAAATTAGTACATTTGAAAATAATCATTTGATTTTGTAAACAAATGCAATTCCATAGACCCAAAACATATGGTTTTTAACCGAGATGTATCAAACTAAAAAATTCAAATCTTATTGTTAGTCTTAACCATTGTGTTGGACAACCTAAGGGGGGGGGGGTAAGGTTGTATTTAAAATCTTTTTCTTTCAAAAATTCTTTGAACAAATAAATACAGTAAAAATAAAGCAGAGTATAAACAAGTAAATATACAACAATTATATAAACAGATATAATTTAAATGCACAGCGGAAATGTAAATAGATAAGGGAAAGAGAATACTTGACAACGGTATTTTTAAAGTGGTTCACCAAACACAAAGTTGGCTAGTCCACCTCGAGAAAATAACACTTCTCGGAGATCCAATACGAAGCGTGTTCTTTACGGTAGAAACACAAACCTTAATACAACAAACGCGAAACACTCTTCTTTGAGAGATTAATGTGGATCACTCACTCTAATTCAAACACTTACAAGAGGGTATAGATTTTAATATGAATAATCACTCTTGAATAAGGTTTATCACTTGGATATTTTTAGAGAGTTTGATCACTTGAGTTGTGTTGCTGATTCAACTTATCGAGAGATTTTAATCTGCTATCAACTCAAGATTTCTTGCTCAAAAATTAATTTTATCAGTTTAAGTGATTTAGTGTGAGTAAGAAAGCAGCAGAATAATAATCAAATGCTGAGGGAGAATTTATTGCTGAAGATGGTGTGGTATTGAAGGCAGCTGGATGCTTGTATTTATACTGGATGATCATCAGCCTTGAGAGATTTCGCGGTATACCGCCAAACCATCGCGGTATACCTGCGTCAGAAAAAGTGTACTGCAAGGAGAAGGTCAACCTGCAAAAATCAACGGCTACAAAGTACCCGCGGTATACCGCGTTGCACACGGCGGTATACCGCCTAAAAAAGGTTGTCTGACAGAAGAAGCTTCCCATGCAGTTGAACTGTCGGGTGAATAGTGACGCGGTATACCGCGTGAACCTTGGCGGTATACCGCCTAAAGATTTGTCCAATGAGAGCATGGCAACGCAGGTTACTTCGGCTGATCACAATCTTTTGCAACAGATGAACAGTAGTAGACAGCATATTAATATATATATATCAGTGATTTATATATAAAAACATATATATATTATATATATTTGATTCAAATATATTTATATAGATACGAAATATCCAAGTGATAAAATATTTTAGGGTGTTTATCATTTTAAAATAAAATGACGAAACTCTTCAGACTTGGATTCTTCAGATAAAAAATTTATCGAGATCATTTAAATATCTGCACACTCAGATAAAATATTAGACAACAAATAATGCGGTGTGTTTTGTAATCATCAAAATAAATATGGAGATGTGATTTTATGTGTACCAAAAATATATCACAATATTTAAAGCTGGGTACACTTGCACCAACAATCTCCCCCTTTTTGATGATGACAAACACAACGCTAAACACGAGAGCATACTCGGTTTCTCTCCCCCTTTTGTCGAAGCAAAAAGGGTTTAAGAAAATCGCTTATGCTCCCCCTCAAAAGATGCTCCCCCTCAAAATATGAAATATTTGAGAGTTAGTATTTATCAAGGGTTATACTCAAGCATGCCTAAACCAAGTCTTAATTTAAAGAAGGCTTTTTTGTTAAGAGCTTTTGTGAAAATATCGGCCAAATTATCTTCCGAATCAACCTTTTCAAGCACGATCTTGCCTTTTTGAACATTATCTCGTAAAAAGTGATGTCTCAATTCAATATGTTTGGTACGAGAATGTAAAACGGGATTTTTACTTAAGTTTATGGCACTTGAGTTATCACACATAATTGGAATTTTGGTTAGGTGTACCTCAAAATCGGTAAGTGTGTGTTTCATCCATAGGACTTGAGCACATGCTCTTGCGGCGGCTACATATTCCGCTTCGGTTGTAGACAAAGCTACGGATTGTTGTTTCTTAGAAAACCAAGATACAAGTGAGAGACCTATAAAGGCACATACCCCACTAGTACTTTTTCGGTCAACAATAGATCCACCAAGATCGGAATCGGCGAAACATGTTACTTCTAACTCGGGTTTCTTTGCGTACCATAAGCCAAGATTAGTAGTACCTCGTAAATATCGAAAAATACGCTTGACAGCTTCATAGTGAGATTGTTTAGGTGAAGATTGAAAACGAGCACATAAACATACACTAAACATAATATCAGGTCTACTAGCAGTTAAATATAACAAGCTACCAATCATACCACGATAAATCTTTTCATTAAAATCGTTTCCCTCCTCGTCACGAGATAATTGCAAATTTGTGGTCATTGGAGTTTCAACGGGTTTGACATTTTCAAAATTAAACTTTTTCAACATATCTTTACAATATTTAGATTGACTAATAAAAATACCAGTTTCACATTGTTTTATTTGCAATCCTAAGAAGTATTTTAACTCTCCCATCATGCTCATTTCAAACTCGCTTGTCATTTTCGCAGAAAATTCATTACACAGTTTTTCATTAGTGGAACCAAAAATAATATCATCAACATATACTTGCACAACCACAATATCATTTTGAACATATTTCACAAATAAAGTATTATCAATTTTACCCATAATATAACCACTAACAATTAAAAAAGTTTTTAATCTATCATACCACGCACGCGGAGCCTGCTTTAAACCATAAAGCGCCTTTTTTAATTTATAAACATGTGTCGGGTTTTCAAAACTTTCAAAACCGGGAGGTTGAGAAACGTATACCTCCTCATTTATAATACCATTTAAGAAAGCACTTTTAACATCCATTTGAAATAATTTAAAATCTTTAGCATTTGCAAAAGCGAGAAGCATTCGAATAGACTCCAACCTTGCAACCGGTGCAAAGGTTTCGTCATAATCTATACCTTCTTGTTGACTGTACCCCTTGGCAACTAAACGTGCCTTGTTTCGTGTGACTCCACCGTTCTCGTCTACCTTGTTTCGGAAGACCCATCTTGTGCCAATAATGGTTTGACTACTAGGGCAAGGTACTAAGTCCCACACATCATTCCTAGTAAATTGGTTTAACTCATCTTGCATGGCCAAAATCCAATCCTCATCACCTAAAGCTTCATCTATGGTTTTAGGTTCTATGGTTGAGATAAAGGCATGGAAAGCACAATGGGTAAGGATTTGTGATCTAGTTGTCCTTTGGTTTAGGTCACCTATAATTTGATCTACGGGATGGCCTCGAGCGGTTCTAAGGTTAGGATCATCTATACCTTGTGGAATAAAGCACGGAGGGGCATCACTAGATTCAATATTATTTGTGGAAGGTTGGGTACCTAAATCCAAGGTACTAAGTTGTTGGGCTAAGACATCTCCTTCACGGATATTATCATTTGCTAAGGGTGCACTCGGTTTGGGAGGACTTTCGTCAAAACTAACATTAAGGGATTCTTCTACTACCATGGTCTCCTTATTTAGGATTCTATAGGCTTTGCTATTCCAAGAGTAACCTAGGAAAACTCCCTCATAGGCTTTGGGGTCAAATTTGGTTAGGTAGGATTTGGTGTTTAAAATGAAACATTTACAACCAAAAACTTTTAGGTGAGCTAGGGAAGGTTTTCTACCTCGGTAAAGTTCATAGGGTGTCTTATTTAGGATACCTCTAATTAGGACACGGTTAAGCACATAGGTCGCGGTAGCAACGGCATCACACCAAAACTTTTGGGGAACTTGATGTTCGTTTAGCATAGTTCTACTCATTTCTTGCAACGTTCGATTTTTCCTTTCAACAACCCCGTTAGATTGAGGAGTTCGAGGAGCCGAAAAGTTATGAGTTATACCATGTTTATCACAAAAGGCACCAAATTGTACATCATTATCGAATTCTCGTCCATGGTCCGTACGTATGGAAACAATCGTACAACCTTGTTGGTTTTGAATTCGTTTTCCCAAAATTTTAAACTTTTCAAAAGCCTCATTTTTATGTCTCAAAAATAAAGTCCAAGTATAACGGGAATAGTCATCCACAATAACCAAAGTATAAAAATTTCCTCCAAAACTTTGAATAGCCATCGGGCCAAAAAGATCCATATGTAAAAGTTCTAAAACTCTTTGAGTAGAAATAACATTTTTTGATTTATGAGAAACGTGATGTTGTTTGCCGACACGACAAGCATCACAAAAATGATTATCAAACTTTAATTTTGGCAGGTCACTCACAAGCTCCTTATTTTTTAAGTTTTGCATTAATCTTAGATTAGCGTGACCTAAACGCCTATGCCATAAAGTAGAAACATCATTAATAGAAGATAAGCATACATTTTCAGATACAACAGTTTTACAAATATATAAATTTCCTTTTACAAAACCATTTAAAAGAACTTTGCCATTTTTTATGATTTTACAAGAATCTTCTTCGAAGACAACAGTTGTATTATTTTTACACAATTGGCGAACACTTAACAAATTAAAATGTAAATTATCAACATGATTCACATTAAGAAATTGAACATTATTGCAAGAGACTGTACCTCTTCCAATTATATTTCCTTTGGAGTTTCCTCCAAAAATTACCTGTCCACCATCACATGACTTATATGATGAAAAGAGATTATTGTTTCCGGTCATGTGACGTGTGCAACCACTATCGAGTATCCAGTCCATATCAAGGTCAATCTACAATAATGAAGATGTAACTTTTATGGTCCCCATTTCTCGTGGGTCCTTGACAATTAGTTTCAAAAGTCAACCAACATGCATATATATAAAGTCAAACAGAATATATATATATATAATACATTACACAATATATAATACATCAAACCAAATTAATATATATATATATAACACATTAAACAAACATAATATATATATATATAAGAATTAAAAGAATTAAATAAAATATATATATATATGTGCAGTACGTATGTATATATATATATGAATAGTATAAAAAGGTACAAATAACATATATATATAATATATTAAATACACAAAATATATATATATAGTACGTAGGTACATATATATATATAAACAGTACATATATATATATAAACAGTACATATATATATAAACAATATAACGGTACACATACTATTATATTACTTATATATAATATATACAATAAATTATATTTAAACTATATATATATATATAACATATATACATAACACATTTAAAACCATAAACGCATACCACCGGGATTATCATTACTAAACATTCCTTTTGGAATCCATTTATTTACCATTTTGATTTTGCGATTATATTTATCATACACATAAAAACAAGCATTTACATTCGCATTATTATTAGGTTTAGAATATTTATCATGGTACATGCGAGCATACGGTTTTCTCGTATTATAATTTACATTATTTATTTTACGCACATACGGAGGTTTTTGCACATATTGATTTCTTGTATTTACTTTAGGTGATTCATAAAATCTTTTGATGGGTATACAAGAACATTTATCAACACAAGTATTGGAACCAATGCCTTTTCTACATTTTATACGGTTAGGCATATTAAGCATGTTAAGAACTTTCTCATTGCTACTTTCAAAGGCTTTAGCTAGCATGTTATCTTTTTCATATGAAGCACATTTAGCCTTTAAACATGTAATCTCATTATCAAGAATATCACATTTTGTACAAATAATATTTTCATGTGATTTTTTATTCAAGCATGCAATTTCTTTATTTAAAACATCACAAGATTTACAAAAATCTTTTTCTCCTAATTTAGTTTCTAATTTAGCAATTATATCTATATCATTTTCAGATTTTTGTTTAACATTTTTTATTTCCTTTTTACATGCATTTACAGTTTCTTTTAACATAGCATTCTCATCTTGGTAACGATTTGCAAGAGCGGCCATTTTATGAAAAGATTCATATAATTCTTCAAGATTATTTTCACTATCACTTTCATAATCACTATCGTAATCCGAGTAAGAAGATTTTACCTCGTCGTCGCTATCGGCCATAAGACAAATGGCTTGATAGTCATCTTCTTCTTCACTCTCGCTCCACGCGCCTCCAATGAAGGCTTTCTCCTTCTTCTTTTGGAATTTGTTCTTTTTTGGACATTCATTGGCGTAGTGGTCTTTGTCACCACATGAGTAGCAAAAGCCTCTCTTTGGCTTAGCTTTATCGTCTTCACTCGAGTCGCCATTTTTCTTAACTTTTTCGTCTCGTTTATGGAACTTACGACTTCGATTTTCACCACCACGACGGTAGTTACCGTTTCTTTGAAATCTGCCATTGTTAGAAAATTTATTATTATTATTAAGAAATTTGGAAAAGTTTCTTACCAACATGGCGACTTCATCGAGAGTTTCGGATGGATCTTTCGAGGAGCTAGCTTTCTCCTTTTTCTTCTCATCTTTTGGTGTTGAGACATTGAGAGCGATTGATTTCTTTTTAACTTGCTCCCGGTCTTTGTTTCTTTTAAGTGCAATTTCATGCACTTTAAGATTACCGATCAAGTCATCTATCTTCATTATGGAAAGGTCACGGGAGTCTTCTAAGGATGTTATCTTTTGCATCCACTCCGAAGGAAGAGCTCGTAGGATTTTCCTTATATAGTCCTCGTTAGGATAAGTGCGATCCAAACCTTTCAAAGTAGTCACAATAAGGTTAAATCTTTTAAACATTGAGTCAATTGACTCATCTTGTTTCATTTCGAATAGTTCATAATCGTGAACTAAAATATTTACTTTACTAGATTTAACCTCCGTGTTTCCACGATGAGTATTATTTAAACTTTCCCATATTTGATTTGCAGTTTTATAAGTATATACTCTTTCAATTTCGTCAGATGTTAAAGCAGCATATAAAATATTCTTAGCTTCAAAGTTTAAACAAAAATGAGCTTCATCAGAAGTAGTCCAGTCATCTATAGGTTTATCAATATAAACATCATCTTTCACAATGGTGGGTTTAAAATTCCCTTTTTCTATGATGTTCCAAATCTTTTGATTTTTGCCACGCACGTGACATTCAAATAGCTCGGCCCAAATGCCAAACTTTTCAGTATCTATCAAAGGAGGTTTTGAAAACACGATATTAGTTTGTTGAGCCATTTAGAAGAATAAGAGAAAAATATGCAGAATATTTTGAAAGACCTGCTCTGATACCAAATGTTGGACAACCTAAGGGGGGGGTAAGGTTGTATTTAAAATCTTTTTCTTTCAAAAATTCTTTGAACAAATAAATACAGTAAAAATAAAGCAGAGTATAAACAAGTAAATATACAACAATTATATAAACAGATATAATTTAAATGCACAGCGGAAATGTAAATAGATAAGGGAAAGAGAATACTTGACAACGGTATTTTTAAAGTGGTTCACCAAACACAAAGTTGGCTAGTCCACCTCGAGAAAATAACACTTCTCGGAGATCCAATACGAAGCGTGTTCTTTACGGTAGAAACACAAACCTTAATACAACAAACGCGAAACACTCTTCTTTGAGAGATTAATGTGGATCACTCACTCTAATTCAAACACTTACAAGAGGGTATAGATTTTAATATGAATAATCACTCTTGAATAAGGTTTATCACTTGGATATTTTTAGAGAGTTTGATCACTTGAGTTGTGTTGCTGATTCAACTTATCGAGAGATTTTAATCTGCTATCAACTCAAGATTTCTTGCTCAAAAATTAATTTTATCAGTTTAAGTGATTTAGTGTGAGTAAGAAAGCAGCAGAATAATAATCAAATGCTGAGGGAGAATTTATTGCTGAAGATGGTGTGGTATTGAAGGCAGCTGGATGCTTGTATTTATACTGGATGATCATCAGCCTTGAGAGATTTCGCGGTATACCGCCAAACCATCGCGGTATACCTGCGTCAGAAAAAGTGTACTGCAAGGAGAAGGTCAACCTGCAAAAATCAACGGCTACAAAGTACCCGCGGTATACCGCGTTGCACACGGCGGTATACCGCCTAAAAAAGGTTGTCTGACAGAAGAAGCTTCCCATGCAGTTGAACTGTCGGGTGAATAGTGACGCGGTATACCGCGTGAACCTTGGCGGTATACCGCCTAAAGATTTGTCCAATGAGAGCATGGCAACGCAGGTTACTTCGGCTGATCACAATCTTTTGCAACAGATGAACAGTAGTAGACAGCATATTAATATATATATATCAGTGATTTATATATAAAAACATATATATATTATATATATTTGATTCAAATATATTTATATAGATACGAAATATCCAAGTGATAAAATATTTTAGGGTGTTTATCATTTTAAAATAAAATGACGAAACTCTTCAGACTTGGATTCTTCAGATAAAAAATTTATCGAGATCATTTAAATATCTGCACACTCAGATAAAATATTAGACAACAAATAATGCGGTGTGTTTTGTAATCATCAAAATAAATATGGAGATGTGATTTTATGTGTACCAAAAATATATCACAATATTTAAAGCTGGGTACACTTGCACCAACACATTGGATTCGTGAATAATACAAAAAACATCTGACCTTAAAATGCTTAGAAATATATTCTTACTATTTGCCTCAAAACGATCATATTCGATACTTACTTTCCATCGGATTGAGTTCAAGCAAAGTCATTATCCAAACAGCTCAAAAAAGAACAATCAAGTGTTTTCGGATTTGGACCATCAGATTTATAACCTGGGATTTTTCAATAGATCATCGAATTTAGATTTTTTAGTATTTGTTAATTTTCTTCGTATGTTTTTTTGGCACACTTTCAATATTTAATATATTGATTTTAATGACGATACGTTCTTGTTGATATGGGTTTTATAAATACCGATAATGATTGATCAATTCTATAGAAATATGACTGTTATTCATATCTCCTCACTTTCATACCTTCTACCCATTGTTCGAAAAGACTCACCGCAACAGCCGCCATGGCGCGCCGTGTCTCAAGGCTTGTGTCTCACGCCATGTTACGCCTGATGCACGCCATGACATAATGTGCAAATTTTATAACACGATCTTTGATTTTACATATCTTTTAATGTCTTATTTGTTATTTTTTAGATATAAGTTAATTTAAATTGTTTATTATAATTGATTCATTGAGTAATAGAAGAAAATCTATATTTATGTATATAATATTATATACGATATAGAGATTTGCCGCCATAAGTCACGCCTTGAATAATGCCGTAACCTCGCCATGGCTTTCAAGGTTTGAGTCTTGGTCTCGCAGCCACGCCATGCCTCAACTATTTGGAACGTTGCTCCTACCTCCTCACAAACCTTTATTGGAGGAGTTATGAAAGTTAAAACGCTAACTTTAATTAAAAATTAAAAAACCAATTATAAATTTTAACTCCACGCTAACATAATAACATTAAAAATTAAAATTTAGTGTCAAAGGAGAATAACACATGAACAATTTGATCAAATTCAAAAATAATTTATGGGTCGATTTATTATAAGATAAATGTAGTAAAAAGTAATTTAATAAATAATATAAAAAATTAAGAGCACGTATAAATTTTCGCACATAATCTCTAAAATATCAAGACCTATCCTAATGTTACAAATTCATTCAAAAAAGTAAGATGAACCGATAAACAATGTTCTTGTCCATGTTTGGTAAAGAGATCCATACTCTTAAAAAGATATTTGCTAAAAGAAAACATGTTCGTAAAGGGAATTTTGATTTTTAATCTAAGAGCATCTCCAATGGTTCCCCTTAAAGACTTGATCAAGTCTTTGATGTGTGGGTCCCACCATTTTTTTATTAATAAAACTAAAAGCTTGGAGCTAATGACTTGGTGTAGACCAAGTCATTTGAGGAAGTCTTGTGAGAGGGAAATGAAATTGGTTTCAAGTCATTGGTGGATCCCACCTTTTTTTTATTAATAAAATAATTCACCAAGTCATTGCAATGACTTGGCCATTGTGGATGCCCTAAGAGCATCTCCAATGGTGGAGGTTAAAGACTTGATCAAGTCTTTGGTTGGTGGATCCCATCATTTGTTTATTAATAAAAGTGAAGGGTTGATGCTAATGACTTGGTGCAGACCAAGTCATTTGAAGAAGCTTTGTGAGAGAGCATCATCTTTGATTTGTGGGTCCCACTTTTTTTTATTAATAAAAAAATTCCTCAATGACTTAGCCATTGTAGATGCCTAGGAAAGTTCCCTCCTTTTTCTTTTGTTTATTTATAATTTCAAGAAAAGTAAACATTTGACAGTCTACTACTGTCTGCATCTTGCACTTGCACTTGCAGCAGCATAACAAACCTCATTTCCTCTGAAATCAATCTCTTTCATCTTGTTTACCCTCTCATTCCCCTGTCCTCCATTAATATCCCTCTGCCCGCCCCCATGGTTTCTGTGATCTTCATAGCTTCAACCTGCTCTGTGTTTTGGTGAGATAAAGAAAGAAAGAAAGAAAGAGAGTGGGTAGACTGAGGAGAGAGAAATAGAAAAATACCCATCCATCAAGATTCAAAAAAGATATTATATAGATTGAGATCTCACTCTCTGTCTCCATTAGGATACAACACATAATACACACGACCCAACTCAGATTACCTCAATACAAATCTCATGTTTTGTTTGTTGTAGACGACAGAGAACAGTGACTATGAAAATCTTCCTTGCTTTTTTGTTGGTTTTGATTTTGGATTTCGAAATTACATCAACTGATGCCATAACCAGTAGCTCACTTCCTGTTTCTGCAATTTCTGTTCCTGAATCTTCACCTGCTTCTGCTCCCATCCCTTCAATTCCATCATCAATGGCTGACCTCTCTTCAGGTACTTGTTCTCCGTATGCATGTGTGTTTTCTGGGTATAACTTTCTTCAAGTTTTAAGAATTTTTTATGGTTTCTTGTGATACCAATTTGTTATTGGTTGAATACCCATAGAAATTCCCAGTATAATGCTTGTTTTTGATCCCAAGTTCGATAGACTTTTTTGTTAATTTCCTTTGAATCAGGAACTCAAGTGAATATCCCGAAGCACCAAACAAATTCAAGTAAAAAACTTCTTATTGGGCTCATCACATCTGCTTCTGCAATGGGAATCCTCATATTGTCCATCATGTGTTTGTCGATTTGCCACAGAAAGAATATTTGCAAATCAGGCAAAAACAGTACCAAGAAATTAGGTAAGTTGATCTATCCCATCAACAAAATTATGGGTTTTCATCCTTTCAGATTACTTGATTGATGAGATTGCATTTCTAAAGATTCTAAGTAAAATTTGTTGTTATAATTTCAAGATTCTTTGAGAGGACTTCCATTGAGTTCATTCATGAGCAGAAGTAGTGGCCCTATAAAGACGATTAACGAGAAGGGATCAGTGGTTGTTATGGATTATAGCTTGTTAGAATCGTCAACAAACAACTTTGCAGAAAGTGAAATATTAGGCGAGGGTGGATTTGGATGCGTTTATAAAGCTCGACTCAATGAGAACTTATATGTTGCTGTTAAAAGACTAGATGGTGGTAGTCAAGATGCCATCAATGAATTCCAGGTTACAGTGTAAACAATCCATCAAGATTCTAGAACTTTCTTTAAGAAACATATTGTTGTTAAAATTTTGTGATTCGGGTTTTTGCAGACGGAGGTGGATCTTTTGACTAAAATCCAGCATCCGAATATAATCACCCTGTTGGGATATTGTGTTCATGATGAAACCAAGCTTCTTGTTTACGAATTGATGCATAATGGATCTTTGGAAACTCAGTTACATGGTGAGCCATTTTTTCACTTCAATCTAACTAATATGTCTTAAAGTTTTTGTTTTTAATCTTTTATATATTAGAGCAAAATCAATATGGTTAATAACCAGTGATTCTAAATGAACACCCTCTATCTGCTATTTGAACCTTTCCTCACACACATGCATCAAATGTATGTAAACTGATGGCAAATAAATTTGTAATGATTGTCGAAAGTAGATAGGTCATTTTTTACTTAAATGGCAAAAATACCCTTTAAAGCCTTGGATCAAAAGCCATATGATTAGATTCAATAATCAATTTGTATGGCTAAGTTGGCAAACAAGACTTGGGTGTTTTAATTGTTGTGGGTAATGCCAATTTCCCTTAGGGGAGAGTTTTATATTCTAGTGTATGTGACAGTGGACTTGGATCCCATAGATCTAGCTAGTCAAAGATAAGACTATAGTCACAAAAATAATCAATATGGTTATATGGTTAACTATTCATTATGAATAATGGGCATATAAGTTATGTTTTGTTAGTAGGTCACTTTTAGCAATTAATAGATTGAAATGATAGTAGTGGACCTTTCGTATGCCCCCATCCCATAAATATAACTTCCAACGTCTCAAAATAAGTCTGCCTACGTTGAAAAGTAAGTGCCTACTTTTCAATTATATCCTTAATTATGAGATAAATAAGTTCTTTTCTCCCTCTATTATTGAGGGTATAGTCGTATATTTGTCATTTAGTTGATGAAAAAGTGTATTAATTATATATTTCTAAAACTGTGTGTCTGAACATTTATTTTGGGACGAAAGGAGTACAACGTTTAATGATTAGTTAAACTCTAAAATCCCCTTCAAATTTTTGGAGCAAAGACAAATTGATTAATGGAAAAATGGGTGAATTTTGGTTGAAAATTTTCTTAAAAGGGATATATATATATATATATATATATATATATATATATATATATATATGGTGCAATAAATATATTTGATGTGAAAAGGTTTAGTTAACAGAATTTAATATGTCAACCTCAATTATGTCCATACAGGGCCTTCCAGTGGATCCAATTTAACATGGCATTGCAGAATGAAGATTGCATTAGATACAGCAAGGTGGGACTTGTTTTAAAGTGGATACTTTAATGACATCAATTATTTCAAAAAAAAAAATTATTAACATATTTGCATTTGTTTGGACAGAGGATTAGAATATTTGCATGAGAACTGCAAACCATCTGTGATTCATAGAGATCTCAAATCATCCAACATCCTTTTAGATTCCAGCTACAATGCCAAGGTACTTATGCATCTCCTCACTTTTTTAAACATGGCTTCCTTATCTGTATCATATCATAATAATGCATCTCACACCTACCTTGCATATCAGAGGTAGACTAGCACTTGCAAACACAGTATTTATCGGCCCCACTGATATTGCAAATGTTTCTACTTTGTTCCCAAATCCTAGTCCCACACCTTTTTTTTGTAAACATGGCGAGACCTAACTATAGGTCTTACTATGTGACAGATGTTTATGTGGGACCGACCCACTTATAGGATTAGGAAACGCTGCAAGTCCCACCGCTTTTAGTAAACAGGGGAACTTGATTTGTGGGTTTTGCCCAGAAATACAACATGACTTCCTACATGAAAATATACTGAATCTTGGTCCATTTTGTATTTTTTTTATTAAAGCTTTCAGATTTTGGTCTTGCGGTGATGGATGGAGCTCAAAACAAAAACAACATCAAGCTTTCGGGGACGTTGGGTTATGTAGCTCCGGAGTATCTTTTAGATGGTATATAAACACCATGTTTCTTTCTTTTTATCATTTAGAAAGCACAAGGCAACCTTTTTTTGTCATGTGCTTTTTGAAGTTCAATTGCAAATACAACTTTTAAAAGCGCACTTAAAGGAATTTTGGGAGCATTAATTTATTTATGCTGATTTCCGTTCTGTTTACAGGAAAATTGACCGATAAGAGCGACGTCTACGCATTTGGAGTTGTACTTTTAGAGCTTTTACTGGGAAGGCGGCCTGTGGAAAAGCTAGCTGAATCCCAATGCCAATCTATTGTCACTTGGGTGAATAAAACTTATTAATTTTTTATTCTTGATCGCATTAATAATTATTATTGAGTTGTTTTTTATAACCAAAATTGTTAATTTCAGGCTATGCCACAGCTAACAGACAGATCTAAGCTTCCAAATATTGTAGATCCTGTGATCAGATATACAATGGATCTCAAGCACTTATACCAAGTATGTAAACATCAAACTCCTCTTCTTCCAAATATAAATACAATTCATTAGTTTTTGGAAAGATGGGCTTGAAGTTCATGAAGGATTTCTTGGGCCTTGGACTGAGCCGGGCTTTTAACACAAAACAGGCTTTTTGGGCCAAACTCTAACCGGACATTCAAAAAAGTTAGGGGCCGTTTTGTAAACGCTTACCGGGTAAGCGCTTACCAATATCATTTACGTTATTGATTGAGCATGACAAGGCCCGAGAAGCTTCCCCGGTAAGAGACAAGGGAAGGACCGAGAGTCTTACCCGGTAAGTGTGGGAAACGACTCTTACCGGGTATAAATTGCTTGCAACAATCCATCTTTATGGCCAATGATGTTACAGTATAAGGTAAATGAACGTGAATCTCTTGCCGGTAGCGCTTACCCAGTAAGAAATTGGTAAACGGCCCCTTAGACTGGTCAGGCTTTTTGGCCTAGCCTGGGCCCATGCTTGGGCTTTTTTGTGGATCTTGGCTTGAATTTCCGTTATAAACGAAGGAAATTGGTGATTACATGCGTAGGTTGCTGCTGTAGCGGTGCTATGCGTACAACCGGAACCGAGCTACCGGCCATTGATAACTGATGTTTTGCATTCACTTATCCCTCTCGTTCCGGTCGAGCTTGGAGGGACTTTAAGAGTTGCGCAAACCAGGCCTTCAAATACAATTGAGCCATGATTTGGTCATTTCCCATTTGATTGATTTTCTTAGTTTTTTATTTTTATTTTGTAGGTAATTTTGTTTTTAAAGATGAAAAAGGGAAGAAAATGGCAGAAGGATGGTTTGTTTATATATTCTTTTGGGGGGAGATGGGTGAAGAGAGGTTGTATGTGGTGAGGGTGGAAAAGGATCCATAAACATGAAAAGGAATCCACATGTAAATTTTTAATTAAATTAAGGGGTTTATTTGTTGTTTGAGTGATTTAGCTTTTCAATGGTTATAATAAATTATTGTTTTTGTGAAAACATACAAAAAGTTAGTGATGGTTTAGACAAATTATGAAAAATACACATGTTAATAACATGATGGTGGTTTGGAACTTATGCGGCTTTTGTTGTCTATTTTTTAAAAAAAGTATATAATTTATATATATGAAAAATATTCCCTTTTTTATTCCTAGTCCAATATTAGTGCAATTGCCTTCTTATATTAGAGCCAGTAAGTCCGTACCGAAAATTAGAGAAAAAGAGTCATTTTCTTTTTTAACAACGATTGAACTCTTAGGTACGTTTGTTTTTTAAGAGGTGCTGAAGTCTGAAATATGATTTTACCTCTGATTTTTAAGAGTTGATATTGAAGTCTGAAATCTGAATAAAAAAGACTGTTTGTTTTTGTTAGCTGCTATTTTAATTAAATTAATAATTAACTTCATCATTCCGAATTCTTAAACCACAAAGATCATAGTTGGCAAACCACTTGAAACTCTTTCCAATTCTATCATGGTTCCAAGCAATTACAATACCAATCTTCCCCAACCACAAGCAAACATCAATTAGTCCTATACTCAGACATCGAAAATGAGAACCAAACAGAACCAAAATCTTGAATAATCTGAGAAATGATTTATGAATTGGAGTTTGGCTAAAGGCCATTGCACTCAAATTGAAACCATTCAAACGGGTCTGATAAACCACCTAAGATAGAACAAAATCTGATAAACCACTCAAGATAAAATAAAAAAGAGAAATGGAAAAGGATTTTTGTCTGAATCTTTCATCAATCACCACCACCACCACACAGGGAGAAAACCCGAGTTCAATCACAACACAAAGATTTCTCCATCGCTATCGTATGCTGCTGCCATTTCCAGACTCCCTTCTTCTCATTCGATAAAGTCAACACCTCTCTTCCCTTCTGGTATTCGTTCGCATGCCTCATACCCCATTTCTCACACCAATTGGCCAGTTTTACATCATTATCCATCTCTCTCTGTTTCTTGTTGAACTTGTTCTGTGAAATTTAGTTCAAACATGGCGTACCCATGAAATTTAGTTCAAACGAAGGCAGTGAACTTGACAAAGCTAGAAGCTATGGAGGTGGAAGAGGGATATGTTACTACGGCACCACCACCAGTTATACAGTCTCTTCCACGAGCCATCGGCTGCCACCGCCAGCTGCTGCCACGTCGTTCATCTCGTACCAATACTTCTTGAGGGCAAAACCGACGGTTGCCAGCGTGATTGATCCACTGATCACCCAACACCTCCCACCCACAAAATTCAAAATAGGAACAAAAACCACAAAATTAAAACCCAGGAAAACCACGAAATCAGAAAGGGATGAAATCAACTAACATAGGAAGAAATCATAACAGGGACGAAAACCACAAAATCAAAACCCACGAAACCCACCGAAATCAGAAAGGGGCGAAAACCATGAAATCAGGTTGGAGATAGAGGCGCAAGGAGATAGAGGTGAATCCGAGTTGTTTAGGTCGAGATCTGCTTAGGTAGAAGCGACTGTTGATGAAGGCGATAGAGCTCTAAGCGATTTAGAGGAAAATAAGAGTTTAGGTAACCACTTTTTGGTTTAGAGGCATTTAAGTGTTAAGAGCCTCTGAAATATTTTAAAAAACAAACGGTCTGAATAGTAAAATGTCTGACCGAATCAGGCTTAAGGGTTATTAAGAGCTGAATATGAAAAAACAAATAGCCCCTTAACCAACTTTCATAGCCCCTTAACCATCTTGAAAGTTGGGCTTGGGATGGATTAAGGGAGATACATAAAGCTTTGGCTTTCCTTTTATCTAGTTCTTTAGACCTATTGAGAGTGAAGGGGATTCTTATGGGAAGGGTGATAAGGAGAGTGGTTGTGGGTCAAATGATGTTTCGACAAAAGCGGTAGAGGGTAACGACTAAAGGTGTATATGGGTTGGGTTGGGCGGTTTGAGAAGCTTTTACAACCCAATGATAGGCGGGTTTACACCCCCTAAATCTAACCGCAAGTGTACGATGTCGAAATCAAGTGATAGTACAGAAGTACAAGTATCGAACACAGGGAACTAGGAACTAAGTATCACAATGACTACAATTGCTATTAACTGAACGATCGAAATTTTGATTTGTGGTTTAGAACTTGTTTAAAACTAAATAATACTAAAATCGATTAACGGAAGATTTGGAAAGGACTTTGATAGGGTAAAGGTTGAGGGTTGGATTTCCTATGGTTATACTATCGATGAACGAACCCGAACGATGATGACCGATTATTCCTATGAACCCTAGTTTTGAAATGCACCGTTATTCTTTCTCAAGCAATAACGGATTTTATCTTAAACTCACTATTTTTATCTCTCGATCTCCACCGGTGATTTTAAAACACATTAGGTTACACTTTGCAAGGCAAAAAGGTGATTAGGCTATCTCTACCCGAATCTCCTTTCTGGCACCTGATTACCTGATCTAGTTATTAATTAATTCTCTCGAACTTAATAAAAAACCATGGAATTCAATTGAAGGTGATCAAGCTACAATTGGGTATAAAAAACTGAAATAAAATGCTTCATAGATTAAATCGAATAAAAATCATTCGGTTACACGTCATCCATCATAAAAACCATAGTCATTCCAACCCCCAACATCTAAAGATTAGTTCATGTTGGGGGTGGACAAAAACGCAAGGAAAGGGTAGAAAGTAATGTATGAAAACATCGTGATCATGAACGTAAAAATGTACGGATGAAATCCCTTCTCTCGGCTCTAATCCGCGTCGCGTGGTGAACTCCTCTTCAATCGACTCTCTATCGTGGCTCAAAAGTAGTGAAAATACCTCTGAAAATCGCCCCTCCGTAGCCTCCCGTCGCACGTGTCAGAATGATGACCTAATTTCCGGAAATCGCAAAGTATAACACCGGAACAGAGGGTTGCGCAACCTGGCACGCAGCCTCAGACCGCGGCGCAGGCCGCGCGGTTTTCTGAGAGGCCCGGGTCAGATCTGGGTCATGGCTTGGGCTCGGGTCTTGTGCTTGGATCTTGGGCTTCCGTTGGGCTTGGTTTCTGGATGCTCGTCTTCTTTCGGATTACCTGCACATTTCACTGGAAAAACCATAAAATTCCGCCTTTTTTGCTTCAACACAAGCCAATCTCATTGGTTTGTGGACCAAAAATAACGCCAAAAAGTGGCGTTATCAACAACCCCAAACCGAGCGTTGCTTGTCCTCAAGCAAATTAGCGATAAAAGAGAATAAAAGCATACATCAATGAAACAATAACTGCACAACTACCAATCGGTACCACGTAATGCACTGGTGATTTCCCATACCCGTGAATGCTTATCTCATCCTCGCCTCACACTTACCCCGTTTGATTTGTGTCCTTCCATTGTGAGTTGAACTCGTGACTGCTTCGATTACACTAAGGTCGTACTAGGTCCAAGTACGCCAGGGAAAACATTTTGCCTCGACCCTACCTCACGGAATGCTCTCAATTCACTCGAACCTAGGCTATCGCACATGTTGCCATGTATAAGGAAGTTATGTACAATGATACTCGAGAATTTACATGACAACTCTAATGAAAGACGCGCAAATGTCCAAAAAGTCGATCTCAGAAAGGAATCAAGTAGCAAGACAGGGACTATTGGTAAAGGTGGTCGTATACCCTAATCACATTTTCCAGAAGATCATCCAGGTCTTTTACATGGATTGTAACAGGGCTAGGGTTATGGCTAAGAAACGAAGGGTAAGCGAATCAAAAATCCTCGGTGTGTCAATCGGATTGCAGTTCTGAACTTTCCGTGTGTCATTTCCTTTCACGTGGTCCTTTTTGTCATTATTGGAGTCGCTTTGACTCTCTTATTTATCTGCTGTAGATAACTGTCTAAACTAGATTTTTTTTGGGCTATATTGGCCTTCTTTATTTGATTGGGGCTGCATTGGCCCTCTTTTCTATCTCTTGGGTTAGAATGACCCAATTTATCTTCATGTCTGGCCTGTACTTTTCTTTTCTGCTCTATCTTCCGCTGTTCATTGCCGCTTCTGATTGACACACTTTCGGATAAAGGTTGGCTAAGGATTTTGGCTAGGGTTTAATGGTGGGGTTTGAAACGAAAAGGTGATGAGTGTTTGGCTGCAAAAGGGGTTTTGGATACACACATAATGGGTCAAAAGGGACGATAGATAAAAACTGGGTTAACATGCACACAATGCCTGGAATCATCTCTTAAGGTCCACACGATATGATTTACTATACCCTTACCCAATATCCCGATGGTCGTCTTTGCTACTTAATGCAACATTATAGCGAGATCACTCTATAATCACGACAAGGAATTCGAAAAAGTGTATACGAATTAAGCGTTTAAATCCCTCGAAATGAAATACGTCGTTTTAGGCTCAAATCTCGCTATTGGGGTGGTCTCCACTAATGTCCCTAGACATTCCTTTTTCCCGGTCCTTCCCTAATGGTCACGTTGCTATCACAAGATTCTTCCCTCAATGGTTGGTCTCAACCATCCAAAACAATAATTTAGCTAATATGATCTAAACATTCACATGTGCGGGAAATCTACATGCATAATACGTGAGCCCGATTGGGCAACCCCAAACCTTACCCACACATTGTCGCTAATGTGTAAGGATCGGCTTAGGTGATACAAAGATGTGACAAGTATCATTATGCGGTTATTACAGTCATCCAGAAAGAAAATAAAATTCAGTACAGTACAACATCAAATATCATAAACAAAAGAGAATGAAAGCAAACCCAAGCTACCGGTGCGATGAAGATGATGCACCTCCAGATTGCCGACCTCGTACCCTCCGTCGGCCTTGGGGCTGCGCTGGTGGTGCTGGGAAGCCTGCTTGGCCGAGGGGTGCGTCAAATCCGTCCATCCGCTGGTTCAGGCCACGAAAGCCAACCTCTATTTGATCTGTCAATCGCCGGATGTATGGAGGAGTGCCGCCAGAGTGCTCGGTCGTGTCTGCTGGTGGTGCGTCGGGGTCATAGTCTGGATCGCTGTACGACGCACTCTCGGATGAGTCCACGACCGGTGGGGCGAGTAATCTCCTATGGTAATCCGGATCCGCCCACCTTCTCGCGTCTAGGAGTCCGGCTGCCGAGACCTGGTAGTTATACTGCTTCTTCCGGAAGTCCTCTCTCGATGCGGTTAGGCGTCCGATGGGGACGTCGGCTTCCCTGCAAAAATGGGTAATGAGGCAAGAGAACGGTAAGATACCGTCGATAGTCATACATGCATCGAGTAACTCCATCCAGATAATATGCCCGATATCCATCGGGAGGTTGTTTTGGAGTGAATAGAGAACCTCCGCCACTTGGCTATCGGCGGTGGTGTTATCGGATGACGGTTTTAGCGAGGCTTTTACGAAGAGCATCAGGAAGGCGAGGTCGGTATGAAGATCACTTTTTAAGATGTGCTGGGACATCTTGTCCCACCCTGTATGCCCATTTCTCCATAAGGAAGCGGCGATGGTCGGACTCAGTCGTTCCCGGAATGCCGGGTTTGGAGACAACCCGTAGGTCGCACTCAATGCGGGGCAGCGAGGAGCATGGAAGTATGCACATATATCGTCCGGAGAGATCCGAACCTCCTTATCGCCCATCCTTACCACGCATCGATCATGGTAAACTGCCGGAATCATGCAAGCGTAGAATTCCTTTACCACTTCGATGCAATACATGGGTGGGGTTTGGATGAACCTCTCCCACGAATGTTGGCGGATGATCACCAGCACCAAGGAGCCGGCCGGTAGCGCGTCGAGCTTAATGCCTCGCTCTCCAAAGGGTTGGCACCCTTTCTTTATCATCTTTGCAATCCGAGCGTCCTTATCCGTGTTTTCTCGGTCGAACAACCGCCGCCGGTTGTTTGGGTGAATGCGCTCATACTCTGGAAACGAGAGGTGGGTGCTAGGGTGGTGCCTCATTGCCTGCAAAAAAATATGAACCCAAGTGAGTTATCTCGCTCATAGCCACCCCAAACCTAGGTCGTGGCCTAGGTTGGTTAAATAAGGCATCCCAAACCTCGGTAAAACCGAGGTTTGCCAAGGGGTAACTGTGAGTGTGTGGATGTTGAAAAGTAAGGCACCCCAAACCTAAGTGAAACTTAGGTTTGTTGAATCTCCTTTCATTTACGTGTACGTACAGATATAACCCACAATTCCCATGCATGCAGATTGCCAATAAAATAAACTTTTTAGTCCATGCATATCTTGACCAACAGTCACGTAGCCACATAATTCCCTAGTGCATACATCTAAAGATTTTCACTGGTTTGCACCACTTGAAAAATAAATCGACGAACCCCAAACCTAAGTGATGCTTGCACTAAAATAAATCCCACAGAAACAACATATGGATTTGATGTTGCCAAGAAATCCCCAACGTACCATTTATGCACAAAATTTGGAGTGGTTCACAAAATCATGAAGTCCCAAAAATTTCCCCCATATTACTTCCCAAAAGTCCCCAATCACACATTTTAAGAACATATTCTCACAAAGGTCACATACTCACTTGCATACAAGTATAATAGTCTTATATGAAATTCTTAGCAGACAATGAGCATGTAGTCACACTTTAAGCATAATATCAACAATAATGCACCACATTTGTGAGAAATCAACATATTGGGGAAGTAAACATGAAAAATGTGGGGAAGCATAGAAAATGGGGAAAAGGGAGCATACTTACACCACATAGTATCAATGAAGACCGAGCGAAGAAAGGGAAGAACACATACCTTCGATCTTGAAAATGGAGCACAAAAATTCTGAAAATGAGGGTAAGCTCTTGAACTTTGTAGAGAGAGAGAGTAAGTCGTGAGAGAGGGAGAGAGAGTGCAGACAATTGAAGGGAGATGAAGAAGAAATAATGAAGAAGAAAGAAAAAGAAAAGGAATGAAAAGACAGCAGCAAAACAACAAAAATCGGCCAAACCCTAGGTGACCAGGGGGCCGCGCGGCTTGGGCCGCGGCCTGAGCCCGCGTGGCACCCCACGCGGTTTGTGAAGGCAAAATCGGTCCAGTGACTTGCGCGGCTTGGCGCGCGGCATGAGGTCGCGGCCTAGCCCGCGTAACCTTCTGTTTCCCAAAATCATCCAGTGACATGCGCGGCATGGGCCGCGCCCTGAGCCCGCGCCCTAGCCCGCGTATGTCTCTGTTCCATGCACTTTTTTTTTAAATAAAACACACACTCAAAAACATAAATTAAAACGGAACAAACCTCGGTGGGTTGCCTCCCACCCAACGCCTTGGTTTCGGTCGTGGCTCGACCTTCTGTCTTGTCATTCTTTCGGGTCCTCTAGAAACGTGGTGTCGGTTACCACCATTTCCGCCATAGTAGGGCTTCACCTGCTGCCCGTTGACCTTAAACGTCTCCCCATCACTTCCTTGTAGCTCGACAGTTCAATAGGGGAACACCTCTTTCACCGTGAATGGCCCGGACCACTTGGATTTTAACTTTCCTGAAATAAACAAAGACGAGAATTATATAACAAAACTTGCATTCCAGGTGAGATTACCTTCGGTTGAAAACCCTTGTCGTGGAACCGCTTCGTTCTCTCTTTGTATATCACCGAATTCTCGTATGCATCTCGTCTGATCTCCTCGAGCTCGTTAAGTTGCAAACACCGGCGTTGCCCGGCTGCCTTGAAATCCATATTGAGCTTCTTGATCGCCCAATACGCTCTATGCTCCAATTCAACAGGTAGATGGCCGACTTCCCGAACACAACTCGAAATGGTGTGGTGCCAATCGGAGTCTTGAACGCGGTTCGGTAAGCCCACAATGCATCGTCCAATTTGATGGATCAATCTTTCCACGATGCATTCACTATCTTTTCTAGGATTTGCTTTAGCTCCCGGTTGGATACCTCGGCTAAGCCATTGGCTTGTGGATGGTAGGGTGTCATGACCTTGTGTTTGACCGAATACTTCTTGAGGACCGCCTCTAAGTATCGGTTGCAAAAATGGCTACCACCGTCGCTTATGAGTGCCTTTGGAACCCAAATCTCGAGAAGATGTTCTTCCGCAGGAAATTGATAACCACTTTAGAATCGTTTGTGGGGCTTGCGATCGACTGCACCCACTTGGAGACATAGTCGACCGCTACCAAGATGTATTCATTGCGGTGAGAGTTTGGGAATGGACCAATGAAGTCGATCCCCCAAACATCAAACAGCTCGACCTCCATGAAGATTTTC
This sequence comes from Saussurea involucrata, assembly GCA_033807775.1. Lineage (NCBI taxonomy): Eukaryota > Viridiplantae > Streptophyta > Magnoliopsida > Asterales > Asteraceae > Saussurea > Saussurea involucrata. The sequence continues at coordinate 233,748,303 of CM066321.1, read as the reverse complement.
ATGGGCATTTCATCTCTCTTGGATATATTCCCCATTCTTTGGCACCGATCACACTTGGCGATGAAGTCTCGAGTCTCTTTAAACATAGAGGGCCAAAAGAAATCCGATTGAAGAACCTTTGCAACTGTTCTGTCGGTGCTGAAGTGGCCCCCGCATTCTAAGGTATGACAGTGGTTTAAAATGTCGGCCTTCTCTTCATCCGGGACACATCTCCGGATCATACCGTCGGCGCATAGCTTGTAGAGGTAAGGCTCGTCCCAATAATATCTCTTGGCTTCAAAGAAAAATCTCTTCTTTTGGTGGGAGTTCATTTGATAAGGCACTACTCCTCCCACCAAGTAATTCACCAAGTCGGCAAACCACGGTTTTGAATGACTAACCTTGAAGAGTTGCTCATCCGGGAATGAATCGTTGATGATGGTCTTATCCTTGCTTTGATCTTCACCTCCCTTGTAACAACCCAGTTTCCCAAACATACAACAAATAACATAACATGCATACATATCATTGATTTACAACAAAAGTTACATAACAAACCAAGTACGGTCCCTTCGGTCTCATAAATTACAAAATATATATAAAAGCCTCCTAATCAACATCCATCAAAAGCTTCCTACACTTCATCCTCTCCTGCCGATCCTTAACCTGGAAAACATATTTTTGAAAACAAAATGAGGGTTAGACCAAACGGGTCTAGTGAGTTAATCCCGGTCCTTTCCAAAATCATTATAAAACCTTTTATGTAAATCCTTTGTATCAAAATAGTTTAGATAAACCTTTGGTAATTCTTTCGTAAAATATAAACATACCACACGTATTTAAATACCAATCCAGACTCGTGCATCGTGTACATCCCATTCACCTTATTCCTCCACAAATGGCCATATTAGTTGGTAGCAAGCCAACTAATAAATCAACAACCGGTCCGCTCACCGGAACCCGGCTACCCGTCGGTCCGCACACCGGAACCCGACTACTCACCGGTCCGCACACCGGAACCCGGCTACACACCGGTCCGCTCACCGGAACCCGGCTACACACCGGTCCGCTCACCGGAACCCGGCAACAAGTGCACTCGTGTAGTGCAAAGCTTATATAAATACAATATATATCTCATTACATCATATTGTCATTTATATACACATAATCATATTCCTACCACATAATCATCTCATATATATACACATATATATGTATCCCAGTTCAAAAACGTTTTAAAGCAAAACTCACCTCGATCGCTTATCCATAAACACTTCCAAGCTTTTCTCCAAAAGATTCAGTCTTTCAATCCAAATCCACAGAATCTGAAACAGATTAAATACATATATCCCCTTACCATTTGAACACGTGAACTCTAGATAAATCTACCTAACTCTCGGCATCAAACCAACCAAACAGCTATAGTTTCCGGACAGCCCAAAGCCACCCGGACAACCCAACTTTTCCGGACAGCATAAAGAATCCGGACAACACAATTTATCCGGACAACACAAGGAATCCGGATGCCATCCGGTCTCTAAATCATCCGGAAACCATCAATCAAATCATCCGGACTCTATCAACAACTTACCCGGACACCACCCAAGAATCTACCCGGACACATTCATACTGTGTCCGGAAACCTCTGTCGGTTTGGTGCTTTTTACCCAGAAAATCGACTGAATTAATACCATAAGTGTTTGTGATGTTTCTACTCCGATAGAACCCTTCTAAAAGCAATTACAAACACAAAATACAAAGGAACATACCTTAATTCACTTCCAAAGCTCACCAATTGATGTCTTAACCACAAAGCTCTTTCTTTCTTCTTCTTAGCTCCAAGAACACACACACACACATACCTTAGTTTAGATATTTCTGAGTTGTGACATATCTGAACTCCTAAAGGGATAATATCAACCTATTTTCATTTTAAACCTTGAACTTCTCAATAATGACCCAAACACCCCTAAACTTATAATTTATCCAAACATACCCTAAACATCTAACTTTAAAGTTAACTTTATTTAACGGAAAGGAGATTTTAACTAACGAACTTATCTGGGGTATTACATTATCTCCCCCTTAAAAGAATTCCGTCCCGGAATTCGGTTAAGCAATAAACGAGGGTAACTACTATAATGTCCTATCCAATGGTCCTTCACTCTGATCATTACATTCGACTACTTTCTCCCACTCTCTTTTCAACATAAAACACGTTTTCTCCAAGGATAGCACACTAGAAGGTACTCACTCTTAACGGATCCTATGAGCTAGCTTTCTTTCACCTCCAAATCAATCGCACGTACCCAATTTCAACAACTACTATACTTTACTAACAATTTCACCATACCTCATATCAGGAACTTAATCGAGTCAATCTGAAATCACACTCAATGCTCGAAACAACTACACATTTTCCATTTCTCAAACGGTAATACTCCATTCTTTAGCTAACCATCTACTGCCACTCCATTCTCTTATTCTTGAATAACACTACTACACACCGCCTAGACATCCATACCTCTCCCCACATACTTTTGGCACCTCTACACAACTTACAAACAAAATTCCGAGCAGAGGTTTCCACTTATACTCACCCCATATCATCACAAATCCACCACTTAATCTCACGAAATTCATTACTACTACACCTCACACATTCACTAATTATAAACTGCCACCATCTTATCCACATCACCCCACACATTTAAACAATACCTTTCTTGATAGCGTCAACAATCACATTAAGTATAATCTTCACAACATACTAAACCGTCGCCTTCATGACAAGGTCAAGACTTCACACATTACCGTTACTCTCTACACATAATCGTCACGTTCTACATACTGCTATTATTCTTTACACTCAAGCCATCACACTCCATACACTAACAAATTTAAACAACAATAATTAAACACACCCTTCTATATCTCTAACACAATTATCAAATATTTTTCTAACACAAATAATAAAATTGAAAACACACAAAAAATCGGTTTGCACCGAAGTCAGATAACACCTTAGCACGTATAGAGTTTATAGAAATATACCTGTCTTCATATCTATCCATACGTCGAGTCCGATCTGCCACTCTGTTGATTTTTATAGAGTTAATATACACATAAGCACATACCCCATATAATAAGGTATTCCAGTCCAAACATGCACCTGTAAGATCACAATTACACTGGCCAGGTGTAATCTGAAATTACCTTACATGATGTTCCTTCTACCTTTTATACTTAGCATCCCAAGGTTCTAATATATCAAGGACATCCTACTTCACATGCAGTTTAAGTCTAGGTACGGGTACAAATACCTAAATCCCTTAAACTAGGGCTCTGATACCATTTGTAACAACCCGGTTTCCCAAACATACAACAAATAACATAACATGCATACATATCATTGATTTACCACAAAAGTTACATAACAAACCAAGTACGGTCCCTTCGGTCTCATAAATTACAAAATATATATAAAAGCCTCCTAATCAACATCCATCAAAAGCTTCCTACACTTCATCCTCTCCTGCCGATCCTTAACCTGGAAAACATATTTTTGAAAACAAAATGAGGGTTAGACCAAACGGGTCTAGTGAGTTAATCCCGGTCCTTTCCAAAATCATTATAAAACCTTTTATGTAAATCCTTTGTATCAAAATAGTTTAGATAAACCTTTGGTAATTATTTCGTAAAATATAAACATACCACACGTATTTAAATACCAATCCATACTCGTGCATCGTGTACATCTCATTCACCTTATTCCTCCACAAATGGCCATATTAGTTGGTAGCAAGCCAACTAATAAATCAACAACCGGTCCGCTCACCGGAACCCGGCTACCCGTCGGTCCGCACACCGGAACCCGACTACTCACCGGTCCGCACACCGGAACCCGGCTACACACCGGTCCGCTCACCGGAACCCGGCTACACACCGGTCCGCTCACCGGAACCCGACAACAAGTGCACTCGTGTAGTGCAAAGCTTATATAAATACAATATATATCTCATTACATCATATTGTCATTTATATACACATAATCATATTCCTACCACATAATCATCTCATATATATATATACACTTATATATGTATCTGTTGATCCAAACCCTCAGTGATTTGATAATGACCCTATCTTAAATACTTAGTGAAAATTGTAAGTAAACAATATGTATCAGAGTTTCACTATCGCTGATAAGTACTAAGATCTTACAGTACTGCTGATAGGAACTCTCGCACTTTTAGATTAAACATTCAGCGAACACTGTTCACCATATCGCTGAGTCTGTTCAGTCCTTATGGTGATCGCTGATAAGTTAGTTGTTTACTTATGATCCCTGAAGACAAGATTCACGTCAACAAAGGTTCTACGCTGAAGTCGAAGATCAAGCTCAAGAACCAGCGACAAGTCTCCTAATGAACTGATGCGGATCAACGAAGACTCAGATTTGTCCACTCAACGTGAAGTATCAAGTACAAGACTTCAGCTATCGCTGAACTTTATCATCTGCTGAATAGTAAATGATAATCGCTGAATCAACGAAAGCTGATCATGAAGTCCTCCGTACAAAGTACTTTTGTCTTAACCTCCCTTGCACGCCACCGTACGAAATGTCAGAAAAGAACCTCCGAAAATCTGAAATCGTACAACCACTCTGATACTACACTGTTCATTCATGCGGCTACTAAGGTTGTCATCAAAGGTCAACGACATGCAACCAATCCGCTGATGACACGTGTAAAGTATATACTGGATTGCATTAAATGCATGCAATATATAAAGAGATGAACTCACTTCATTTGAAGTAACTTACTAACTCTGGACAAGTTCAAATCTCTCAAGATAGGATTTTATTAGTAATCTCCTTATCTTTCTTAGTGCAAGAAAACCTTAGTGTTCCAACTTGTTTAGATTTAGGTTTATCCTTAATCTTGTTTCCGCAACAAGCTGTAAATTGTTAATGATTTATCAATAAACAATTTAGAAAAGTAAAATAGTGTGTTTGTATTCAACCCCCCCCTTCTACAAACTTGTTTAAGCCTTTCGGGACCAACAAGTGGTATCAGAGCAGATTTGTTTAATCTCATAAACAAGATCTAATCTAAGATATTTCTCTTCCTTGCTATTATCTGAAAATGGCCAACTCAAACACAAACACTCACTATATCGACAATGGTTCTCTTGCAAAACCCCCTAGATTTTCCAGAGACAACTTCAACTTATGGAAAAATAGGATGACACTCTTCTTAGAAGGTGTAGACCCTACTATACCTTACTATCTTGAAAACGGTCCACACATCCCTGTAACGATTGATCCTGCCGTTCCAGCCACTGCAACTAGAGCTGCTATTCCAGAAAGGCTGATTCCAAAGGAAATCCATCATTGGACCGATGAAGACAAGAAGAAAGTGGCTATAGATACAAAAGCCAGATCCATACTATCCATGGCCCTTCCTGACGAAGTCTACCATTCCGTCATGAACCTGAAATCCTCAAAAGCCATGTGGGACACAATATGTGTTCAGTATGAAGGAACGTCTGAAGTCCAGGATTCAAGAAAGATCAACCTGGTAAGACAATACGAAAGTTTCATCTCTGGTAAGAATGAAACTCTCTCTGAAGTACATCAACGTTTTAATTGCTTAATTATAGATCTTAAAACGGTTGGTAAGGAATATTCTAACTTTGAAGTTCTGACAAAGTTTTTAGAATGTTTACCTGAAAGCTGGGACAATTATTCCATGTGTCTCAAGCTGTCAAAAGATCTAAGATCAATGACACTTGCTACCTTATATGGCACATTGCTGAATCATGAGCAATCTAGCCATCTTAAGAAGAATCTTGTAAAAGATTCCAAAAGCACCCCTGTTGCTTTGATCTCAGAGGAACCTTCTACTCAGCGACCCGTGGTCACTATCACTGAGTTAGAAAGTAACTCTGAAAGATCATCAGATTCTGATTCTTCAGATAATGAATCCTTGGCTCTCCTAACTAAAAAGTTCAGGAGATTCGCCAAGAAGAAAATGTTTAGAAAGAACAAAACTCTTTCTATAGCTGACAAGCCTAAGTCATCAGCTTTTGTTGATAAGGCTACTGCTACTTGTTTTAACTGCGAAAAGACAGGTCATTTCGCTAACGAGTGCAGGTCAAAGAAAATCATGAGACCTTCAGTCTTTACAAAGAAATCCTTTGTTCCAAGGAATAAAGACGACAAATACTTAAAGCTGAAGGAGAAGTATGCAAAGCTGAAAAGCTTTAAGAAGAAGGGAAAAGGCCTAATGGCTGACTATGATTGGGCTGCTTCTGATGAAGAAGCCTCATCATCTGATTCTGAAGATGATGAAGCAAATCAATGTCTCATGGCCAAGATTGAAGAAGAGGAAGAAAGTTCAGACATTCCCTCCACTTCAACATCTGCCATTCAGGTATCACCCTCCTTCTTTACCAATATTGTAAATATTGATGAAGCTGATAGTCTCCGTAAAATCGAACTACTGACTAGAAGCTTATACGAAGCCATGAACGGCAAAGCTGTGGTTGAAAACCAAAATCTTGATCTCGCTGAAAAGCTTAAAAATTGCCACCTTCAAATAGAAAAGCTTTCTAAATTTGAAGAAGATTTTAAAGATCAAGTCCATTTAAATCAGCTAGTCAAAATTGAACGAGCGGAAGCTATCGCTGCATTAAAAGCTGAACAAGCTACTGTTGAAGGATGGTGTAATTCTTCAACAAAGATCACTGAGATAATTAAGGCTCAGATTCCTCTGAGTGATAAACGTGGTCTGGGTTATAAATATGATACTCCAATACCAACCACTGAACGTTCAATGCTTAAATTTGGAACGTTCGTATCCTCAGTAGCTGACACTTCTTCATCTCAGTACTCCTCGTCGATTACACCAATCCCTGAGGAAACTCCTACCTCCTCAAAAGGTAAGGAGAAAATGGTTTATTCAAAACCTACCTCTGTCTCTAAAGATAAAGGTAAAGGAATTGTAATTTATCAAAATCCTCAGAAGGGTACTTTAGTACCTAAGCTGAATGCTTCCAAAGCCTTAGTGATTCATTCACCTGGTTCTAGAAATCAGACCTCTGGATCAGTTCAGCGACCTACTCCTAGACTCAGAGTAGATATCCTTGGTAAGAAATCTGAAGAACTGAATGTTCGTCCTATTTCAAAAACCAATAGTGTACTTGGTGCTGGCACTTCTAATTCCAAATTAAAAGCTCAGCACACAAGTGGTCCTAGAACTAATTTTAGTTATAGGAAATGTTATCACTGTGGACTTACCGATCATATTGCAAGTAAGTGTCCCACAGCCACCAAAGCTGATAAGATAGCTAAGGTGAAGATAGCACCAAAGAAGACCAAACCAGTTGCAAGTCAGGTCAAGGTGACTCCTACCGCTGAGGTCAAGAAATTGACCAAAGTGAAGAAAGACAAAGCTGAATCTTCAAATGCTGCGAAGACTGCTGAACCCATTCCAACCACTTCCACTGACAAACGCGTATACATGGTGAAGTGGGTACCCAAGCAAAACTAATCTTCCTTTGTATTGCAGGTTAAGAAGGGTATCTGGTATCTCGATAGCGGATGCTCTAGACACATGACTGGAAAGAAAAGCCTGCTCGCTGAATACAAGGAAGAGAAGGGTCCCTCTGTGACTTTCGGTGGAAATGGAAAAGGACACACCCGAGGGTATGGTGTACTTTCAAATGGTACAACATCCTTCAGAAGAGTCGCATATGTTGAAGGGCTGAAGCATAATCTTCTGAGCATCAGTCAGCTTTGCGACATGGATAACAAAGTGATTTTCACCAAGGAATCCTGCTTTGTCTCTGACAAAAAGGAGAAGATAGCTCTCAGCGGTTATCGTTTGGAAAATGTTTACGTTATAAACATGGACTCAACAACCACTGAGAACTCCTGTTTCTTCTCAAAGGCATCTTCTGATGTCAACTGGCTATGGCACAAGAGGCTTTCACATCTCAACTTCAAGACACTGAATACTCTTTCATCCAAAGAGTTAGTCACTGGTTTACCTCAACATTCATACGCCAAAGAATCCTTATGTTCAGCGTGTGAAAAAGGGAAGCAGACCAAGGCAAGCTTTAAGTCCAAGCAAGTTTCCTCAGTGTCATCTCCTCTTCAACTACTCCATATGGATTTGTTTGGCCCCGTTAACAAACAATCCATCGCTGGAAAGAAATATACGCTGGTCATAGTTGATGAATTCTCTCGTTATACATGGGTAATGTTTCTCCGTTCTAAGAGTGACACCCCTGAAGAACTCATCACCTTTGTTCGGAAGATGGAAACTCTGAACAATATGACTGTTCGCTCAATAAGGAGTGATCATGGAACTGAATTCAAAAACAGTTCTCTTGATTCCTTCCTTGAGAGCAAGGGTATTTCTCACAACTTTTCGTCAGTGAGAACACCACAACAAAACGGAGTCGCTGAAAGAAGAAATAGAACAATTATTGAAGCTGCACGTTCAATGCTCAGCGATTCTCACCTGCCTACTCAGTTTTGGGCAGAAGCTGTCAACACAGCTTGTTTTACGCAAAACAGGTCGCTGATAGTCAAAAGATTCAAAAAGACAGCCTATGAACTTTTTCATGGGAGAAAGCCTTCAATCAGCTTTCTTCACATCTTTGGTTGTCAGTGTTTCATACTGAACAACAGAGATGCCCTTGGAAAGTTTGATCCTAAGGCTGATGATGGAATCTTTCTTGGATACTCCTCAGTTTCCAAAGCCTTCAGAGTCTTCAACCGAAGAAGACAAACTGTAGAAGAAACTATTCACGTCACGTTTGACGAATCCCGTTCAGCGAACTCTAAACCGAACGCTGATACAGAAGAACTGAATCAATGGATGTTTTCTCATCTTGGTGATTCAGAAGATGTTCCCACTACTCATACTCATACAACTGAAAATGATGGTCCTACTATCATTCCCAATATGCAGAATAGTGAAGCTGAAACATCTTGGGTCTCAGCTGTTCCTATAAATACTATACCCGCAGTTGATCCAAATGTCTCAGAAATTCCATCTATTTCTCAGCAATCAGTGAATGAAGTGACAAATGCAAGCATTCATCTCTTAGCTGATTATCCAGAAGTAGCTGAAGCCTCATCTTCAGTTTCTCCAGTTCAGACTGAGTCAGCGACGCATGCTCCGGCTCAGCGATGGACTGTAAATCACCCAATCGATCAAATTCTTGGTGATCCCAACGCTGGTATTCAGACTCGTAGAAGTGCAGGTAATATTTGTTTATTTGTTAACTTTATTTCTCTAACTGAACCAAAGAAAATAGATGATGCCCTCAGAGATCCAAACTGGGTCAGCGCTATGCAAGAAGAGCTGACTGAATTCGAAAGAAACAAAGTTTGGAAACTTGTTCGGAGACCAACTGACAAAACAGTGATAGGCACTAAGTGGGTCTATCGAAACAAGTTGGACGAACATGGTACTGTAACTCGCAACAAAGCTCGTCTTGTTGCTCAGGGATACAGACAAGAGGAAGGTATAGATTATGACGAAACCTTTGCTCCTGTAGCAAGACTTGAATCTATTCGTCTTTTCTTAGCATATGCTGTACACAAAAACTTCACTGTACATCAAATGGATGTTAAGTCAGCGTTTCTAAATGGAAAGCTGAATGAAGAAGTTTATGTGGAACAACCTCCAGGATTCTCAGATCCTAAGCGTCCAGGTTATGTTTATAAGCTGGATAAGGCACTTTATGGCTTGAAGCAAGCTCCTCGTGCATGGTATGACACTCTTTCTACTTATCTCCACCTTGAAAAATTTGAGAGAGGTAAGATTGACAAAACTTTGTTTTTTAGAAAAATAAAAGGTCATATCATTTTAGTTCAAATATATGTTGATGACATTATATTTGGTTCTACTAACCCTGAGCTTTGTACTCGTTTCGCTGATAGAATGAAAGATGAGTATAAAATGAGTATGATGGGTGAACTAACATATTTCCTTGGTCTTCAGATTAAGCAAACTGAAAAAGGAACTTTTATAAATCAGGGAAAGTATGTTAAAGATATGCTGAAAAAATTCGACTTAACTGAAAGTTAAGCTATGAAAACCCCTATGGCACCACCGCTGATACTTGATAAGGACACAAAGGGTGTTCCTGTCAATGTCACGCTGTACCGTGGGATGATCGGCTCACTATTGTATCTTACAGCTAGCCGACCCGATATTATGTTTGCAACATGTCTGTGCGCACGATATCAAGCTGAACCTAAGATATCTCATATGAAAGCTGTAAAGCGAATCTTTCGATATCTTAAGGGTACAGCGAATCTAGGTCTTTGGTATCCCAAAGATTCAGGATTCGATCTAACCGCCTATTCAGACAGTGATTTTGCAGGTTGCAAAATGGATAGGAAAAGCACCACAGGAGGATGTCAGCTCTTGGGTGGAAAGCTGGTAAGTTGGACAAGTAAGAAGCAAAACTCGGTGTCCACTTCCACAGCTGAAGCTGAGTATGTAGCCGCTGGAAGCTGCTGTTCTCAAGTCTTGTGGATGAGAAATCAACTACTAGACTATGATCTTCAGCTCTCCAAAATTCCAATCTATTGCGACAGCACAAGTGCCATCGCTATAGCAAACAATCCAGTGCTACACTCAAAGACAAAACACATAGAAATCAGATATCATTTTATCAGAGATCATGTGATGAATGGTGATATAGAACTTCATTTTATCCCAACTGATTATCAGTTAGCTGATTTGTTTACCAAACCTCTTGATGAGACAAGATTCAACTTTCTCATCAGCGAGCTTGGAATGCTGAACTTTGAAGGATAAATCTTCAGCGGTTCACATTTAAATCAGCGATACGTTTATACATTCTTGTATAGGCTCTGGATAAAATAAACTTGTACAATCCATTTCATCATCTTCTCTCTGAATAAATTGGGTTAAACTGATATCAAGGTATGTTTTCTCTGACAAAACGCATGAAAATGCAAGATTTCAAATTCTTTCATCGCTGAATAATATTTTGAAATTTCTTAAAACCCTCACTGATATTTCTATTCAGTGCTTCATATTTTCCAAAGAGTCCCTGAGTTTTTCTTTCAAAACCTCAGAGACAACGAAAGAATGTGAAAGGACAGTTGTGACGTCATTGCAACGGATAACACCAGGCACGCTCTTTTTCTGACACACGTTTGCACGTTTCGTTGTCTATCCAATCAAATGCAAACACGTGTCCGTGTCATGATGAAAAACTTTCCCGCTCAAGTTTTTCTCTCTCTACTCTCTTCCTATATAAACACTCTCAAAGTTTATATTTGTCTTTTATGCGAGTCAATCTTTCTCCGCAAGAAAAGAACACTGTTGCATTTTGTGCTCTCAATCTTCAAGAACTGTTCATCATCTTCTTCATCAAACTCAAGGTTAATATGTTCTTATCTATTATCAAATGCAAATAACTTGTTTTCGATCTTATCATTGTTTTACACAAGATCAAACAAAAGAACTCAAAAATAAAATCATTTTCTTTCATGGTTTTATAAACACAACCATTTCATGGTTGTTCTTCAAGTTTTAAATCTAAAATCTTAAACTTGTTCTTCTTTCGTATCCATTTTTTTAAACTGGAATACAAGGCTTATAGGTGTTATATTCGTTTTTTTTTAAAAACAAGAAAAACCCTAATCTTCATTAAGACTTTTTTGTCTGAATAAAATGGACAAAATTCGAAAAATCTTAATGGAAGTTTTCTTTCCACATTAAGATATTTCTTATTTGTTAACATCTTTGGTTGAACTGATAATACAGTGAAATGGCAACTTCAAAGCTGAATGTTACCGCTGAGTCCATCTCCACTGATTCTGAGGAACTGGAAATCACCAAAGCTCCTCAGGTTAAGTTTGAGCTGGATCAACTAGACTGGACAAAGGCAAACAACCTTTCAGCGCTTCTCGAGTTTCCTCCTCGGAAGCAGGTATCCCATCTAGACGACGCTGTAAATTTTTTGAAGAATAGCCCCATCTACACAGCACTGACAATCACACCTCCTGCCAGTCAGCGTCTATTATCCCAATTCTGGTACTCTGCCAGACACACCAACCTACCCTCAGCCAAAGATCCATCTAAAACCATCGACTGCATACTCAGCGATACTGAGTATGGCACCATCAAGATAACCCCCGCAATAATCCGCAAAGCTCTGAAATTCCCTAACGCTACCTCAGAAAATCCTTTCATTCCATTTCCTGACCACAAGAAGCACACTGACAGGGAAGAAATCATTGCTTTCCTTGATGCGATGGGTTACATCTGGGAGACTGGAAGAGACAAGCTACCTGAGAAGAAGCTGACGCTGATAAAGAAATCCAAGATGCCCAGCGAGATGAACTTCATCTTCGCTCACCTGATCAGCTGCATGACAGCGAAATCCGGATCTTCTGATCAAGCCGCTCAACCTCAGCAGGCCATGGGTTACGCACTGCTGAAAGGTCTCAACATTGACTGGGCCTCCATCATCTATGAAGACCTCATTCAACGTGTTGATTCTGCCGCTGACCGACCAGCATGGGTTCCTTACCCGCGATTCATCAGCGCCATCTTTCAATATGGCCTGAAGGACAGCTATCCTGAAGAGGGTGATCTGAAACTCTCTCAGATTGGCCCTAAAGTTCTCGACTTCAAGCCTGTCGCCAACGAGGTACGTCTCTCTACCCTTCTCACTCTACTTAATTCTCTGCTTTCTGTGGCTCCTTCAGCGACTATACCCCTCGCTGATTCCCAGGCCACAAAATCCATTCCTTCTAAGAAAAGGAAACAATCTCTTACCCCTCTTGATTCCAAAAGGATCAAGAAAACCAAGGAGCAACCATAGCAATTGCATGCTGAAGACTCCTCAGCTCATTCTGAAGAGCTGAAGGAAAGTTCCGTGGTACGCTCTGCCACACCAATTCAAGCCATCCCTTCTAAACCTACTTCAGCGTCCTTAAACGCTGGGGTTAGAACTTTGGAATCTACCCAACCTTCGTCAGTCTCTCAAAAGACTGATGAAGTACTTCTCAGCGAATCCAACGCTGAACTTGAAACCCAACCCCAATTCTTATCCTTCGCTCCTCCCTCTACTTCTTTGGACACTCCTCCAGTCAAAACTGGAGATGCCATCATTCAAGAAGCCGTTGAAGCTTCTCAGCGAATGACGAAGAAAGGACCTACAGAGATCTCCATCCCTCACGGAACTTTTGAGGGAGATATGGAACACTATGGAGGGACTCGAAACTTTGATGAGTTCGTCAACGCTCCTGCAGGTACAGATCCCACCTTAAACACTGTAACTAAACCTGAAACTTCTGAGCTTTCCTTTGTTCACAAGTACTTATATGTTACAGGTCCTTATTTGGGAGACATCAACCAGTCTCTGAAGTCTATGGAGATGAAACTTACGGATCTCACCACCGGTCTATCAAATAACTCTACGGCTGTAACAAACGCTGGAGAGAATCTGACGAAGTTGACTACTGTGGTGGACAAGAAGGCCTCCTCTGATGACATCAAAGACCTTGATAAAACTCTCGCCGACTTTGCCAAAGTGCTCTCCGACATCTACACTGACTACACCAACCTCAAATCATCAGTTTCCACCGTTTCCAGCGAGGTTACAACACTAAAGAAATCGGTTGGTACACTCGAAGGTGATATGTCAGTGGTCAAGACCAACTTGGGCTCAGTGAAGACCGATCTTAGTTCTGTCAAGACAATGATCGAGACGCTGGTGAACAAGGCAAATAATCCAGCTCCTGCTCCGGCCCCTGCACCTGTTTTGGACTCATTCACCGCAGAGGATCGCCAAGAGCTGAAGAAAATCACGCCTGCTATTTCTGGCCTAGAAGACAGAATAGCTAAGCTTGAAGATTGTGTGAAAGTCTCTGGCCCAGAAGACAGAGACAACACCAATGCTGAATCTACCCATTCCTCCCCCGCCCATCATGAGAAAGAGGGGGAGAAGAGCGCTGAACAGGAGAAGAGCGCTGAAGATCAAAATAAGAGCGCTGAAGACCTTTCCCATGATGAATCTATCAGGGGAGAGGGTAATGAAGATCGGATTACTGGACCTCAGGGAGATGAAAACCCTGAGGGAACCGAGAACCTCGCCTCTGTATCTGAGGGGGAGAAACTCGAAGAAGATGCTGAGGAATCTGAAGCAGAAGAAGACGAAGACTTCGACATCCCTGAAGCTGAACCATCCTCCTCTCCAAGGAACGATGATGATGATGATGAAGATGACGATGATTTCTTTGTTGTCAAACCTGCTCCTCGAACCAAAGCTCTTAAAGGTATTTTAATAAAAGAACCTTCAGGGGAGAAGACAAAGACAAAGCACTCAGCCTCTGGCGCTGAGAAAAGCAAAGACAAAGGCATCGCTGAAGATGATAATATGGCGATCCTACTTGCAAAGCCGATTTGTCAGGTACACTAAACTTATTTTTCCTTCCCTGATCATCTCTGAAAAATCAGTTATCCATTCCACAAACACCATACACATCCACATTTTTTTTCTATCTTTTCTACCCAAGTTCTTCTACCCAGTTCTTATTTGTAAGATCGCTGCGTTTCAGCTAGTCCTCTCCCCTGTTTGAGGATATCGCTGAAAGATCTTCTATTGCGACTTCACCAATAATTCCAGCTACCGCTGAAGACATAATCCCAGTCTTAGATTTAATCTCTAAGACTGATGAATCAGAAGAACAACCTCTCTCGCACAGAAACAGACCCTCCTCAGTTCCTCAAAAGAGGAGAGAAGAAATGATAAAGCGATTCGAGGATCAGCGAATCATCCTAAGGCGCGATCAACTACCTTCAGTTCCTCCTAAGTTCAGAATTTCAAAAGCTGAATACCAAGATCATCTCAGAGCTGAACGCCTCATCGCTGAAAGGAAGGAAGCTGAAGATAAAGACAGAGAATACGCCATCAAGCTCACTCAAGAATCTGTCAAAGACCCCAAGCTGAAGCGTATTCCCATTCAAATCCAACGAAAGCTTTGGGAACAAGCCCAGAAGATCGTGGAAAAGAAAGCTGAAGTTTCTCAGACCACCCTGATCTGGTGTAAAGAGAAAATCCACTTCAGATATCGTCCAGCGAAGATCAACAAGGTATTCATCTCTGGAAGAACCTCCATCGGAGTACCTATTGTTGACATCAAACTGTTCAGAGAAGATGACTCATCTGAAACCTTTCGTGCTGACACTGTAAAAAGGTATGGTCTCTCTGAATGGCTGGAGATGAGGTTAGCTATCCAACCATCAAAATCTAAGTACAAGGATCATTTCGAAAAGCTGATAAACAGACAGATCGATTTGATATCTTCTTGTGTGGATATTCCTCCTGTTCCTGATTTAAAGCCGAAAAGAAAAAAGGGCTCTCCAAGGAAGAAACGTCAAGATTCAAACTCAGGTCCTGTCATACGAAATGAAACTGGAATTGGTTTCTCTCGCGCTGAAGTACTTGGTCCTGATCCTGATCTATCTGCCCTTGACATCTCTTTGCCACCATGTGAACTTTTCGTCCCTGGTAAAGTCATCAGTAATCCTTATGGAATATTCTTTGTTGACTACGACGGACGTAAATGCTTTCAACGGATCGCTGAGCTTCCAATCACTCCAATCGAACACCTCAAAGATCTCATCTACTGGTGCGACTTCAGAAAAGACATTCAGGCACGACACCTAAAACCCTTGATTTTTGAAGCTGCTCTGAAGCTAAAGAATAAAGGAGAAAAGGTTCCTGACTGGATGATTCCAACTGAAAAGACAACCCTTGATGAACTTCTCATTAAGGAAGAACCCTTTGAAGGCTGACAACAATCACCATTTTTCTCTATTGTATCAGTCATCCTTCAGTACTTGTAATTTATTTCGCTTGTACTTGTAATCTTTCTTATTCATATTGTAACCTGATTCAAAGATTTAAAGAAAGATTTCAGCGAATGTACTTTACTCCATCAGTACTGAAAAGATCCCAGAAAACAGTAAAAGCGACAAATATTTTATGAGTTCTTTTTATCCTTATGTTTTCATTAAATAGCAATTTTCTCTGTTGCTATGTCATAATCAAATAGGGGGAGATTGTTGATCCAAACCCTCAGTGATTTGATAATGACCCTATCTTAAATACTTAGTGAAAATTGTAAGTAAACAATATGTATCAGAGTTTCACTATCGCTGATAAGTACTAAGATCTTACAGTACTGCTGATAGGAACTCTCGCACTTTTAGATTAAACATTCAGCGAACACTGTTCACCATATCGCTGAGTCTGTTCAGTCCTTATGGTGATCGCTGATAAGTTAGTTGTTTACTTATGATCCCTGAAGACAAGATTCACGTCAACAAAGGTTCTACGCTGAAGTCGAAGATCAAGCTCAAGAACCAGCGACAAGTCTCCTAATGAACTGATGCGGATCAGCGAAGACTCAGATTTGTCCACTCAACGTGAAGTATCAAGTACAAGACTTCAGCTATCGCTGAACTTTATCATCTGCTGAATAGTAAATGATAATCGCTGAATCAACGAAAGCTGATCATGAAGTCCTCCGTACAAAGTACTTTTGTCTTAACCTCCCTTGCACGCCACCGTACGAAATGTCAGAAAAGAACCTCCGAAAATCTGAAATCGTACAACCACTCTGATACTACACTGTTCATTCATGCGGCTACTAAGGTTGTCATCAAAGGTCAATGACATGCAACCAATCCGCTGATGACACGTGTAAAGTATATACTGGATTGCATTAAATGCATGCAGTATATAAAGAGATGAACTCACTTCATTTGAAGTAACTTGCTAACTCTGGACAAGTTCAAATCTCTCAAGATAGGATTTTATTAGTAATCTCCTTATCTTTCTTAGTGCAAGAAAACCTTAGTGTTCCAACTTGTTTAGATTTAGGTTTATCCTTAATCTTGTTTCCGCAACAAGCTGTAAATTGTTAATGATTTATCAATAAACAATTTAGAAAAGTAAAATAGTGTGTTTGTATTCAACCCCCCCTTCTACAAACTTGTTTAAGCCTTTCGGGACCAACAGTATCCCAGTTCAAAAACGTTTTAAAGCAAAACTCACCTCGATCGCTTATCCATAAACACTTCCAAGCTTTTCTCCAAAAGATTCAGTCTTTCAATCCAAATCCACAGAATCTGAAACAGATTAAATACAAATATCCCCTTACCTTTTGAACACGTGAACTCTAGATAAATCTACCTAACTCTCGCCATCAAAACAACCAAACAGCTATAGTTTTCGGACAGCCCAAAGCCACCCGGACAACCCAACTTTTCCAGACAGCATAAAGAATCCGGACAACGCAATTTATCCGGACAACACAAGGAATCCGGATACCATCCGGTCTCTAAATCATCCGGAAACCATCAATCAAATCGTCCGGACTCTATCAACAACTTACCCGGACACCACCCAAGAATCTACCCGGACACATTCATACTGTGTCCGGAAACCTCTGTCGGTTTGGTGCTTTTACCCAGAAAATCGACTGAATTAATACCATAAGTGTTTGTGATGTTTCTACTCCGATAGAACCCTTCTAAAAGCAATTACAAACACAAAATACAAAGGAACATACCTTAATTCACTTCCAAAGCTCACCAATTGATGTCTTAACCACAAAGCTCTTTCTTTCTTCTTCTTAGCTCCAAGAACACACACACACATACCTTAGTTTAGATATTTCTGAGTTATGACATATCTGAACTCCTAAAGGGATAATATCAACCTATTTTCATTTTAAACCTTGAACTTCTCAATAATGACCCAAACACCCCTAAACTTATAATTTATCCAAACATACCCTAAACATCTAACTTTAAAGTTAACTTTATTTAACGGAAAGGAGATTTTAACTAACGAACTTATCCGGGGTATTACATCCCTCAAGTCTCGAGAGCTGATCCGCAACAGTATTCTCGGAACCCTTCTTGTCCATAATTTCCAAGTCGAACTCTTGGAGCAACAGTACCCACCGGATGAGTCTCGGTTTAGCATCTTTCTTGGCCATCAGATATTTTAGGGGTGAGTGATCGGTGTACACAATTACCTTGGCCCCAACCAGATATGATCGAAACTTCTTGCAAGCGTAGACAACGGCTAGTAGTTCCTTCTCGGTAGTCGCATAGTTGAGCTGAGCATCATCCAACGTCTTACTTGCGTAATATATCACGTGCATCCGCTTCTCTTTCCTTTGCCCCAACACCGCTCCGACAGCGGTGTCACTCACATCACACATAAGTACGAATGGAAGACTCCAATCGGGTGTCGTGAGAATTGGTGCTGATATCAATTCCTTCTTCAACCTGTCAAAAGCCAAGATACATTCATTAGTGAACTCAAATTTAGCATCTTTAAGAAGTAAGGAACACAAAGGTTTAGTAATTTTCGAAAAATCCTTTATAAACCGCCGGTAAAACCCGACATGCCCCAAGAAGCTTCAGACTCCCTTGACGGAGTTCGGATATGGAAGATTCTCGATTACCGCGACCTTTGCTTTATCCACTTCAATACCCGCGTTTGACACTTTGTGGCCAAGAACTATTCCCTCGGTCACCATGAAGTGACACTTCTCCCAATTCAAAACGAGGCTCGTTTCCTTGCACCTTTGCAACACCGCTTCCAAATGCTCTAAGCATGTGTCGAAAGAAGGACCAAACACAGAAAAATCGTTCATGAAGATCTCAATGGTCCGCTCCACCATATCCGAGAATATTGCCATCATACATCGCTGAAAGGTGGCTGGAGCATTGCACAAGCCGAATGGCATACGGCGGTATGCGAATGTTCCGTACGGACAAGTGAATGTTGTCTTATCTTGGTCCTCGGGTGCGATAGGAATCTAGTTGTACCCGGAATAGCCGTCTAGGAAACAGTAATACTCGTTCCCGGATAATCTATCCAACATCTGATTAATGAATGGAAGAGGGAAGTGATCTTTCTTTGTCGCATCATTCAGCTTTCGGTAGTCAATACACACCCTCCAACCGGTGACTATCCAGGAAGGGATCAACTCGTTGTTTTTGTCTCGGATTACTGTGATGCCACCCTTCTTGGGTACCACTTGAATTGGGCTCACCCACGGACTGTCAGGTAATGGATAGATAATTCCAGCATCAAGGAGTTTCAATACCTCCTTGCGGACCACTTCCTTCATATTCGGGTTTAACCGGCGTTGGTGTTGGACAACCGATCGATGCCCTTCTTCAAGGTTGATGTGGTGTGAGAAAAACGTTGGGCTTAAACCCTTTAGATCAGCTATCGTCCATCCAATAGCGGTTTGATGCTCTCTAAGAACCCTTAGTAGCTTCTCTTTATTTTCGGGACTCAACTTGGACGATATGATTACCGGAAGCGTGTCTTTTTCTCCCAAGTATGCATACTCGAGATGATCGGGCAATGGTTTGAGTTCGAGCTTTGGAGGTGTCTTTGATGAGGGTTCGGACTTAAGGATTGGATCCCCCAAATCCTCAATGACTGGTCTTCGTAGGCCTTTGTACGATGGTAGTGCATTGAGTTGCAATACCGACTCGCTTTCTTGATCGGTCTCAATTCCCACTAAAGCCCTCATGAGATGATCGTTTGATACTTGATGCTTGTACATCTCTTGAGGCATAGCTTCCATTACCTCTACCCGATAACACTCATTCGGTCCCATCCCTTGCTTGGCTGCCCGGAAAACATTGAAGACAGCTTCTTCGTCACCCACTCTCAATGTGAGCTTTCCCCCTTTCACGTCGATCAGTGCTCCTCCCGTGGCCAAAAATGGTCGGCCAAGTATCAATGGGATCTCTTTGTCTTCATCCATATCGAGCACCACAAAGTGTACCAGAAAGTAGAACTTATCCACTTTGATCAGAACATCTTCTATCACTCCATCTGGATACTTGATTGATCTATCGTCGAGTTGGAGGGTAACATTCGTCGGCTGCACTTCTCCGAGTCCAAGTTTACTGAAAATAGACAAAGGCATTAAATTAATACTTGCTCCAAGATCACACAAAGCCTTACTAAATTCAGAATTTCCTATATGAACAGGGATAGTAAAACTCCCTGGATCCTTAAGCTTTGGGGGAAGCTTGTGTTGGATGATCGCGCTGCACTCTTCAGTAAGTGAAACTATTGCATGTTCCTCAATCTTCCTCTTGTTGGAGAGGATGCCTTTTAAGAACTTCACGTATGAGGGCATTTGTGCCAACGCATCTGCAAAAGGGATGTTAATATGCAATTTCTTAAAAACTTCAAGAAATTTAGAAAAGTTAAGATCCTCCCTGTGGGCCTTGAGCCTATTTGGATATGGCACTTTTGGAGTTACCGGTTTAATCGGTGGTTGCTTTGGAACAGTTGGTTGCTCTTGCTTCTTCTTTTCCTTCATCGGTTTCCATCTCATCCACTTCTATGATCTCAATGTCTTGCCCCTTAGGCTTGGTCTCCTTTGATGAAGATTCTCGAGTAGGGTCTCTAATCAACTCCTTGCCACTTCTCAAGTGGATGGCTTTGCAATCTTCCTGGGGTTTCCTTTCGGGTTGACTCGGAAATGTTCCGGGAACTCCATTTTGTAAGACTTCAGAAATTTGCCTCACTTGCCTTTAAAGGAGCTTTATAGACGCCGTATTCTGATCAGTAGCCGCCTTAACTGTATTTACCGTACCGGCTAATCCCTCAACCGTGCTATCCATCTTAGACATGAATTTCATCATCATGTCCTCTAGCCCCGACTTCTTCTCCCCGAAGTGTCCTTCATCGAATTTCCTTTGGTTGTAACCTGGAGGACGATAAACATTGTTAGAATTTGAAGAATTGGAAAAGTTGGAATTATTACCGTATTGCTGCTGCTGTTGATGGCCCATGGTTTCCTTCGGTTGGCCTTGCGGTTGACTCCATGAGAAATTCGGGTGTCTCTTCCAACCCTTATTGTACGTGTTCGAGAAAGGATCATTCCGTGGCCGGTTGTTTCGATTATGAAGAAATTGAACTTGTTCCGGTTCATTATTAGGGGGAAACCCTTCCTGCGTGCCTTCTTCTACCATGAATGTTGGTTGGATAGAAGATCCCTTCAACTGACTCGTGAGTGCAGCTAATTGAGCCTTTATGGCCTTCAGCTCATCGTTTTCTTGCATACTAGCAACCCTTCTAACTGATGATCTCAGGGTGGCATAACTGTGTTCAGCCAGGTTATCGATTAACTCACATGCTTCCTCATACGACTTATCCATTAGATCTCCGCCCGCTGCAGCTGTAATATTGTTTTTGAATTGCGGGTGAAGTCCACTGGAGAATGTCTGGATAACGACCCAACCGTGTAACCCATGATGATGACATATTTTCAGCATGTCCTTATACCTCTCCCATGCTTCATACAATGTTTCTTTGTCCCATTGAGCAAAATGGGTAATCTCGGCCATAAGTTGTGCGGTTCTGCTCGGTGGAAAGAATTTCTGGAGGAAGGCAGCTTTCAGTTCTGCCCAAGTGGTGATCTGATCCGGTTGTACACTTTCTGTCCAAGTTTCTGCTCTGCCCTTGAGTGAAAAGCCGAATAACCGTAACTTGATTGCGTCATCGTTCACTCCGTTGATCTTGAAAGTGTTGCATATCGTTTCAAATGCACAGAGATGTGCATGAGGATCTTCTATTGGTGCTCCTCCAAACTGGTTCTGCTGTACCATAACGATGGTACTTGGTTTCATTTCGAAGTAGTTCGCCCCAGTAGTGGGCGGTTGGATGCCTATGCGTGCGGCTGCCACATTTGGATTGACAAACGACCGCATAGGACGTCTTTCTAGAGGAGCTTCGTCGCCTATTTTCAGTTGTCTTTTAGCTCTAGATACTTTTCGTAGTCGACGGGCGGTTCTTTCGATTTCCGGATCGATCGGTTCGATGTCTTTCCCTCGGGTTTTTCTTGGCATAAACCAGTTAGTACCTGAAGAGAAAGATGATTCAAAATTAGCAATCCAGAAACTGAAAGTAATAAAACGAAATAACAAAATAAAAAAAAGTGTTCAATGTAATAGCGCTTATAGCTGGTAGTGCTATCAGTTGCAACTAGTTCCCCGACAATGGCGCCAAAAACTTGATAGGCGGGTTTACACCCCCTTAAATCTAACCGCAAGTGTACGGTGTCGAAATCAGGTGATAGTACGGAAGTACAAGTATCGAACACCTGGAACTAGGAACTAAGTATCACAATGACTACAATTGCTATTAACTGAACGATCGAAAATTTTGATTTGTGGTTTAGAACTTGTTTAAAACTAAATAATACTAAAATCGATTAACGGAAGATTTGGTAATCAGGTGCCAGAAAGGACTTTGATAGAGAAAAGGTTGAGGGTTGGATTTCCTATGGTTATACTATCGATGAACGAACCCGACCGATGATTACCGATTATTCCTATGAACCCTAGTTTTGAAATTCACCGTTATTCTTTCTCAAGCAATAACGGATTTTATCTTAAACTCACTAGTTTTATCTCTCGATCTCCACCGGTGATTTTAAAACACATTAGGTTAAACTTTGCAAGGCAAGAAGGTGATTCGGCTATCTCTACCCGAATCTCCTTTCTGGCACCTGATTACCTAATCTAGTTATTAATTAATTCTCTCGAACTTAATCAAAAACCATTGAATTCAATTGAAGGCGATCAAGCAACAATTGGGTATAAAAAATCGAATAAAAATCCTTCGGTTACACGTCATCCATCATAAAAACCATAGTCATTCCAACCCCCAACATCTAAAGATTAGTTCATGTTGGGGGTGGACAAAAACGCAAAGAAAGTAATGTATGAAAACATCGTGATCATGAACGTAAAAATGTACGGATGAAATCCCTTCTCTCGGCTCTAATCCGCGTCGCATGGTGAACTCCTCTTCAATCGACTCTCTATCGTGGCTCAAAAGTAGTGAAAATACCTCTGAAAATCGCCCCTTCATAGCCTCCCATTGCACGTGTCGGAATGATGACCTAATTTCTGGAAATCGCAAAGTATAACACTAGAACAGAGGGTTGCGGGACGTGGCACGCGACCTCAGGTCGCGGCGCAGGACGTGCGGTTTCCTGAGAGGCCCGGGTCAGGTATGGGTCATGGCTTGGGCTCGGGTCTTGGGCTTGGATCTTGGGCTTCCTTTGGGCTTGGTTTCTGGATGCTCGTCTTCTTTCGGATTACCTGCGCGTTTCACTGAAAAAACCATAAAATTCCGCCTTTTTGCTTAAACACAAGCCAATCTCATTGGTTTGTGGACCGAAAATAACGCCAAAAAGTGGCGTTATCTCCCAACCCAATTATGGGGGTTTGGAAAAATCTCAACCAACCCAACCCATTCAAAAGTATAACCCAACCCAACCCAACCATTGCTGGTTGTGGCGGGTTGGGCGGATTGAACGGTTTCGTTGTAGACATAAAATTGAGAAATGAAATATGACAAATACTACAAAAAATATACAAAACGAAGTTATTAGTTGTTACAATCATCAAAATATATAATTAAATCCGTAAGTCTTAGAATCAAGTACTTCAAATCATCAATCAAATACTTCAAAAGTTTGAATAATAGAGTCCAGGCCACCCAAATGATCAATCAAGTATGACTGTTAGGACCATAAATGTCCTACATATTAGAAATATATATAAATAATTATATAGTGCTTAATTAGATTGTTTTTTTTATTGTAAAAGCCTTTAATTACATTAATTGAGCTTAGTTTAGGCTTAATGGGCTTAAGCCTTGTTTGTGTAAAGCCTTAGTATATAAGCTTTCCTTAACCTTAGAATTAGGTTAGAGTTTTTATAAGCGATTCATAAGCCATTCATTAGAAAAATTCATTAGTGCATATTGTTTAGAAATCGTTCTTTACTTTCATTGTAATATTCTGTGAACGATACTTTGAATGAATACGAGAGGGATGACAAGTTGAAATCATCAATTGTTCGTGTTATTTCTTATTGATTCGTTGTTACCTGATCAAACTGGAACTCACAATTGGTATCAGAGCAGAATCGGTAATTTGAAGAAACTGAAAAAGCCAATCGAAAGCAAGAAAACAAAGAATTTTCGTAGCTAATTTTCTGGAAAATCGCAGCGAGCCGTTTCGCCTATTCCCGGAGATTGAACCGTCGGATCGTCCCGATATTTGGCCAGTAGCTTCACGACATTCCGTTTTACATTCTGAACCGTTGGATTAATCGTTTGAGGTCCAGAAGTCACCCAGATTAATCTCGACAGACTGCAGTTTTTCTTGGGTTAAATCGTTCTTCAATCGGGTTTGCAAAGTTCTTTCATCGATTAAATATTTCTCTGTTATATCTCGATTGTTTTAATGGATTTAATCTAGTCTTTATCTGCGTTTACAAGGACTCAAAGGTATTAATTTTTCAAGTTTAAAAATCAATTCTTGAGTTTTTGGTGTTCTAAAATATTTGTGGTGATTGTTGAAAAATAGGACATATTTTGCTTAGAAATCGATTTGGGTGTGTTTGTTTTTGTGTTCTTGGTTAAAATCTAACCCTACAGGAGTGAAATCAAGCAACCCTATCGATTCCAGATCAGAATTGCAACCACAGCCGCAGTGTCCGGGTAAGTTTCCTATTATCTCAAGTTACCGGGTAATTTTCTAAGGTTACCGGTTTTTTTTTTTAAAAAAGGGTTACCGGATAACTTTTTGGAAAAGTTACCGGATAAATATTTTCAAAGCTTACCGGATATTTTTTTGCTTAAGGTTACCGGAAAAAAATTTCACTTTCCGGGTAAAATCACACTTTCCGGTCAAATATCAGTTTTCCGGATATAAAAAAAGGGAAATTAATTAACATACCCTAAGTTTGACCATGTTTTACTGAAATACCCAAAATCTCTCCCACTTTATAAAAATACCCTAAAAATCCGCGATGGGAGCCCGCGATCGCGGGCCAGGGACCTTTCTGACACTTTTTTAAACTTGCAGGGACCATTTTTGAAAAATGGAATCCCGCGATCGCGGGCTCATCCCGCGATGGGGTTATTTTTGTGACTTTTCAATTGCAAGGGACCATTTTTGAAAAATTCCAGGGACCATTTATGAAAATTTTGATATTTTTGGCACTGTTCACCCCATTTCGTCCATTTTTACGAATTTAAAATGAAATGTTACACTTTCAACCCCTATACTTATTTACTAAATTTACTTTATACATTTTACTTTCATTATTTTAATTTTACATTTAACACATATAATCGTTTATTAACTAAAATTCGTTAAAAAAATACGTTTTAATTTTAACAAATTACACCATTATAATCGTCTCTTCGATACGTTCGAAATGAGCCCAATCTTGAATTTTTTTGGATTTATATATTTTAATATATATCATATACAGTTATACACTACATAAAAAAATATTTTTTATATTTAAAATTCATACTCTTATAGTTAATTATTTAATTTATGGTACATCTCTTATTTTTTTTTTCAATTTTGTTTTACACTCCTATCGCATTAACATAATAATCATATATTAACTAATTCATTAAATCGTTTTAAATTATTATTATTTGAATGTGTTTATAGATTTCGTCTGAAAAAGTTGCCTGCATGATTCCACTGAAAAAGTAACTGCTCTTGAATAAATGTCTTTCATTAGGCAGAAAATTAGTCTTTAAGTAGTCAAACATAGCTAATTAATGAGAATTTAGATCAGATTTATATGGTACTATCAAATGCAAGTTTCTATAATATAGATATTGTTCTACATTACATGATACCAATTTTTGCATCATATGAATCACTTCCAGACAACAAGAACCAATACCCCAATAATCAAGAAATAAATGCTTGTTCATCCAATAATCTCTGTATTAGGATTATCGCAAGTTTCATAAACCTACTTACTAGGTGTTGAAAATATGGGTTTTACTAAACTTTGGACGCATTTAAATTTATATATATGTGTTATATATAACTAACTTTTAGTAGGTTTATGTTCTTCTGTATGAGATCTTCGAAATGATATATAATGCGTCCAAAATAGAGTATGTGTGAAAGAGATATCGATACTCAAAGTTGAGTAAATGGATGAAATTAGCAAAAACCAAATGAAGTAAACAGTAAGTCAATCACAATACTTTAACAAAATAAGTTAATACTAAAAATAACAATTATTTAATGTTACATAAACAACCTAACGTGGCCCTATTAGACAATGCGCATAAATTGACTCCGCCATATGTCGGCAGAAATTCATTGCCTCATCGTCGGTTTCGTTAGGGGGTACCCATATCTCCTCGTTATTTATCAACTTTTGGACATTACGGCATACCCATACACCGCAATCCGCATATAACCCGGTCTGCTGGGGTACTTGGCCGGCCATCTTTGTGCGAAAGATACTTGACACTTCGCGACGTCTATGATCCCCGATCAATGAAAAGAACGTATATAGTTTTGTTTTAAACGATTGCATCTGCTCTGTCAATTGTTGTTTGCAGAGACCGTCCTTTTCGCTGTCATATAGGGTCATGACCATAGTGTCTAGTTCAAACACTCCAAGCAGCCAATGTCTGGGATGCAAGCATATGGGGATGTACACCTGAAATATTACAATATATGTCATATATGTTATTAAATAAAATAACAGTAAAACGATTTGCATACCCTATCGAGGAGAGTCCAAGAGGTCCCTTCCGAGCCATTGCATATTTCGATCACGGAGGCGGGACCTTGATGGTCTATCAGTATACACTGAAAGAACATAGTGTGCATGATGGTCCACCTCGTGTCTACGCCACAATGTTTTTGCAACAGGCTAACCCAAGAATCGACGTGCTATGCATAAAAAATAGATGGTTAGACATGTAATATAAATATATTTGATTATATATGACTATAATTTAACTTCATACTAACCGTATCGTCTAAGTCAGAGTTCACAGGGTCATCCGCAAGCAATGTTTCAAAAAACGAGGGGTTGATTTCTAAGCCCCCGTAAGGGGTGAATGTCAAGTTGGGGAGGCGACCAGGCCGGCACATCCTCAATATTTCTGATGCCGGTTGAGGCTCCGGTGAAGGCACCTTTCCCTTTTTCTTTCCTCCCTTCTTTCCCCCCGCTTTCTTTGCTTGTTTTTTAGCGGGCGGTGGTGTCGTAGATCCTTGTTGGCCAAACGGGTGACGAAACCATTGTGAAATTTTATGCGACCGCTTTTGAGGGAGCGGGGTCACCTGTGTTGGTGGATCTACAATATCCATCGAGTCATCGTCAGGCTCCGAGAAGTGCTCCGAGAAGTGATCCTGGATAATAGGAGACCCCGTCTGAAAATTACGTTACTCAATGTTTTAAGTACAATTTAGGAAATGTTCACAATTAAACCAAAACTACCAAAATAACTTACAGTATGCATTTCCGGCCTGTAATAGTCATCGGCCGAACCGCCAAAGATGTTTGTGATTGATGTGGTGGCGAACGGCGGCGGCATCTGCGAGGTGTATGCCCCCGACATCCCGGCCTGCGTGACATTGATCATTAAAATAGTTACAAAATTAGGAACAAACATATAACTATAATGGTTACTCAGTGTCACTTACACTCTCCGGGATAGTAGAATAGGATGTGGTGGCGAACGGCGTTTCTGACATCCCGGCCCCCGACATCCCGGCCTGCGTGACATTGATCATTATAAGAGTTACAAACTTAGGAACAAACATATAACTATAATGGTTACTCAATGTCACTTACATTTTCAGGGAATGACGGATAGGATGTGGTGGCAAACGTCGCCTGTGCCCCCTGTCCGAACGGAGCGGGGATCGGTGTCGTACTCGACAGCTAAAACAAATTTAGAACGTAATATTAATATACAAACTAAATAAACGTGGCCAACAAATTAAGTTAAACACTAACATTGACAGCGCTAAACTGTCTGTAGAATCCCTCCAGAAGCTGTACACGTGACGTAGTCCCACAGGTGCTCATGAGAGCCACACTGTGGCTCGTAGGAAGGGCCCGCCTCATATGGATTGTAAGAGGAGGAATGGGGCGGCTGGTAGGAGGAGGAACGGGCCGGCTGGTAGGAGGAGGAAGGGGGCGGCTGGTAGGAGGAGGAAGGGGGCGGCTGGTATCCACCGGAAGGGGGCCTGTCGTCGTCTTCCTCATCTTCGGAAGTAGGGGGACGTCGAGCCCTTTCCGCCTCTGCGTCAATAAAGGCCACGCTGTCTCTGTACCAATCTGTGCCCATCTCGTCGACAGTAGGCACAAGGCGATCGAAAGGCAAGAGTGGCTGCTAAATATATGATAAAACATAAAAGAAATTAATAAGCGGGACTAACGTATGCAAATTGTAAACATAGTAAAAGAACTTACATTTCTAGACGCATTGAAGAACTGAAACCAAAGCGACCTACTTAGGGTAACACGCTTGTCCCAACGGGTTCCCCTAAGTACTCGATCGTCGCGCTTGACGAAATATCGGATTGATGCGGGAAACATCTCCAAGATCCATATCTGGAATTAGACAAGAAGATCAAGTACGTAAAAAGAAAAGCCAAACAGTTTGTATGTATTATTAACAATTGTTATACTACGTATCTAACCTTGAAGGCGTATGTAAAACCACAAAGATTCATCTTTGCATGTCGATCAACGCGTCTGGCTATCGCTCGGTGCAGAATAGAGTAGCAATGTGTCCAGATATGGCTACCCCACGGGTAGCTGTTAAACAGCTCAAGGTCCTCGACGGCCCTAAGGACCGTCTCGGAAGCATACTGGCTATACTCACGGCCCAAGAAGCCCATATCCACGATCACCACCAAGCATACACGGACAGCATCGTCGTCGGTTAGGGCACTAAGGCCCTCTTTCATCATGTCCCGGGCTGCCTTCAGCTTCAAACGAGATGCTGAAATGCCCCAAACCCTAGGAACGAAGGAGCAGTCTTCTAAGGGAGGAAGGGGGGGGGGGGGGGGGGGGGAGCCTCTCCAAAACGTAGTCCTGTAATTAGACAGAACTCACGACGCCCAAAATGCAATTGAGAGCCGAAGAAATCAAAATGCATCTCCTCCGGCTCAGCGTTGGCGCCCTCGACCTCCAACTGTAGAAACATGTGTACTAGCGTAGGGTCGCCACCAGAGTAAGACACATCCATCCATGGCCCGAACGGTGTCTCTCTATAGATGGTCTCAAGGGTATCCGCGCGATCACCTAATCCCCTAAAGAGCGCTCCTAATTCCTCGATGTAGGAAACTTTGCACCTTACCGTCAAGTCGATGTTAAAGAAATCCTTCTACATAGTCATTCACAGATGTTATAGTTAGTGTTATATATAGATGTTGCAGTTTATTTTATTTTATATAGATGTTGCGGTTTATTTTATTTCAACGTATCATATTGTTATATATAGATAAAGTGCGGTGGTATTTTATTTCAACGTATAATAGTGTTATATATAGATAAAGTGCGGTTTATTTTATTTCAACGTATAATAGTGTTATATATAGATAAAGTGCGGTGGTAGTTTATTTCAACGTATAATAGTGTTATATATAGATAAAGTGCGGTTTATTTTATTTCAACGTATAATAGTGTTATATATAGATAAAGTGCGGTGGTATTTTATTTCAACGTATAATAGTGTTATATATAGATAAAGTGCGGTTTATTTTATTTCAACGTATAATAGTGTTATATATAGATAAAGTGCGGTGGTATTTTATTTCAACGTATAATAGTGTTATATATAGATAAAGTGCGGTTTATTTTATTTCAACGTATAATAGTGTTATATATAGATAAAGTGCGGTGGTATTTTATTTCAACGTATAATAGTGTTATATATAGATAAAGTGCGGTTTATTTTATTTCAACGTATAATAGTGTTATATATAGATAAAAAAATTGTTAAGAGTGTGTTTTTATAAAAAATTGTTAAGGGTGTGTTTTTATAAAAAAATTGTTAAGGGTGTGTTTTTATAAAAAAAACACATTTTTAACAATTTTTTTTATAAAAACACACTTTTAACAATTTTTTATAAAAAAACTCTTAACAATTTTTATATGAAAAAACACACTATAACAACATACACATTATAACATACAAATATCACATTCAAACATAAAACCATAAAACTATAACAATTTTTTTTTTATAAAAACACACTCTTAACAATTTTTTATAAAAAAACACATTTTTAACAATTTTTTATAAAAACTGTTTTTGTAAAAAAAATTAACAATTTTTTTTATAAAAAAACACATTATAAAAACCATAAAACTATAACAATTTTTTATAAAAACACACTGTTTTTATAAAAAATTGTTAAGGGTGTGTTTTTATAAAAAAATTGTTAAGAGTGTGTTTTTATAAAAAAAAACATTGTTAACAATTTTTTTATAAAAACTCACTCTTAACAATTTTTTTATAAAAACTCACTCTTAACAATTTTTTTATAAAAGAACACTCTTAGCAATTTTTTTATGAAAAAACACACTATAACAACATACACATTATAACATACAAATATCACATTCAAACATAAAACCATACATATCATGTTAAACATACAACATATTCAAACATAAGTTATAAACACTATAACAACCTACAAATCATATATCTTAACTTAAAATAACATACAAAAAATAACAAATAACATAAGGAAAACATACCACAGAGGTAATACGAGACATCTTCACAAAACCCGAACGCGTATTCCACACGACAAAATTGAGAGAGTGGGAGAAAATTGAGAGAGTTTGATTAAAAATTGAGAGAGTTATTAAAAAAATGAGAGTGGTCGGTTTTTGGTCCCCCCCTTATATAGTGCGGCCGAAGTAACATTTAGGGTTTAGGGTTCGTCAAAGTGATTTTAGGGTTAACCCTATGCCGACACGTGGCACAGGAGCCCGCGATCGCGGGGGTCAAAGAAAGTCAAACGCGGGCAGGGACCAAAAATGCACACGCGGGCATTCTTGAGGGGGGAAAGCTGGACCGCGGGTATTCTTGAGGGACCAACGCGGGCAAAGTGGGCAAACTTTGGTGACACGTGTAGCCCGCGATCGCGGGGGTCAATGAGTCAAACGTGGGCAGGGACCAAAACTGCACACGCGGGCATTCTTGAGGTAGGAAAGCTGGACCGCGGGCATTCTTGAGGGACCAACGCGGGCAAAGTGGGCAAACTTTGGTGACACGTGGCCTGGAGCCCACGATCGCAGGCTCCATCGCAGATTTTTGGGGTATTTTTGTAACATGGGAGAGATTTTGGGTATTTCAGTAAAATATGGTTTGACTAAGGGTATTTTAATTAATTTCCCTAAAAAAAACCATCTTTCCGGGTGAAAATCAATTTGGGCATGATATTGTTGACTTTCGTTTTTTTGACCGTGTTTTTTTTTCTGCGGCTTCCAACCTCTTTATTGACCAATTACCTTGCATTCACACATATTTCATACGCACACACACATATATATATATATATATATATATATATATATATATATATATATATATTTCGTTGAATATTTTTTGTGGTTTTGGTTGATTTAATTTTTTACTTGGTTTGATTCTTTCGGTAAACAAGGTTTATCCGGTTAGCTACCCATTCGGACAAACAACATCATCCGGTAAGTGCTAATTTTGCGAGAACCTCAATCACCCGGTAAACCATCTTCATCCGGTAAGTTTCATTTTCGTCTCACCCGGTAAGTCTTTGATTGGTAACCAACTTTCATCCGGAAAGCACATCTCACCCGGTAAGTTCTCATCGCATCCGGTAAGTCTCACTTTCTTATCATCCGGTAATCTCACTTTCTTATCATCCGGTAAGTTACAATTTTCCATTTTTCTCATTCGGTAAGTTTTGGTTGGTAAGTTCTCGTCGGTACCCGAGTTACCGCACGTCTCGTGATTAAAGTACTTTAACGAAAGTTGCGATTTTTCTTAACGATCTATTTGCAATTTTCTTGTGTCGGTTGAGATTTATTGCGACGTGTTTTGAGCTTATTTTTCGTCGGTTTTGATCTAACTTGGTTTATTTATCTTGCAGATTTCACTCTCGAAGAGTGATTTCGTTCGTTCGAATTCGATAATAATCAGATCTTAATTTTTGAAAACGAATTTATTTTTAGATTTGTTTTTCAGATTTAATTTTTGATTTTTCTTCCGCACGTTTTATTCTTCAAAATAACACCGATTAACGATCAATTTTTCAGGTAACAATGTCGTATTGCTTTAATGTGGAGTGTCAAGCAAATCAAAGACTACATCAAACGCATATCGAGAAGAAAGATGATTTGATCTACAAGTACATCAAAGAACTGAAGCAACATAAATCTCAAATCTGGAATTGTGCTGATAAGCTTGCTAAATCTGAAGAAAAGGCAACATCATTAGAGTCTGAAAACACTGAGCTGAAAAAGATGTTGTCTGATTTATCATCACGAGGTGATATCAAGAAGACTGAGAAAGAGCAAGCAAGGCTACATGAACAGAATATCAAGCGATCAGATGACTTGTGCAACAAGTACATCAAAGAACTGAAGGATCTAAAATCTCAAATCTGGAACAGTTCTGAGAAGCTGGCGCAAGAAGAAGAGAAAGGTAAACTCCTAAACTGTAAAAACCTTGAGCTTAAAAGTAAACTAACTGCTCTTGAAAAGGTTTTTGAAAGTTTTGAAAAGGAAAGACAATTGCTTATTCAAAAGCAATATGGCTTTTCAACTAAATCTCTTGAAGAGAAGAAGAGTCTTGAGCTTAGATGTCTAAAACTTTCAACACAAATCTCCGATTTTGAAAAAGTTTTGATTCTAGAAAGAGAAAAGTTTGAAACGGAACGCAAATCTTTTTCTAAAAAGAATGGAGAACTCTCTTTGAAAATATCTGATTTAGAAAAAGAATTAGACATTCTAAGCAAAGAGACTGAGAAAAAGAAGGTTGAAGGCTTTAGAGCTAAATGTTTGAAAGATGATTTTGCAAAAGAGAGAAAGATCTTTCAGACTGAGATTTCTAAACTTACACAGAGATTATCTGGATTAGCAACCGAGATTTTGAAGGAACAAATGGTTAAATCTGATTTACAAAAGAAAATTGATTTAATTCTCAAAGAACGAAATGCTTTATCCGTTAAAGTCAAGAAACTTGAAGAAAGCAAGTTCAAAGGTGTTCAACCTTCTTATGCTTCAAGTTCATTTTCTACAATTCGTTCTTCAAAGAATTTTGTCAAAACAAATGATTTTTCAAAAGATCATATTCGACCTTCCAATCTTTTCTATAATTCTCGTGTTGAAAATAAAGATAATCAATCTTTCAAGAAAGTAAACATGGTTTGGAGAGTTAAAGGATCTGCTCCTGCTCCAAAGTCATTCGTCTCTGTTAAGAATGACAAGAACAACAAAGCTTTCTGCGCTAAACCTTTTGTGAAATCTGATCGTGCTTACTCTGTTAATAAGCTGATCAACTTATCTACACAGAAGCTGTGTTGTTCTTACTGTGGAACAAGTGACTTTGTGAAGAAAGACCATGCTAAGTATTGGTATGGTATTTATAGTATCCCTGGTCCTCATAGGGCATCTAACCAACAAGGATCCATCAAAAGATGGATACCAAAATCCTACTAATCTGTTTTTGCAGGAATGTCATGTGCATTTAAATTAGAAGATTCTTTCCACATGACTGCATTCAAAGGTTATGCCACATTTGAGGGGGAGTACTATGAAAGGTAAGTGACCTTCAACTGAATTCAAAGACCGTGGTAATTCATTCTGGATAACTTACTTGTGTTTGTTATTCTCCTCTTTTAACTTCCATGATTGCCACGTGTCAATTTTTCTTGACTTAGTTATTTCCAAGTCTCAAATGTTTGTTGATTTTTTCGATGGAAATACACTCGTTTTGAATTTCACTTTGTGTTCATAGCTCATCATTTCATATTAATGATTCAATTCTTATCTGATATAATAATTGTGACTTGTTCCTCACAATTAAACATTCTGATCATTGTCTCATTTCTTGCAAAATACTGTGCTTACTGAGTCATTCTGTCTTGTGCTTGATTTTGTTTCTTGAAATTCCGTTATTTCAACTATGACTTCTGATTACTTCAGATCAGAACTCGGACTTAATTTTTAATGACTTCTGATCATCTCAGATCAGGACTCGTTCTTAAACGCATTGACTTCTATACATTTCAGTTTAGAACTCGTACTTTACTGTTTGCTCAACTGATTTACTCGATGCATGAAAGGAGTGTTAGGAATTACATCGTTTCTATGGTCTATCCAGAACCGGAAGGACCTACCCAAGAAACACATCCCTTATAGACAACAGTGAGGGGTCTAGATGATAGATGAGTTCAGAGAGAAAAGAATATGGTAAGGCTGTGACAGGACTTAAAAGAATTATTGGTCCTTACCAAACCGAGTCAGTTATCCGGGTAACCACACAATCTATTCATTCTCGTTCTTTGGAGAGAATATTGAAACAGACATGGACCCAATGTCGATAACTCGTGTCACCCCACCCAGCCACTCAAGTATCTCCCAACAAATGCTTGTTTCATATATTCACGGAGATTTAGCACAGATTCTATCTATTCCTCACTCGGAGGTCTTAGATATTGAAAAGGGAAGACATCAGCTCCGGTCTCCGAACTTCATATTCTAATCACCGTGTCAATTGATTTATAACTTGCGTCCCAGGTTAAATCAATACTTTGAGCCAAACAGATAGAATTTATTTCTTTCACACATGCACGAGTCTTTGTGATTTCAATTGCATATCTTCGTGATATTGCCGGAACAGTTTGAGAAGTTAATTTCTTAAATTTTCTTCAGTGATAACTGGAAGTCCTATCAGAGATACCCCATTGCCAACTCTGAACATAGGTAACACAATTATTCTAATTGTTGTGATAACAGTTACTAACATGTTTCTGTGTTAGTTGATTACCCCATTCTGGTTACTTAATGTTTTTATCTGAATCTTTGCTACTCGTCACTATTGTCTTTGAACGTGCATGATGCTCCAGATGCTCCTACTCATCATGAGGGGGAGAAAGGGTACATATTCAAAGACACCGAATATCAAGTTGAGGGGGAGTTAGCAAAAGCCGAGGGGGAGTAAAGCCGAGGGGGAGTAAATAAGTCCCCATGCAAAATCCAAGGGGGAGTAACAGTTCTGTTATTTGATCTATTCCGAGATCCAAAGAGTTTCAAAGTGCATACAAGAGATCAAAGTGCTTACAAGTAATCAATTCTTCTCATTCCTTATCAAGTGGTGTTCGCTTCAAATTATTTCCTCCATCGAGCATATTGGTTCTACAAGTTCTTTTAAAGTTGAATTCAAATTCAAGAGATTTATTCAAAGAGCTTTATTCAAGGGGGAGCGCTGAAAAGACATGAAGACATGCAACATCATTGCATTTCAAATATTCAAAGGAAGAGAAGATCAAGACCTGAAGGTTTCAAGACCGATTTTTATTTATATATCTTTAGGGGGAGATTGTGAGGACCATAAATGTCCTACATATTAGAAAGATATATAAATAATTATATAGTGCTAATTAGATTGTTTTTTATTGTAAAAGCCTTTAATTACATTAATTGGGCTTAATTTAGGCTTAATGGGCTTAAGCCTTGTTTGTGTAAAGCCTTAGTATATAAGCTTTCCTTAACCTTAGAATTAGGTTAGAGTTTTTATAAGCGATTCATAAGCCATTCATTAGAGAAATTCATTAGTGCATATTGTTTAGAAATCGTTCTTTACTTTCATTGTAATATTCTGTGAACGATACTTTGAATGAATACGAGAGGGATGACAAGTTGAAATCATCAATTGTTCGTGTTATTTCTTATTGATTCGTTGTTACCTGATCAAACTGGAACTCACAATGACCGTTAGGGATATAAACAAAGCGAACGAACAAGAACGAAACTTTGTTTGTGTTCATTCGTTTAACTTTACCCAACAAACGAACAAACACGAACGGTAAATAAACAATTTTTTTTCTTGTTCATGTTCGTTCGTTAAAGAAAACGTGTTTGATCGTGTTCATTTACGTTAGTGTTCCTTTATGTTCGTACGTTAAGATGTTAAACGAACGAACATAATTTAATTAATCATTTTACACATTAATATCAAAATTTATAAATATATCTAATATATAAACAAATATAAATGAACGAACGTTCACGAACGTAAATAAACGAACGAGAGCGATGCTCATATTCGTTTATTTAACTAATTGAATAAAATGTTACAAAAACAAAATAGACTAGTATCTTTTTTTATTCTTATATTATATGAACTGTTCTAAAAGGCTCGCCGCGACAACCGCCATAGCGCGCCGTGGCTCAAGGCTTCTGTCTCACGCCACGTTATGCCTGTGGCACGCCATGGCCTAATGTGCCGTATTTAATAACGCGATATTTGATTTTTCCTTACGTTTTTAATGTCTTATTTGCTAGTTTTTAATATATAAACATAATTTAACATGTTTATTGTCATTGACTCATCGATTAATACTACACAACATATGTTTTTATATATAATATTATATTATATTATATGTGATATAGAGATTTGCCGCCATAAGTCACGCCTTGATAAACGCCATGGCTTCGCCATGGCTCCTAAGGCTTGAGGCTTGAGGCTTGGCCTTGCCGCCACGTCACGCCTCACGCCATTTAGAACCTTGATTATATCCATTGAATGAATAATGCTTCCCATATTGGGTAAAAATGCAAACCTATAGTTGTAGAAGTAGGAATAATGGCATATATATAAATTTATAAAAAATATATATTAGTGGCGGGTTGGGCGGGTTGAGTTAGGTTTAACCCAATTTCAACCCTCTTAATTGGCGGTTTGCGGTTTGTGGTTTGGCGGGTTGGGTTTAATTGGGTTGTTATCGGGTTGGGTTGGGCGGTTTTCGCGGGTTGACGGTTTTCTATACACCCACAGATCATCAATTTGTGCTGTAACTCTCTCTGTTTGTGTTGTCTCTCTAAATCAACGAGTTGAGATTTTGAGAACTTCATTTCTGCTTCTTTCTTTGTAAGGCCACTGGAAGCTTGGGAAGGTGGGATAGTACGAACTATCTCGAGAAGTTTTTGATGAAGACCTTGCATCTTTTTTTTGACTTCTTGAACAGATACATATATAAGAAATCTCATATAACTGATCTGTTTTAGAAGCAGAGGATTGTCTAAGGCTAGAGAAAGAACGTGACAGACTAGAGTCTAGATTCATAGCTGAGTTTGGTATTAGTATAGGGACACTACTTATTCTATCAGGTATCGTTACACCAACAACCCTTTGCCACTCTTTGTTATCTGTGTATTTTAATTTCAATATGCATAAGTTGTCACCGTTGAGCTTATATTCTTCGAGCTTATTCTGTGAGATGAATTGTATTATCATCATTGAGCATATATTCATTGAGCTTAATGTGTGAGATCAATTTTATTATACTGGCTATACGTAAATGGGTTATTGAGTCTCTTTCATCTATATTGTTTGCCCAACCGACGTTAGATACTCATGTAAACCTATACGAGAGTCTATTAGAGGTGCATAAGAATCGGGACTGAATAGGTCAAATCTTATGAGGTTGTTGGGTTAAGCTCAGTTCTTCGAAGGCCCAACCGTGACTATCAAATTCTAAAATTGATCCAGACTCGACAGTCCCAATCGATTCTAGATCAGTCCTGACCAAGTCTGATATTTCTTTTATGGAAAACTAGTGGCATGTACCGCGTATTGCACGGTGTTCAAATAACATGTTAATTTTTTTTTAAATTTATGTTCTGTTGTAGGATAAATGTGCCATCGTCAAAGTATAAGACGATAATGATAAAGTTAGAGATAGAGATATACACATTAGAGTTAGATTAGAACTTGGTATCTCATGATTATCTCTTTGTAAACCATCCCTATATAAAGGGCTTATGATTAATGAGAATTACGATTCATTCTCTCCATTCTATTGTGTTCTGTTTCTTTTTTCCTTTAACACGTTATCAGCACGTAAAGCTCAAAAACCATTTCTCACTGCTGTTGAACGGTTGTTGTTGAACGGCTTGTCGGAAAATTGCATAGTTACCCCGTTATCCATCGCTCGTTGTCACGTTCGACACAAATTCTAGTAAGTTTTCTTTCAATTTCTTCATAGATGAACATTAAGAAATTATGTTTATTTAACTGTTTTTGATTTTAAGCTTTCTATGAAATAATTATACTATTGTCGTGATTGATATCAATTGAATTGTGAAAAAAAAAGATTATAACCAAATGCAATTCATAGTTATTTAATTTTTGATTGAAATAATTTAATTAATAAAAATGGATATTGACGTAGAAAAAAAAATTACATTAAAGGATAATAGTTTGAATCTATATGGGATTTTAATGTGCTTATCCAAATTCTTTGGATAATTAAACGATTTTGTTTTAAATTTTTTAACTATTAAAAGGAATTAATTATTAAATGAATAATTTGGAATCTTGGATCATGTTTTCTTTATTATTTTATTGACGTCTATTTTATATGATAAATAATTGTTATATTAGTATAATTTTAGCTTAATATTATTTATTTATACGAGCCGTTTTTGATTGGTTTTGGACATGTTTACTTAGTTTTGTTTAATTGGGTCTATTATACCTATCTTTTTAGGGTAGTTCAAATTACTAATTAGACTATTAGTTAATTTAAATTTGGTTTCACCTTATTTACAACTAATTTGCTTAGTATATAACTTTTATTGTTTTTGGCATATCTTTCTATATTTTGGCATCCTCAATTAGTTACAATATTAACATGTTTAGTTGGTTAATTGAATTATGTTAATACTATTTACTTATTTGGATAGCTAATCTCATTTAGACCATTTAAATTTACTAATATAATTTTGCGAGATATGATAATCAATTATTACTTAAATGAGCAGTAGATTTAGTTAACTTAATTGTTTTGCCGTTTTATTTAATTATTTTGAGTAATTACCATTTAATTATGTATGTACTCTGTGATTGATTTTACCAATAATATTTCAAATATTTATCTTAATCTAAAATAGTTATAATTAAATTCAAATGCTTATCTTGACATGAGTTCCTACTCATTTTTCTCAATCTTATAATTAAATTTGGAAGTTACACTTCCACCCCCATATATTTTGGTATTTTACCAAAAACTCCAAAAATAACATGAAAATGTTAAAATATTAATCAAATGTTTATCTTGATCATGAGTTCCTACTCATTAATTCCAATCTTATAAATAACTTTTGGATGTTACACTTCCAACCCCCTAATATTTGGTCTTTTACCAAAAGATCCATAGATACCAATAAGATGTTATAAGTTTGAATTTGACTTTATGTCAAAACTAATATTGATTTGTCTAATGGCAAAATCTCTTAAAATAGTATTAAGATATTGAAACATTGAAATTGGCTTCATAAGCCAAACTCATATTCATTTTGACCTCTTGCCAAAAGATCTATAATTAACAATGTTATATTCAAATTAATTAAATCGCAATATATCGATTTGGATTTTGTCAAACGGGCGTAAATAGCCCTAAGGTTTGTAGGGACTTAAGAAATCCACGTGATTCCCCTACTATCTGGAGATCCAATAGATTGAGTGATTTTTATTTGCAAATTGAAATGTTGATGAAGTATTATCAATAAAATGTAAGAATACAAAAATCCAATATTATTATGATAATGAAATTTCATGCATAACATAATAAGTATAAACCATAATTCACTATTTTAGAAAATAATATGTTCTCCATTTTTTACGACATCTTTGAATCAAAAGTACTTGATTACCATAAGATAGGTTCGGAAAAACACAAGAAAATACGCAAAAGTCATCCAATCATTTTGACCCTAAAGAAAAAAAACTAGATGTTAAGATACAATTAAATACTTTAAATTTTTTGAGACAATACATCAGTCACAACCTTCAGAGAGAATAACTAGAAACCCCCAAGAACCGTGGGTAGTCCCAAAAAGGAAATTCGAGAATATTCAGTACCATATACTTCTCAAACTAATCATACAGTGGAAAGAAACCTACTTACTTGATTACAAGAAGGTAACTGATTTTGACAAAGAAATGTCATGTCTCAAAATGCATCTCAATCTTTCTGGCAAGGAACTCACAAAAGATTATGCGAATCATAACATCTTTTCATCTTTCCTATATCACCAATCATACTAATGAAGCAGTATAAGCTGCAATATAACCTTTAACAAACTCATTAACTTAATGCAAGTGGTTAAGAGTTGTAGCAAATTTTTTTAACAACGCTAGACATACCCGGATAAAGAAATGTTTTGAGGTTAATAAGGCAAGCGTTGGAGGTGGAAAGAACTCCAAAGGATAGTGAGTTGAACATATTAATCCACACACATATGCTAAATATGTACCATATGAACAAGGTTGTGGAAAGGGTCAAATTCATGGCAAGAGTCGGGAATGAACTCCTAATAGAAAATGGGACAATTTATAAATGAACTATGTCATATCTAAGATTGGTTAAGTATAAGTTTATTTAAATATAATTTAACTATCAAATTAATTGCATTTGTGTATATATACACATGAGTTTATAACCATTAGAGATGTAAATGATCACATAAAAAACAAATGCAAAACTCTCAACGTTCTTCGTTCCATGTAGGAATGTATCGAGGAGAAATTGATTATTTTTGTGGCATATCATACAATCATAAGAAATAGATTGTTATTCATTGAATTAATAATTTTTAATTCCTCCAAACACTTAGACGATGGATTGTCACTTGTTGCTTAATGACACAAGATCAATCACTAAAGCACTATATCAATATGAACCTTGTTAAAATATTTGTATCAATCATATTATAAGAATGGAAATGGGTATATGTACATCAACTCTAATGATATGAAAGCAAAATATATTAGGGAAATTAATGTATCAGATTAATGGATTATCTATGTTAGTAAATCATATTTTGTCACCAATAAAGAACTTTGGAACAATGACACATATATGTTTCGGCATGACCACGTGGGATACCATGGTCATGACATAGTGATCTATGTCTCGCAAAATACACTTAGATACATTTTCTTTCGAATGAAAGATAAAACGAGGGAATTAACCAAATTGTAACTGTTGACTTCTACTGCACAAGAAGCAACACCATCATCATGCCCTCTCTAATACCTAGAACTTTTATATACCCTGATCCTTAGCCAAATCAGGAATGAGACCATCCTAAAGCTAAGGACATAATATAAAAAAAATCATTCTTACAACGAATACAAGGTGATATTTATGGACATAAACATCCATAAAGCGGGCCATTAAAGTACTTTATGGTTCTGGTTTTGACACGATGAACACGTGTCGTATTATAGTCCACATGAAATGTTGCACTCATACATTAAGGACTCACCACCCTGATTTTTTCTCATCAAGTCTACATGACTTAGAATGCTGGAGAATTTACATCATAAGGATTTGATGATTATTGCATTTGTACCGCATGTGTATATATAAAATGGTCTCGTAAAATGATAAAAGTTGTCATCAAAAGAATATAGATGGTAGCTAGGGCATTGGTTATGCACACCAATTTATCCACATCTGCATGGGGTAATGCAATATTACATGCAACTTTACTTATTCGTGTTTAGACCCACAACCAGCCAACCAATCTTGTGCGTACCAGTTGGTAACTGGATATAAGCCTGATGTTTTAC
Organism: Saussurea involucrata; assembly: GCA_033807775.1. Classification (NCBI taxonomy): domain Eukaryota; kingdom Viridiplantae; phylum Streptophyta; class Magnoliopsida; order Asterales; family Asteraceae; genus Saussurea; species Saussurea involucrata. The sequence goes on along the minus strand of CM066321.1, from coordinate 233,706,534 downwards.
ATTTACGTATGTTTGGTTGTGTTGTATATGTGCCAATTATGCCCCCACAGCGTACCTAAATGGGTCTTAAAGACGAGTCATCAAATGTTGGATATGAACCCCCAACAATTATTCGCTAATTAGAACCCTTGACGAGTGATCCATTTACCGCTAGATTTGCGGGTTGTCACTTTGATGAGACAACCTTCCTGTCGTTAGGGGGAGATAGGAAAAAGGATTTTCCATGGGAACAACAGGAAGTGCCATTGAATATTTAAATTGTGTCTCATTTTGACCCCCAAAAACTTCACAATGTAAAGTTGAAGTCAAATGAATCAGACTCGATACCTGATATGTTTAATATTATCTAGAGTGACAAGATCACATATACGAGCTGCAAACATAATCGCAAGGTCAAAAGTCCCCAAACAAGGGCACAACGTCGCTAGAAGTACGTTGCAACCACACATGGTGGAGGTGTGGTTGAGGTCGTAGCTCCCAAAAGGAAATGGGGGAAGCTACTTGGTTCGATAGATACTCATCTAAAGGAAGAGAAGAGTAAGGCACAACCATATATCATCAATACATGAGATTATCTCTGATTAAATCTATGTCTATGAATCATTACTGGAGGACGCTCCGAAGTTATACTGATTCCAGAGATCAAAGAAATCTCAAATGAATATGAGTCGATGGACAGATCATAAATACTAAATGATGATATATTTGCATATATCGTTGCGTATGAGATAATAGAGCACTATGTCATCGAACCATGCTCAGTTGAAGAAGGTCAACAAAAAGCAAATTGGCCTAAATGAAAAGAAGCAATCCAGGATAATTATTTGACAAATGAACAGGTATTTGGTTCGGTAGTGCTAACCGACCAAGTGTAAAGCCTGTAGGACATAGATAAATCATTTGTCAGGGAAACGTAATGAGAATAATTAAGTCATAATATATAAGGCTCTTCTTTGGCGCAAGGTTTCTCACAACGCACTGGATTGACCACAATAAGACTTACTCTCTCGTGATGGACAAACGTTCTGCTAATTAAATTAGCCAAGTAGTTTCCGAAGGACTGGAAATTGCAGCTCGACGATGTAGTTACTACATATCTCTATGGGGATCTAAATTCAGAGATATATAAAAGTTCTTGATGGCATTATACCAATATCAAGTAACTCTAAACCATGAAATGCGTTTACAATAAAATTGAAACACTCACTTTATAGATTAAAGCAATCTATGCGGATGTGGTATACCCGCCTGAGTGAATACTTGATTGGGAAACGATAAATAAGAACGATGAACTGTGCCCTTGCGTATTTATATAAGAAAAAAAGTCCCAGATTTTCATAGTAGCTCTATATGTCGATGTTATGAACATAATAGACACTCTTGATGAAATAAGAGAAAACACAAGCTACTTGAAATCTGAATATGAGATGAAAGATCGTGGGAAAACTTGGTTTTGTTTAGATACTTGAGCTACGACACCGAGTTTGTGGAATATTAATCCACCGATCCGCATATGTCTAGAAAATGATCAGGCGACCTAATATGGACAAAGCGCATCCGATTAGCACTCCCATGATCGGTCAAAGTGTTGGATATAAGGAAATATCCATTTCGTCTAAAGGATGAGGACGAAGAGGTGTTAGGAGCTGGAATTCCATACCTAAGTACAATAGGCACATTATTGTACTCAACATAATACACTTGACCGTATATTGTACTTCTCACTGAACTTGTCAGCTAGATTTAGCTCAGCGCCAATGCAACGTCATTGGAATGATTTCAAATGAACCTTTTGGCACCATTGATGTGGGCTTATAATTTCCCTACGGAGATAAATGGATTGATAATGAAACTTCAATACCTACTTAGATTGTGAGCGGCAAAAGTACTGGCTCTTATAGAAAAACACCAAACAATGCCTTGGTATATATTTGTTGATATTAGGTATATGTTTGACTCATATAAAGGTTGTTCCCAAAATGGATAAGGAGTTATCATATGAAACATGCCGATTGCTTGAAAGTAAACTAAGCAAACCCTTAATAGCTATCTTCTTATATTATCAACAATCTTACTCTCCATGAGACTATTCAAGAGTGTATATGGTTAAGGACTATCATTACACATATAAGAGGAGCTGGTAATTTTGAGTTTAACCACTATACAACTTGCATGTATGGAAACAATGCATCATGTATCGAAGAAATGAAAGTAAGATATATCAAGGGCTATAACACAAAGCATACTTTGCTTAAGTTTTCATATAATCAATTATCCTCAAGATTCAAGTGAACTGAATAAGATGCGAGGAAAATGTGACATGTTTGCTTACCAAATCAATACTTAAAACCATATTTGGGAAACATATAGAAAATATTAAAATGGAAATGTTTTAAACCTCCTTTGATTAATGCACGAATCAGGGGGAGTGGTAGACAAAAGGGGGAGTCTACTATATATGTAATATTGGTATGTTGTGCTCTTTCCTTCAACCAAGGTTTTATTTTTCCCATTGAGTTTTGTTCCTTGGTGTAAGGTTTTAGTGAGGCAACATTTTATATACCATCATGTTTTCTTAACTCTCATGGTTAATGTACGAATCTAAGAGAGAATTAGACTAAAGTAAAAGTCTATGTATTGGAAATAAGCTAGTGTGTTGTACTCTTTCCTTCGTCATATTTTTATTTTTCCCACTGGGTTTTTATTTTGGCGTAAGGTTTTAACGAGTCAACAATTGTGCACCTTCACTCCTTTGACTCGGCACAAGGGGGAGTGTTGTAGGATAAATGTGCCATCGTCAAAGTATAAGACGATAATGATAAAGTTAGAGATAGAGATATACACATTAGAGTTAGATTAGAACTTGGTATCTCATGATTATCTCTTTGTAAACCATCCCTATATAAAGGGGTTATGATTAATGAGAATTACGATTCATTCTCTCCATTCTATTGTGTTCTGTTTCGTTTTTCCTTTAACATGTTCACTAATTGTTTTTATAAATTGGATTTTTTTTGGTATAAATGAACCATGATGTAAATTCATATACAATATTCATTTTGATGAAACTTGGTGTACTGTCAAAACTATTATTCCCAATTTAATTAGCTTATAATAGGGTTGTAAAAATGTTTAATTTGTGATAACAATTATTTTTGCGAAGTTAACTATTTGTTTAAGTATATATATATACTCCTATAACATGTGTGCTAAAAATTATTATTATTAAAGCTTCTTCGATTAATGGGGACATTAAAAATATGAATATTATTAAAGCTTTTGGATTAATGGGGCCAGTAAAATATGAATATTATACATTAATAATTTCTTACAATTAGGACTTAATTTGTTTTACATACATGTATCTTACTTACAGGATCATCCATAATTCCATATCAGAAATTCTGGTTCATGTTGTCCATGAGTAATAACCTGTAGAAGATCATGCATGATATTAAAGGTAATAAGTGATCTTTAATCGTAATTATATAAATTAAAAGCTCAAAATTAAACTTCAATTACCATTTATTTGAAACAAAAGTTTGTTTTCAGGTCTTTAATTGTAATTAGGTAAGTTAAAAAAAATCAATTACCATTTATTTGAAACAATTTGTCCTTATATATCTATACTACCTTAATATTCATCTTGATCAAAACTCTTAATTACAATCCTTGAAGCATGATGTACAACATTTTAAAGCACAAATTTAAGAAATCTCTTAATTACAAGTAAGGAAGCATGGTGTGCAACAGGTTCAAGCACACAATTGGAAGTGTTTCAAACCGGTCAACACTAAATACCAAACAGAGACACTGCCCCCTTTACTTTTTCCCATCGATCCCTTCTCCTTTCTAATTTCAGGTCTTCTCTCTTATCACAAACCTGTTTCGATTTCTCCCAAGAATGCTTTATTCCTGTTCTTCCTGCTACATGCTCTTTAATCACCAAAATGGAAGATCCGAGATCAAGTTTCTCCTTCTGGCTCCCGAGACGACGACCTCACAGCTGGCTCCCGAGACGACGACCTCACAACTGGCTCCCAAATTTCTCAGAGGTATTCTTTGAATTCTCCCGTATAAATCAGCCCTGTGTGAATCACAATTTGTACACAGCTTCTTCAAAACCCTACCGAATTCTTTGAGGTGTGCTATCTATTTCTCTATCCCTAAAACGATTTTGATGTTTTTTTATTTGGATTTCGGTTCATAATTTGGTCTCTGCTTCACGACCTGGTAAACCTCCACAGCAAATACATTTTGATTTTGATTTTCTTTTTGATTTTGTTAAGAGGATCGGCCTGGGCGATTTCTCTTGTCATCGTTGAACGTGGCTGTTGTTGATTGTTTACTGAATCAGGTAACCCTCCGATTCAATCTCTTTCGTAAATTGTTGTTATTATCTTCTGGTAGGTTGGTGATGTAGGTGTAGTGATTGATGATGGCAAGAGTCGCTGACAGTAGTCAAAAGTAAAACTATGGAGATAAAATAAATGAGTTAGAAATATGGTATCCTGAAGTTAGAAATCTGTTTCTTTTCTAAGTTCTCTGTTTCACTGTAACATGCTCTACATATTCACCAAGAATATGTAGAGATTACTTGCAATGGACTTCCTAAAATACTAATAGAGATTACTTGCAATGGACAATTTTCTACAATGGGGATATGTAATGAGTGTAAACCCTTAGGCAAACATCAGAATGACATTAATAACTTGGCTGAATGTTGTTTAAATTAGAGCTCTCAATAAGTGAACCCTACAACATTTACCACCCAAGTTAGACCACAATGCCTTAATTTTCACCCAACATACGTAAACTGTACCACTAAGTGTTGATCCAAACCCTTAGTGATTTGATAATGACCCTATCTTAAATACTTAGTGAAAATTGTAAGTAAACAATATGTATCAGAGTTTCACTATCGCTGATAAGTACTAAGATCTTACAGTACTGCTGATAGGAACTCTCGCTCTTTTAGATTAAACATTCAGCGAACACTGTTCACCATATCGCTGAGTCTGTTCAGTCCTTATGGTGATCGCTGATAAGTTAGTTGTTTACTTATGATCCCTGAAGACAAGATTCACGTCAACAAAGGTTCTACGCTGAAGTCGAAGATTAAGCTCAAAAACCAGCGACAAGTCTCCTAATGAACTGATGCGGATCAACAAAGACTCAGATTTGTCCACTCAACGTGAAGTATCAAGTACAAGACTTCAGCTATCGCTGAACTCTATCATTCGCTGATAAGAAATGATAGATCGCTGAATCAACGAAAGCTGATCATGAAGTCCTCCGTACAAAGTACTTTTGTCTTAACCTCCCTTGCACGCCACCGTACGAAATGTCAGAAAAGAACCTCCGAAAATCTGAAATCGTACAACCACTCTGATACTACACTGTTCATTCATGTGGCTACTAAGGTTGTCAACAAAGGTCAATGACATGCAACCAATCCGCTGATGACACGTGTAAAGTGTATACTGAATTGCATTAAATGCATGCAGTATATAAAGAGATGAACTCACTTCATTTGAAGTAACTTGCTAACTCTGGACAAGTTCAAATCTCTCTTAAGATAGGATTTTATTAGTAATCTCCTCATCTTTCTTAGTGCAAGAAACCTTAGTGTTCCAACTTGTTTAGATTTAGGTTTATCCTTAATCTTGTTTCCGCAACAAGCTGTAAATTGTTAATGATTTATCAATAAACAATTTAGAAAAGTAAAATAGTGTGTTTGTATTCAACCCCTCCCTTCTACAAACTTGTATAGGCCTTTCGGGACCAACAAGTGGTATCAGAGCAGATTTGTTTAATCTCATAAACAAGATCTAATCTAAGATATTTCTCTTCCTAGCTATTATCTGAAAATGGCCAACACAAACACTCACTATATAGACAATGGTTCTCTTGCAAAACCCCCTAGATTTTCCAGAGATAACTTCAACTTGTGGAAAAATAGGATGACACTCTTCTTAGAAGGTGTAGACCCTACTATACCTTACTATCTTGAAAACGTCCCACACATCCCTGTAACAATTGATCCTGCAGTTCCAGCCACTGCAACTAGAGCTGCTATTCCAGAAAGGCTGATTCCAAAGGAAATCCATCATTGGACCGATGAAGATAAGAAGAAAGTGGCTATAGATACAAAAGCCAGATCCATACTATCCATGGCCCTTCCTGACGAAGTCTACCATTCCGTCATGAACCTGAAATCCTCAAAAGCCATGTGGGACACAATATGTGTTCAGTATGAAGGAACGTCTGAAGTCCAGGATTCAAGAAAGATCAACCTGGTAAGACAATACGAAAGCTTCATTTCTGGTAAGAATGAAACTCTCTCTGAAGTTCATCAACGTTTTAATTGCTTAATTATAGATCTAAAAACGGTTGGTAAGGAATATTCTAACTTTGAAGTGCTGACAAAGTTTTTAGAATGTTTACCTGAAAGCTGGGACAATTATTCCATGTGTCTCAAGCTATCAAAAGATCTAAGATCAATGACACTTGCTACCTTATATGGCACATTGCTGAATCATGAGCAATCTAGCCATCTTAAGAAGAATCTTGTAAAAGATTCCAAAAGCACCCCTGTTGCTTTAATCTCAGAGGAACCTTCTACTCAGCGACCCGTGGTCACTATCACTGAGTTAGAAAGTAACTCTGAAAGGTCATCAGATTCTGATTCTTCAGATGATGATGAATCCTTGGCTCTCCTAACTAAAAAGTTCAGGAGATTCGCCAAGAAGAAAATGTTTAGAAAGAACAAAACTCTTTCTATAGCTGACAAGCCTAAGTCATCAGCTTTTGTTGATAAGGCTACTGCTACTTGTTTCAACTGCGAAAAGACAGGTCATTTCGCTAACGAGTGCAGGTCAAAGAAAATCATGAGACCTTCATCTTTTACAAAGAAATCCTTTGTTCCAAGGAATAAAGACGACAAATACTCAAAGCTGAAGGAGAAGTATGCAAAGCTGAAAAGCTTTAAGAAGAAAGGAAAAGGCCTGATGGCTGACTATGATTGGGCTGCTTCTGATGAAGAAGCCTCATCATCTGATTCTGAAGATGATGAAGCAAATCAATGTCTCATGGCCAAGATTGAAGAAGAGGAAGAAAGTTCAGACATTCCCTCCACTTCAACATCTGCCATTCAGGTATCACCTTCCTTCTTTACCAATATTGTAAATATTGATGAAGCTGATAGTCTCCGTAAAATCGAACTGCTGACTAGAAGTTTATACGAAGCCATGAACGGCAAAGCTGTGGTTGAAAACCAAAATCTTGATCTCGCTGAAAAGCTTAAAAACTGCCACCTTCAAATAGAAAAGCTTTCTAAATTTGAAGAAGATTTTAAAGATCAAGTCTATTTAAAATCAGCTAGTCAAAATCGAACGAGCGGAAGCTATCGCTGCATTAAAAGCTGAACAAGCTACTGTTGAAGGATGGTGTAATTCTTCAACAAAGATCACTGAGATAATTAAGGCTCAGATTCCTCTGAGTGATAAACGTGGTCTGGGTTATAAATATGATACTCCAATACCAACCACTGAACGTTCAATGCTTAAATTTGGAACGTTCGTATCCTCAGTAGCTGACACTTCTTCATCTCAGTACTCCTCGTCGGTTACACCAATCCCTGAGGAAACTCCTACCTCCTCAAAAGGTAAGGAGAAAATGGTTTATTTAAAACCTACCTCTGTCTCTAAAGACAAAGGTAAAGGAATTGTTATTTATCAAAATCCTCAGAAGGGTACCTTAGTACCTAAGCTGAATGCTTCTAAAGCCTTAGTGATTCATTCATCTGGTTCTAGAAATCAGACCTCTGGATCAGTTCAGCGACCTACTCCTAGACTCAGAGTAGATGTCCTTGGTAAGAAATCTGAAGAACTGAATGTTCGTCCTATTTCAAAAACCAATAGTGTACTTGGTGCTGGCACTTCTAATTCCAAATTAAAAGCTCAGCACTCAAGTGGTCCTAGAACTAATTTTAGTTATAGGAAATGTTATCACTGTGGACTTACCGATCATATTGCAAGTAAGTGTCCCACAGCCACCAAAGCTGATAAGATAGCTAAAGTGAAGATAGCACCCAAGAAGACCAAACCAGTTGCAATTCAGGTCAAGGTGACTCCTACCTCTGAGGTCAAGAAATTGACCAAAGTGAAGAAAGACAAAGCTGAATCTTCAAATGCTGCGAAGACTGCTGAACCCATTCCAACCTCTTCCACTGACAAACGCGTATACATGGCGAAGTGGGTACCCAAGCAAAACTAATCTTCCTTTGTATTGCAGGTTAAGAAGGGTATCTGGTATCTCGATAGCGGATGCTCTAGACACATGACTGGAAAGAAAAGCCTGCTCGCTGAATACAAGGAAGAGAAGGGTCCCTCTGTGACTTTCGGTGGAAATGGAAAAGGACACACCCGAGGGTATGGTGTACTTTCAAATGGTACAACATCCTTTAGAAGAGTCGCATATGTTGAAGGGCTGAAGCATAATCTTCTGAGCATCAGTCAGCTTTGCGACATGGATAACAAAGTGATTTTCACTAAGGAATCCTGCTTTGTCTCTGACAAAAAGGAGAAGATAGCTCTCAGCGGTTCTCTTGATTCCTTCCTTGAGAGCAAGGGTATTTCTCACAACTTTTCGTCAGTGAGAACACCACAACAAAACGGAGTCGCTGAAAGAAGAAATAGAACAATTATTGAAGCTGCACGTTCAATGCTCAGCGATTCTCACATGCCTACTCAGTTTTGGGCAGAAGCTGTCAACACGGCTTGTTTTACGCAAAACAGGTCGCTGATAGTCAAAAGATTCAAAAAGACAGCCTATGAACTTTTTCATGGGAGAAAGCCTTCAATCAGCTTTCTTCACATCTTTGGTTGTCAGTGTTTTATACTGAACAACAGAGATGCCCTTGGAAAGTTTGATCCTAAAGCTGATGATGGAATCTTTCTTGGATACTCCTCAGTTTCCAAAGCCTTCAGAGTCTTCAACCGAAGAAGACAAACTGTAGAAGAAACTATTCACGTCACGTTTGACGAATCCCGTTCAGAGAACTCTAAACCGAACGCTGATACAGAAGAACTGAATCAATGGATGTTTTCTCATCTTGGTGATTCAGAAGATGTTCCCACTACTCATGCTCATACAACTGAAAATGATGGTCCTACTATCATTCCCAATATGCAGAATAGTGAAGCTGAAACATCTTGGATCTCAGCTGTTCCTATAAACACTATACCCGCAGTTGATCCAAATGTCTCAGAAATTCCATCTATTTCTCAGCAATCAGTGAATGAAGTGACAAATGCAAGCATTCCTCTCTTAGCTGATAATCCAGAAGTAGCTGAAGCCTCATCTTCAGTTTCTCCAGTTCAGACTGAGTCAGCGACGCATGCTCCGGCTCAGCGATGGACTGTAAATCACCCAATCGATCAAATTCTTGGTGATCCCAATGCTGGTATTCAGACTCGTAGAAGTGCAGGTAATATTTGTTTATTTGTTAACTTTATTTCTCTAACTGAACCAAAGAAAATAGATGATGCCCTCAGAGATCCAAACTGGGTCAGCGCTATGCAAGAAGAGCTGACTGAATTCGAAAGAAACAAAGTTTGGAAACTTGTTCGGAGACCAACTGACAAAACAGTGATAGGCACTAAGTGGGTCTATCGAAACAAGTTGGACGAACATGGTACTGTAACTCGCAACAAAGCTCGTCTTGTTGCTCAGGGATACAGACAAGAGGAAGGCATAGATTATGACGAAACCTTTGCTCCAGTAGCAAGACTTGAATCTATTCGTCTTTTCTTAGCATATGCTGTACACAAAAACTTCACTGTACATCAAATGGATGTTAAGTCAGCGTTTCTAAATGGAAAGCTGAATGAAGAAGTTTATGTGGAACAACCTCCAGGATTCTCAGATCCTAAGCGTCCAGGTTATGTTTATAAGCTGGATAAGGCACTTTATGGCTTGAAGCAAGCTCCTCGTGCATGGTATGACACTCTTTCTACTTATCTCCACCTTGAAAAATTTGAGAGAGGTAAGATTGACAAAACTTTGTTTTTTAGAAAAATAAAAGGTCATATCATTTTAGTTCAAATATATGTTGATGACATTATATTTGGTTCTACTAACCCTGAGCTTTGTACTCGTTTCGCTGATAGAATGAAAGATGAGTATAAAATGAGTATGATGGGTGAACTAACATATTTCCTTGGTCTTCAGATTAAGCAAACTGAAAAGGAACTTTTATAAATCAGGGAAAGTATGTTAAAGATATGATGAAGAAATTCGACTTAACTGAAAGTTCAGCTATGAAAACCCCTATGGCACCACCGCTGATACTTGATAAGGACACAAAGGGTGTTCCTGTCAATGTCACGCTGTACCGTGGGATGATCGGCTCACTACTGTATCTTACAGCTAGACGACCCGATATTATGTTTGCAACATGTCTGTGCGCACGATATCAAGCTGAACCTAAGATATCCCATATGAAAGCTGTAAAGCGAATCTTTCGATATCTTAAGGGTACAGCGAATCTAGGTCTTTGGTATCCCAAAGATTCAGGATTCGATCTAACCGCCTATTCAGACAGTGATTTTGCAGGTTGCAAAATGGATAGGAAAAGCACCACATGAGGATGTCAGCTCCTGGGTGGAAAGCTGGTAAGTTGGACAAGTAAGAAGCAAAACTCAGTGTCCACTTCCACAGCTGAAGCTGAGTATGTAGCCGCTGGAAGCTGCTGTTCTCAAGTCTTGTGGATGAGAAATCAACTACTAGACTATGATCTTCAGCTCTCCAAAATTCCAATCTATTGCAACAGCACAAGTGCCATCGCTATAGCAAACAATCCAGTGCTACACTCAAAGACAAAACACATAGAAATCAGATATCATTTTATCAGAGATCATGTGATGAATGGTGATATAGAACTTCATTTTATCCCAACTGATTATCAGTTAGCTGATTTGTTTACCAAACCTCTTGATGAGACAAGATTCAACTTTCTCATCAGCGAGCTTGGAATGCTGAACTTTGAAGGATAAATCTTCAGCGGTTCACATTTAATCAGCGATACGTTTATACATTCTTGTATAGGCTCTCGGATAAAATAAACTTGTACAATCCATCTCATCATCTTCTCTCTGAATAAATTTGGTTAAACTGATATCAAGGTATGTTTTCTCTCTCTGACAAAACGCATGAAAATGCAAGATTTCAAATTCTTACATCGCTGAATATCTCTTCCTTAACAGCGATATTTTGAAATTTCTTAAAAACCCTCACTGATATTTCTATTCAGTGCTTCATATTTTCCAAAGAGTCCCTGAGTTTTTTCTTTCAAAACCTCAGAGACAACGAAAGAATGTGAAAGGACAGTTGTGACGTCATTGCAACGGATAACACCAGGCACGCCCTTTTTCTGACACACGTTTGCACGTTTCGTTGTCTATCCAATCAAATGCAAACACGTGTCCGTGTCATGATGAAAAACTTTCCCGCTCAAGTTTTTCTCTCTCTACTCTCTTCCTATATAAACACTCTCAAAGTTTATATTTGTCTTTTACGCGAATCAATCTTTCTCCGCAAGAAAAGAACACTGTTGCATTTTGTGCTCTCAATCTTCAAGAACTGTTCATCATCTTCTTCATCAAACTCAAGGTTAATATGTTCTTATCTATTATCAAATGCGAATAACTTGTTTTCGATCTTATCATTGTCTTACACAAGATCAAACAAAAGAACTCAAAAATAAAATCATTTTCTTTCATGGTTTTATAAACACAACCATTTCATGGTTGTTCTTCAAGTTTTAAATCTAAAATCTTAAACTTGTTCTTCTTTCGTATCCATTTTTTTAAGAAACTGGAATACAAGGCTTATGGGTGTTATATTCGTTTTTTTTTAAAACAAGAAAAACCCTAATCTTCATTAAGACTTTTTTGTCTGAATGAAATGGACAAAATTCGAAAAATCATAATGGAAATTTTCTTTCCACATTAAGATAATTCTTATTTGTTAACATCTTTGGTTGAACTGATAATACAGTGAAATGGCAACTTCAAAGCTGAATGTTACCGCTGAGTCCATCTCCGCTGACTGAGGAACTGGAAATCACCAAAGCTCCTCAGGTTAAGTTTGAGCTGGATCAACTAGACTGGACAAAGGCAAACAACCTCTCAGCGCTTCTCGAGTTTCCTCCTCGGAAGCAGGTATCCCATCTAGACGATGCTGTAAATCTTTTGAAGAATAGCCCCATCTACACAGCACTGACAATCACACCTCCTGCCAGTCAGCGTCTATTATCCCAATTCTGGTACTCTGCCAGACACACCGACCTACCCTCCGCCAAAGATCCATCTAAAACCATCGACTGCATACTCAGCGATACTGAGTATGGCACCATCAAGATAACCCCCGCAATAATCCGCAAAGCCCTGAAATTCCCTAACGCTACCTCAGAAAATCCTTTCATTCCATTACCTGACCACAAGAAGCACGCTGACAGGGAAGAAATCATTGCTTTCCTTGATGCGATGGGTTACATCTGGGAGACTGGAAGAGACAAGCTACCTGAGAAGAAACTGACGCTGATAAAGAAATCCAAGATGCCCAGCGAGATGAACTTCATCTTCGCTCACCTGATCAGCTGCATGACAGCGAAATCCGGATCTTCTGATCAAGCCGCTCAACCTCAGCAGGCCATGGGTTACGCACTGCTGAAAGGTCTCAACATTAACTGGGCCTCCATCATCTATGAAGACCTCATTCAACGTGTTGATTCTGCCGCTGACCGTCCAGCATGGGTTCCTTACCCACGATTCATCAGCGCCATCTTTCAATATGGCCTGAAGGACAACTATCCTGAGGGCGATCTGAAACTCTCTTAGATTGGCCCTAAAGTTCTCGACTTCAAGCCTGTCGCCAACGAGGTACGTCTCTCTACCCTTCTCACTCTACTTAATTCTCCGCTTTCTGTGGCTCCTTCAGCGACAATACCCCTCGCTGATTCCCAGGCCACAAAATCCATTCCTTCTAAGAAAAGGAAACAATCTCTTACCCCTCTTGATTCCAAAAGGATCAAGAAAACCAAGGAGCAACCCCAGCAATTCCATACTGAAGACTCCTCAGCTCATTCTGAAGAGCTGAAGGAAAGTTCCGTGGTACGCTCTGCCACACCAATTCAAGCCATCCCTTCTAAACCTACTTCAGCGTCCTTAAACGCTGAGGTTAGAACTTTGGAATCTACCCAACCTTCTTCAGTCTCTCAAAAGACTGATGAAGTACTTCTCAGCGAATCCAACGCTGAACTTGAAACCCAACCCCAATTCTTATCCTTCGATCCTCCCTCTATTTCTTTGGACACTCCTCCAGCTAAAACTGGAGATGCCATCATTCAAGAAGCCGTTGAAGCTTCTCAGCGAATGACGAAGAAAGGACATGCAGAGATCTCCATCCCTCACGGAACTTTTGAGGGAGATATGGAACACTATGGAGGGACTCGAAACTTTGATGAGTTCGTCAACGCTCCTGCAGGTACAGATCCCACCTTAAACACTGTAACTAAACCTGAAACTTCTGAGCTTTCCTTTGTTCACAAGTACTTATATGTTACAGGTCCTTATTTGGGAGACATCAACCAGTCTCTGAAGTCCATGGAGATGAAACTTACAGATCTCACCACCGGTCTATCAAATAACTCTACAGCTGTAACAAACGCTGGAGAGAATCTGACGAAGCTGACTGCTGTGGTGGAAAAGAAGGCCTCCTCTGATGACATCAAAGGCCTTGATAAAACTCTCGCCGACTTTGCCAAAGTGCTCTCCGACATCTACACTGACTACACCAACCTCAAATCGTCAGTTTCCACCGTTTCCAGCGAGGTTACAACGCTGAAGAAATCGGTTGGTACACTCGAAGGTGATATGTCAGTGGTCAAGACCGACTTGGGCTCAGTGAAGACCGACCTTGGTTCTGTCAAGACAATGATCGAGACGCTGGTGAACAAGGCAAACAATCCAGCTCCTGCTCCGGCCCCTGCACCTATTTTGGACTCATTCACCGCAGAGGATCGCCAAGAGCTGAAGAAAATCACGCCTGCTATTTCTGGCCTAGAAGACAGAATAGCTAAGCTTGAAGGTTGTGTGAAAATCTCTGGCCCAGAAGACAGAGATAACACCAATGCTGAGTCTACCCATTCCTCCCCCGCCCATCATGAGAAAGAGGGGGAGAAGAGCGCTGAACAAGAGAAGAGCGCTGAAGATCAAAATAAGAGCGCTGAAGACCTTTCCCATGATGAATCTATCAGGGGAGAGGGTAATGAAGATCTGATTACTAGACCTCAGGGAGATGAAAACCCTGAGGGAACCGAGAACCTCGCCTCTGTATCTGAGGGGGAGCAACTCGAAGAAGATGCTGAGGAATCCGAAGCAGAAGAAGACGAAGACATCGACATCCCTGAAGCTGAACCATCCTCCTCTCCAAGGAACGATGATGATGATGATGATGAAGATGACGAATTCTTTGTCGTCAAACATGCTCCTCGAAAAGCTCTTAAAGGGATCGTGATAACCGAATCCACAGGGGAGAAGACAAAAACAAAGACAAAGCACTCAGCCTCTGGCGCTGAGAAAAGCAAAGACAAAGGCATCGCTGAAGATGATAATCTGGCGATCTTGCTTGCAAAGCCGATTTGTCAGGTACACTAAACTTATTTTTCCTTCCCTGATCATCTCTGAACAATAAGTTATCCATTCCACAAACACCATACACATCCACATTATTTTTTTCTATCTTTTCTACCCAAGTTCTTCTACCCAGTTCTTATTTGTAAGATCGCTGCGTTTCAGCTAGTCCTCTCCCCTGTTTGAGGATATCGCTGAAGGCTCTACTATTGCGACTTCACCAATAATTCCAGCTACCGCTGAAGACATAATCCCAGTCTTAGATTTAATCTCTAAGACTGATGAACCAGAAGAACAACCTCTCTCGCACAGAAACAGACCTTCCTCAGTTCCTCAAAGGCTGAGTGAAGAAGATCAAAAGAGGAGAGAAGAAATTATAAAGCGATTCGAGGATCAGTGAATCATTCTAAGGCGCGATCAACTACCTTCAGTTGCTCCTAAGTTCAAAATTTCAAAAGCTGAATACCAGGAACATCTCAGAGCTGAACGCCTCATCGCTGAAAAGAAGGAAGCTGAAGATAAAGACAGAGAATACGCCATCAAGCTCACTCAAGAATCTGTCAAAGACCCCAAGCTGAAGCGTATTCCCATTCAAATCCAACGAAAGCTTTGGGAACAAGCCCAGAAGATCGTGGAAAAGAAAGCTGAAGTTTCTCAGACCACCCTGATCTGGTGTAAAGAGAAAATCCACTTCAGATATCGTCCAGCGAAGATCAACAAGGTATTCATCTCTGGAAGAACCTCCATCGGAGTACCTATTGTTGACATCAAACTGTTCAGAGAAGATGGCACATCTGAAACCTTTCGCGCTGACACTGAAAAAGGTATGGTCTCTCTGAATGGCTGGAGATGAGGTTAGCTATCCAACCATCACAATCTAAGTACAAGGATCATTTCGAAAAGCTGATAAACAGACAGATCGATTTGATATCTTCTTGTGTGGATATTCCTCCTGTTCCTGATCTAAAGCCGAAAAGAAAAAGGGGCTCACCAAAGAAGAAACGTCAAGATTCAAACGCAGGTCCTGTCATACGAAATGAAACTGGAATTGGTTTCTCTCGCGCTGAAGTACTTGGTCCTGATCCTGATCTATCTGCCCTTGACATCTCTTTGCCACCATTTGAACTTTTCGTCCCTGGTAAAGTCATCAGTAATCCTTATGGAATATTCTTTCTTGACTACGACGGACGTAAATTCTTTCAACGGATCGCTGAGCTTCCAATCACTCCAATCGAACAGCTCAGAGATCTCATCTACTGGTGCGACTTCAGAAAAGACATTCAGGCACGACACCTAAAACCCTTGATTTTTGAAGCTGCTCTGAAGCTAAAGAATAAAGGAGAAAAGGTTCCTGACTGGATGATTCCAACTGAAAAGACAACCCTTGATGAACTTCTCATTAAGGAAGAACCCTTTGAAGGCAGACAACAATCACCTCATTATCTATTGTATCAGTCATCCTTCAGTACTTGTAATTTATTTCGCTTGTACTTGTAATCTTTCTTATTCATATTGTAACCTGATTCAATGATTTAAAGAAAGATTTCAGCGAATGTACTTTACTCCATCAGTACTGAAAAGATCCCAGAAAACAGTAAAAGGGACAAATATTTTATGAGTTCTTTTTATCCTTATGTTTTCATTAAATAACAATTTTCTTTGTTGCTATGTCATAATCAAATAGGGGGAGATTGTTGATCCAAACCCTCAGTGATTTGATAATGACCCTATCTTAAATACTTAGTGAAAATTGTAAGTAAACAATATGTATCAGAGTTTCACTATCGCTGATAAGTACTAAGATCTTACAGTACTGCTGATAGGAACTCTCGCTCTTTTAGATTAAACATTCAGCGAACACTGTTCACCATATCGCTGAGTCTGTTCAGTCTTTATGGTGATCGCTGATAAGTTAGTTGTTTACTTATGATCCCTGAAGACAAGATTCACGTCAACAAAGGTTCTACGCTGAAGTCGAAGATTAAGCTCAAGAACCAGCGACAAGTCTCCTAATGAACTGATGCGGATCATCGAAGACTCAGATTTGTCCACTCAACGTGAAGTATCAAGTACAAGACTTCAGCTATCGCTGAACTCTATCATTCGCTGATAAGAAATGATAGATCGCTGAATCAACGAAAGCTGATCATGAAGTCCTCCGTACAAAGTACTTTTGTCTTAACCTCCCTTGCACGCCACCGTATGAAATGTCAGAAAAGAACCTCCGAAAATCTGAAATCGTACAACCACTCTGATACTACACTGTTCATTCATGCGGCTACTAAGGTTGTCAACAAAGGTCAATGACATGCAACCAATCCGCTGATGACACGTGTAAAGTGTATACTGAATTGCATTAAATGCATGCAGTATATAAAGAGATGAACTCACTTCATTTGAAGTAACTTGCTAACTCTGGACAAGTTCAAATCTCTCTTAAGATAGGATTTTATTAGTAATCTCCTCATCTTTCTTAGTGCAAGAAACCTTAGTGTTCCAACTTGTTTAGATTTAGGTTTATCCTTAATCTTGTTTCCGCAACAAGCTGTAAATTGTTAATGATTTATCAATAAACAATTTAGAAAAGTAAAATAGTGTGTTTGTATTCAACCCCCCCCCCCCTTCTACAAACTTGTATAGGCCTTTCGGGACCAACACTAAGTATTAGAGCTAATTGTGGTGCGATGAACTGGAGTGGCACCAAGTTAGGGTTTTACATCAACAATTCTTATGCTTTTTTGGTTGATCTGTTTTGATAGACGGCATAAGTATTTTTACTGTTCTATTATGTATTATTTTAACTTTCCAATTTCAAGATAAAAGTTATGTCTTTCAGCTTGTTGAATGCCTAGGAAATGAAGGGAGCTTGTGAAAGCACAATCAGAGCCTCATAGGTGAGTTTGTGTTTTCATGATTGTTGAGCATCTTATTTGATGCAATAACTGCTATAAGTTCTTTGTGGCTATTGATTAAAAACACCTATAAGTGCTATAAGTTCTTATTTGAGCATTAAAAACATCTTATTTGATGCAATAACTGCTATAAGTTCTTATTTGAGCATCTTACGGTTTGCCCATCCGCTAGACCGTAGCTGTCATCTCAGGTTCAACTCTCGTCCTGCTATACTTTGCGGCAAGGATTATAAATGGCCGAGTGGTTTAATTTTTTACTTCTTTCTTAGCTCTGTTAACTACAATTTTTTATAAGTGCGATTTTAAACCCGTTGACGGGTGTTGTTTGGTAAACATTTTGACAGATCGCCGCCGCACCTCATCTGGTAACCGTCATTACCAAAGTTGATCTTTACAAGTTTGATCCATGGGAGCTCCTACATAAGTATATATACGAATCCCTGTATCGATCTTTTTTTCATCTCTGTTTGTTTTGTGGGTTTTATTGCCACTTTGGCCTAATGGCTTAACAATCAAGCCATAAAAAACACTTGAGTATGGCTGAAAAAATAAGATAATATACCATAAAGCTCATTAAGCTATCAGTTACAACGCTGTCATTAGAATCTAAAGATATAGTTGATCATTTTTTTTGCTTGGTGACTCAGAATGACTGAAATATGATGGGTTTGAGTCTTGAATATGTGTTTGTATTAAATCTTGTGGGCTTTTTTCATGCAGGAAAGAAGAATTCACGTGCTTTGTGGGGACTAAAAAGGATGAAATTAATGATTTTAACTTTTATGCTCTTTATTATGTTATATATGTTACTGCTACTAACACATGCTTCTTGTCTTTTGATTTTTGATCCATTTAATCATAATAAAATAAGTTGATAACACTGTCAAATGTTAATTATTTACGTTATTCTATAAAAACATATAACTTGTAAGAACTTCGGAATTTTACATGTAATTATATCCAAATCAGCACTATATCAAAAATTATGATTTGTTCATTCTTGCATGTTATCTTAACAACTATGTACATTTGTACAAAAATGTACATTTGATGTACATGTAATCTTAACAAAAACACACTTCACTCATAAGGAAATTACCAATTTTAAGAACAGTTTTTCATGGTTTAAGAACATTAGAAGATAAAACATCAATGAACCATTGGGTTTATGTTCCACATAGATTAAGTTGCAATTACCCGCATAATGAAGGGATTGGTATGGTTCTCCTGGAGTGTAACTTCAACTGCAAAGGTTCAATTTTTATTTGTTTATTTAGCTTACTTGATTGACGTAGTTCTGAAAATTGACATTATATATGCATTCTTTTCGATCTTGTACCCACGAAAACCCAATCGAGACAACTCTTGATTCTTGAATGAAGGTTCGATTAAGCCCATTTGATATGTCATGTTTCTACTGTCATTGTTCCTGCCGTTTTTGTTATGTTTTCCAATATGTATATGTGTTCATTCATGTTCATAGCCTATGGTATTAAATGGAACAGACACTGGTATCAAGATTGGGCAGCTGGTTTCTTGACTTCTTGACTGATGTTGGATTCTCCAAATCAATCTCTCAAAGGTATTGTTTTACAAGTTTTTCTTCTTTCAACAATTTAATATATTTTCCATGTTAGTTCACAACAAACTAAAAAATCGAAAATAGTTAAAACATTTGAGTCCTGTCCACCTAATTTTAACTTGATATGCTTCTTCGTTTTCTGTTTTTGAGTGTTTAGATCCATTTGTATTAAATCTATAAGTTTTTTTTATGTATGTCATAGTGGCAAAAAATGATGGCCGGAAATGTTATCCGTTAAGCTAAATGAGAGCAGTGACTCCTGCGGTAAGCATTTACCTGGTAAGCTTTTGGTAAACGACCTTTAACTTTTTTTGTTGACAGATGTGATGATTTTCTATATATACACTGATACACATACATATATCAATCTGGGTTTCAACTTAGAAGGAAAAACTCACCATCTTTCGAGAAACAATTTGGTTCTCTTATCGTCATAAAGTCATAACAACAACAACTCACCATCTTCCGAGAAACAATTTGAAATAGTTTAATGTTTCGTAAGCTTAAAAGAAAGGTTTCCATTTTGTTAGATTAAAATAAAGTTACCCAAGTCTTCATCAATTATGACATTGAAATATCTCAGGTTTTCAAACCTTTTATATTACAGTCCTTAACATTGCTCTCGACTTTCTTACTTTTTTGTCTTTTTGTTTTAATTGAATTTGGTGTTACTCTAATATTGGTTAGTCTTTTCAGAGCATACCTACATGTAAACCTTTGCTCAAATATTGGTTATTTCATTTATATGGCAAGCACGTAGGTTTTTTATCTTCTTTAGAAAGTGGAATCAATTTGTTGTGGTGAAATATATAGTTGCAGGGCCTTCATTGTACCTTGGCAACATGATGGAGAGATGGACTAACGATTCGGATAGATGGTTACACAGATACAAATGTAGTATGCTTTATGACATCTCAAAAGATTTTGTTATGTCAAAGTTGAGTAAATCGTAATGAATCTTTTACATCCCGCCGCATTGCGCGGGTACACTGCACGCTTCTACCATTATATGAAGGCATTTCCTCTAAAATTTATTCACCCATTCTATGTTGAATTCAGTTAATCGTTTTATGCTACAATACCATCGATATGTTATGGCTTTATATCAGCTTGTTATAAACATTGATGTTGCATGTAGGTTGCCCGTTGATATGGAGCTGAGCTCGAGGATGCGATTCACAACTACATCACACGTACAAAGTTTGCAGAAATATGATGCAGCGTTACGATTTCATTTATACCACCGACTTATTTAATTACTAAAGTTTTTGACTTCTTTTATATATTTAATATTAAACTATGTAGAATTTGAACTTGAGCAAGAGAGAGAGAGAGAGAGATTCAAGTAGAATTCGAACTTGACCAAGGTGACAAGGTCGTTTCACCCATTTTCCAACTGAGCTCCACATCCGACGGCTTTTCATTTTCCATTTAGAATACAATTTCTCACCCCGTTCATTGCACGAGTAGACTACTAGTGTATATATATATAGGGACATGTTCAAACAAGAAGTTAAACCTTATGCGAGAATGCGAGAAGTGTGATATCATATATGATACACAAACTTAATCATATATGATTAAACACATGTTACATTGGCAATACATATATGATTAAACACACCCACAAGTCGTGTAATCATATATGATATCACACTTCTCGTGTTCTCGCATAATGTTTAACTTCTCGCATGATCCTTCCTCTCTATATATATATACTATAACAATCACATGTGATACTGTACTTTATCACATATGATAAATACTAGTGTGTGGCTCGTGCGTTGCGCGGTAACAAAAGACATTTTAAAGAAATATTTGTTCAAGCTAAGTTAAAACGCAATTCTTTGGTTAATAGTTAATTATATCCAAATTAAAATGAAGAATGTATTTTCGTAAGTGGTACATTTTCTTATATTGATAATTGTTTCTTGTTATGAAGAGTTTACGATGTATCAGTTACAATTTAATTGTTATGTAAGTTGAAATTCAAAAGACATGTCATACAACCATATCACTATTGTTGCTACAAAAGTTCAACTAAAATTAGCCAACCTTATGAGATGCAACAATTTGACGTACTCTCATTTTGTCAATATAAGATCACACGTTTCATTTAAAAAAATTATCTTCTCACCAATATGGAATTACTAAACTCACCAAATTTCATTTATGTAAAACATTCATTCATCGTCTTTTATAGTCATATAAGAATTTTTAATCTAGCATTCTCTAATCAAAGTGGAACGACTAAAACAACATAATAATGCAACTCAAATACTCTTGGTTCTTTCTTTCGTACATATAAAGAAAGAAAGAAAGATAAGGATGTAAGTATTTTTTTGGGTTTATATATAAAGATTTATGTAATGTTTTATAAAACATCTCTAATGAGGTTTGGTTAAAAGACTTTTCTATCCAATAAAACATTTTAATCATCAAAATCATCCCTCATCCTTTCTTATAGCTATCTTCATTTTTAAATCTAACTTTTCTTAATCAATGTGGGATAACTAAAGTAATACCACTTTGCAATATTTGAAAATATTCAATTCTCCCAATGCCACCTCAAGTACCCTTAGTTGTTACTTTTATATGTATAAAGATAAAATTGAGAGATTTTGATATAATGAATTGTTATATCATGTAGATTAAATAATATAACGATGAATTATTCATGAAAATGTTCTGTACTTTTATACTTATTCATTCTTATACCCACCTCCTTTTGATGATTTATTTTTTCAAATGTTTTTAAATATTGATATTTATTTATTTATTGGCAAAAAAATAGTTATACAAATAATATGATCGTTTGTTACAAAGTATGACCACCTCTGTTCATATGCACACTTTCTTCTTTCAATCATCATCTTCTCACCAATGTGAGATACACATACATAAACAAATTTTCAAGATTTAAGTAATTCTTAAAATGACTTGCTACAGAAAATGACCTTCTCCTTCCATATACATATTTCCTTCTTTCTTCTCACCAACGTGCGATAAACAAACTTAACCACATTTTGAGATTTAAGAAAAAAACCCAAATCATGACTTGCTATAAAAATTACTTCTTTTAATATACACATTTTCTTCTTTCAATCTTCTTTCTCTCATCAATGTGGGATACAAAAAATTCAATCACAATTCAAGAATTAAAAATTCTTAATTCTTAGGATTCTAGTACAGTTCTAGGGTTTTCCTTTTAGATGTATATAAATATATATTTTAAACTTTTAGTTGACCAAAATTAGCCAACATACTGTTTTGGAAGGTCGGCGAAAAAAGGCCAACAACATTGCTTTAGAGGATTAACCAAAACGAGCCAAACCCATGAGTTACCACAAACGCATCACAACCTCCATTTAAATATCCACAATTCATTTTCAACATTTTGTCTCTCTATCAATGTGGGATACCTTAAAAACAACCACAATTCAAGAAATGAGGAATTCTCAATTCTTGGGATGTCACCTCATCTTTTGTGGATTTTCCTTTTAAATATATATAGATATAGATATACAAATTTTTTTAATAATATAAAACATCTACTAATATCACCTCCTCAAATATTATATAAACAAAAATAGATCTAGTTACCAAATAGGCATCATTCTCAAACCTTTATTGGCAAAAAGAAAGCGCTAATTCGTTTAAACCAATAATATGGCCGCTTGTTACAAAGTATGATCTCCTTTCAAATGCACACGTTCCTCTTTCAATCTTCTTTTTCTAATCAATGTGAGATAAAAAATTCAACCACAATTCAAGAATGAAAAATTCTTATTTCTTAGGATGTCACCTCATCTTTTGTGAATTTTCCTTTTAGATATATATAGATTTAAACTTTTAGGTTGGCCAAACACATTGGTTTAGAGGATTAGCTAAAATTAGCCAACCCCATGAGTTACCACAAAGGCATCTCACCTCCATTTATATATCCACAATTCATTTCCAATCTTTTGTCTCTCTATCAATGTGGGATACCTTAGAAGCAACCACATTTCAAGAAATGAGGAATTCTCAATTCATAGGATGCCACCCAATCTTTTGTGGATTTTCCGTTTAGATAATGAAGCATTCTAATCCTACATTGTGCCACATCATTCTATGTGGTAATTGCTTTTATATATATAAATGATATAGATAGATACAGATTTAAACTTTTTAGGTTGGCCAAAATGAGCCAACATATTGCTTGGAGGGTCGGCCAAAAAAGGCCAGCCAAAAAAGGCCAGCCAAAAAAGGCCAGCCAAAAAAGGCCAATAACATTGGTTTAGAGGATCAGCCAAAATGAGCCAACCGCATGAGTTACCACAAAGACATCTCAACCTCTATCTATGTATCCACAATTTATTGCCATTCTTTTGTATCTCTATCAATGTGGGATACCTTAGAAGCAACCACAATTCAAGAAATGAGAAAATCTCAATTCTTAGGATGCCACCTAATATTTGTGGATTTTCTTTTTAGATATATATATATATATATATATATATATATATATATAAACTTTTAGGTTGGCCAAAATGAGCCAACATATTGTTTGGAGGGTCGACCAAAAAAGGCCAACAACATTGGTTTAGAGGATCGGCTAAAATGAGTCAATCCCATAAGTACCACAAACACATCTCAACCTCCATTTATATATCCACAATTCATTGTCAATTTTTTGTCTCTCTATCAATGTGGGATACCTTAGAAGCAACCACAATTCAAGAAATGAGGAATTCTCAATTCTTAGGATGCCACATCATCTTTTGTGGTTGTCTCTTTTGATATATATATATATTGATGATTTGTGGATTTTCCTTTTAGATATATATATATATAGATTTAAACTTTTTAGGTTGGCTAAAGTGAGCCAACATATTGTTTGGAGGGCCGGCCAAAAAAGGCCAACAACATTGGTTTAGAGGATCGGCCAAAATGAGTCAATCCCACGAGTTACCACAAACACATCTCAACCTCCATTTATATATTCACAATTCATGCCAATCTTTTGTCTGTTTATCAATGTGGGATATCTTAGAAGCAACCACAATTCAAGAAATGAGGAATTCTCAATTCTTAGGATGCCACATCATCTTTTGTGGTTTTCTCTTTTAATATATATATATATTGATATATATTGATTTGTTGATTTTCCTTATGATATATATATATATATATAGATATAGATATAGATTTAAACTTTTAGGTTGACCAAAATGAGCCAACATATTGTTTGGAGGGTCGGCCAAAAAAGGCCAACAACATTGGTTTAGAGGATCGACCAATATGAGTCAATCCTATGAGTTAGCACAAACACATCTCAACCTCCATTTATATATCCACAATTCATTGCCAATCCTTTTTCTCTCTATCAATGTGGGATACCTTAGAAGCAACCACAATTCAAAAAATGAGGAATTCTCAATTCTTAGGATGCCACATCATCTTTTGTGGTTTTCTCTTTTGATATATATATTGATGATTTGTGGATTTTCCTTTTATATATATATATATATATATATATATATATAGAGAGAGAGAGAGAGAGAGAGATTTAAACTTTTTTGGTTGGCCAAAATGAGTCAACATATTGTTTGGAGGGTCGACCAAAAAAGGCCAACATTGATTTGTGGATTTTCCTTTTGATATATATATATATATATATATATATATATATATAGATATAGATATAGATTTAAAATTTTAGGTTGGCCAAAATGAGCCAACATATTGTTTGGAGGGTCGGCCAAAAAAAGCCAATAACATTGGTTTAGAGGATCAGCCGAAATGAGTCAATCCTATGAGTTACCACAAACACATCTCAACCTCCATTTATATATCCACAATTCATTGCTAATCTTTTGTTTTTCTATCAATGTGGGATACCTTCGAAGCAACCACAATTCATAAAATAAGGAATTCTCAATTCTTAGGATGCCACACCATCTTTTGTGGTTTTCTCTTTTGATATATATATTGATGATTTGTGGATTTTTCTTATATATATATATATATATATATATATATATATATATAGATTTTAACTTTTTAGGTTGGCCAAAATGAGTCAACATATTGTTTGGAGGGTCGACCAAAAAAGGCCAACAACATTGGTTTAGAGGATCGGCCAAAATGAGTCAATCCTATGAGTTACCACAAACACATCTCAACCTCCATTTATATATCAACAATTCATTGTCAATCTTTTGTCTCTCTATCAATGTGGGATACCTTAGAAGCAACCACAATTCAAGAAACGAGGAATTCTCAATTCTTAGGATGTCACATCATCTTTTGTGGTTTTCTCTTTTAATATATATATATATATATATATATATATATATATATATATATATATATTGATTTAGAGGATCGGCCAAAATGAGTCAATCCTACGAGTTACCACAAACACATCTCAACCTCCATTTATATATCCACAATTCATTGCCAATCTTTTGTCTCTCTATCAATGTGGGATATCTTAGAAGCAACCACAATTCAAGAAACGAGGAATTCTCAATTCTTAGGATGCCACATCATCTTTTGTGGTTTTCTCTTTTAATATATATATATTGATGTGGTACTAAATCGAAGACGCGGACGACGTTCGCACGACCTAGACTGTTGACCAAGTCCCACGCTGTAACGTCCCGAAATTTACAATAAATTTGAACTTTTTTTAAAAGTACCATTTTATTTAAAACAAACCATAAGTATTTAAATCCAATCAAACGTTTTCCTAAAACTCTTTAAGTTAAATTACCAATCAATTAACACAGCGGAAAATGTAAATAATAAAACATAATGTCTCAAAGTGAAAATGCCGAAAGCCTCAACGCGCAAGTGTGTACCGTCACGCCTTGCTGCCACTCGTACCTGAAACAGTGATTTATAGGGAAAGGGTAAGCACGAAGCTTAGTGAATTCAAACACCAACATAAGATAGCAATCATATAGACACTACCCCTATCCACAGATAGATACAAATAATCCACACATGCCAGTTTGAGAACATATCCTAAACAAGCAAACTCTTGCAAGAACAACTGTGTACATAACCATCGGTCTCCCCGAATTCATACAATACCGTGTACGTATTCCTCGGTCTCCCCGAGCTTATACGACACCCGTGTACCCATCTCCCGGTCTCCCCGAGCTCTCGGTCTCCCCGAGTTTTATACGACACCCAAGGTCCATACTAGACACTACACAGCCAAGTACCACACACAACAAAATTAGCTAGCACACACGAGCTACAACAATGCACATATAACCCCTATCCTATGCAGTGAGAGAACTCACCTCGAAAAGCAAAGCAGATATCCACAGACAGCAATACGAGCCCGTCAACTCCAACTCACTCCTTTCCACCTAAAGAAGTGTTAACAAGTGTCAAAGTGAAGTCCTAACCCGAAATTACAACTACAAGTCTAAACGTGCATTTTCCAGCTTTTGGTCTAAAACTGCAGGACTGTTCGTGACCTGTTTAGCCCCCCTTAAACCCATCAAACCAGAAATATAATTCCATGGTCTGAAGTTTCTAAGTCTTAGGTGTCCAGGGACATATCGCACGCGTTCATACGAGGTCCCTACTATTTTATTTGAATTTTCTAAGACTGACTATCCAAACTGTGAGTTTCGGACCAGTCTGTACAAAATGCTAATTTGACTCTAGCTAGAGGCTTTATTAAATTTTCTGTAAAACATAAGAAACCTACTCAACACAATTTGGGAGATTTGTGCACTGGTTTCACCCCAATCTGAGCTTCCTAGAATACACTACGGATTTTACAAAACAACGGCAGATTAAGCGTTTTTCACATAAAATGACAACTTTGAAATCGGTTTAGAGTTTACGCGATTGGGGTTAAGGATTTAGGTCACTAAGGGCTGGACTAACCCAACACCACCCACTGTCACCTCAGGCAGTGGTGGCTGGCGGCGGCACAGGGCGGCAGCTACCACCGGCGGTGGTGGTTCGGTAAAGCAAACCGACGAGGCCTAAAGGAATGATCCGACTACGTTTCTCGGACCACACACTCACACCTGACCAATCCACAACCCCACACGATACAACCACCGTATTGGTGGTGCACGGCGGCCACACACCAATGGCAGCCCAGGCTGCGGCGGCGGTGGTGGTTTCATGGTGTTTGCCGGCAACGAAAAGAAAAGAAAAAGAGAAGGAAAAAGGGGTCTCACCTCTTCGACGATGGCAACACAGCACCCACGACTTGCCGGCTCCTTCCTCTTCCCGTCGCCGGTTCGTTCTCCCTCTCTCTCGCTACACCATGCTCTCGCCGACAATAACAACGACGGCGCCGACGGCTGTTTTGGGTGATCGACGGTGGCAGCTAAGAAGAAGAGAGATGCTAGGGTTTTCTTGGGGGTTTCTTGCGTACGACTACTACCGAGAACAAAAGGGAAGGGGTCGGTCCTTATGGGCCGATCCCATGCAACCACAATTCGAAAATGACACCTTTAGTCCCTGCCCTTTCAACCCCTTGCTACTTAACTTAAACTTTTACCATAATTTACATTTTGGTCTTCCCTAACAAAACCCGGTAATAAAATTCGTTAAGAGAAAATATAAAAACCATAAATAAAAAGAAATATCCAAACCGGGACACGGGCTTTACAACTCTCCCCCGCTTGAATTAGACTTCGTCCTCGAAGTCTACGTCCGCAAATAGCTCCGGATAGTTCTCCTGCATCTCAACCTCGGGTTCCCAAGTCCACTCGGAATCCTTTCGGTGCTTCCACTGGACTTTCACCAATCCAATTACCTTGTTACGCATGGTCTTCGTCTTCCCCTCAACAATGGCAACCGGCTTCTCCACGTAATTAAGCCGCTCATCGATCTGAATATCCTCGAGAGGAGTCACCGCAGACTCATCCACTACACACTTCCGCAACTGAGACACGTGGAAAGTGTTGTGGATCAAACTCAGCTCATCAGGTAACTCTAAGCGGTAAGCTACCTTTCCTACTCGAGCGATGACCTTGTAAGGCCCGATGTAACGGGGTCCCAACTTTCCCTGTTTACGAAACCGAATCACCCCTTTCCAGGGTGAAACCTTCAACAAAACGTAATCTCCCACCTGAAACTCCCAATCTGATCGTCTCTTGTCAGCGTAACTCTTCTGCCGACTCTGTGCGGTAACTAAACGGTCTCGCACCATTTGTATCTTCTCAGTTGTCTTCAGCACAATATCAGTGCTCCCCAATACTCGTTGACCGCCCTCACCCCAGAAAATGGGCGTCTTGCACTTCCTACCATACAACATCTCGTGAGGCGGCCTGCCAATACTGGAATGGAAGCTGTTATTGTAGGAAAACTCCGTACTTCAGTGGGAGTCTTCAGCACCTCCCACCGCATCACTGCTGAGATCTTGGTCGGATCGACCATAATACCCTTCTAGTTCACGACATGTCCTAGGAATTGGACCTCTCGTAACCAGAATTCACACTAGGTATAAATCTTCTCCCGCCTCAAAATCTCCAAAACTTCTCACAAATGCGTCTCGTGCTCTTCCTTCGACTTCGAATACACAAGAATATCGTCGATGAACACAATCACCGACCGATGCAGCATCGGGCTACACACCCTGTTCATAAGGTCCATGAACGCTGCTGGTGCGTTGGTGAGCCCGAAAGGCATCACTACAAACTCGTAATGGCCATAACGCGTACGAAGTTCCGTCTTCTCCGTATCCTCACTTCTCACCCGCATCTGATGACATCTCGACCTCAACTCAATCTTAGAGGACCACGAAGCTCCCTATAGCTGGTCAAACAAGTCATCGATCCTTGGCAGAGGATAACGATTCTTCACAGTAAGCTTATTCAACTCACGGTAGTCTATACGCATCCGTTGGGATCCGTCCTTCTTCTTCACAAACAGAATCGGGGCTCCCCATGGTGAACAACTCGGATTGATGAACTCCTTTTCGAGAAGTTCCTGCAACGGGGTGTACAACTTCTTCATTTCCGGTGGAGCCAGGCGGTAAGGTGCCTTGGCCACTGGAGCATCACTCGGGATCAAGTCAATGCGAAACTCTACCTGTCGCTCGGGAGGTATTCATGGTAAATCGTCGGGAAATATGTCGGTAGACTCCCGTACAACTGGCACATCCTCTGCAGTCTTCTTCTCCCCGTCGCCGCGCGAGTCCATCACATACGCTAATTATCCCTAACCACTATGCCGTAAGTACCTACGAGCCCTCGCAGCTGAACATATTGCTGAGGTCCGCTTGGGCGAGTCGACCTAAACTAGCAGTTCTCCCCCGCTTGGGGTTCGAACTCGCACTTGTTTGCGACGACAAACAATCTCTGCATCAAAAGCATCCATCCAATCCATGCCCACTATCACGCACAACTCATGCATAGCGATCGGAATCAGATCAGTAGGGAATCTCACGCCAAAGATTTCCAAAGTACACCCATGACATACGTCAGTAATCGTCAAGGTCCTATCGTCAGCAATCTCAACTACAAGTGGACAGCCTAACCGTCCTACACTACGGCCCAAACGTTCACTAAAAGTGTGAGACACTAAAGAATGAGTAGCCCCGCTATCCAACATCACCACAGCAGACACCGAGTTAACTAAGAACGTACTTGATCACACAGTTTAAGTAAAAAGCAATTACATACAATAATCAATAATTAACAAGAATCAAGTGATGAAATATACCTGTCACCACTTTAGGCGTAGCCTGTGCCTCGTCCACCTTCAGCTGATGAACTCTACCTCGGGCCGCCTCGGTTCCAACTTGACCCACTCGACCATCAGTAATACGCAAGGGGAAGCCGCAGGAGCTCTTTGTGCCCCACCCCCATCAGCAGCCCTCGGATTCGGACAGTTGGCCTTCACGTGGCCCGTTTGTTTGCAGTTAAAGCAGACCATCAGTGGTACCTTGCAATCACGACCGTAGTGTCCTTCTTGGCCACACTTGAAACATTTGTCATCCCTCCTTCCGTTACTATCCTTGGGCTTAAACCACACTTGGAACAGCCGTTATCGGTGCCACGGTCTGCACCGCCTTCCTCTTTTTGGCCTGCGTCTCCAGCTCAAGTTCCCGTCTCCGGGCAGCCTCCATCATCACAGCAAGAGTAGCATACTGCGCTGTACTCACGAACTCCCTGATCTCGGTACGTAACATGTCCTTGTACCGCGTCATCTTCATTTCCTCAGAAGCAGCATACTGAGGACAGAATAATGCCATCTCCGTGAACTTTCGGTTCATCTCCTTTACTGTCTCCGTGGTCTGAGTGAGCTCCAAAAATTCTTTGGCAATCCTCTCCATCTCCACTGGAGGCACATACTCCGCTCGAAAACGCATGACAAACTCCTCCCAGGTCAAAGTAGTGCGCTCAGCCAGCGTCAAGGCAGTAGCACACTAGTCTTTTGCTCCGTCTCGTAATAGGTTCACCGCGAAGCGAACCTTCAGGTTCTCTGGATAGCCGCTAGTAAGGAATGCACACTCCATATCAGAGATCCAGCGCATACTGACGATCGGGCTCGAGTCTCCCTTGAACTCAGGAGGAGAACAAGCAGAGAGATCCCGATACTGAAACTCTTGCGCTCGGGGCTGCCCACCAGCAGGGGGTGGAATCGCCGCGATGCGCTCTTCCATCATCACTACTACCTCGTTACGAATGGCGGTAATAATCTCGGGGATCGCCTCCCCAATAGCATGAGTCACCTCAGCCGCAATCATCTCACGAATCTGCTCGGCAGTAACCCCAGTACCAACATCTGATTCAGCATTTTTGTTCCTCCTTATGATGGCCATTCTGGGTAATTAATACAACGAGCTATCATCACACACTAAATCCTGCTAACTACGCTCACGCTCAACTCCTCGGATTCTCCATGACTTTCCCCGACTCGAGCACGGATCCTGTGCTGCAGATAGTAGGAGCTCTACTACTACCTTCCACACCTATCCTTACTCGTTTCGAGTCCCATCGCGAAGTGCCCAAGTAGTTCCTTGCCGACAGTTTAACCCATATGCCCGTACCAGCATATGTCAACAATCTTCCTAGTTCACTAGGAAATTCACCCCATCCCACTACCCTTGCTATGACGAAATCTCCACTAGTCATGACGAGTCGCCTCGCGAATGCACAGTTGCATACAGTGTGAAATCAGATAGACATTCGAATAAAAGATTCTATCCTACAACGGTTGGACTCAAACAAGAGCTGCGCAATAGAACTAAATCCAACATTCTAAGGCTATTTGGTTCCTACTGCATACAACTTATAAGGCATTCACTTAACAACCTTTCAAGACTAGCTTAATTTCTACTAGCAAGCAACAACATGCAGTACAGTGTAATCAACACCAGGCAATCTAGCATACATACTCCTATGTTCTAGAAAGCAATAAATTACACTAAATACTCTACCTTTTCCCTTGGCATCGGCTGACTGTACACACTGCGCCTTCGGTTACCGTTTCTCAAACGCATTTTTCCTTTTTTTTATTTCTCAAAAATTTTACAAGGAAAAAGATAATCCCGAGCCGCAAACTTGAGTTCAAACACACCGAAATGTATTTGATTCGCTCAAGCTGTGCTCTGATACCAACTTGTAACGTCCCGAAAACTACAATAAATTTGAACTTTTTTTAAAAGTACCATTTTATTTAAAACAAACCATAAGTATTTAAATCCAATCAAATGTTTTCCCAAAACTCGTTAAGTTAAATTACCAATCAATTAACACAGCGAAAAATGTAAATAATAAAAAATAATGTCTCAAAGTGAAAATGCCGAAAGCCTCAACGCGCCAGTGTGTACCGTCACGCCTTGCTGCCACTCGTACCTGAAACAGTGATTTATAGGCAAAGGGTAAACACGAAGCTTAGTGAATTCAAACACCAACATAAGATAGCAATCATATAGACACTACCCCTATCCACAGATAGATACAAATAATCCACACATGCCAGTTTGAGAACATATCCTAAACAAGCAAACTCATGCAAGAACAACTGTGTACATAACCATCGGTCTCCCCGAATTCATACAATACAGTGTACGTATTCCTCGGTCTCCCCGAGCTTATACGACACCCGTGTACGCATCTCCCGGTCTCCCCGAGCTCTCGGTCTCCCCGAGTTTTATACGACACCCAAGGTCCATACTAGACACTACACAGCCTAGTACCACACACAACAAAATTAGCTAGCACACACGAGCTACAGCAATGCACATATAACCCCTATCCTACGCAGTGAGAGAACTCACCTCGAAAAGCAAAGCAGATATCCACAGACAGCAATACGAGCCCGTCAACTCCAACTCACTCCTTTCCACCTAAAGAAGTGTTAACAAGTGTCAAAGTGAAGTCCTAACCCGAAATTACAACTACAAGTCTAAACGTGCATTTTCCAGCTTTTGGTCTAAAACTGCAGGTCTGTTCGTGACCTGTTTAGCCCCCCTTAAACCCATCAAACCAGAAATATAATTCCATGGTCTGAAGGTTCTAAGTCTTAGGTGTCCAGGGACATATCGCACGCGTTCATACAAGGTCCCTACTATTTTATATGAATTTTCTAAGACTGACTATCCAAACTGTGAGTTTCGGACCAGTCTGTACAAAATGCTAATTTGATCCTAGCTAGAGGCTTTATTAAATTTTCTGTAAAACATAAGAAACCTACTCAACACAATTTAGGAGATTTGTGCACTGGTTTCACCCCAATCCGTGCTTGCTAGAATAAACTTCGAATTTTACAAAACAACGGTAGATTAAGCGTTTTTCACATAAAATGACAACTTTGAAATCGGTTTAGAGTTTACGCGATTGGGGTTAAGGCTTTAGGTCACTAAGGGCTGGACTAACCCAACACCACCCACTTCCACCTCAGGCAGTGGTGGCCGGGGTGGCGCAGGGCGGCAGCCACCACCGGCGGTGGTGGTTCGGTAAAGCAAACCGACGAGGCCTAAAGGAATGATCCGGCTACGTTTCTCGGACCACACACTCACACCCTACCAAGCCACAGCCCCGCACGATACAACCACCGTATTGGTGGTGCACGGCGGCCACACACCAACGGCAGCCCAGGCTGCGGCGGCGGTGGTGGTTTCATGGTGTTTGCCGGCAACGAAAGGAAAGAAAAAGAGAAGGAAAAAGGGGTCTCACCTCTTCGACGATGGCAACGCAGCACCCACGACTTGCCGGCTCCTTCCTCTTCCTGTCGCCGGTTCGTTCTCCTTCTCTCTCGCTACACCATGCTCTCACCGTCAATAACAACAACGGCGACGGCGGCTGTTTTGGGTGATCGACGGTGGCAGCCAAGAAGAAGAGAGATTCTAGGGTTTTCTTGGGGTTTTCTTGCGTGCGACTACTACCAAGAACAAAAGGGAAGGGGTCGGTCCTTATGGGCCGATCCCATGCAACCACAATTCGTAAATGACACCTTTAGTCCCTGCCCTTTCAACCCCTTGCTACTTAACTTAAACTTTTACCATAATTTACATTTTGGTCTTCCCTAACAAAACCCGGTAATAAAATTCGTTAAGAGAAAATATAAAAACCATAAATAAAAAGAAATATCCAAACCGGGACACGGGCTTTACACACGCACACCACTAGACCCCCCTCTCGTGTATTATCACATGTGATAAGGGTATTATCAATGTAATAGTGTAATCCATCACATATGATTCACATGTGATACTAATCAGTGATGCAAACGGCCTTTGGTGCGAATTTAGGTCACGTGTGTATTATCACATGTGATAAGAGTGTTCTCGCGTTTTCGCAAAATGGAAGTGTTCTCGTTTGAACCTCCACCTATATATATATATATATATATATATATATATATATATATAGAGAGAGAGAGAGAGAGAGAGAGAGAGAGAGAGAGAGAGAGAGAGAGAGAGAGAGAGAGACTTGAGATCATGTGAGACCAATCCATTTCCGTGAGACCCGTGAGACCAAAAAAATAACACTAAACCTTCACATCAAAAGATTGTGAAGGTATTGTGAAGGTTCGCTGTTTTGCTTACCTTCACAATGAATCGTTGTGAAGTTTTAGTGTTATTTTGTGGTTTCACGGTCTCACGGAAATAGGTTGGTCTCACGTGAACCCAACCCTATATATATATATACATGGAGCATAGTTTGTAAAGCAACTTTATCTTGTGAACTATGTAAACCAATCTAGGTCATCCTTTATCTTTATCGACGGTTGAGAAATTTTCGAAATTAAATTTATTAAAAAAACAGGGAAGGGTATTTTGGGAATAGGTCTTAAATTTTTTAAATTTAAATTTTATTAATTAATTTATATTTATCTAATTGGGGTTAGAATATATCCTTAATCATCTCCATATTTTCCTCATTCTCTCTCTCTCTCTCTCTCTCTCTCTCTCTCTCTCACACACACACACACACACACACACACACACACGCACACACACACAAATCCATCGACCACCAGCTAGACGCCCGGCGAACACCATCTCCACCGCCATCTCTAAGCCGTTGACCACCATCTCCACCACCATCTCTACGCCATCTCCACCGCCATCTGCCGTTCTCGTGATCCCTACCCTTTTCTTCTCCCTCTTTTAGTTTCTGCGCCCCCTCATAGTCATCTCAAGCTTCGACGACAACCCATCTTCGACAAAAACTCTGATAAAAACTCCATCACTTCATCGTGCCTTTCATTGGTTGCCGGATTTAGAACCTTTGATCGAACATACCCCAATAGAGAATCTGGGTTGTATCCCCGTTTGTGTTCGTGTTTTATATTTTTTAGAGTGTGAAATCGACTTAGCAATTTTTTTGGGAAAATGGCGGAAAACGGAAGTGTAGATTTTCATAGTTTCATAGTTTTCAGACTCAAGATTTTCATAGTTTTCAACCCTGTTTCATAGCTTTCTACCCTGATTCTATCATGTTTCATAGTTTCCAGACTCACGATTCTACCCTGTTTCATAGTTTTCAACCCTGTTTCGTAGTTTTCTACCCTAATTCTATCATGTTTCATAGTTTCTAGACTCATGATTTTGTAAATGGTTATGAAATTAATGCATTAATAATTAAAAAAAACCGAATTAATCCTAAAAATATGTAGGTCGTTATATACAGTAACCGAATTAAATATTGACAAATATGAATTAATTCTAAAATTACGAATTTAGGGGAAAATACTCAAATACCCTTGGTTTATAAGTTTACACCATTATTTCGAGTTACAAAATAATGGGCTATATATATATATATATATATATATATATATATATATATATATATATATATATATATAGAGGAAGACTATTTTGCAACCCTAAAAAAGGTTGCAACTCTTGCAAACCGCATCATAACCGTTGATCATGTTAGATTCGTTTTTATCATTATTTGAGCGTTCCTAAAAGTTAAAAGGGTAATTTTGGTATTTGTTAATTCATTCATTTATTTATTTTTTTAATTGGCGGTTGTTTCTAAAGATTCCATGATTATAGCATCCGTTTTTATGGTAATAATCATTCAGTTTTAATGGTTTTTGAATTATCTCTTCACTTTGATTCCCTACATTCATGCATGCGATCCTTACCAATTTTTTTAATAATTTTTTAATTAATCGTGTGAGGTATTTTTTATTCAAGATTATGGATTGCATGAAAGAATATAAGATATATCATAAAACCGGTTAATATTTTTTGAATATCTTTTCCTATAAACACTGCATATTTTGTTTCTGATTTTTGGCGTGAACAATGTTGTTTATGGGGTTTTTGTTTAAGCTACAAGGTGTAGATCTTTTTTGTTAGTTAAGATTCCAATATGTTGTAAGGAATCACCATTTCAACGAAAATGGTTATAAAAAATCATGTATTAAATGAAAACTTCTTAATATTATGATGGTTTCATTAATATATTTTGTGTTTATATTTATCTTCAGTAGGGTAACAAGATCATCCCTTTTTTATCTTGTTATGAAACTTTTATTTCCATGTTTGCTTATAATGTCCATATTGTTATAAATTAATCTATTGAATTTTGATTTAATATGTTGTTGTTAAAGTATATATATATTTTTGGATGCGTTGTTCTGTTACACATGATTTGTTAGTAGATATATTATTGTTGTAATATTTTAGATAGGCTTAGCCCTTTTAGTTTGGCCCATGGCCCTTATTGTTGTATACTTATTCTTTGTATTGCTTTCATTTGAATTGAAGGAAAATCATTCCTCAATATGGTATCAGAGCAAAATTAGGATCCTTCCCAATTTCTCTCATCTCCCCCTTCTCTCTCTCTAGTAACCGGCGACTCTAGGGACGACTGTCTCCTCCGCTAACCACCATCTTTCTTCTTTCTAAACTTCTGTTAATGGCCGATCAACATCCTCCTCCCAACAAGGTTTTCGGCATCACCAACATAAAGACGTATGTTCCGCTCATCCTTGATCTTGACCGCCTCAACTACGATGCATGGAGAGAGCTTTTCTCCACCCATTGTATCGGTTTTGATGTGATTGATCGCATTGACGAATCTACACCAAAACCTACGGACCCCAAATGGAAGAAGGTGGACTCAATTGTGAAGCTTTGGATCTATGGTTCGATCTCCCAATCACTACTTCAAATGGTCTTGAAAAAGGACTCTATCGCGCTCCAAGTTTGGAACAACCTCGAGACTCTTTTTCGAGATAATAAGGATGCCAAAAGCATGCAAATCGATAGCGAGCTTCGGAACGTCGTAATGGGTGATATCTCCGTCACCGCCTACTGCACCAAAATCAAAGCCCTTGCCGATCTACTTGCTAACCTCGATCCGGACTTCGCCATACCGGATAAACACCTCGTCATATACACCATCAACGGGCTTTCATCCAAATTCGACTCGGTGGCCAATATAATTCGGTATCGTTCTCCTCTTCCAACTTTTTTTGGAGACTCGTTCGATGCTCCTCTTGGAGGAACAACGGATGACGCAAAATCGGTCCATGCCTCCCTCCTCTCACGCCGATCATCCCTCGTCTCCTACCGTGTTAAGCGTCAACACCAACAGGGGAAGTCGAGGAAATGGACGCCGGAACGACCGCCGACAGCAGCAGAGCCGCCGCCTCCAGCAGCCGAACAGTAGCGCCGCACCGCCTCGCTACGGGTGGGTGTTCATGCCTCCGTCAACACAGCCCCGCCAACAGCAGCCGCCGCTGGCCTAGTGGCAGCAGGTTTCTGCCGGGCTGCTCCGTACAGCGCCGCAACACCATCCCCAACGGCAGCCGCAACACAGCGGCGCACCCGCCTGGTCGCGACAGCCCACTGCCGGAGCGCAAAGCAGCCCTTCGGCTCACCTTTTAGCGGCATCGCACAATAGCCCCACGACTGTGGAATCTTCACCCCCTTGGACTTGGGCTCAACCGGATCAAGCGACGGCTCTTCCCGAATTGTTCAACACAATGTCTTTGAATGACTCGGGTTCGACAGATTGGTATATGGACACCGGGGCAACCGACCACGTGCACGCAAACCTCCGTTTCCCCTAAAAAATCCTTACCGTCCGCTACATATTCGAAATATACTTATCTCTCCCGCTATTATTAAAAATCTAATTTATGTTCGTCAATTTACTCGTCAAAATAAAACTTCTATTGAGTTTGACAGTTTTGGTTTTACTGTTAAGGACTACAAAACCCGACGCCCTCTAATCCGATGTGATAGCGACGAGCCTCTCTATCCGGTCAACCCAACAAACCCGCAAGTTCTCATATCCACCACCCAATCCACATGGCATCAGCAGCTCGGTCATCCCAGAGATCAAGTCTTGAAGTCCTTAGTTTCCAATAATTTCATTTCTTATACTAGCGATAAACTTGGTGTTATTTGCAATTCTTGTCAAATTGGAAAGCATACCAAGCTTCCTTTCTTTATTTCTAATTCCGTTGTTTTGCATGCGTTTGAAATAATACATTCCGATATTTGGACCTCTCCCATTTCTAGCGTTAGTGGATTACGTTATTACGTTATTTTTTTGGATCATTTTACACATTACTTGTGGGTCTTTCCTCTTAAACAAAAATCCGAAGTTTTTGCAAAATTTCAAGAATTGTTCTACCATGTCAAAACTCAATTCAACTCCAATATCAAATCTTTCCAATGCGATAACCGGGGGGGGGGATACAACATCAAACAATTTCACAACTTCTTCGCCTCAAACGGAATCCAATTTCGCTTCTCGTGCCCTCATACATCCCAACAAAATGGGAAATCGGAACGCATGCTTCGAACTATTAACAAAGTGGTTCGGACCTTGCTTTTTCACTCTCATCTTCCTCCCACATATTGGGTAGAAGCTCTTCATATGGCTACACACCTACTCAATATCCTTCCCTCCACATCCATCAACTTTGACACACCACACTACTGTTTGTTTCAAAAACACCTCTCCTACTCTCATCTCCGTGTCTTCGGATGCCTATGCTATCCCCACCTCACCACCCCACATAAATTATCCCCACACAGCACACCTTGTGTCTTCCTATGCTATCAATCACAACATAGAGGTTTCCGATGTCTTGATCTCTCCACTCGACGCATCATCATCTCTCGTCATGTCGTGTTCGATGAGTCTATACTTATGGTCGGTTCGGTCACTCCAACAAACCGCCCATCCTACTCTTTTCTCGATGACCCTTCGGACCCATCCCCTATCATGCGAGACATCCTTCACTCGCATCGTCCTCCTCCCAACCCCACGACCCACTCCATCTCCCCACCATCACCTACGGCCTAACCTTCCTCCCCTAACCATCATTCGGCTGAAACATCTGGCCCCCACCTCCCGCCCAACCCTTCGCCCAGTTCTTCTCCCGTTCCTCGTCCCACACACTCTATGACGACCCGAGCTAAGAGCGGGATCGTTAAACCCAACGCCTCAACCTTCATACCACATCCATCACCCCTTACCCAGGTCCCACCTACAGGCATTACAGGATCCTCACCGGCGAAAGGCCATGGATGAGGAATATCATGCCCTTATCACGAACAAGACTTGGATTCTTTTTCCTCGACTCCCCGGGGTCAATGTGGTTCGGTCCATGTGGCCTTTTCACCACAAGTATCACGCTGATGGTTCTCTTGCTCGATATAAGGCCTGCTTAGTGGCCAACGGTCACAGTCAATAGCAGGGCATAGACTGTGTCGAGACTTTCAGCCCGGTTGTGAAACTGGGAACCATACGCACCGTCCTGAGTATTTCCGTCTCTCGGCACTGGCCGATTAACCAGCTTGATGTGAAGAATGCCTTTCTTCACGTACACCTTCAGGAGACTGTTTACATGCATCAACCACCGGGCTTCCGTGATCCTCAATATCTGGATCACGTTTGCCACCTCTTGCGCTCCCTCTATGGCCTCAAGCAGGCCCCTCGGGCGTGGTATCACATATTTTCTCATTATGCCCTTCGGATCGGTTTCTAGCACAGTCGTACTGACCCATCTCTATTCATATACCACTCACCACAGTCCACTGCTTATCTCCTGTTATATGTTGATGACATAATTCTCACAGCATCGTCCACAGTTTTTCTTCGACAGATAATTTCTCAGCTCAGTCATGAGTTTGCCATGACAGATCTGGGTGCCCTTAATTACTTTCTGGGCATTTCAGCATGCCGATCATCTACAGGTCTATTTCTATCTCAGCAGAAGTACGCGACCCAGATCCTTGAGCGTGCCAACATGCTCAACTGTAACCCCGCTCGCACCCCGGTAGAATCAGCTCACAAATTAGATGCAGTTGGGTTCCTGTAACTGATCCCTCTTTGTATTGCAGCCTTATCGGGGCTCTTCAGTATCTCACCTTTACTAGACCGGACATTGCCTTTGCGGTTCAGCAGATTTGCCTTTATATGCATGACTCTCGAGAGCCTCACTTCCATGATCTCAAGCGCATCCTTCGATACATACGGGGCACCTTGACTCACGGTCTACAGATTCATGTCTCCCCCTCTTCAGATCTTATAGCCTATTATGATGCAGATTGGGGGGGGGGGGATGTCATGCCTCTCACAAATCTACTTCAGGGTATTGTGTTTTCTTAGGTGACAACCTTGTGTCTTGGTCATCCAAACGCCAAGGTGTCATCTCCCGCTCTAGTGCCGAAGCCGAATATCATGGAGTCGCCAATGCCATTGCCTAGATAAGTTGGATCCAAAATCTCCTTCGCGAACTCCACAGACCGCCTACCAAAGCTACCATTGTATACTGTGATAATGTGAGTGCGGTCTACATGTCATCCAATCCAGTTCAACACCAACGCACGAAACATATATAGATTGATATTCACTTTGTCCGGGACAAAGTTGCTATCGGACATGTTCGAGTCCTTCACGTCCCATCAACCTCTCAGTATGCCGATATCTTTACGAAGGGGTTATCTACATCTCTGTTTCACGATTTTAGATCCAGTTTGAACGTTCGCAATCCGGATGTTCAAACTGCGGGGGGATGTTAGTAGATATATTATTGTTGTAATATTTTAGATAGGCTTAGCCCTTTTAGTTTGGCCCATGGTCCTTATTGTTGTATACTTATTCTTTGTATTGCTTTCATTTGAATTCAAGGAAAATCATTCCTCAATATGATTAGGTTGAATATAAAAGATTCTTAATGAGGAATTGTTTGTTGTGATGTTCAACAAAGTGATTATTGTAAAGGAAATCACTTAAATTTATAAGGATATTATTCACTTGTTATCAAAAACAGATACTGTATTTGGAATATTTTTAAATTTTCAATCTTAAATTTATAAGGATATTATTTATTAACTTATCTGTTTATTCTGAATGTTCCAAAATAATGTTTCACTTATAATACGGATTGTAAATAAAAGTTGCTAAATATTCCAACATCAGAGTGAATGTAAATAAAACCATGTGTTATCAAACCAATATGTCAAATATTCACTTGTTATCAAAACATCAGTTATCAAACCAATTTTTTTTTGAAAGGCAAGCCATATCATTACCAAACCAATACCAAGAATACAAAGACTACAACAGGGGAACACAAACCCAACAGCCCTGCAGCACATGGCATGCAAGGGGCAAACCACAACAGACCATAAACTAGAAAAGAAAATTACCAACACTTACCAACAGACCTTGGCAAGAAAAACCTTCGACACTGAACCGTAGGAAGCAGAAAACGAGCAGCAGCAGGCTGTCCCTATGCCACAGATTGCTGCTCATTACCAACCAGCCGTAAGCCACCAAGAGCTTAATCAAAACAGCCCTGCATCGCCTAAACCAATAGCAACCTTCCTAGACAGCCGCTGGCTTGTTTCAAATGACAGCTTATCCCATTCAGACGCACCAAACAACAACAACCTTCCTAGAGAGCCACTGGCCTGTTCCACGTAGCAACTTATCGCATTCAGACGCTCCAAACAGCTGAGCACAACAGATGTATCGGGCTCGATCAATTAGTTCAATTAAGTACTTTTCTCTTCCACTTCGGCCCTTGACCCGCAACTGCAGAAAACTTACAGGGCCTCGCTTGGACCCGTCAGCCACTCTGCCCATCCAATCTTTCGTCAATATGCCCAGTAATTACTTGCTATCAAACCAACATTAGTGTTAATGTAAATCAAACCACTATGAGAAGTACTGAAACAAATCATCTACCAATTCATGATTGAAGCATCTGCACATCCAAATCATCTACCAATTCATGATCAACATAACACAAAATCATAAGTAATGCCCAGTTCACAATTAACAAACACATGATTGGATATTTATATCAATTATATATCCATACAAGAATGATGATTGAACATTCACTTTATTAATGATTAACATAATCATGATTCAAGAATTCATGACTAACATAATCATGATTGGTCAATCTGCACATCCAAACTATCTTGAAAATCATGATTAATCAATAATATAACAAGTATGTAATGCCCACTTCACAATTAACATACGCATGATTGAATATTTCTATCAATTCATATATACATTACATATCCAATGTATATACGTATGAAATGGGTATTCCACTACTGCCTCTAATATTCATGAATCATGAATATGGAAGGAAACCCAACTACTAATTTCTTATTACTTTAACCTAGAGCAAGAAAACCAACTTTTTTATTCATATGACATTGATTAATGGATGTTCAAATCATGATTCTGTTTAGTTCAACATTCATGATTTTACATTATCGATGTCTAACAAATGTGAATTTGATCCATTTTTAAACAAAGCCAACCTTAAATCTTTACTTTAAATCAATGCCATTGAACAAAGAAACCCATACTTTTTATTTACTTGTTTCTCCATAAACAAACAATTTTACTGTACAATCATGTTATTGTCCAGTTAAAGTTTAGTTATGACCATATGAAGCAATAGTTCTATGAAATTAGAAAAAATCAGGATCTGTAAATACCCTTATTATAACATACATTAAAACCCCTTTTTAACAATTTGAACATAACAGGTGGATAAAGAACAGAGAAATTTTTTTTCCGTAATTTTTATTAAGATAACAAAAGTTCAATGTAGGTTCAATACCTTCATTAGATGATGTATCCGTGATCGTAACAGGTAACGATTCCGTTGTGGGTGGTTCATCTACTCCGACATAATCCACGATCATATCTTCTGGTTCATGCAATGGTTGTTGCTCCAAATGATTATTTTCTTCTAGGAACAGAAGCTCTTCGACTGAATCATCTAAATCGATTAGAATCGGGTCTGCTTCGGTGTTTTGAAGCAAGAGAATGAGTATTTTAGCATTATTCTCTCACTTTTTCGTCCTCCGGACGATTGAAATGAATGCAAAACCAAAACCCTATTTAGAAATCATCAACAGAGAAACCTTGTGATATAATAAGAACTTCATTTGAGTTTTTAAAACAAACCTCTGAATCTGTCTGCCATCTTCGATTGATTAGGGTTGCAGAAATTGTAATTCGAATATTATAGCAGTTAAGTCGGAAACTGAATCACGGTTGTAGAGAGAATTTCAGGATTATGATCTGTTTGAATCTTGGTTACCATCTTTAGCCGAATTGCCTAAGAAATGATTTGACTAAACTGCCCTTTAGCGCCTTATTAATGGAAGGTTAACAAATTAAAATTTTAAATTTTTTGAAAAAAAGGAATTAATCTTAACCATCCATTAGTAATCAATGGTTGGATCATAGGTTGCACCATTTTTTAATGGTTTTATAATATATCATATATCATATATATATATATATATATATAGGGGTTAAATCATGTGAGAACCAAAAAAAGGTTGAGGACCATGAGAACCGATCTAAGCCATAATTTGGTTTTGATCCGATGGTTATAATTAAACTTTTGATCACATGGTTATAATTAAAATATGGAGAACCGTGAGAACCTATCTAAGCCGTAATAGATTAAATCAATTAATGGATTGGATCGGTTTTCATGGTTCTCAACCTTTTTACGGTTCTCATTTGATTACCGTCCTATATATATATATATATATATATATATATATATATATATATATATATATATATATAGGGAAGGGTTCAATTGAGAAGTCTAAATATTTTGAGAAATAGAGAAGTGATCATATCCATTGGATTAAATAATCCACAGTCAAGAAATTCGCGTTACACCTGATTAATGCGTGCGTCCACATTACTTAATAAACGACGCTCAGGGGTATTTAGGATAGTTTCGTAAAAAATACGCGGGACAGGTTCATATATGAATTTGTGTGATTCAGATATGAACCTTTGTGTTCATATATGAACCTTTGTAATTCACATATAAAATATTTTTAACTAATTCATATATGAACCTTTGTAATTCATATATGAATCAGTTAATTTGTTCATATGAGAATTAGTTAAAAAATTCATATATAAATCATTAAGGTTCATATATGAACACAAAGGTTCATATATGAATTAGTTAAAAAAAGTTTATATGTAAATTACAAAGGTTCATATATGAACACAAAGATTCATATATGAATC
The DNA here is from genome assembly GCA_033807775.1 of Saussurea involucrata. Classification (NCBI taxonomy): domain Eukaryota; kingdom Viridiplantae; phylum Streptophyta; class Magnoliopsida; order Asterales; family Asteraceae; genus Saussurea; species Saussurea involucrata. The sequence goes on along the minus strand of CM066321.1, from coordinate 233,662,340 downwards.
AGTTAATTGGTTCAACTGATTCATATATGAACCTACAATTAATTAGTTTCATATATGAAACACAAAGGTTCATATATGAATCACAAGATTCATATATGAATTAGTTATAAAGAGTTCATATGTGAATTACAAAGGTTCATATATGAACGTATAGTTCATATGTGAATCACACAGATTCATATATGAACTCAGCCCGTGTTTTTTGTAAACGGGATGACTAATTACCAAAATACCCTTCCGTGTTCAAAATCAGCTTATTTAATCGAAGAGTCACGATCACTTCTCTATTTCTCAAAATATTTAGACTTCTCAAATGAACCTAACACTATATATATATATATATATATAGGGAAGGGTTCAATAGAGAAGTCCAAATATTTAGAGAAATAGAGAAGTGATATTGGCCATTTATTCGGTCAAGATCGGCGGCTTTGACCGAGAAGCAGCGAATAATTACTCGCGTGGTCTGCACAAGATAGAGTTGTAGTTTCGTAAAAAATACACGGGCTGAGTTTATATATGAATCTGTGTGATTCACATATGAACTATACGTTCATATATGAACCTTTGTAATTCACATATTTTTAACTAATTCATATATGAACCTTTGTGATTCATATATGAACTTTTGTGATTCATATATGAATCAATTAATTTGTTCATATGAGAAGTAGTTAAAAAAAATTCATATATGAATCACAAAGATTCATATATGAACACAAAGGTTCATATATGAATTAGTTAAAAAAATTCATATATGAATCACAAAGGTTCATATATGAACACAAAGATTCATATATGAATCAATTAATTGGTTCAACAGATTCATATATGAACCTACAGTTAATTAGTTTTATATATGAAACACAAAGGTTCATATATGAAACACAAAGGTTCATATATGAATCACAAGATTCATATATGAATTATTATAAAGAGTTCATATGTGAATTACAAAGGTTCATATATGAACGTATAGTTCATATGTGAATCACACAGATTCATATATGAACTCAGCCCGTGTTTTTTGTAAAAATTACGAAATTGCCCTTCTATTTTTGGAACAGCCGCAACTTTTGACCAGTCAAAGCCGCAATTTTTGACCGGTCAAAGCCGCAACTTTTGACCAATTATAACCGATCTTGACCGAATAAATGGCCAAGATCACTTCTTTATTTCTCTAAATATTTGGACTTCTCTATTGAACCTAAGGCTATATATATATATATATATGTAGTCACCATCTACTGGTATGATTGAGCTCAATAGTTAATTTAAACCTTACCTATAGGTGAAATGAAGTTTCACAAATCAAATCTTATATCTCATAAAACTTAATCATGACAGAATGCCTTCATGATTCCTTTTATATTAAAAGTAAAAGACAACTCATACCTTACTTCACAATTCTAGTCCTCAAACTCACGTATGTTAGAAACATTTCTTCAAATTGATAATGACAAAATATTACAAACAATATTAAAACTAAACAAACTAACTACCATCTTCAAGAGATTTGAAGATAAAAACCCTAATACATGAAACCCTAAAACTCAGAGAGAAAAATGAGAGAAAACTCAAAAGAGAAAGAATGAAAATGAGAAAATCTAATCTTCACAACGTAAACAAAACATTTATATATTTATTGAAATATTGCAGCTTGATCCCTTGAACTTTACGAAATTGCTCTGCTACCCTCCTAGAAGTTCCAGATGTGAGGCGCAGTCCTTGTGCCCTCCAACTATCAGCAATAGTACATTCTGGTCCTTATAATTATGGAAATACCACAGCAAACACACTAAGTTAGTATGGTGACAAGATTGGTCTATCTAAACTTACCTTTAAACAACCTCCCTCAATCTTGACATCAGAAAAGATCGAACATGTTTAATTTAGAAATGAGATAGTTATGCTGATTTACACCAAGAGATTTAGTAAAAATATCAACTGAATTTTCTGAAGATAAAACCTTTACAGTTTTCAACATTCCAGTTGCAATTTTGTTTCTCACTTGATGAACATCTATCTCAATATGTTTTGTTCTTTCATGAAACGCCGGATTGTTAGCAATCTGAATAGCAGATTTATTATCGCAGTTTAAACTTACTGGAAGCAAGTTATCTATTTTCAAATCTGTTAAAATGCTAAGAACCCATATTATTTCACACAGAGCAGAGGCCATTGCTCTGTACTCTGATTCAGCAGAGGAGCGCGAAATAGTGGACTGTTTCTTGGTTCTCCACGAAACCATGCAATTACCCAAAAAAGACAATATCCAGTAACAGAACACCTTGTTGATAAATACTTGCCCTAATCGGCATCAACAAAGGCAGAAAGCTTAAAATCAGAAGAAGTGCAGACAGAAAAATTTACACCCTTACCAGGAGAGGCCTTCAAATAGCTTAAAACACGAAGAGCCAGTTTCAAATGAGACTGACGCGTAGAGTGCATAAACTGACTTAAACAGTGAACAACAAAAGCAATATCAGGGTGAGTGACTAAAAGGTAAATAAGTCTACCAATTAACTTTTGATACCCAGTAAAATCTTTTAGAAGAGGATCCTTTGATTCTGACCCAAAAGAATCAGTAACAATCAAATTCATGTCCATAGAAGTATTAATGGGTTTACACCCTAAATATCCAAAATCATTTAAAAGCACAAGAGTATTTTCTTTGTGACATACACACCCCTTTGTCAGTTTCTAAAATTTCAATACCTAAAAAGAACTTCAAAAGACCAAGATCTTTAATTTTGAAATTGTATTGCAATTGATGTTTAACTATTTTAATTTCAGATTCACAATTACCAGTAATCACAATGTCATCAACATATACAAGAAGAACAATAAACACATTACCAGTACTTTTAGTAAACAATAAATAATCACTAGTACTTTGATAAAAACCATGATCAAGTAAATAAGAAGAAAGCTTTGCATACCACTGCCGTGGTGCTTGTTTAAATCCATAAAGAGACTTGACAAGCTTGCAAACACGTTTATCATTAGCAGAAAAATATCCAGGAGGCAAACTCAGTGATTTGATGACGACTCTTAGAATACTTAGTGAAAATTACATTTAACATATGTATGTATTAGTGTTTCGCCATCAGCGATCATATGCCGAGTATGTTCAGTGATCGCTGATAGCTTCCTATGTAAAAGTGTTATTGTAATACCTGAAGACAAGCCTCGTGACAAGAGAGTTTATCGCTGACACCGAAGACTAAGCTGATGAACAAGGACAAGTCTACTCATGATCTGAAGCGGCATTCAATGAAACCAAGACAAGTCTACAACGCGTGACATCTCAAGAACAAGGCTTCAGCGATAGCTGAGACTTTCATCAGGCCTCACTGATGAAAAACAACATCAGCAATCGCTGATCATGAAGCTTACAGTTCAAGATTTGTCTGTTTTACCCTCTTGCTCAAACAGTACGAAGATACAAAAAGAAACCAGCTTTTGTTCATAAACGTACAACCACTCTGCCATCTACAATGTTCACCATGCGGCCAAGAGCATGTCTTTGACAAAAAACAGAAGCATGCGCCCAATGAAGTGATACCCTTCACTTTGAGGGGTCCTCAATCTCTCTTAGTGCTTCGTAGAAAAATCCTTTTTACTACATATTTTATTAATACTATTACGTAGTCCAGCCATAAAATACCAAACATTGCCAAAGTATGCAGAAATAGAGCCATTACTGAAATTAAACATAAATCCACTGTCATGTATATGACCAAATGAAACAATATTCCTAGTAACATTTGAAACGTATAAACACAGTATAATTCATGTAATAAATACAATTGGAAGGTGCATATCATATGTACCTTCAGCAATAGCCGATATATAGGCTCCATTGCCCATCCTCAGCTCAAATTGGCCTTGTTCAATCGCTCCTCACTTCTTAGATCCTGTAAGTACAAATGTGAGTACCAAATTCGATATCTAATACCCAAGAGTCATAAATAGAAGTGAACAAATAAATGGTAAACCAACCTAAGCTTTCGGCTTTGTTAATCTTTAGCTTCTTGTTCTCTGCCGGTAAGGCAGGGCAATTTCTTTTCCAATGCCCCTTTTCATTATAGTTGAAGAAAACTGCTTCTTCAAGGATCTCTCTTTTTCCCTTTGCCTCAGTGGTACATCCAAACTTTAACTTTACCTTTCCCTTGAAAGCTCTTCCTTTACCCTTACCATCATGCTTCATCGTCTTGGAACTTCCACCTTTCACCCTTATCATTTTGACCTTTTTAGGTTTGGACTACTCCAGCTTGGAGCTAATGTTTCTCTCAGTCGTTTGAAGTATACCATCCAACTTAGTGAGAGACTTGTGCAAACCTTTCATGTTGTAATTCACTATAAATTGATCGTATAAATTGAGCAAGAACTTTAGGACAAAATCAACTGCTAGTTCTTGTCTTATTGGAAACCAATACGACCTAATCGGTCAACATATACCTTCATTTTGTAAACGTGGGGACTAACCGGTGACCCCTCAAACATCTTGTAACCTGCTAATGTCCTAACAGTGTCACACCTCTCGTGTCTAGCTTTCTTCTGAAACATATTTTTCAGAGTGGTAATTATACCCATGCATCCAAATCCTCATGATCTATAAAATCTTGGGACTCATAGATGCAAGAATCAAGCAACCAACATCGACTGCATCGCTTTGATACTTATCATAAGCAACACGAGTCTCAGTGGAAGCTTATCTAGAGGGTGCGTTTAGAGAGGGGGCTTAACGCTGTACAATTTCTTTTCTTGTCTATGGACGACTCTTAGCAAGCGAAACCACTTAATGAAATTTGTAAAGTTTAATTTATCCTTCTTGAGGATTAAGCGTAGGGTAAAGTTCAAGTTGGTTGTTCTCGTTTTGTTGTGTTAGTTGCCATCTAGAAAGTAAGGTTCAATTTTAGTAAACTTTTAAAAAAATCTCAGTTTTATGAATTAATCCTTTAAAATTCATTTGTGATTGAGCTCAGATTCATATTTCACCAATCCCACGAATGGCCAAACAACTGTTTAATGAGAAAGGTTATTTAGGTATGAAACTTCCAATTGTGTTCAACGCAACTCTTAGTCCTTCGTGGATTTTTTATCAATATATCATATACGAGTTCATCACGTTTAATCCAACTACTATGTGTAGAAAAATTCATAGATGGCCAATGAAACTGTCTATATAAAATTTCAAATAAAGTAACTATACTAAGGTATCGTGATCCCACCTATGTATCAACTTAAGGCTTGACGGGATCAGTCGTCCAAAATATGGCTATTCAAGCGAATGACCAATGCAATTGTTCACTTAAATCTTGATACTTTGGCACCTTGTCTCACACTTCAATCACCTGACATGAGTGGCTAGTGCACTGATCATGCCAGAATCCGTAAGCCTTGACAATACATTAAGTGGGCGACACTTAGTTTACATTTGAGAAATGATTTATAGAATTATTCTAAAAGGGTTTTTATAAAACATTCAATTTTTAAAATCTTAGAACCATTCTTTAAAAGGTTTTATAAAAATAGAATTCTTTTAAAACAGGTTAAGTTTGATTACTAATCAATTTTAAATATATAACTTATTTAGTCTAACTGATTAAAATTCTTGCGTTTGATAAATTTTAAAAAAACTGCGTGATATCATAGCAATAATAAAACGCAATTACATAAAATAATCAACGCAAAAATTAACCAACCATGCATAGTAAAAGGCATGGTATAGCCATCTTAATATGGTGCCATGAGCCAACAAGGACACCAATGTCAAAAATAGGGACAAATTGGAGCTCCCACTAGATTCGCCATGCTTGGTGAACTCTGGGGCTTCGTCTCTAGCTTTTATTCACCGTCTCTTTCACTTCTTTAGTCCACGTCTTCGATTACAATATAAATAAAAAGAAACTAGGCTATCACAACCTATTCTGTTATAATTTACAAAGAATCGAAAAACGACGTGCAAGTCGCAATAATTAGAATTACAACCCATCATTAAAATACATTTTATTTTTACCAAATGGTATTAAAAAAAACCGTTAGACAGCTCAAAACTGTCGAACCAAGTCAAAGCGGACCTTTTTGACGGTTTGAGTGGTTTGGCGGTCCGACCCGGTTTGAAAATAGCCAAACAGCTCGGTACGGTCTGGTTTACGGTTTGAATATTTGTTTGAGTGATCTGGACCGAATCGAATGCAAAAAATACACATGTAATAATTGTATTTATTTTTCATGTAGCAGGATTTAATTTTATGGCCTAGTTAAAGAAAAGTGCTTGAAAGACATTATGTATTTTAGTTTTTATTTATAAATTGGCAAAACATAAAGTTTAATCGAGCTTTTGAACGAGTCTATTCAAACATTGATATCATGGAGCTTGACTTGTTAAGTTAGACAAATATTGACGTCACGTAGCTTTTAAATGTTGGTAAAAAGAAAATTGTTTTGATGTTGATGGATTTGTATAACTTTTATCCATTTGCTCAATGTTTTTTATTTATTTTAGAAATAGACGTTCTTTTTTATAAGTCGGTATACAATTTTTTATAGTGCTACATTCGTAGAAAGTTCATTTTAGATATGATGTCATGGATTTTTTAGTTTAAAGCCAATAATAGGCTTAAACCGCCTAAACCGGTTAGACCAGACTACCTTTTTGTGGTCCAGTTTGACCGATTTGGTCACTTGATACCAAACCGGTGGGTTTGAAAATTTTCTAATCCGCCATAGCTGGTTTGTGGTTTGAGGGGTTGAATCGCCCAAACCGGACCGCGAACAACCCTAACCTAGGGTCATAGGCTATACCAAGTCCATAAAACTTTCATATAAACATACATGAACATGATCATAACAAATAAACATATATTTATGATCATAGAATGAATGAGCATAAAATCTGATGTACCGGGGTATCAAGCATGACCCTCACCATGGCCCCACTGGGTCATGGAATTTCGGGTAAACTTTTAAACATCCCAAATCCACATTTTAACTCCATTCAAAAGGATCTTAAGTGTGTTAAAAAGGCTTTGATACCACTGTTGGGTATTATAACGATCAAACGCACAACAGAAGCCAAAAATTGCATGCCCAAGATGCTAACAAGCATACAGTAACATAAAGTTTGAACCGACATATTGTAAAGCAACTTTAGACGTAAAGATTAAAACTTTATCATGTTCACAATCCAAAAACAAACATGAAGTCCAAACATTACTAATCAAGAGGCATGAAAGATAGACTTTACCACAAAGTAAATATGCATATACATAAAGTGTAACACCCCAAATTTGGGTTAAGTGACTCTCTTTATTATAATTGATAGCTCATGAGCCGTTAAACCTTTGGTGACCTCTAATATTACATATGAGCTCACTAGGCTTCTAGCCTAACACTTGTTGTTGTGTATATGGTTGACAACTCCCACTAGTGGCGGCTCTAGGAAGTTGTGAGGTGCCGACCGATGACGTTAGGAGCATCTAAGGAGCGAGCTTTTAGTATATTTTATGAACATGATATTTTGGAGAGACATAGTTACACCCATCATAATCTAGTCATTTGATAACTAGATTAATTAGGTTGTTATTTTAGTCTCAATCCTTGGATTGACAAATGATGTACAAACTTCTGTTTCGTGGGTCACAGTTGTTTATAACGTTGAAGTTTTTCATATATTCGTTTTAAAATTTCCCTATTTTTGTTGTTTAAAATTTTAGGGTGTTATAAATTGGTATCTGAGCTCTAGTTTAAGTGAACTAGGAATGATAGTGAGATATCTATACCTAAACTGACACGTTAAGTTATGATTTATGAGAAAAATGGGTAGACACTTAAGAAGGGTAGATAGTCTAGAGTCGACGGAAAATACACTAATTTAAAATTGTGATGATGATGACGAGAATTCTTATGTATAATATGTTCATAATCTCACTTAGATAATGCTATTATGAATGTGTCAATATGTGAGCATGCTTGATTTTAATATTATTACGTTGGATGAGTGAAGTAATACGTTTATTATAATAATTATCTTGGTATGTTACATCATACTCATTATTTTGTGTGACAGACTAAAATGGTAAACACATGAGGTAGACCTCGAGCTCGGTCACGAGGCAACCACATCCTTGGTTGATCAAACGGAATGAGTGGAAACGATTGTGATTCCACCTATACCAAGAGTTAACTTGGCATCCTTAAGTTCGGTTATACAAGAGGCAAACCAGAAAACCGAGATGCTAGTCGGCGTGATGCAAGTATTTAATGCGACACTAGAGAAACAACAAGAAGTGTTCATGAAGATGTTGGAGGACAGGGACAACAGTCATCGAAGGCATGGGACGGTCGTTGAGAACGTTGTGGCGGTGTTCCGGGGGAACTGAAAATGTCACGAGATTGGACAAGCAAGTTAACAACGATGCTAGAAGGGGTGAGAGGCTTGCACTTATAAAACATTTCTGTGTGGATATGGGAGACGGAACAAGCCTTTGGGTCGAGTGAATGCAAGGAAAATCTGAAGGTGGGATTCGCTTCTCAGATGCAAGGGCCCCAACCCTTCAATAGTGGAATGTCACCAAATCTACTATGGAGGACAGTGTTCGAGGACGACTGGCTTGAGGTTCATTCATGGAGAAGACCATGGAAGAAGTTTGTAATGAATGGGTTGTCGACCGTATTGAAGAAGAATTCCAAAATTTGAAGAAAGGTAACTTGTCGGTGAGGAATTACACTCGAAAATTTATTGAGTAACTAAATTTAGTGGGGCACGTGGCCCAATAGAGAAAGAGAAGGTGAAGGCATACCTCAAGGGCTTACTCGCGGACATGATGGCCATGGTCCAAAATGCTAAGGTCTCTACTCTTCGAGAGGCAATCGAAGAGGCCTAAATTATGGAGGATGCTACGCCCGATACAAGGAAGAGAAAGCCTATCTTGGAGAGAAGAGAAAGTGGGGAACCCACAAGGTTTATTCAAGAGGCCGAAGCTAAGTTCTAGTGGGAGGGGGTGGATACCCGAAGGGAAGAAAAATGGTGCCCGGAATGCAAGAGCTAACATTTTGGAAGTTGTAACCCAACCCGATCATATGCTTTAAATGCGGGAATACTAGACATATTAGCCGTGTTTGATCCATCAAGGGTACAGTTTGCTACGACTACAAGGAGAAGGCCACATGAGGAATGAGTTTCTCACGTTGAGGGGCAACTCGAAGGGGTCAAGTGTGGTGATTTAAGAAAGGAAGGAAGTTACTCAGAGAGTGCAAGAGATACATTTTCAGGTACGTTCCTACTCAACTCCATACCCGCTAGAGTAATTTACGATTCCGATGCAAACCATTCTTTTCTGGCAATCACTTTTCGAAAATCTTTGAATACGCATCCTAGTTCTCTTAGTGATGCTTTAGTGAAAGAAGTAGAGAACGGTGAAGAAGTAGTATTGCGTGAAATACTAGAAAAATGTCAATTGGAGATTGGGGCAAGTGCTTTGAAGTGAATTTACTTCTAATGGCTATCGGTGGTTTTGATGTCGTGATAAGGATGGGTTGGTTGGTGAAGAACCAAGGCGAGATTCTATGCTTTAAGAAACTTATTAGAGTACCCATAGCAAATAGGGATTCCGTTCTTTCTTACGGTGAGAAGTGGAAGGTTGAAGTGGTAATAATTTCTTCTATTAAGGCATGAAAGTACGTAAAGAAGAAGTGTGCCTCATTCCTAGCATACGTGGTTGTTAGCTCCAACTTCTACTACTTATAGAAAGTACTAAGAAATTGGCTAAGTATAGACTCCGACAGAGGTTATGCCAAGACACCGATAGAAGATCAAGTGAAGAGTTAACAGAAGACGCTTCACAGAAGACAAGGCCACAGAGCCTCTGCCATACTTGACAGAGCCTCTGTGGTATGAAGACTGAAGACTTAGAAGAATTCATGAAGATCAAGACAAAGACGACCGTGCTTCTCACGATCTCTGCTGTAAGAAGATCTTGAAGATCATTCGTACAAGGCATGCCCTGACAACTCCACGTGTCAAACTCTGATGGGTTTCAGCCTTTGTAGAATTGCAGCGCACTATGTTAACGTTGTACCAGTGGCAGTTTCACGATCGTGTCTTGTACCTTTAGTCCTTTATGTCTAGAACTTGTCCCCTGATGAATAGTATAAATAGAAGACTCATGTTGAGCTCTTCAATTAAGCTTTTGCACGACACACACACTTTAGAGCAGAATTCTTGTAATACCTTCGGTGTTCTTAAGTGTTCTTATTATATCAAATACAGTGAATCATTGAGCTATTTACTTATGTTATTTACACTTCACGTATTTGATCTTGTGTGTCTTTCTATCAAATAATATCTGTTCAGTTCGTTTAAAACGCTTCCGCAACTCTTATCTGTTTGAACAAATAGATAAACTATCATTGTTAAGTAAAATAGGAACCACCAATTGGTATCAGAGCCATCCTTGATTATCTATATCAAGTGATCCTCTCTTACAATGATTTTTGGTAGAAACCTGGTTAGTTTTTGACCTGTTCTTCGCATATTTAAAATAGACTCTGTTTTTCTGCCATTCTCGACCTGTTCGACTTTGGTAAACCTGCAGAATCTGTTTTCTCGGATAAAACACCATTTTAGTGCATTGCTCAAGGTTTTTAAGCTTATAAACACGTTTCGAACCATTCACTCCATCATCTAAAAGTTTACAGTTCATACTCTGTTTTTCTGATATCTGTCAAACCTCTTTCAAAATGGCGAACACGAACAACTTCTTCACCGCTGGTTCTCTAACCAAGCCACCCACACTGCTCAGAGATGAGTACCCTCAGTGGAAGATACGAATGATTCACTTCTTCGAGGGTACTGACAAAGAACTCGTCCACTATATTCACAACCCCCCTTTCGTTCCAATGATCACAGTACCTCGTGTACCTGCCACAGACAACACACCAGAGATTCCTGAGCACGAGAAACCAAAGACCAAGGATAACTGGTCCGATCCAGATTGGGCAAAATATGAAGTCGCTCAGAAGACCAAAAGACTTCTGATAATGGCCATTCCCAATGACCTCTTCCAATCTGTAGATGCGTGTGAATCTGCATACGATCTGTGGAGAGAACTGGAGAAACAACTGGAAGGAGGGGCCAAAACTCAGAAGAACCGCAGAGCCCAATGCATCAATGAATACTATGCATTCAAAGCTCTGCTGTAAAGCCCGTGTCCCGGTATGTTCTATTTTTATAAAATTATTTTGTGTTTTCTTTTAACGTTGTTGGTTAACGGGACTAACGGGACTGACCGGAATCGTTAAAAGTTTGTTTTCGGGGCTTAGTGTGAAAACTCTAACTGCAGGGGCCTTTGTTGTAATTATTCAAGAGTGTGCAATGATCAGCCCATAGGAAAGGACCGACCCCCTCTTGTTTCCTTCTCGTTTTCTTGCCTCACACACAAAGGAAATCACCCAAGAAAACCCTACCCTTCTCCCTTCTTGTGCTCACGGCCGAAACCCCCCCTCCTTGTCTTTTCTTCGCCACCGCCGAGAACCACCGCCACCGCCGCAGCTTGCCGGAGAAAGAGAGAGTGCGAGAAGGTGTAGCAGCGAGAAAGCGTGAGAGGGAGAAGGAGCCGACGAGGATCGTGTGTTGCTGCGTTTCTGAACGAGAGGTACCGTCTCTTCCATTCTCTTCTCGTTTCTTTTGTTTCTCATCATTAACATTCCGTCGCCGTGAAACCACCACAGCCGCCGGCAGCCTAGGCGGCCGGTGTGTGGCCGCCGTGCACCACCAGGGCGGTGGTTGCACCGTGCGGGGTGTGGCGTGGTTGCGTGTCAGGGTGTGCGGCCAAGATGGGTGGTCGGGTTTTTCGGGTGGTCTCGCCGGGATTTTGTAAACCACCATCGTTGCCGCCGCCGCCGGTGACCACCACTGCCGGAGGTGGCAGTGGGTGGTGCGCGGTTGTGTCCAGCCCCTGGTAGCCTAAAACCTTAAAACCTAAGTCGTAAAACCTACACTAATCGCGTAAACCGTTTTTAGTAAAGTTATCATTTTATGTGATCGATATCGTTTCTGCCCAGTTTTATTTCGTTCATAACTTTTCCGTCGTAGCTCGGATTGTGGCGAAACCGGTGCCAACGGTTCACATTCTGTGTCGGGCACACTTTTCGTGTTTTAGCGGAAGTCCGGTTCGGCCTCTAGCTAGGCGTAAATTGGCTGTTTATACAGCAGGTCCGGATTTGTCAGTTCGCGTTCCGTTTTAAAAGTCACAGTTTCTGCCACTGTTTTGGGAAAGCCATAACTTCTGTTAGGAATGTCGGATTGGGATGGAACCAGTTCCAAAAGTTCCCATTCTGAGTCTAGTAAGTTTCTTATGTTTTGCGGAAAAACCAGTTCGGAACGTAGCATAGGTCAAATCGTCGTTTATTACTGAAAGGTGCTGTTTTTCACTGTTCTGCGAACCGTTCTTATAAAATTTGTATTAAATTGTAGAAAAATCGTTAGGAGGTGTATAATATGTCCTTGGAACCCTAACTCAGAAAACTTTCTGGTTATGTAATTTAATTGAGGATTTTCTGGGTTTATGGAGGTCGGAACAGGTCCCGAACAGACCTGTTTGGTTAGACCGAAAAGTCGTTTTAGTGACGATTTAAGGGTGCGTCGTGTTTTAGGGTCCGGGTCTCGTGTTAATATATTTTAACGATTGTTTAGGTGTTGGGAAGTGATCTTGGATTTGTGAAGCTTGAATTATTGTTTGTGAGCTAGGCGCGCTTACGAGGTGAGTTCTCTCACTATAACTAATGTCGGTTATTTTTACATTACGATTCGTACGTGTGTGGTAGTTTTAATTGGTTGTGACGCGGGACTAAATAGTGGGGTGTCTAGTCGGACCTTTATTGTTATGACTACGCGGGTGGCGTAGGAGTTCGGTGGGGCCGAGGTTTATATACGCGGGTGGCGTAGTAACTCGGTGGGGCCGAGGTTTATATACGCGGGTGGCGTAGTAACTCGGTGGGACCGAAGGTTGTATACGCGGGTGGCGTAGGAACCCGGGGGAGCCGGGTAATGCTTGCACGGTTATCGTGTGGTCGGGTGGACCAGCTTATGCCTTTGGGTGGGATGGTGTAGGTATGCATGTTTATGATTTGTTCGTAGACTTGTATGCTGTTTATGTGCAATTATCTGTTTAGAGGTGGTGTGGGAATAACTGTGTTATTTATGGTGTCTGAATTCACTAAGCTTCGTGCTTACCCTTTCCCAATAAATTGTGGTTTCAGGTACGAGTGGCTCCAAGGCGTGACGGGTACACACTGGCGTGCGTGAAGAGTTATTATGATTATGAGATTAGAATTATTATTTAAACTATTTAATTTCCGCTGTTTATTATTACCGAGAATATTTATTATTAAGTTTGCAAACTAAACGGTGTTGGATGTTTAATGAGGTTTTATTTATTAAAATGCTTATTTTTAAAAGTCAAAATTTATTGAAATTTTTGGGACGTTACAACTTGGTATCAGAGCACAGCTTGAGTGAATCAAACGCATCTCGGTGTGTTTGATCTCAAGTTTGCGGCTATAAAATTTTCTTTAAAGTTTTTGGAAAATAAAAGGAAGGAAAAATCCGTTTGAGAAACGGTGATCAAAGGCGCAGTGTGTACAGTCAGCCGGAGCCAAAGGGAAAGGTACAGTACTTAGTGTTTTATTGCTTTCTAGATCATAGGGTATGCATGCTAGATTGCCTGTTGTTGACACTATGTTGTATGTTGTACTACATGCTATTAGGAATTTATGCTAATTATGATAGGTTACTAAGTGGATGCCCTCTAGGTTGTATGCAGTAAGAGATTTATAACCTTAGAATATTTGATTTAGTTCTATTGCGCAACTCTTGTTTGAGTCCAACCGTTCTAGGATAGAATCCTGTATTTGAATGTCTATTTGTTTCGCACTGCATATGATCGGGTATTCGCGAGGCAACTCGTTATGATTAGTAGGGATTCGGTAGTAGCAAGGGTAGTGGTTTGGATGGAATTCCTAGAGAGCTGGGAAGAGTGTCTACAAATGAGTAGGTATGCTAAATTGCTTTCTAGAACTCAGGAGTATGTATGCTAGATTGCTTGGTGCTTAATACATTGTATTGTATGGTTGTTACTTGCTATTAGGAACTTATGCTAACCTTGATAGGTTGTTAAGCGAATGCACTATAGGTTGTATGCGGTAGGAACCGAATAGCCTTAGAATGATAGATTTAGTTCTATTGCGCAACTCTTGTTTGAGTCCAACCGTTGTAGGATGGAATCTTATATTCGAATGTCTATCTGGTTTCCACTGTATACGACTGTGCGTTTACGAGGCGACTCGTCAGGTTTAGTGGGGGGTTCCGCCCTAGCAAGGGTAGTGGGGTATTATGTTTATTCCTAGGGAGCTAGGAAGAGCGTGTATATGCGTCGGTATGGACATACGTGTAAGGTTTTTGTTTGGGCGAGCAACTACTTGGATACTCGGGATGGGACTCGGAGCGGACAGTGATAGGTGTAGATGGTAGTAGTAGAGCTCCTACTACCGGAAGCACAGGATCAATGTTCGAGTCGGGGAAAGTCGCGAGGAATCCAAGGAGTCGAGCGTGAGTGTGGGAGGGTGAGTTATTATGTGCTAATAACTCGTTGTAATATCTACCCAGAATAACCATCACAAGGAGGAACAACTATGGTAAACCTTCTAGTACAGGTGTGTACTTGTTTTGCTTTGATGGGATGATCGTTGGGGTAGTGTCGAAGGTTATAAATTAGTAGTCGTTGGAATAACAGGACGATTCTAGTATTAGTCACTTGGAGTGACGATGAGGATGATGTTTGTTCCGGGCCAAGATGGATGATTGTGCTAGAATCATAGGCTTGTAGAGCCGACTTTGATTTGAGGAAAAATCGTAGGGATTATTTGACGTAATTTCCCAACTTGCCTAAGAGGTTTAAATGTTCGGATGACGTTAGTGGATCAGAGAGATTTGGAGGAGTAGGAGTCGAGGCGTAGAATGCCGACTGAGTCATGCACAAAGTTTGATGTTGAAATAGATCGCATTAACAAATTCTTGTGTTTCAAATCATTTTATGGATGGTGTTTTGGAATTTTGGGAAATGTTCAGCACACACACAAGATTTTGAAATATGGTTTTGAAAGTGTATGAAATCGTTTTATCACGGGAGTTCAAACTTTGTTAGAATTTGTCTCATTTCGTTATTTTTCCAACGGTTCTTTCGGGTACGATGATATCCGTGTTTTGCGGTGGTTAAGATGTTGGGTAAGCGACTACGGCTTGAGACTTTAACATTGGAACTCCTCCAGATATGTTAGGGTTGAGACGGAAAGTTACATTCCACGATGTCTGTATAAAGCTATTTTGGTGGCTTGTTTAAAACGAGTTTGGAACTCTAGTGTCGCATAACTTTTCTTTCGAGAGTTTGCGTCACTAAGCATTTCATTGCAAATGGTTCAGTGTGTGGATTGATTCATGCGTTGCATAAGCGATGCGTGGAAGAATTTTGGTAATATTTCAAATGAGTCGTTTAGTGCGTTTTTAGTCAGCTAGATGTTTTATTGACATTTCCATGAAAATACGAATTATCGATTTAGGGGTATGCATACTTGGGTAACCTTTGTTCTCGACATTTTTTTTGATAAACGAGTTGTGCATGGAAAGGTCTTAGTCTCTTTTTGTTGAAATGAAAGACATTTGGTCAAAGGAGTGTTTTAATGTTGTGAATATCATGCATGCGGTTACAATGTGTTATATTTTGGGAAAATAAACGCGTAGATTGTTGACATTCGGTTAATTTAGAATTGCCGATCATGTTTGGGAAATTAAAAACTTTTGCTTTAGAGGAAACGAGTATTTTGAGCATTTTCGATAAATACATATTTTTTTTTAAATATAAGGTCTTGACGTCATGTGTCCCAAGTACGAAACTTTGAGGAAGAGTTACAAACTCGCATGCCTACCCCCAGTTAGAGATTTTATGAGGTTTTAGTCGATATTTCCAATTGATAGAAGCGGATTGGTTTCTACCTTGAAGTTTGAAACTTACCCGAGACAGTTGAGTTTTAACAAAAATATATGAGTAAACCGTTTCATCGTTTTGGATGACTAGCTGACGCGCGAAAAATTCGTTGGTGAACCCTGTGTCACATCATTTTATGACTAAAAAGAAGAATTTTGGAATCAAATGTCGTGAAACTTATTTTGAATTATGTGCGCACCTTTGTCGCACCCTATTTAAGGTCAAACAGTTACTTTAGGTGCATGTCATGAGTCAATCCATACTGGAATCGAGGCGGTTCATTTTAAAGAAATTAGTTATTACACTTTGTTTTTATGTGAGTAAACTGAACTGCAAATGAACGATTTTCAACATGATTTTTCTATGCAGAACGAGCGTGCCCAGTTTTGCGTAACTACCGGTCTGGTAATAGTAGTTTTATTGCATACGATCTTTTTGGGATGAAAAACTTTGACGTTGGAAATATTTTGTAAAGGATTATTGTAAACCATGTGGGAAATGCGCTTTTATGAGCTATGTGTCATTTTGAGAATTTTTAAGGGTGTGAGTCCTTTTGGAAAACTCTTTTGTTTGAACCGTGTTGAGTTTTGGGGCTAATGTTGATTTCAGAGTACTGCTTGCTTAAACTTTATTTTAAACGCGTTTTGACCGACTTATGGGTCTAGCAAGCGTGGAGCATTTTGCTCGGTTTTGACTATTGAGATAGTCATGGGTCAATTGCACAGTTTTAATGGCTCGATGTGGAGTCTTGTTGATGAATTGTTTTGTCGCACCGTTTGGCATTCATGGCACGTTGAGTATTTACACGTTTGGGTGAGTGAGTCAATCCGGGATAGGCATGTTGTTGGTAGGCTGTTTTGCTTTGGAACCTTAGAAACGTTAGTCAGTCGTTGGTAGTGGTCGGTTGAGTATCTCGAGGTGCGACCCCGGTATTCATGTGTTATAACCTAGGCTTTTCGTAGGTACTAGGGAGATTTAGTCGTGGGCACATACCTGGGAGTTAGTTCCGGTGTGCTGGGCCTGGAGGCGTTACCTGAGAGGTAGGCGTCAGGGTGTATCCTCGATTCAGTATAACTTAGCTTCGTAGAGCAAGTGTGGGGGATACGTCGACGGTGGAAGGTTGGGTATTCCACGCGTGTTGGTACTGTAGGCCGAATAGTATCGGTTAAGGGAATGATGCCCTTTATAATTAAGAGAATAAGTGTGTAGTAACCTTTTGAGGTAAGTGATATATTTAGGTGTCGACTTTTGGGCTTAAGGCCAAACACCTTTAGTGTAATCAGAGCATTGTAGCCGATTTTAAAATAATTATAGTGATGGTAGTAGTAACCCTGGAATGCTCACTTGTGATGAATGGCTATGGTGGAATGAGCTTCGTGGGTGATTATAAATTTACTGGTTTGATGATTCGTGTGAAATAAATTTTGGGAGTTTATTAGAACTCGTGGAAGTTAATCGACGGTTCATGGTAGGAATGATCGGTTTCGAGTATCCTGTAGGGTATATTGGTGAGCAACTTTA
Organism: Saussurea involucrata; assembly: GCA_033807775.1. NCBI lineage: Eukaryota > Viridiplantae > Streptophyta > Magnoliopsida > Asterales > Asteraceae > Saussurea > Saussurea involucrata. The sequence continues at coordinate 233,644,770 of CM066321.1, read as the reverse complement.
GAATGGTTAGAGCTTGAAATTTGAATCGGGATGTATGGAATATCTAAGGTTGGGAGACAACCGAAGTCGTTTGACTAGGAATGATTCCAATTGTTGGAGTGTTCTTCCGATCATAATTTCAGTGTTCTTGAAGGAGTTTTGTTGGTAAGAAAAGTATTCGAGAAATTTTTAGACGGTGTGAGAAATTTAGATTCCAGTTAGGGATGTCGCCAATCGTATAGAGAAATTTAAATTCCAGTTAGTGAAAGACCAGGGGCAGCACCGGAAGGGGTCCGAGTGGACCTGGGAACCCGAGGAGGAGATGCGAAAGAGCTATCCGGATCTGTTCGCGGACGTAGACTTCGGGGACGAAGTCTAATTCAAGCGGGGGAGAGTTGTAAAACCCGTGTCCCGGTATGTTCTATTTTTATAAAATTAATTTGTGTTTTCTTTTAACGTTGTTGGTTAACGGGACTAACGGGACTGACCGAAATCGTTAAAAGTTAGTTTTCGGGGCTTAGTGTGAAAACTCTAACTGCAGGGGCCTTTGTTGTAATTATTCAAGAGTGTGCATGGATCGGCCCATAGGAAAGGACCGACCCCCTCTTGTTTCCTTCTCGTTTTCTTGCCTCACACACAAAGGAAATCACCCAAGAAAACCCTACCCTTCTCCCTTCTTGTGCTCACGGCCGAAACCCCCCCCCCCCCCCCCCCCCCTCCTTGTCTTTTCTTCGCCACCGCCGAGAACCACCGCCATCGCCGCAGCTTGCCGGAGAAAGAGAGAGTGCGAGAAGGTGTAGCAGCGAGAAAGCGTGAGAGGGAGAAGGAGCCGACGAGGATCGTGTGTTGCTGCGTTTCTGAACGAGAGGTACCGTCTCTTCCATTCTCTTCTCGTTTCTTTTGTTTCTCATCATTAACATTCCGTCGCCGTGAAACCACCACAGCCGCCGGCAGCCTAGGCTACCGTTGTGTGGCCGCCGTGCACCACCAGGGCGGTGGTTGCACCGTGCGGGGTGTGGCGTGGTTGCGTGTCAGGGTGTGCGGCCAAGATGGGTGGTCGGGTTTTTCGTGTGGTCTCGCCGGGATTTTGTAAACCACCATCGTCGCCACCGCCGCCGGTGACCACCACTGCCGGAGGTGGCAGTGGGTGGTGCGCGGTTGTGTCCAGCCCCTGGTAGCCTAAAACCTTAAAACCTAAGTCGTAAAACCTAAACTAATCGCGTAAACCGTTTTTAGTAAAGTTATCATTTTATGTGATCGATATCGTTTCTGCCCAGTTTTATTTCGTTCATAACTTTTCCGTCGTAGCTCGGATTGAGGCGAAACCGGTGCCAACGGTTCACATTCTGTGTCGGGCACACTTTTCGTGTTTTAGAGGAAGTCCGGTTCGGCCTCTAGCTAGGCGTAAATTGGCTGTTTATACCGCAGGTCCGGATTTGTCAGTTCGCGTTCCGTTTTAAAAGTCACAGTTTCTGCCACTGTTTTGGGAAAGCCATAACTTCTGTTAGGAATGTCGGATTGGGATGGAACCAGTGCCAAAGGTTCCCATTCTGAGTCTAGTAAATTTCTTATGTTTTGCGGAAAAACCAGTTCGGAACGTAGCATAGGTCAAATCGTCGTTTATTACTGAAAGGTGCTGTTTTTCACTGTTCTGCGAACCGTTCTTATAAAATCTGTATTAAATTGTAGAAAAATCGTTAGGAGGTGTATAATATGTTCTTGGAACCCTAACTCAGAACACTTTCTGGTTATGTAATTTAATTGAGGATTTTATGGGTTTATGGAGGTCGGAACAGGTCCGGAACAGACCTGTTTGGTTAGACCGAAAAGTCGTTTTAGTGACGATTTAAGGGTGTGTCGTGTTTTAGGGTCCGGGTCTCGTGTTAATATATTTTAACGATTGTTTAGGTGTTGGGAAGTGATCTTGGATTTGTGAAGCTTGAATTATTGTTTGTGAGCTAGGCGCGCTTACGAGGTGAGTTCTCTCACTATAAATAATGTCGGTTATTTTTACATTACGGTTCGTACGTGTGTGGTAGTTTTAATTGTTTGTGATGCGGGACTAAATAGTGGGGTGTCTAGTCGGACCTTTATTGTTATGACTACGCGGGTGGCGTAGGAGTTCGGTGGGGCCGAGGTTTATATACGCGGGTGGCGTAGTAACTCGGTGGGGCCGAGGTTTATATACGCGGGTGGCGTAGTAACTCGGTGGGACCGAAGGTTGTATACGCGGGTGGTGTAGGAACCCGAGGGAGCCGGGTAATGCTTGCACGGTTATCGTGTGGTCGGGTGGACCAGCTTATGCCTTTGGGTGGGATGGTGTAGGTATGCATGTTTATGATTTGTTCGTAGACTTGTATGCTGTTTATGTGCAATTATCTGTTTAGAGGTGGTGTGGGAATAACTGTGTTATTTATGGTGTCTGAATTCACTAAGCTTCGTGCTTACCCTTTCCCAATAAATTGTGGTTTCAGGTACGAGTGGCTCCAAGGCGTGACGGGTACACACTGGCGTGCGTGAAGAGTTATTATGAATATGAGATTAGAATTATTATTTAAACTATTTAATTTCCGCTGTTTATTATTACCGAGGATATTTATTATTAAGTTTGCAAACTAAACGGTGTTGGATGTTTAATGAGGTTTTATTTATTAAAATGCTTATTTTTAAAAGTCAAAATTTATTGAAATTTTTGGGACGTTACATCTGCCGACAGAATCTTTGCAGTCAACTTATGACCGGTTCAATTCTCTGATCAACAAGTGCAAGAAGTTCGGGATCCACAGAACTTCTGAGGAGAACAATGTCATGTTCTTGAAGAGCCTCAATGAAGAATGACTCCAGTTGTCTATGTCTCTACAAACTAATCAGGACTTAGACTGCTGGACTCTGTTAGATCTTTATGGAACGTTGGCAGCCCAAGAACCTCAGATTACACATACAAAAGCTCAAGTCAGTGCACCCCTTGCACTTGTTGGCAAGGCTACAGAACCTAAAGAGAAGCCGAAGAAGGAGAAAGTTGTGGAGGAAAAGAAGGAGAAGAAGAAGAAGGTAATGATCGTTGATTTTCCTTTGCGGTTCAGCAGATTTGCCTTTATATGCATGACTCTCGAGAGCCTCACTTCCATGATCTCAAGCGCATCCTTCGATACATACGGGGCACCTTGACTCACGGTCTACAGATTCATGTCTCTCCCTCTTCAGATCTTATAGCCTATTATGATGCAGATTGGGGGGGGGGGGGGGGGGGGGGGATGTCCTGCCTCTCGCAAATCAACTTCAGGGTATTGTGTTTTCTTAGGTGACAACCTTGTGTCTTGGTCATCCAAACGCCAAGGTGTCATCTCCCGCTCTAGTGCCGAAGCCGAATATCGTGGAGTCGCCAATGCCATTGCCTAGATAAGTTGGATCTAAAATCTCCTTCGCGAACTCCACAAACCGCCTACCAAAGCTACCATTGTATACTGTGATAATGTGAGTGCGGTCTACATGTCATCCAATCCAGTTCAACACCAACGCACGAAACATATATAGATTGATATTCACTTTGTCCGGGACAAAGTTGCTATCGGACATGTTCGAGTCCTTCACGTCCCATCAACCTCTCAGTATGCCGATATCATTACGAAGGGGTTATCTACATCTCTGTTTCACGATTTTAGATCCAGTTTGAACGTTCGCAATCCGGATGTTCAAACTGCGGGGGGATGTTAGTAGATATATTATTGTTGTAATATTTTAGATAGGCTTAGCCCTTTTAGTTTGGCCCATGGTCCTTATTGTTGTATACTTATTCTTTGTATTGCTTTCATTTGAATTCAAGGAAAATCATTCCTCAATATGATTAGGTTGAATATAAAAGATTCTTAATGAGGAATTGTTTGTTGTGATGTTCAACAAAGTGATTATTGTAAAGGAAATCACTTAAATTTATAAGGATATTATTCACTTGTTATCAAAAACAGATACTGTATTTGGAATATTTTTAAATTTTCAATCTTAAATTTATAAGGATATTATTTATTAACTTATCTGTTTATTCTGAATGTTCCAAAATAATGTTTCACTTATAATACGGATTGTAAATAAAAGTTGCTAAATATTCCAACATCAGAGTGAATGTAAATAAAACCATGTGTTATCAAACCAATATGTAAAATATTCACTTGTTATCAAAACATCAGTTATCAAACCAATATGTCAATTATTCACTTGTTATCAAAACATCAGTTATCAAAACATCAGTTATCAAACCAAATTTTTTTTTGAAAGGCAAGCCATATCATTACCAAACCAATACCAAGAATACAAAGTCTACAACAGGGGAACACAAACCCAACAGCCCTGCAGCACATGGCTTGCAAGGGGCAAACCACAACAGACCATAAACTAGAAAAGAAAATTACCAACACTTACCAACAGACCTTGGCAAGAAAAACCTTCGACACTGAACCGTAGGAAGCAGAAAACGAGCAGCAGCAGGCTGTCCCTATGCCACAGATTGCTACTCATTACTAACCAGCTGTAAGCCACGAGAGCTTAATCAAAACAGCCCTGCAGCGCCTAAACCAATAGCAACCTTCCTAGACAGCCGCTGGCTTGTTTCAAATGACAGCTTATCCCATTCAGACGCACCAAACAAAAACAACCTTCCTAGAGAGCCACTGGCCTGTTCCACGTAGCAGCTTATCGCATTCAGACGCTCCAAACAGCTGAGCACAACAGATGTATCGGGCTCGATCAATTAGTTCAATTAAGTACTTTTCTCTTCCACTTCGGCCCTTGACCCGCAACTGCAGAAAACTTACAGGGCCTCGCTTGGACCCGTCAGCCACTCTGCCCATCCAATCTTTCGTCAATATGCCCAGTAATTACTTGCTATCAAACCAACATTAGTGTTAATGTAAATCAAACCACTATGAGAAGTACTGAAACAAATCATCTACCAATTCATGATTGAAGCATCTGCACATCCAAATCATCTACCAATTCATGATTTACATAACACAAAATCATAAGTAATGCCCAATTCACAATTAACAAACACATGATTGGATATTTATATCAATTATATATCCATACAAGAATGATGATTGAACATTCACTTTATTAATGATTAACATAATCATGATTCAAGAATTCATGACTAATATAATCATGATTGGTCAATCTGCACATCCAAACTATCTTGAAAATCATGATTAATCAATAATATAACAAGTATGTAATGCCCACTTCACAATTAACATACGCATGATTGAATATTTCTATCAATTCATATATACATTACATATCCAATGTATATACGTATGAAATGGGTATTCCACTACCGCCTCTAATATTCATGAATCATGAATATGGAAGGAAACCCAACTACTAATTTCTTATTACTTTAACCTAGAGCAAGAAAACCAACTTTTTTATTCATATGACATTGATTAATGGATGTTCAAATCATGATTCTGTTTAGTTCAACATTCATGATTTTACATTATCGATGTCTAACAAATGTGAATTTGATCCATTTTTTAAACAAAGCCAACCTTAAATCTTTACTTTAAATCAATGCCATTGAACAAAGAAACCCATACTTTTTATTTACTTGTTTCTCCATAAACAAACAATTTTACTGTACAATCATGTTATTGTCCAGTTAAAGTTTAGTTATGACCATATGAAGCAATAGTTCTATGAAATTAGAAAAAAATCAGGATCTGTAAATACCCTTATTATAACATACATTAAAACCCCTTTTTAACAATTTGAACATAACACGTGGATAAAGAACAGAGAAATTTTTTTCCGTAATTTTTATTAAGATAACAAAAGTTCAATGTAGGTTTAATACCTTCATTAGATGATGTATCCGTGATCGTAACAGGTAACGATTCCGTTGTGGGTGGTTCATCTACTCCGACATAATCCACGATCATATCTTCTGGTTCATGCAATGGTTGTTGCTCCAAATGATTATTTTTTTCTGGGAACAGAAGCTCTTCGACTGAATCATCTAAATCGACTAGAATTGGGTCTGCTTCGGTGTTTTGAAGCAAGAGAATGAGTATTTTAGCATTATTCTCTCACATTTTCGTCCTCCGGATGATTGAAATGAACACAAAACCAAAACCCGATTTAGAAATCATCAACAGAGAAACCTTGTGATATAATAAGAACTTCATTTGAGTTTTTAAAACAAACCTCTGAATCTGTCTGCCATCTTCGATTGATTAGGGTTGCAGAAATTGTAATTCGAATATTATAGCAGTTAAGTCGGAAACTGAATCACGGTTGTAGAGAGAATTTCAGGATTATGATCTGTTTGAATCTTGGTTACCATCTTTAGCCGGATTGCCTAAGAAATGATTTGACTAAACTGCCCTTTAGCACCTTATTAATGGAAGGTTAACAAATTAAAATTTTAAATTTTTTGAAAAAAAGGAATTAATCTTAACCATCCATTAGTAATCAATGGTTGGATCATAGGTTGCACCATTTTTTAATGGTTTCAAAATATATCATCCATATATATATATATATATATATATATATATATATATATATATATATATATATATATATATATATATAGGGAAGGGTTCAATTGAGAAGTCTAAATATTTTGATAAATAGAGAAGTGATCATATCCATTGGATTAAATAATCCACGGTCAAGAAATTCGCGTTACACCTGATTAATGCGCGTGTGCACATTAATTAATAAACGACGCTCAGGGGTATTTAGGGTAGTTTTGTAAAAAATACGCGGGACAAGTTCATATATGAATTTGTGTGATTCATATATGAACCTTTGTAATTCACATATAAAATATTTTTAACTAATTCATATATGAACCTTTGTAATTCATATATGAATCAGTTAATTTGTTCATATGAGAATTAGTTAAAAAAATTCATATATAAATCATTAAGGTTCATATATGAACACAAAGGTTCATATATGAATTAGTTAAAAAAAGTTTATATGTAAATTACAAAGGTTCATATATGAACACAAAGATTCATATATGAATCAGTTAATTGGTTCAACTGATTCATATATGAACCTACAATTAATTAGTTTCATATATGAAACACAAAGGTTCATATATGAATCACAAGATTCATATATGAATTAGTTATAAAGAGTTCATATTTGAATTACAAAGGTTCATATATGAACGTATAGTTCATATGTGAATCACACACATTCATATATGAACTCAGCCCGTGTTTTTTGTAAAAGTTACGAAATTGCCCTTCTATTTTTGGAACAGCCGCAAATTTTGACCAGTCAAAGCCGCAACTTTTGACCAAATATAACCGATCTTGACCGAATAAATGGCCAAGATCACTTCTTTATTTCTCTAAATATTTGGACTTCTCTATTGAACCTAAGGCTATATATATATATATATATATATATATATATATAGTCACCATCTACTGTATGATTGAGCTCAATAGTTAATTTAAACCTTACCTATAGGTGAAATGAAGTTTCACAAATCAAATCTTATATCTCATAAAACTTAATCATGACAGAATGCCTTCATGATTCCTTTTATATTAAAAGTAAAAGACAACTCATACCTTACTTCACAATTCTAGTCCTCAAACTCACGTATGTTAGAAACATTTCTTCAAATTGATAATGACAAAATATTACAAACAATATTAAAACTAAACAAATTAACTACCATCTTCAAGAGATTTGAAGATAAAAACCCTAATACATGAAACCCTAAAACTCAGAGAGAAAAATGAGAGAAAACTCAAAAGAGAAAGAATGAAAATGAGAAAATCTAATCTTCACAACGTAAACAAAACGTTTATATATTTATTGAAATATTGCAGCTTGATCCCTTGAACTTTACGAAATTGCTCTGCTACCCTCCTAGAAGTTCCAGATGTGAGGCGCAGTCCTTGTGCCCTCCAACTATCAGCAATAGTACATTCTGGTCCTTATAATCATGGAAATACCACAGCAAACACACTAAGTTAGTATGGTGACAAGATTGGTCTATCTAAACTTACCTTTAAACAACCTCCCTCAATCTTGACATCGGAAAAGATCCAACATGTTTAATTTAGAAATGAGATAGTTATGCTGATTTACACCAAGAGATTTAGTAAAAATATCAACTGAATTTTCTGAAGATAAAACCTTTACAGTTTTCAACATTCCAGTTGCAATTTTGTTTCTCACTTGATGAACATCTATCTCAATATGTTTTGTTCTTTCATGAAACGCCGGATTGTTAGCAATCTGAATAGCAGATTTATTATCGCAGTTTAAACTTACTGGAAGCAAGTTATCTATTTTCAAATCTGTTAAAATGCTAAGAACCCATATTATTTCACACAGAGCAGAGACCATTGCTCTATACTCTGATTCAGCAGAGGAGCGCGAAATAGTGGACTGTTTCTTGGTTCTCCACGAAACCATGCAATTACCCAAAAAAGACAATATCCAGTAACAGAACACCTTGTTGATAAATACTTGCCCCAATCGGCATCAACAAAGGCAGAAAGCTTAAAATCAGAAGAAGAGCAGACAACAAAATTTACACCCTTACCAAGAGAGGACTTCAAATAGCTTAAAACACGAAGAGCCAGTTTCAAATGAGACTGACGCGGAGAGTGCATAAACTGACTTAAACAGTGAACAATAAAAGCAATATCAGGGTGAGTGGCTAAAAGGTAAATAAGTCTACCAATTAACTTTTGATACCAGTAAAATCTTTTAGAAGAGGATCCTTTGATTCCGACCCAAAAGAATCAGTAACAATCAAATTCATGTCCATAGAAGTATTAATGGGTTTACACCCTAAATATCCAAAATCATTTAAAAGCACAAGAGTATTTTCTTTGTGACATACACACCCTTTGTCAGTTTCTAAAATTTCAATACCTAAAAAGAACTTCAAAAGACCAAGATCTTTAATTTTGAAATTGTATTGCAATTGATGTTTAACTATTTTAATTTCAGATTCACAATTACCAGTAATCACAATGTCATCAACATATACAAGAAGAACAATAAACACATTACCAGTACTTTTAGTAAACAATAAATAATCACTAGTACTTTGATAAAAACCATGATCAAGTAAATAAGAAGAAAGCTTTGCATACCACTGCCGTGGTGCTTGTTTAAGTCCATAAAGAGACTTGACAAGCTTGCAAACACGTTTATCATTAGCAGAAAAATATCCAGGAGGCAAACTCAGTGATTTGATGACGACTCTTAGAATACTTAGTGAAAATTACATTTAACATATGTATGTATTAGTGTTTCGCCATCAGCGATCATATGCCGAGTATGTTCAGTGATCGCTGATAGCTTCCTATGTAAAAGTGTTATTGTAATACCTGAAGACAAGCCTCGTGACAAGAGAGTTTATCGCTGACACCGAAGACTAAGCTGATGAACAAGGATAAGTCTACTCATGATCTGAAGCGGCATTCAATGAAACCAAGACAAGTCTACAACGCGTGACATCTCAAGAACAAGGCTTCAGCGATAGCTGAGACTTTCATCAGGCCTCACTGATGAAAAACAACATCAGCAATCGCTGATCATGAAGCTTGCAGTTCAAGATTTGTCTGTTTTACCCTCTTGCACAAACAGTACGAAGATACAAAAAGAAACCAGCTTTTGTTCATAAACGTACAACCACTCTGCCATCTACATTGTTCACCATGCGGCCAAGAGCATGTCTTTGACAAAAGACAGAAGCATGCGCCCAATGAAGTGATACCCTTCACTTTGAGGGGTCCTCAATCTCTCTTAGTGCTTCGTAGAAAAATCCTTTTTACTACATATTTTATTAATACTATTACGTAGTCCAGCCATAAAATACCAAACATTGCCAAAGTATGCAGAAATAGAGCCATTACTGAAATTAAACATAAATCCACTGTCATGTATATGACCAAATGAAACAATATTCCTAGTAACATTTGAAACGTATAAACACAGTATAATTCATGTAATAAATACATTTGGAAGGTGCATATCGTATGTACCTTCAGCAATAGCCGATATATAGGCTCCATTGCCCATCCTCAGCTCAAATTGGCCTTGTTTCAATCGCTCCTCACTTCTTAGATCCTGTAAGTACAAATGTGAGTACCAAATTCGATATCTAATACCCAAGAGTCATAAATAGAAGTGAACAAATAAATGGTAAACCAACCTAAGCTTTCGGCTTTGTTAATCTTTAGCTTCTTGTTCTCTGCCAGTAAGGCAGGGCAATTTCTTTTCCAATGCCCCTTTTCATTATAGTTGAAGAAAACTGCTTCTTCAAGGATCTCTCTTTTTCCCTTTGCCTCAGTGGTACATCCAAACTTTAACTTTACCTTTCCCTTGAAAGCTCTTCCTTTACCCTTACCATCATGCTTCATCTTCTTGGAACTTCCACCTTTCACCCTTATCATTTTGACCTTTTTAGGTTTGGACTACTCCCGCTTGGAGCTAATGTTTCTCTCAGTCGTTTGAAGTATACCATCCAACTTAGTGAGAGACTTGTGCAAACCTTACATGTTGTAATTCACTATAAATTGATCGTATAAATTGAGCAAGAACTTTATGACAAAATCAACTGCTAGTTCTTGTCTTATTGGAAACCAATACGACCTAATCGGTCAACATATACCTTCATTTTGTAAACGTGGGGACTAACCGGTGACCCCTCAAACATCTTGTAACCTGCTAATGTCCTAACAGTGTCACACCTCTCGTGTCTAGCTTTCTTCTGAAACATATTTTTCAGAGTGGTAATCATACCCATGCATCCAAATCCTCATGATCTATAAAATCTTGGGACTCATAGATGCAAGAATCAAGCAACCAACATCGATTGCATCGCTTTGATACTTATCATAAGCAACACGAGTCTCAGTGGAAGCTTATCTAGAGGGTGCGTTTAGAGAGGGGGCTCAACGATGTACAATTTCTTTTCTTGTCTATGGACGACTCTTAGCAAGCGAAACCACTTAATGAAATTTGTAACGTTTAATTTATCCTTCTTGAGGATCAAGCGTAGGGTAAAGTTCAAGTTGGTTGTTCTCGTTGTGTTGTGTTAGTTGCCATCTAGAAAGTAAGGTTCAATTTTAGTAAACTTTTAAAAAAATCTCAGTTTTATGAATTAATCCTTTAAAATTCATTTGTGATTGAGCTCAGATTCATATTTCACCAATCCCACGAATGGCCAAACAACTGTTTAATGAGAAAGGTTATTTAGGTATGAAACTTCCAATTGCGTTCAACACAACTCTTAGTACTTCGTGGATTTTTTTCAATATATCATATACGAGTTCATCACGTTTAATCCAACTACTACGTGTTGAAAAATTCATAGATGGCCAATGAAACTGTCTATATAAAATTTCAAATAAAGTAACTATACTAAGGTATCGTGATCCCACCTATGTATCAACTTAAGGCTTGACGGGATCAGTCGTCCAAAATATGGCTATTCAACCGAGTGACCAATGCAATTGTTCACTTAAATCTTGATACTTTGGCACCTTGTCTCACATTTCAATCACCCGACATGATTGGCTAGTGCACTGATCATGCCAGAATCCGTAAGCCTTGACAATACATTAAGTGGGCGACACTTAGTTTACATTTGAGAAATGATTTATAGAATTATTCTAAAAGGGTTTTATAAAACATTCAATTTTTAAAATCTTAGAACCATTCTTTAAAAGGTTTTATAAAAATAGAATTCTTTTAAAACAGGTTAAGTTTGATTACTAATCAATTTTAAATATATAACTTATTTAGTCTAACTGATTAAAATTCTTGCGTTTGATAAATTTTCAAAAAAACTGCGTGATATCATAGCAATAATAAAACGCAATTACATAAAATAATCAACGCAAAAATTAACCAACCATGCATAGTAAAAGGAATGGTATAGCCATCTTAATATGGTGCCATGAGCCAACAAGGACACCAATGTCAAAACTAGGGACAAATTGGAGCTCCCACTAGATTCACCGTCTCTTTCACTTCTTTAGTCCACGTCTTCGATTACAATATAAATAAAAAGAAACTAGGCTATCACAACCTATTCTGTTATAATTTACAAAGAATCGAAAAACGACGTGCAAGTCGCAATAATTAGAATTACAACGCATCATTAAAATACATTTTGTTTTTACCAAATGGTATTAAAAAAACCGTTAGACCGCTTAAAACTGTCGAACCAAGTCAAAGCGGACCTTTTTTGACGGTTTGAGTGGTTTGGCGGTCCGACCCGGTTTGAAAATAGCCAAACAGCTCGGTACGGTCTGGTTTACGGTTTGAATATTTGTTTGAGTGATCTGGACCGAACCGAATGCAAAAAATACACATGTAATAATTGTATTTATTTTTCATGTTGCAGGCTTTAATTTTATGGCCTAGTTAAAGAAAAGTGCTTGAAAGACATTATGTATTTTAGTTTTTATTTATAAATTGGCAAAACATAAAGTTTAATCGAGCTTTTGAACGAGTCTATTCAAACATTGATATCATGGAGCTTGACTTGTTAAGTTAGACAAATATTGACGTCACGTAGCTTTTAAATGTTGGTAAAAAGAAAATTGTTTTGATGTTGATGGATTTGTATAACTTTTATCCATTTGCTCAATGTTTTTTATATATTTTAGAAATAGACGTTCTTTTTTATAAGTCGGTATACAATTTTTTATAGTGCTACATTCGTAGAAAGTTCATTTTAGATATGATGTCATGGATTTTTTAGTTTAAAGCCAATAATAGGCTTAAACCGCCTAAACCGGTTAGACCAGACTACCTTTTTGTGGTCCAGTTTGACCGATTTGGTCACTTGATACCAAACCGGTGGGTTCGAAAATTTTCTAATCCGCCATAGCTGGTTTGTGGTTTGAGGGGTTGAATCGCCCAAACCGGACCGCGAACAACCCTAACCTAGGGTCATAGGCTATACCAAGTCCATAAAACTTTCATATAAACATACATGAACATGATCATAACAAATAAACATATATTTATGATCATAGAATGAATGAGCATAAAATCTGATGTACCGGGGTATCAAGCATGACCCTCACCATGGCCCCACTGGGTCATGGAATTTCGGGTAAACTTTTAAACATCCCAAATCCACATTTTAACTCCATTCAAAAGGATCTTAAGTGTGTTAAAAATGCTTTGATACCACTGTTGGGTATTATAACGATCAAACGCACAACAAAAGCCAAATATTGCATGCCCAAGATGCTAACAAGCATACAGTAACATAAAGTTTGAACTGACATATTGTAAAGCAACTTTAGACGTAAAGATTAAAACTTTATCATGTTCACAATCCAAAAACAAACATGAAGTCCAAACATTACTAATCAAGAGGCATGAAAGATAGACTTTACCACAAAGTAAATATGCATATACATAAAGTGTAATACCCCAAATTTGGGTTAAGTGACTCTCTTTATTATAATTGATAGCTCATGAGCCGTTAAACCTTTGGTGACCTCTAATATTACATATGAGCTCACTAGGCTTCTTGCCTAACACTTGTTGTTGTGTATATGGTTGACAACTCCCACTAGTGGCGGATCTAAGAAGTTGTGAGGTGCCGACCGATGACGTTAGGAGCATCTAAGGAGCGAGCTTTTGGTATATTTTATGAACATGATATTTTGGAGAGACATAGTTACACCCATCATAATCTAGTCATTTGATAACTAGATTAATTAGGTTGTTATTTTAGTCTCAATCCTTGGATTGACAAATGATGTACAAACTTCTGTTTCGTGGGTCACAATTGTTTATAACGTTGAAGTTTTTCATATATTCGTTTTAAAATTTCCCTATTTTTGTTGTTTAAAATTTTAGGGTGTTATAAATTGGTATCTGAGCTCTAGTTTAAGTGAACTAGGAATGATAGTGAGATATCTATACTTAAACTGACACGTTAAGTTATGATTTATGAGAAAAATGGGTAGACACTTAAGAAAGGTAGATAGTCTAGAGTCGACGGAAAATACACTAATTTAAAATTGTGATGATGATGACGAGAATTCTTATGTATAATATGTTCATAATCTCACTTAGCTAATGCTATTATGAATGTGTCAATATGTGAGCATGCTTGATTTTAATATTATTACGTTGGATGAGTGAAGTAATACGTTTATTATAATAATTGTCTTGGTATGTTACATCATACTCATTATTTTGTGTGACAGACTAAAATGGTAAACACATGAGGTAGACCTCGAGCTCGGTCACGAGGCAACCACATCCTTGGTTGATCAAACGGAATGAGTGGAAACGATTGTGATTCCACCTATACCAAGAGTTAACTTGGCATCCTTAAGTTCGGTTATACAAGAGGCAAACCAGAAAACCGAGATGCTAGTCGGCGTGATGCAAGTATTTAATGCGACACTAGAGAAACAACAAGAAGTGTTCATGAAGATGTTGGAGGACAGGGACAACAGTCATCGAAGGCATGGGACGGTCGTTGAGAACGTTGTGGCGGTGTTCCGGGGGAACTGAAAATGTCACGAGATTGGACAAGCAAGTTAACAACGATGCTAGAAGGGGTGAGAGGCTTGCACTTATAAAACATTTCTGTGTGGATATGGGAGACGGAACAAGCCTTTGGGTCGAGTGAATGCAAGGAAAATCTGAAGGTGGGATTCGCTTCTCAGATGCAAGGGCCCCAACCCTTCAATAGTGGAATGTCACCAAATCTACTATGGAGGACAGTGTTCGAGGACGACTGGCTTGAGGTTCATTCATGGAGAAGACCATGGAAGAAGTTTGTAATGAATGGGTTGTCGACCGTATTGAAGAAGAATTCCAAAATTTGAAGAAAGGTAACTTGTCGGTGAGGAATTACACTCGAAAATTTATTGAGTAACTAAATTTAGTGGGGCACGTGGCCCAATAGAGAAAGAGAAGGTGAAGGCATACCTCAAGGGCTTACTCGCGGACATGATGGCCATGGTCCAAAATGCTAAGGTCTCTACTCTTCGAGAGGCAATCGAAGAGGCCTAAATTATGGAGGATGCTACGCCCGATACAAGGAAGAGAAAGCCTATCTTGGAGAGAAGAGAAAGTGGGGAACCCACAAGGTTTATTCAAGAGGCCGAAGCTAAGTTCTAGTGGGAGGGGGTGGATACCCGAAGGGAAGAAAAATGGTGCCCGGAATGCAAGAGCGAACATTTTGGAAGTTGTAACCCAACCCGATCATATGCTTTAAATGCGGGAATACTAGACATATTAGCCGTGTTTGATCCATCAAGGGTACAGTTTGCTACGACTACAAGGAGAAGGCCACATGAGGAATGAGTTTCTCACGTTGAGGGGCAACTCGAAGGGGTCAAGTGTGGTGATTTAAGAAAGGAAGGAAGTTACTCAGAGAGTGCAAGAGATACATTTTCAGGTACGTTCCTACTCAACTCCATACCCGCTAGAGTAATTTACGATTCCGATGCAAACCATTCTTTTCTGGCAATCACTTTTCGAAAATCTTTGAATACGCATCCTAGTTCTCTTAGTGATTCTTTAGTGAAAGAAGTAGAGAACGGTGAAGAAGTAGTATTGCGTGAAATACTAGAAAAATGTCAATTGGAGATTGGGGCAAGTGCTTTGAAGTGAATTTACTTCTAATGGCTATCGGTGGTTTTGATGTCGTGATAAGGATGGGTTGGTTGGTGAAGAACCAAGGCGAGATTCTATGCTTTAAGAAACTTATTAGAGTACCCATAGCAAATAGGGATTCCGTTCTTTCTTACGGTGAGAAGTGGAAGGTTGAAGTGGTAATAATTTCTTCTATTAAGGCATGAAAGTACGTAAAGAAGAAGTGTGCCTCATTCCTAGCATACGTGGTTGTTAGCTCCAACTTCTACTACTTATAGAAAGTACTAAGAAATTGGCTAAGTATAGACTCCGACAGAGGTTATGCCAAGACACCGATAGAAGATCAAGTGAAGAGTTAACAGAAGACGCTTCACAGAAGACAAGGCCACAGAGCCTCTGCCATACTTGACAGAGCCTCTGTGGTATGAAGACTGAAGACTTAGAAGAATTCATGAAGATCAAGACAAAGACGACCGTGCTTCTCACGATCTCTGCTGTAAGAAGATCTTGAAGATCATTCGTACAAGGCATGCCCTGACAACTCCACGTGTCAAACTCTGATGGGTTTCAGCCTTTGTAGAATTGCAGCGCACTATGTTAACGTTGTACCAGTGGCAGTTTCACGATCGTGTCTTGTACCTTTAGTACTTTATGTCTAGAACTTGTCCCCTGATGAATAGTATAAATAGAAGACTCATGTTGAGCTCTTCAATTAAGCTTTTGCACGACACACACACACTTTAGAGCAGAATTCTTGTAATACCTTCGGTGTTCTTAAGTGTTCTTATTATATCAAATACAGTGAATCATTGAGCTATTTACTTGTGTTATTTACACTTCACGTATTTGATCTTGTGTGTCTTTCTATCAAATAATATCTGTTCAGTTCGTTTAAAACGCTTCCGCAACTCTTATCTGTTTGAACTAATAGATAAACTATCATTGTTAAGTAAAATAGGAACCAACAATTGGTATCACAGCCATCCTTGATTATCTATATCAAGTGATCCTCTCTTACAATGATTTTTGGTAGAAACCTGGTTAGTTTTTGACCTGTTCTTCGCATATTTAAAATAGACTCTGTTTTTCTACCATTCTCGACCTGTTCGACTTTGGTAAACCTGCAGAATCTGTTTTCTCGGATAAAACTCCATTTTAGTGCATTGCTCAAGGTTTTTAAGCTTATAAACACGTTTTGAACCATTCACTCCATCATCTGAAAGTTTACAGTTCATACTCTGTTTTTCTGATATCTGTCAAACCTCTTTCAAAATGGCGAACACGAACAACTTCTTCACCGCTGGTTCTCTAACCAAGCCACCCACACCGCTCAGAGATGAATACCCTCAGTGGAAGATACGAATGATTCACTTCTTCGAGGGTACTGACAAAGAACTCGTCCACTATATTCACAACCCCCCTTTCGTTCCAATGATCACAGTACCTCGTGTACCTGCCACAGACAACACACCAGAGATTCCTGAGCACGAGAAACCAAAGACCAAGGATAACTGGTCCGATCCAGATTGGGCAAAATATGAAGTCGCTCAGAAGACCAAAAGACTTCTGATAATGGCCATTCCCAATGACCTCTTCCAATCTGTAGATGCGTGTGAATCTGCATACGATCTGTGGAGAGAACTGGAGAAACAACTGGAAGGAGGGGCCAAAACTCAAAAGAACCGCAGAGGCCAATGCAACAATGAATACTATGCATTCAAAGCTCTGCCGACAGAATCTTTGCAGTCAACTTATGACCGGTTCAATTCTCTGATCAACAAGTGCAAGAAGTTCGGGATCCACAGAACTTCTGAGGAGAACAATGTCATGTTCTTGAAGAGCCTCAATGAAGAATGGCTCCAGTTGTCTATGTCTCTACAAACTAATCAGGACTTAGACTGCTGGACTCTGTTAGATCTTTATGGAACGTTGGCAGCCCAAGAACCTCAGATTGCACATACAAAAGCTCAAGTCAGTGCACCCCTTGCACTTGTTGGCAAGGCTACAGAAGCTAAAGAGAAGCCGAAGAAGGAGAAAGTTGTGGAGGAAAAGAAGGAGAAGAAGAAGAAGGTAATGATCGTTGATAGTGAAGAGGAGGAGGTGGTGGAAGAAGAAGAGGAAACTATGGCCTCAATAGCTAAATCGTTAGCTCTTTTGACAAGGGAATTCAGCAGAGGATACCAGAAGAAGTCTGGAAATGATCGCTTTGGAAGAGATGATCGTGGAAGAGAAGGGTCAAATGACAAGAATGACAGAGGTGGTGACCGACATAAGTTAGATGACAAAGATGGCAATGCTCCACATAACCAAGGATGTTACAATTGCGGCAAGCCAGGCCATTATGCCAATGAATGCAGGAGCAAACCAAACCACCCTCAGAGGGATTCTGCTTTCTACAAAAAGAAAGCGGAATATTATGCTCAGAAGCCACTAATGGTGAACTAAGAGAACTGGCTGTCCGACGAATCATCCGATGAAGGCGACAAGAACGCCTTGTTCTGTGGAATGGCAGAGGTTAGCTCATCCGACTCTGATAGTGAGGTATCCACTTCTGACTCTTCCTCTAATGCTACAGAAGATGACTTGCTTAAACTAATTGTTGAACACACTGAACATAAAAAGACTTGTGAAAATATTCAAAAGAAACTTGCATTTTTTGAAAGAGAAACCAGACTTCTCACTCAAGAAAAGGCAAAGATTTTTCAAGAAAAGAAAGAAATTGAGATAAATTGGAACAAACATATAAATCCTTTGAAAGAAAAGATCTCAGAACTTAACTCAGCCTTAAAAGCTAAATCAAAAGAACTTACAGATACTGAGAGCGACAAAATGAACATTATTGCTCTTAAAAAGTATTTTCAAAAGGAAAGAGAAGTCCTTCATCAAGACCTACTCAGAAGAGACCTTTTAATGAAAAAAATATCAAGATGCTCAGATGGTCTATGAAAAGATAAACACACAAATAGGGAGACGGGGAATTGGCTTCTGTGATATAGATCCATACACTAGAACCAAAAGCGACAAATCTCTGTCGTCCCTGTTCTGTATAGGTGATACAAGAAAACCTGGATTTCCAAACTTACTATCTGTTAGCAAAAGGCAAAAATTCTCTGGGGAACCTCACATAAGAAAACCTCTGAAGATGATAAATGTGTGGTTTGAAAACACAGATCTACCATCATCAGCCTTTGTCAAAAGAGCTTCCAAACCTAAGAAATATCTGAAAACACAAGATCAGATAGGAATCTTTAAGTTTGGTGACCCCGAGACTCAATCCCAGGTTGCCTTTGTCTGCACTATAGATTCTGAAGAGAAACTATCTGCAGAGGCACTTGAGTTCTTGCCTGCTTCCACAGAAGAAAAACTTAAAAATATTTCTGAAAAAGAGTTAATGGAAATTAGGAAAAACAACTTTTATGAAAACCACTGTACATCCTCTGACGACCAAAATCTCTCCGAGGAATCCTTGATGAACTCTTATGTTGACCTTGAAAATATCCCCGAAAGAGAGGAAGAAAGCGAGTATAGCACTTGCTCAGAAAATCCAGCCTCTTTCGACAGAGACCTAAGTGACTCAACCTCTATATATGAGGACGACTCATCCTCTGACGATTCTGAGACTGATTCAGTTGAATCAGGAATAGATCCTTGTGAAGCAGAGGGACTCAAAATTCCCTCTGAAACTCTTAACAGAACAATTATTCCTAAGGAGAAAACCACAAGTGCTCCTATTTGCCCGGATTTTGTGGACAAGTGTATACAAGCCAAAACCTCTCTAGAGCCTGAGAAGACCAAATATGAAAAGGAAAAATCCTCTCTTTATTTAAAAGAAGCTAAACCTTTTGGGCCTTTCAAAGAAAAACTAACTTGGCAACAAAAATGTAAGTGGGTTGAAAATAACATGTCTTTTGCTTCTGTGACAGTGAAACCTGCAGAAGTTCACCACAGAAAAAAGGGTCCACACAAGGCTACTCCAACCAGAGAATTTTCAAAACAACAGTCTAGTCTGCATAGGTCTCCTTGTAATAGGAAGTCTTGTGCTAGGGTAGATTGTAAAAATAAAGCCTCTGTACCCTGTTTTAATGATTTTAATGAAAAGTTCAAGCAAATCTCTTCGCAAATTCATTATTGTCATTGCTTTAATCTCATGTATCAATTGAACCAACATTTCTCAAGTCCTCACTGTTTCCTCTCTTTGCCCAAAAAGAATGCTAAATTCAAGGGAAAGAAGAAACAAAATGGTTCTTCAAAGGAATCTAAAACCAAACCCAAGGATGCTAAGGCAACCTTGAAGACCTCTAACATAAAGGGACCCATTTGGATATGGGTACCCAAAAATCTCTGATTGTCTTGCAGAAGCAGTATGTGCCGATCTGGTATCTTGACTCCGGGTGCTCGCGGCACATGACTGGCGACAGAGATCTACTATCCTCCTACAAAGACAAACTCGATGGAGGATCAGTAACCTTTGGCGACAACAAGAAGGGATATATTAAAGGATACAGAGTCATCAAGAAGGAAAACATAACCGTATGCAAAGTTGCATATGTGGATGGCCTTAAGCACAATCTTTTAAGTGTTAGCCAACTCTGCGATACGGGTTTCGACGTGATGTTCAAAAGAACCTTCTGCTCTCTACAAGGTGAGGACACAGGAGTCGAACTTCTGCGAGCTGAACGAAGAGGCGATCTATACCTCATGAACTTCTGCACCAAGAACAAGAAGGACAAGCTCTACCTTGTTGCCTGTAAAAACGAAGAAGCCTGGTTATGGCACAACAGGTTATGCCACTTAAACTTTCATACTCTAGACAAGCTTGTCAAACGTTATTTAGTCAAAGGTATGCCAAATGTCATGTTTAATAAGGATCATTTGTGTTCTGCTTGCGAAATGGGAAAACTCAAAAGAGCTTCCCATAAAGGCAAGACTGGTGTGTCTTGCCCTAGGCCTATGTACATGCTTCATGTTGACCTCTGCGGTCCAATCGCTACACAGAGCCTAGGTGGCAAGAAATATATACTTGTTTTGATCGATGAATACTTAAGATTTACATGGGTTGAATTTGTCAGAAAGAAATCAGATGTTCCAAACATTCTGATAAATTTAATGAAAAGAATCCAAGTTCTATATGAGTGCAGGATTCAGAAATTAAGAAGCGACAATGGCACAGAATTCAAAAACTCTGTCATTGAAGCCTATCTTACAGAAGAAGGGATTTCTCAGAACTTCTCTGCTGCACGTACCCCACAACAGAATGACGTGGTTGAACGAAAGAACCGTACACTTGTGGAGACTGCAAAAACTATGCTGACAGCATTAGGATTACCAATCTCTTTCTGGGCAGAAGCAGTATCAACCGCTTGCTACACCCAAAATCGATCAACCATAGTAAAGAGGCACATCAAGACACCATATCATCTGATCAACAAAAGGCGACCAAACATCAAGTTCTTCCATGTTTTTGGATGCAAGTCCTTTGTCTTAAATGATAGAGAAGCAAGAGGAAAGTTTGAGGTAAAAGCAGATGAAGGCAAGTTCATTGGGTACTCTGCCACCTCTAAGGCTTACAGAGTTTACCTTTTGCGGTCACGAACCATTGTGGAAAGCATCAATGTATCTTTTGACGATTCCTTTCAAAATACTTCTGAACAAGTCAGTTCAGAACTCGGTCTAAAGAAGGAATCCTCTGGCGTCTCAAAGACAAGAGAAGCAGACCTAAATCTGCTATTTGAAGAGATGTTCCACGACGATATCGATCCCTCTGCTGGAGCTGCCAGAGCCTCTGGAGAATCATCTTCTGCCAACCAGACTAAGTCAGGTATTTCTCTAACTGGTCCATTAAATACTTCATCCTCTTCTGTGAATCATGCAGATGCTAATGCCGAGGGGGAGCGGACAGAAGATGACACAAGCAAAGATACAAAAACAGAGGCACTGGAAACACCTGCTACAACAGAGGAACCGATACCAGAGGAAAACGAGGATTCGGTCTCCACACCCTCGGAGGAACATATTCCAACTCTTATCCCACAAGCTGAAGAACCAAGTTCAAGCTCTGAAGTGCCATCTACTACAGAGGGTGCACCAGAACCACAAGATGCACTCACAGAAGTTCAACTGGATGATGCAAATGACCATCTCCCCAGAACAACAAAGTGGACGATGAGCCATCCTCCGAGCCAAATCAATGGCGATCCCTCTGATAATGTAAAGACAAGATCAGCCACAACAAATTTCTGTTTCTTTATAAATTTTATCAGTGTGATCGAGCCAAAACGCATTTCTGAAGCCCTAGATGATCCAAACTGGGTAGATGTTATGCAAGAAGAGCTTCTATAGTTTGAGAGAAACAAAGTCTGGACCCTAGCTCCTCTGCCACGAGGAAAACAAGCAATAGGGACTAAGTGGATCTTCAGAAACAAAAAGGATGAGGATGAGGTGGTCATAAGAAACAAAGCGAGATTGGTGGCCAAGGGATATCGCCAAGAAGAAGGCATTGATTACGATGAAACTTTAGCCCCTGTCGCACGACTCGAAGCAATAAGAATCTTCTTAGCCTTCGCAGCCCACAGAGGTTTCAAAGTCTTTCAGATGGATGTAAAATCTGCCTTTCTGAATGGTGAATTCAAGAAGAAGTATACGTCCAGCAGCCACCAGGGTTTGAAAGTTCCAAGTACCCAAAATATGTCTATTATCTCGACAAAGATCTGTATGGACTGAAATAGGCTCCAAGAGCATGGTACGAAAGACTTTCAACCTTTCTTCTTGATAATGATTTCGACAGAGGTACAACAGATACTACTTTGTTTTAGAAAAGAAAAGGTGATGAGATTCTGCTTGTACAGATCTATGTGGATGACAATATCTTCGGGTCTACCAATGCACAACAGTGCAAAGATTTTGAAAAACTCATGCAGAGTGAGTTTGAAATGAGTATGATGGGAGAATTAACCTTCTTCCTCGGACTCCAAGTAAAACAAACATCAGGGGGAATTTTTATACATCAAGCTAAATATGTCTCTAACATTCTTTCCAATTTTAGTCTCTCTGATGCCTCTGTAATGAAGACTCCAATGGCCACTGGAAATAAGTTATACTCAGATCCAAATGGCAAATCTGTAGAGTGCAAGCTCTACAGAGGTATGATTGGGTCACTTTTATACTTAACTGCAAGTAGACCTGATATAATGTATGCTACATGCCTCTGTGCAAGGTACCAAGCTAACCCAAAGGAATCCCACCTTATTGCTGTAAAGAGGATCTTTAGATATATCAAAGGGACCAAAAATCTTGGGCTCTAGTATCCGAAGAACTCTGGTTTTGGTCTCAAGGCATACACAGATTCATATTATGGAGGATGCAAGCTTGATCGAAAGAGTACCTCTGGGAGTTGTCAATTCCTGGTTGGTAAACTAGTCAGCTGGACTTCGTAGAAGCAGAACTGTGTATCTACATCTACAGCCGAAGCTGAATATGTTGCTGCTGCTAGCTGTTGCTCCCAAGTTATGTGGATGAAAACTCAGCTTAAGGACTATGGTTACAACATATACAAGATACCCATCCTCTGTGATTCAAAAAGTGCCATAGCCATCTCTGTCAATCCAGTACATCATTAAAAAACAAAGCATATCGATATTCGTTATCATTTTCTGAAGCATCATGTTGAACATGGCACAATCGAGATGCACTTTGTGACCACTGAATACCAGCTTGCAGACCTATTTACCAAGGCACTCGATGAGAAAAGATTCCTTTTCTTGGTAAGTAAGTTGGCAATGATAAACATGAGTTGAGACCTCTGTAAGTAAGACTTGATCCTATGTAAATATGTATATATTTGAATACTTCTGCATGTAAATTCTTGAATCACCAAAAGTTCTGAATCCAACAGAGCTTCTGTGGGATCGCTCAAAACCTCTGACGATGTCCACAGAACCTCTGGTGAGTTTGACCTATGTTCTGTGCATTACTTATCTCATTTGATCCAAGCATAGGTCAAGGGGGAGCAGAAGGAGACCTTGAATTAGACTACAGAAGTTGTTAATTCAAGGGGGAGCCAAAGAAGAATAGTGATCAGACAAATCCACAGAAGTCAGGTAATTCACCGAGCAAAGGTTAGTCAAAAGGATAATGTCTCGCACAAAATCTTTTTCCAAAACAATTTTTCCGGACACCAACTTTCAAATATGTCCTAAAAACTGTGTTTAAAACAGTGAAAACTTTGGATGATCAAAATGTTTTGTGAATCTCTAGTTATTGAAATTTTCAGTCCTAGAGCCTCTGCTAGCTTTGATAGAGCCTCAAAGCCTCTGTGGATGAAAATTTTGTACTAAAGATTCTATCGATCCTCACCAATGAATTTTCAAATGTTTTTGGAAAAGGTGCAAGCACAGAGGATACATTAAAGGTAGGTTTCGGAATCACAGAGCTCACTCCACTACAGAGCCTCTGTTGATTCTGACACTTAAAAAGGGAGTTATTTACTGCGAGTGACAGACCCCACACAGAAGAAATACCCACGCGCCAAGCATTAATGGGCCGCGCACGACGTCTAATCATGCTCTGACACATTTGACGTGGCAGATTTTCATTGGACGTGCGTGCCCCACGATTCTTCTGAAACGTTTCCCCAGCTGTAAAACTCGAGTGCGGACCCCAAATGTTTATTGAATTCACTTTTACCACGGAATTCTATCCGTTTCCACCCTCACTATATAACTCCGTTTACCCCATTCTCTATTCATTTTACGAATTTACTCCCATATTCTTCTCCGGCGAACCTTGCAAAAACCTGCAACTCCTATTTTCTACTCACTTTCTTCAAGTTTAATCCAATGGCTTCAACCTCCAGCGCTCCGGTGAACTCCCCAGCTCATTCTGATCACTCTCAAAACCCAGAAATGGCCGGAAACCTAGAACATGACAACTCCGGTGATTCAGCAGATTTTGCTCCGACCACCCATTTGCAAAACTTCCTGGCAAATGAACATTTTGAACGTGCTCTTCCCCTGAAACCAAATAATCATTATCTTGTTCCCTCGAGAACTGCATTTGGGGAAGAACATGCTATCCTTCTCAACATTCTGGAAAACCATTTCCTTTACCCCCTATTATCCAAGAACGTGAAGAAGATCCCTACTAGATACCTTTACCAATTCTGGCAGAGTTGCCATTTGATTCACAAGATAGACAAATCAAGGGTTACATTTCCAAACCTGACCAATCTGAATACCTCGAACTCCAGTTCAACAGTACAATGTTCTCCCTTGAGTTTGCTCTACCTACCAGAGGTCTTCTGGGTATAAAGATGTATGCTGAGGAACCATCAGATGAAGACCTCTGCAGATTTGCAGAAATGTTGGGGTACAACACACATCTGAAGAAGAGAAATGACTTCAGAAGAAATAGATTCCCACCTCTGGGGAATACTCTCTTCTCCATTCTCAACAGATGTCTTACTGGGAAGGTGGGCAGTCCAGACCAAACTTCTCACCAAATCATGGCCATTATGTATGGGGTATACTACGATCTACCTCTGGACTACGCCACCCTAATGATGCAGTAAATGATCAACACCATTGATCGAGAATCTCCTCCCAAAGGGCCAAAGGACCCACAACTGAAGACTTTCCCCCACTACAATTTCAGAGGATTCTAGGTGTCCTACTAGAACCTCTGCTACTCTTGGAAAAATGGCCAATGGAGGGCCCAACTGTAAAAACCTACCCTTTGGTAAGAAACTCCCCAACAACACACGAGGATGGATACAACTTCTGCAGACCTCTGCCAACCAAACTTTTGACTTATGCACGCGATGAGGGACTTAGACTAGAGTATATACGCGATCACAGGACTCCAGAATCGAGTCCAGTGACACCCCCGCGTCTAGGAGCCCAAATAGGAGACCATGTACTGGAAAGAATGAGTGATGAGAAGTGGGCAGAGGCCTGGGCAAAGCATGAGAAAATACAGTCTCCATTCCATCAACAGAGGAGCCATCTCGAACACTCTGCCTCTAGGCAAAAATCCTCTGCCACGCACACAAAAGGAAAACAAAGGCCTCCAAATCAAGGAAGACTGCAGGGGGCACCTCTACTAGTGCTACACAAACCCAACAATCCCCTCCTACAGAAACAGTAGTTGAATCCTCTGCACCTCCTCCTCCAAAAGACAAACAGAAGAAAAGAAAACACAAGTCTTCTGAGGAGGGTGCCCCCAAGCCTAAAAGAAAGAAAAGCAAGAAGAAGACCAAGAAACCCCACACTCCTCTGAGGAGGGTGCCCCCAACCCGTGAACAACCTCTGCTCTCCCCAACGCCAATCCATTATGCAGACGATCAGGGTGACTTTTCTGCCATCCTCCAACAACCCGGAATTGCAGACTCTTTAGACCCTTTTGGATGGAACGCAGAAGCCCTATCTCATCATTCAACAGAAGCACTAGACTTTAGAATCTCTTCGGACTTGGATGAAGATGACCAAACCCCACAGAATATTCAGTCTGTGACTCCAGAAGTATTTCATAATCCCTTCACCCAACCCGGATATGATGTTCAAAGAAGAAGTCCAGAAGAAGCGGTTGCTACAGAGGATATGGTGGAAACTGGTGAAGAGGAAGATGACCAATTAAAAAAGGGTCTTTATCACCCTCACGTACAAGATCTGATTGGGACTCATACCTGCTATGATTCTCTAGGGAAAAGTCCAGAAGTTAGAATAGAAGTCGTGAGCTATAAAGCAGAGAAAGAGGCTGAGACAATAGATAGTGAAGTAGTGGTAGGATGCTCAACAGAGGAGGAATCTAGAAAAGATGCCGCAGTTAGAAGAGGCACACATCCCCAACCAACTCCCAGTGCAATCCACACTTCTAACATCGCCAGTCTAGTGGCAGAAGATGTTATTGAAAAAGAGCAGAACAACTCGACCCCAACCCAAACTGACCGGGCAGAGGTAACTATTTCTACCTCTGTACCAATCTTAGCTGGGGAAACCATTTCAGGGGAGTCCTCTCAAAAGGACTTACCCTTAGTTCGTGATCCATCGCCCCTGATCACAACAGAAATCCCTACATAGGACTTTGTTTCCTCTGACACGTACACACTTATAGGTCCAACAGGCTCTTCAGAGGAGCTTAGAGTGTACAGAGATGAAGGGACTAGACAAGTCCCCTAGTCAACCTAAGGATATTCATGTACCCATCTCTGGAGTGGATCATGACAATGTTCTTACCGGAACTTCTATAGAGCACAAGGCCTCAAAAACCTCTGCTCAAGGATCAGAAGGAAATCCTTCCATCCTCAACGTACAAACAGAGATGAAAGAAGGTATCCCAGGAACAGGGATTCACTTTGGGGACGAATGTGTTCCCCCAGAGGTTACACCAGGCTCACATGTCGCAAGGGATGAGTTCCAAACCCTTGTCACCTCTGTGACCACTTCGTTGGGAGAGTTGAAAAGCTCTCTTAATGCTCTTGCAGAATCAACAAGGAAGGCCATCTCTGAACTGACCACCAAAGTGGGTAACCTATTCACAGAGGTGAAACATGCCTGTGCTCAAATGAAAGAAACTGCATCAACCTCTGCTGCCGCCACCACTTCTGAATATGAGAAAGCCACAACCCCTGCCTTCCAAAGTTCTGACAAAGACTTACTGGAAAAGCTAAAAGAACAATCCTCAACCCCTGCTGGCGTTACACCAGAAGACTTGAAGAAGGCCTTAGAGCAAGTTCAAGTACAAACAACAAGGGAGACTCTGGCCATGAAGCCATCCGACTACATGACCAGAGCTCAGCTAACAGAACTTGGACAAGGGGTAATCGACCAAGTAACAGAGCTCATTAAAGCCTTCACTGCTGCCAACGCCAATTATGCCAAGGACTTCCCAAAAAGTGTCGGCAAAATGTGCTACAACACAGAGGCAAAGGTTCACAGTCTCCTTGGTCTCTGTGATGACGTATGCGCAAAACTAATAGCCGTAGGTGCCACTCCACAGAAGAAGCCATAAGCTTCGTGTAGAGCAGAGGGTACAAAGGAAAAGGGTCAGGATGACTCTGATAATAATTCTGACGATTCATCAGATCATCCTAAGGGGGAGAAAGGGACACAAGAGAAAGCTGCAAGCAAAGGGTTACCTGCACCACCGCCAATATCCGCAGAACCCATATCCCAGGCTCCTCCAACTCAAACCCAAGGAGAAACCCAACAAAAGACCACAGAGGCAACAACCACCTCTGTGGAAACAAACCCTAAAGATATTCCAACCCAAACCCAAGTACCTGAATCCACAGAGGCAACACCCATCTCTGTGGAAACAACCTCTATCTTCGGAGAAGATGTGCCAATCCGCGAACAATTTCAAATCTTGACATCCTCCGAGGAAGACCAACCCCCTTCACCAACACCAAAAACACCTGAAGAACCAAACTTACCATCCTCTACACCAGAAGCTGAGAAAACAAAATCCTTATCCCCCAAACCAAGAACCAAAAACCATTGCTCACAAAAGAAAATAACTGAGCAAATCTGCAGAAACCTCACCAACCAAACCTCAAACCAAACCTCAAACCAAACCCACATCACCAATCAAGACCACAGAAGCTCAAGTGCCAAATCTGACAGAGGCAACCCCCGCAAATCCTACTGAAACACCTACAACTAAGTCCTTAGAAGCTCAACCGCTGAAACAAACATAGGTAACCCATTCTGTACAGAAGGAAGATCTACAGCCGAAGGCAAAAGACAAAGGCAAGGGAATAGCGACAAAGGAACCCAAGAAGAAGAAACATAAGCATCAACCCACAGAGAAACTCATGAAGAGCGCCTTTGATGCTTATGTCACTCCTAAACCCGAAGAAGAAGACTGGGCTTATGGACTCACCCCTCTGTCGACAAATCTCAATTTGGATCCAAAGGCAAAAATCACAGAGGACAGGGTCAAGGAGGTAAAGAAACAAATGGACGCTCTGCGAAGGCCCATGCCTCCACCTGGTGCACCTCCTCGACAGATGGAAGAAGTTGTCCAATGGAAGAAGTTGTCTCACTCAATCTCCAAGATCGACAAAGTCATATACTGTAAGTTCTCTCACACCAGAACCACACCTAAGGTTTCCTACAATATATATAAGGTGAAAAGAGTGGACAGATCCGAGAACCAATTCTCAGATGCTGATCTTAGGAACTTAAGCCCCTATGACCTACCCGACCTTCTGAACTGGACAAAACATAACTTGACAACAGATGCAGTTCGAAGGGCATACAGGGTAATCAGGAAAGCCATGCGTGAGAAACTTCTGCTATACAGCCTAGTCGATTTCCAATTAGGACGAGATCTTGGAGTAAGAAACCTAAGTCTTAAACCACCAGAAGATGACTGCCCATCCTCTGCCATACCAAACTCGATCATAACTTCCCCAAAGTTTGGGTATGTCTTCCAAGATCCTGCGGGAAAATCAAGACTGTTTCTGGAGATGGACTGCCAAAAGTTCGCAACAAGTACTCTCATAGAGTTCAGAACTAACCTTGTGGAGCACAGAGGAACGGAATTGATAGACACAACCTCTGCAGATAGACTGATAGAGGTCATCGACTCGGTAATCAACTTCAGAACCCTCTGCATCAGAATCTATCATGAGCTTAAAAAAGTGGGACTTGACAACAGAAGCTACAATGACTTCAAAGACGCCAACGTCTAATGTCGGCTACCAACCTCTGCTACCTTTACTTTCCATATCATAATGTAATCAAATGTAAGTGCCTCTGACACAATCTTAAATTAAAAGTAAAGTTTCAACAGAGGTCAATCACCGTCTGTCGTGTACTTAGTCTAGAAAACCTTGCATCTTTCAATTTTTAATTTCTCAATACTTAGGGGGAGATTGTTAGCTCCAACTTCTACTGCTTATAGAAATTACTGAGAAATTGGCTAAGTATAGACTCCGACAGAGGTTCTGCCAAGACACCGATAGAAGATCAAGTGAAGACTTAACAGAAGACGCTTCACAGAAGACAAGGCCACAGAGCCTCTACCATACTTGACAAAGCCTCTGTGGTATGAAGACTGAAGACTTTGAAGAATTCATGAAGATCAAGACAAAGATGATCGTGCTTCTCACGATCTCTGCTGTACGAAGATCCTGAAGATCATTCGTACAAGGCATGCCCTGACAACTCCATGTGTCAAACTCTGATAGGTTTCCGCCTTTGCAGAATTGCGGCGCACTATGTTAACGTTGTACCAGTGGCAGTTTCACGATCGTGTCTTGTACCTTTAGTCCTTTATGTCTAGAACTTGTCCCCTAATGAATAGTATAAATAGAAGACTCATGTTGAGCTCTTCAGTTAAGCTTTTGCACGACACACACACACACACACTTTAGAGCAGAATTCTTGTAATACCTTCGGTGTTCTTAAGTGTTCTTATTATATCAAATACAGTGAATCATTGAGCTATTTACTTGTGTTATTTACACTTCACGTATTTGATCTTGTGTGTCTTTCTATCAAATAATATCTGTTCAGTTCGTTTAAAACGCTTCCGCAACTCTTATCTGTTTGAACTAATAGATAAACTATCATTGTTAAGTAAAATAGGAACCAACAATTGGTATCAGAGCCATCCTTGATTATCTATATCAAGTGATCCTCTCTTACAATGATTTTTGGTAGAAACCTGGTTAGTTTTTGACCTGTTCTTCGCATATTTAAAATAGACTCTATTTTTCTGCCATTCTCGACCTGTTCGACTTTGGTAAACCTGCAGAATCTGTTTTCTCGGATAAAACTCCATTTTAGTGCATTGGTCAAGGTTTTTAAGCTTATAAACACGTTTCGAACCATTCACTCCATCATCTGAAAGTTTACAGTTCATACTCTGTTTTTCTGATATCTGTCAAACCTCTTTCAAAATGGCGAACACGAACAACTTCTTCACCGCTGGTTCTCTAACCAAGCCACCCACACCGCTCAGAGATGAGTACCCTCAGTGGAAGATACGAATGATTCACTTCTTCGAGGGTACTGACAAAGAACTCGTCCACTATATTCACAACCCCCCTTTCGTTCCAATGATCACAGTACCTCCTGTACATGCCACAGACAACACACCAGAGATTCCTGAGCACGAGAAACCAAAGACCAAGGATAACTGGTCCGATCCAGATTGGGCAAAATATGAAGTCGCTCAGAAGACCAAAAGACTTCTGATAATGGCCATTCCCAATGACCTCTTCCAATCTGTAGATGCGTGTGAATCTGCATACGATCTGTGGAGAGAACTGGAGAAACAACTGGAAGGAGGGGCCAAAACTCAGAAGAACCGCAGAGGCCAATGCAACAATGAATACTATGCATTCAAAGCTCTGCCGACAGAATCTTTGCAGTCAACTTATGACCGGTTCAATTCTCTGATCAACAAGTGCAAGAAGTTCGGGATCCACAGAACTTCTGAGGAGAACAATGTCATGTTCTTGAAGAGCCTCAATGAAGAATGGCTCCAGTTGTCTATGTCTCTACAAACTAATCAGGACTTAGACTGTTGGACTCTGTTAGATCTTTATGGAACGTTGGCAGCCCAAGATCCTCAGATTGCACATACAAAAGCTCAAGTCAGTGCACCCCTTGCACTTGTTGGCAAGGCTACAGAAGCTAAAGAGAAGCCGAAGAAGGAGAAAGTTGTGGAGGAAAAGAAGGAGAAGAAGAAGAAGGTAATGATCGTTGATAGTGAAGAGGAGGAGGTGGTGGAAGAAGAAGAGGCAACTATGGCCTCAATAGCTAAATCGTTAGCTCTTTTGACAAGGGAATTCAGCAGAGGATACCAGAAGAAGTCTGGAAATGATCGCTTTGGAAGAGATGATCGTGGAAGAGAAGGGTCAAAT
The DNA here is from genome assembly GCA_033807775.1 of Saussurea involucrata. Classification (NCBI taxonomy): domain Eukaryota; kingdom Viridiplantae; phylum Streptophyta; class Magnoliopsida; order Asterales; family Asteraceae; genus Saussurea; species Saussurea involucrata. The sequence continues at coordinate 233,613,293 of CM066321.1, read as the reverse complement.
GACAAGAATGACAGAGGTGGTGACCGACATAAGTTAGATGACAAAGATGGCAATGCTCCACAGAACCAAGGATGTTACAATTGCGGCAAGCCAGGCCATTATGCCAATGAATGCAGGAGCAAACCAAACCACCCTCAAAGGGATTCTGCTTTCTACAAAAAGAAAGCGGAATATTATGCTCAGAAGTCACTAATGGTGAACTAAGAGAACTGGCTGTCCGACGAATCATCCGATGAAGGCGACAAGAACGCCTTGTTCTGTGGAATGGCAGAGGTTAGCTCATCCGACTCTGATAGTGAGGTATCCACTTCTGACTCTTCCTCTAATGCTACAGAAGATGACTTGCTCAAACTAATTGTTGAACACACTGAACATAAAAAGACTTGTGAAAATATTCAAAAGAAACTTGCATTTTTTGAAAGAGAAACTAGACTTCTCACTCAAGAAAAGGAAAAGATTTTTCAAGAAAAGAAAGAAATTGAGATAAATTGGAACAAACATCTAAATCCTTTGAAAGAAAAGATCTCAGAACTTAACTCAGCCTTAAAAGCTAAATCAAAAGAACTTACAGATACTGAGAGAGACAGAATGAACATTATTGCTCTTAAAAAGTATTTTCAAAAGGAAAGAGAAGTCCTTCATCAAGACCTACTCAGAAGAGACATTTTAATGAAAAAAATATCAAGATGCTCAGATGGTCTATGAAAAGATAAACACACAAATAGGGAGACGGGGAATTGGCTTCTGTGATATAGATCCATACACTAGAACCAAAAGAAACAAATCTCTGTCGTCCCTGTTCTGTATAGGTGATACAAGAAAACCTGGATTTCCAAACTTACTCTCTGTTAGCAAAAGGCAAAAATTCTCTGGGGAACCTCACATAAGAAAACCTCTGAAGATGATAAATGTGTGGTTTGAAAACACAGATCTACCATCATCAGCCTCTGTCAAAAGAGCTTCCAAACCTAAGAAATATCTGAAAACACAAGATCAGATAGGAATCTTTAAGTTTGGTGACCCCGAGACTCAATCCCAGGTTGCCTTTGTCTGCACTATAGATTCTGAAAAGAAACTATCTGCAGAGGCACTTGAGTTCTTGCCTGCTTCCACAGAAGAAAAACTTAAAAATATTTCTGAAAAAGAGTTAATGGAAATTAGGAAACACAACTTTTATGAAAACCACTGTACATCCTCTGACGACCAAAATCTCTCTGAGGAATCCTTGATGAACTCTTATGTTGACCTTGAAAATATCCCCGAAAGAGAGGAAGAAAGCGAGTATAGCACTTGCTCAGAAAATCCAGCCTTTTCGACAGAGACCTAAGTGACTCAACCTCTATATATGAGGACGACTCATCCTCTGACGATTCTGAGACTGATTCAGTTGAATCAGGAATAGATCCTTGTGAAGCAGAGGGACTCAAAATTCCCTCTGAAACTCTTAACAGAACAATTATTCCTAAGGAGAAAACCACAAGTGCTCCTATTTGCCCGGATTTTGTGGACAAGTGTATACAAGCCAAAACCTCTCTGGAGCCTGAGAAGACCAAATATGAAAAGGAAAAATCCTCTCTTTATTTAAAAGAAGCTAAACCTTTTGGGCCTTTCAAAGAAAAACTAACTTGGCAACAAAAATGTAAGTGGGTTGAAAATAACATGTCTTTTGCTTCTGTGACAGTGAAACCTGCAGAAGTTCACCACAGAAAAAAGGGTCCACACAAGGCTACTCCAACCAGAGAATTTTCAAAACAACAGTCTAGTCTGCATAGGTCTCCTTGTAATAGGAAGTCTTGTGCTAGGGTAGATTGTAAAAATAAAGCCTCTGTACCCTGTTTTAATGATTTTAATGAAAAGTTCAAGCAAATCTCTTCGCAAATTCATTATTGTCATTGCTTTAATCTCATGTATCAATTGAACCAACATTTCTCAAGTCCTCACTGTTTCCTCTCTTTGCCCAAAAAGAATGCTAAATTCAAGGGAAAGAAGAAACAAAATGGTTCTTCAAAGGAATCTAAAACCAAACCCAAGGATGCTAAGGCAACCTTGAAGACCTCTAACATAAAGGGACCCATTTGGATATGGGTACCCAAAAATCTCTGATTGTCTTGCAGAAGCAGTATGTGCCGATCTGGTATCTTGACTCCGGGTGCTCGCGGCACATGACTGGCGACAGAGATCTACTATCCTCCTACAAAGACAAACTCGATGGAGGATCAGTAACCTTTGGCGACAACAAGAAGGGATATATTAAAGGATACAGAGTCATCAAGAAGGAAAACATAACCGTATGCAAAGTTGCATATGTGGATGGCCTTAAGCACAATCTTCTAAGTGTTAGCCAACTCTGCGATACGGGTTTCGACGTGATGTTCAAAAGAACCTTCTGCTCTCTACAAGGTGAGGACACAGGAGTCGAACTTCTGCGAGCTGAACGAAGAGGCGATCTATACCTCATGAACTTCTGCACCAAGAACAAGAAGGACAAGCTCTGCCTTGTTGCCTGTAAAAACGAAGAAGCCTGGTTATGGCACAACAGGTTATGCCACTTAAACTTTCATACTCTAGACAAGCTTGTCAAACGTTATTTAGTCAAAGGTATGCCAAATGTCATGTTTAATAAGGATCATTTGTGTTCTGCTTGCGAAATGGGAAAACTCAAAAGAGCTTCCCATAAAGGCAAGACTGATGTGTCTTGCCCTAGGCCTATGTACATGCTTCATGTTGACCTCTGCGGTCCAATCGCTACACAGAGCCTAGGTGGCAAGAAATATATACTTGTTTTGATCGATGAATACTTAAGATTTACATGGGTTGAATTTGTCAGAAAGAAATCAGATGTTCCAAACATTCTGATAAATTTAATGAAAAGAATCCAAGTTCTATATGAGTGCAGGATTCAGAAATTAAGAAGCGACAATGGCACAGAATTCAAAAACTCTGTCATTGAAGCCTATCTTACAGAAGAAGGGATTTCTCAGAACTTCTCTGCTGCACGTACCCCACAACAGAATGACGTGGTTGAACGAAAGAACCGTACACTTGTGGAGACTGCAAGAACTATGCTGACAGCATCAGGATTACCAATCTCTTTCTGGGCAGAAGCAGTATCAACCGCTTGCTACACCCAAAATCGATCAACCATAGTAAAGAGGCACATCAAGACACCATATCATCTGATCAACAAAAGGCGACCAAACATCAAGTTCTTCCATGTTTTTGGATGCAAGTCCTTTGTCTTAAATGATAGAGAAGCAAGAGGAAAGTTTGAGGTAAAAGCAGATGAAGGCAAGTTCATTGGGTACTCTGCCACCTCTAAGGCTTACAGAGTTTACCTTTTGCGGTCATGAACCATTGTGGAAAGCATCAATGTATCTTTTGACGATTCCTTTCAAAATACTTCTGAACAAGTCAGTTCAGAACTCGGTCTAAAGAAGGAATCATCTGGCGTCTCAAAGACAAGAGAAGCAGACCTAATCTGCTATTTGAAGAGATGTTCCACGACGATATCGATCCCTCTGCTGGAGCTGCCAGAGCCTCTGGAGAATCATCTTCTGCCAACCAGACTAAGTCAGGTATTTCTCTAACTGGTCCATTAAATACTTCATCCTCTTCTGTGAATCATGCAGATGCTAATGCCGAGGGGGAGCGGACAGAAGATGACACAAGCAAAGATACAAAAACAGAGGCACTGGAAACACCTGCTACAACAGAGGAACCGATACCAGAGGAAAACGAGGATTCGGTCTCCACACCCTCAGAGGAACATATTCCAACTCTTATCCCACAAGCTGAAGAACCAAGTTCAAGCTCTGAAGTGCCATCTACTACAGAGGGTGCACCAGAACCACATGATGCACTCACAGAAGTTCAACTGGATGATGCAAATGACCATCTCCCCAGAACAACAAAGTGGACGATGAGCCATCCTCCGAGCCAAATCAATGGCGATCCCTCTGATAATGTAAAGACAAGATCAGCCACAACAAATTTCTGTTTCTTTATAAATTTTATCAGTGTGATCGAGCCAAAACGCATTTCTGAAGCCCTAGATGATCCAAACTGGGTAGATGCTATGCAAGAAGAGCTTCTATAGTTTGAGAGAAACAAAGTCTGGACCCTAGCTCCTCTGCCACGAGGAAAACAAGCAATAGGGACTAAGTGGATCTTCAGAAACAAAAAGGATGAGGATGAGGTGGTCATAAGAAACAAAGCGAGATTGGTGGCCAAGGGATATCGCCAAGAAAAAGGCATTGATTACGATGAAACTTTAGCCCCTGTCGCACGGCTCGAAGCAATAAGAATCTTCTTAGCCTTCGCAGCCCACAGAGGTTTCAAAGTATTTCAGATGGATGTAAAATCTGCCTTTCTGAATGGTGAATTCAAGAAGAAGTATACGTCCAGCAGCCACCAGGGTTTGAAAGTTCCAAGTACCCAAAATATGTCTATTATCTCGACAAAGCTCTGTATGGACTGAAATAGGCTCCAAGAGCATGGTACGAAAGACTTTCAACCTTTCTTCTTGATAATGATTTCGACAGAGGTACAACAGATACTACTTTGTTTTACAAAAGAAAAGGTGATGAGATTCTGCTTGTACAGATATATGTGGATGACATTATCTTCGGGTCTACCAATGCACAACAGTGCAAAGATTTTGAAAAACTCATGCAGAGTGAGTTTGAAATGAGTATGATGGGAGAATTAACCTTCTTCCTCGGACTCCAAGTAAAACAAACATCAGAGGGAATTTTTATACATTAAGCTAAATATGTCTCTAACATTCTTTCCAATTTTAGTCTCTCTGATGCCTCTGTAATGAAGACTCCAATGGCCACTGAAAATAAGTTATACTCAGATCCAAACGGCAAATCTGTAGAGTGCAAGCTCTACAGAGGTATGATTGGGTCACTTTTATACTTAACTGCAAGTAGACCTGATATAATGTATGCTACATGCTTCTGTGCAAGGTACCAAGCTAACCCAAAGGAATCCCACCTTATTGCTGTGTTAGCTTCAATCTTCCTAATCATAGAAGTATTTAGAAGTAGTGAAAAATAGGCTAAGTGAAGAAAGCCTCTTAGAGAGGCTCTGCCGAAATTACCGAGAAATCAAGGTCAAGAAGCTACAGAAGCAGCAGAGGCTTCCTTCAGAAGCTCTGTCATACGCACAAAGAAGACCAAAGACTCGGAATCCGGCGAAGACTGCTCCACAGAGGACCAGACCGCAGAACCTCTGTAATTCATTACAGAGCCTCTGTGGTCCTCAATGAAGACTTGGAAGATATTACTGGATACGTTCATCAACTTGCATGGAAAAGTACTGTCAAAACACGTGTCAAGCTCTGAATGGACTCAATAGGGCAAGGTACAAAATAGACGTCTGCGCCATTTAATGCATTTACCAAAAGTACATCTGCTCCATTAAATGAGCATTGCTCAAACAACTGCTCACACCATCCAGTCCACTGTTCACACCATCCAGCTTACTATTCATGCCGTAAAAGGAACAGTGACCTACTTCATAGTCTTCTAAGAGTAGTATAAAAGGAAGTCTCATGTTGAGATCTTCCTAACGGACGAATACACAAGGAATCACTAATACTCTCAAACTTTATTGTCAAATATCTGAGTGTTATATTCTCACACACACCAAGTTATTAATCTGTTCTTCGTGTTGTTATCATATATTGAATAACAGTAACTGTTCAAGAAATCCTTTTTATTCTTTACTGTTTTCTTTATATATGTGCGTTCTAATATCTATCAAACATATCTGTTAGTTTAATACGCTTCCGCATCAAACTCTAAACTCTACTAATAGATTGTTAATCTTGAGTAAGTGTATCTGGGAACCAACAATTGGTATCAGAGCCTTCCTTGATTTTCAATATCAAGTGATCCACTTATCAAGATTCGTGATAGATATTATTGAGACTTAAAATTGTGTCTGGAAACTGCTTAAACCCAGAAAATCTTCAAGTTCATCGAAGTAACTCTTTAGTCATACTTTCTTTCTAAAAATCTTCAAAAATGACAAATACAAATAATTTCTTTACTACTGGTTCTCTCACTAAACCTCCTACTCTCCTTCGAGATGAGTATCCTCAGTGGAAAATAAGAATGGTCCATTTTTTCGAGGGCACTGAAAAAAATCAAGTACAATATCTGTACAATCCTCCTCCTATTCCCATGACAGTAGTACCTCGTGTACCTGCTACTGCTGAATTTGCCGAAATCCCCGAACATCAAAAACCAAAGCCAAAAGGGGAGTGGTCAACCGAAGATAAAGCAGAAGATGAAGTTGCTCAGAAAACCAAGAGGACATTAATTATGGCAATACCCAACGAACTCTTTCAATCCTTGGATTCATGTGAAACAATGCATGATCTGTGGAAAGAACTGGAAAGACAGTTGGAAGGAGGTGCTAAAACACAAAAAAACCGAAGAGCACAGTACATCAATGAATATCATGCATTCAGAGCCTCTGCAACAGAATCTCTGCAAACAACATACGACAGATTCAACTCTCTAATCAACAAGTGCAGAAAATCAGGCATTGACAGAACTTCTGAAGAAAACAATGTCATGTTTTTAAAAAGTCTAAATGAAGAATGGCTCCAGCTGTCTATGTCCCTATAGACAAATCAGGATCTAGACACCTGGACTCTCTCTAATCTTTACGGAACATTAGCCGCACAAGAACCTCAGATAGCACAGGCTAAAACACTAACCAATGCACCGTATGCATTGGTTAGTAAAACTAAAGAGGATGCACAGAGACCAAGAAATGATAAAGCCCCAGAGGAGAAGAAGAAGGAGAAGAAGAAAATGGTAATAATTGACAGTGAAGAAGAAGAGCAAGCAGAAAAGGAAATAACTCTTGCGTCACTAGCTAAATCTTTAGCTCTATTGACAAAAGAGTTCAGAGGAAACAGAAGAGGTTCCGGAAATGAAAGATATGATAGAGACAACCAGGATGACAGAAGAGACAACAGAAGAGATGACAGAAGAAGAGAAGAATCAAGTGGCCGACAGAGGTCAAGCGATAGAAATTACAGAGGGAATGACCGACAGAAGTCAGATGACTCAGTAAGCTACACACAACAAGAATGCTCTAAGTGCGGCAAACCTGGTCACTATGCAAATGAATGTAGATCAGAGAAAGGCGGAGACCTACAGAAGTCCAATGATCGAACAGGAAACACTCCTCAAGGGTGTTTTAACTGCGGAAAACCAGGCCATTTTGCGAATGATTGCAGAAGCAGATCAAATCGTCCACAGAGGGACTCTGCTTTCTACAAAAAGAAAGCCGAATATTATGCTCAAAAATCCTTAATGGCAAAAGGACATTCTGAGGAGAACACAGAAGACTTCCAGTCAGACTCTACTTCTGACGATGAACATACCACCAATGCTCTCTTCTGTGGCATGGCAGAAGTCGACTCCTGCACTGACTCTGAGGTATCTACTTCAAATTCCAACTCTTGTATTACCTCTGTAGATGATAATACACTTAGAATTAACATTGAATTAATTGAACTGAAAGAGATAAATCAAAGTATTCAGAAAAGACTCACTTTCAATGAGAGAGAAGTACGGCTTCTCACTCAAGAAAAAGCAAAGATTTTTGAGGAAAAAGAGAGAATAGAAAAGAATTGGAACAAAACTCTAGATCCTTTAAAAAAACAAATTTCTGAATTAACCAATACTTTAAAAGATAAAACAAAAGAACTTTCAGTTTCAAGGAGCGAAACTACTGACATAAGAGCTCTTAAAGAATACTTTCAAAGAGAAAGAGAGGTATTATGGCAAGATTTACTCAGAAGAGAAGTTTTGCTTAAAAACTATAAAGATGCACAGAAAGTTTATGAAAAAATAAACTCACAAATAGGGAGACGAGGTATAGGGTATGATGATATCACCCTAGGTGTTGAAGGCAAAAGAAACAAACCTCTGACCTCGTTATTTGTGATTGGAAAAACAAACAAACCAGATTTTCCAAATCTAATCTCTATAAGCAAACGGGCGAAAATCTCTGTGGATCCTTACTTGAAGAAACATAAGAAGATGATTAACGTGTGGTTTGAAAACACAGACTCATCATCTTCAACCTCTGTCAATAGAGGTATCAAACCAAAGAAATATCTGAAAACACAAGATCAGATTGGTATCTTCAAGTTTGGTAAACCAGAGACCCAAACACAGGTTGCTTTTGTCTGTTTGATAAACGTTGAAAAGAAATTATCAGCAGAAGCTCCTGAGTTTAAACCCATTTTTTCAGAAGAAAACTTTAAAAATTTAATTGAAAAAGAAATTTTGGAAATATGGAAATCAAGCGTTTTAGAAAATTTCTATACATCTTCTATAGATAAAACTCTCACTGAAGAAATCTTATTAGATAACCTCTGCAATCTATGAAAACTATTCTACAGAGGAAGAAAGCTCGTACAATACATACTCAGAAAATCCAGCCTCTATTGAAAGAATTGACTCAACCTCTGTATACGAGGACGATTCATCCTCTGACAACTCAGAGACTGATTTCAAATCAGGGATAATTCACTGTGACACAGAGGATGTCAAATTCTCCTCTGAAGTTCCTCACAGAACTATCTCTCCAAAAGAGAAACTCACAGAGATTCCAATCTGCCAAGATTTTCTAAATTTGAATCTACATATCAAAACCTCTGCTGAGCTTAAAATGTTACAGAAGACCTCTATTGATCCTATAAGTTCTAGATTTTCAAAACCCAAGGTTAATAAATCTTTTTCTTTTGTGACAGTGATGAAAGAAGTTCACCACAAAAGCAACCCACAGAAGGCAGGTCCTAAACAGAGCTTTTGCAAACAACATTCGAGTATTCATAGATCTTCTAGTAATAGGAAATCTAATGTAAAGAAAGAATGTAATGCCTCTGTGGCTGAGTTTAAAAGGTTCAATGAAAAGTTCAAGCAAATTACATCTCATATTCAATACTGTCATTGCTTTGATCTTATGTCTAAACTTAATAATCATTTTTCAAGTCAAATCTGTTTACTCTCTACAACAACTCAAAAGTCAAATCCCACAAAGAAACAATCTGACTCTTCCGCAAAGAACAAAATGTATTTCAAGAATGTCAAGGCAAATTTGAAAAACTCTAACAATATTGGACCCATATGGATATGGGTACCTAAATCTCTGTGATTATCCTGCAGAAGAAGTAATGTGCCAATCTGGTATCTAGACTCCGGATGCTCAAGGCACATGACTGGTGACAGAAGTGCACTATCCACGTACAAAGAAACACAAAATGGTGGATCTGTGACTTTTGGAGACAACAAGAAAGGACACATAAAAGGCTATGGAGTCATAAGGAAAGAAGACGTTTCTGTATACAAAGTTGCATATGTGGATGGCCTTAAGCACAACCTACTCAGTGTAAGTCAACTTTGTGATACAGGATTCAATGTGTTGTTCAAAAGAACTTTCTGCTCTCTACAAAGTGAAGAAACAAGTATGGAACTTCTGCGAGCTGAAAGAATAGGTGATCTATATCTAATGAACTTCAACTCAAAGAACAAGGACAAAGTTTGCCTTGTTGCCTGCAAAAGTGAAGAAGCCTGGTTATGGCACAACAGGTTCTGTCACTTGAATTTTCACACATTGGAAAAACTGGTCAAACTTGATCTAGTTAAAGGTTTGCCAAATGTTAAATTCAACAAGGATCATTTATGTTCTGCCTGTGAGATGGGAAAACTCAAAAGAGCTTCCCACAAAGGCAAAACAGATGTGTCTTGCACCAGGCCTCTGTACATGCTTCATGTCGACCTCTGTGGTCCCATTGCAATACAGAGCCTAGGTGGCAAGAAATATATACTTGTCTTAGTTGATGAGTATTCACGTTTCACATGGGTTGAATTTATCAGAAAGAAATCAGATGTTCAAATTATATTGATAAAGCAAATGAAAAGAATCCAAGTTCTTTATGACTGCAAAATACAGAAGTTAAGAAGTGACAACGGCACAGAATTCAAAAACTGTGTCATTGAAACTTATCTTTCAACAGAAGGAATTTCACAGAACTTCTCTGCAGCTCGCACTCCACAACAGAACGGTGTTGTCGAAAGAAAGAATCGAACACTTGTGGAAGCCGCAAGAACTATGATGTCAGCATGCGGATTATCAATGAACTTTTGGGCAGAAGCAATTTCTACTGCGTGTTATACTCAAAATCGATCAACCATTGTGAAAAGACACCTAAAGACTCCTTACGAATTGCTTAACAAACGACGGCCAAACATCAAATTTTTCCATGTATTCGGATGCAAATGCTTCGTCTTAAACGACAGAGATTCAAGAGGAAAGTTTGATGTAAAAGCAGCCGAAGGCAAATTCATTGGATACTCTGCCACTTCCAAAGCCTACAGAACATTCCTTACAAAGTCTCACAAGATTGTAGAAAGCATCAATGTTTCTTTTGATGATTCATTCCAAATGACTTCTGAGCAAATAAGTTCAGAACTCGGAATTAAAGGGAAATTCTCTGACATCTCAAGAACAAAAGAAGATTTGAATCTTCTATTTTTGGAGATGTTCCAAAATGACATTGATCCTTCTGTCGGAACCATCAGAGTTTCTGAAGAACCATCCTCTGTCGGACAAAATCCTACAGGTATGACTCTAACTGGTCCAAATAATGCTTCATCTTCTTCTATAAATACTACAGATGCAATTGCCGAAGCAAAAGAAAGTGCAGAAGATGAAACATAAAGAAAAACGACCACAGAAGCTGCACAAACCACAGAATAACCAATTACAGAAGAGATCGAGGACCAAGACTATACATCCTCAGAGGAACAAACTCCACCACCACTCGTACCAATCATTCCACAAACGGTAGAATCAACTACCAAGGCACGAAGAACATCAGAGGCTGCACAAGAAGAATCACAAGAAGCCTCTGAAGAAAGCTTTGATGACATTGATGATCATCTTCCACGCACAACTCAGTGGACAAAAAGCCATCCTCCAAGTCAAATAATCGGAGAACCTTCTGACTCAGTAAAAACAAGGTCTGCCACTGCTAATTTTTGTTTCTTTACAAATTTTATTAGTGTTATAGAACCAAAGAAGATTTCTGAAGCCCTAGATGACCCAAACTGGGTAGACGCCATGCAAGAAGAACTTCTGCAATTTGAGCGTAACAGAGTATGGACTTTAGTACCTCTACCAAGAGGGAAACAGGCCATTGGGACTAAATGGGTCTACAGAAACAAGAAGGATGAAGATGGAGTGGTCATCAGAAACAAAGCAAGATTAGTAGCAAAAGGATATAGACAAGAAGAAGGCATAGACTACGATGAGACTTTTGCCCCTGTCGCACGTCTTGAAGCAATAAGAAAATTCTTAGCCTTCGCAGCCCACAGAGGTTTTAAAGTCTACCAGATGGACGTAAAATCAGCTTTTCTAAACGGTGAAATCCAAGAAGAGGTTTACGTAAATCAGCCACCAGGTTTTGAAAGCTCAAAGTTTCCAAGGCATGTATACTACCTTGAAAAGGCTCTATACGGACTGAAACAGGCTCCAAGAGCATGGTACGAACGACTTTCTACCTTCCTTCTAATCAATGGGTACAACAGAGGTACAACAGATACTACCTTATTCTATAAACGCAAAAATAGTGAGATAATGCTTGTACAAATATACGTAGATGACATAATTTTTGGGTCTACAAATTCAGAAGAATGCAAATTTTTTGAAAAACTCATGCAGAGTGAGTTTGAAATGAGTATGATGGGAGAATTAACATTCTTCCTCGGACTTCAAGTCAAACAATCTTCAGAGGGAATTTTTATAAATCAAGCCAAATATGTCTCTGACATACTTTTAAAATATAATCTCTCTGATACCTCTGCAATGAAGACTCCAATGGCCACTGGAAATAAGTTATTCTTAGATCCAAATGGTATTTCTGTAGAATCTACTCTCTATAGAGGCATGATTGGATCTCTGTTATACTTAACAGCAAGCAGACCTGACATTATGCATGCCACATGTCTTTGTGCACGTTATCAAGCTAATCCAAAGAAATCACATTATGATGCTGTAAAAAGAATCTTTAGATACCTGAAGGGGACCAACAATCTTGGTCTCTGGTATCCACAAAACTCTGGTTTTAGTCTTAAAGCTTATACAGATTCAGACTATGGAGGATGCATGCTCGACAGAAAGAGTACCTCTGGGAGTTGTCAATTCCTAGGTGGTAAACTAGTCAGTTGGACCTCCAAGAAGCAGAATTGTGTCTCCACATCCACTGCAGAAGCTGAATACGTTGCTGCCGCTAGCTGTTGTTCTCAGGTTCTATGGATGAAGACTCAGCTAAAAGACTACGGCCACATTCTGTTCAAAATACCCATCCTCTGTGATTCCAAAAGTGCTATTGCTATCTCTGCCAACCCTGTGCAACACTCAAAAACCAAGCATATCGATATAAGGTATCATTTCTTGAAACATCATGTTGAATACGGTACAATCGAAATGCATTTCGTGCCCACAGAATATCAACTCGCTGACTTATTCACCAAAGCATTAGACGAGAAAAGATTCAACTTCTTGGTGGGTAAGTTAGGAATGATTAACATGGTGTGAAAATCCTCTGTAAGTATAGCTTTATCTTCTGTAAATAACAAGTAAATACATTGCTTAATTTATTGCTTTGATTGATTCTACTTCTGTATGAAAATTCTTAAAACCTTAAATAGTTCTTAAAATTACAGAGCTTCTGTAAGTCAACTCAGAACCTCTGACGACCCCTACAGAACCTATGAAAGACCATGACCTATGTTCTATGCAAAAAACTTATCATACTTTGATCCAAGCATAGGTCAAGGTGGAGCAAAAGGAAAATTACTTGCTCTACAGAGGTGATTAGATCAAGGGGGAGCAGAAGGGAACCCTGAAATGATCTAAAGAGAGAGAACTTTCAAGGGAAAGCCAAAGAAAAATGTCGATGACTCCATATCGACAGAAGTCAGATATCACTGCCGAGAAAAGAAGAACCAAAAGGTATGTCTGTCGCACAAAAGGTTTTTGGAAAACAATTTTCTAGGACAAGAATTGTCAAATATGTCCTAAATATAATGTGAATAACATTTCAAAAATCAAAAGCTCAAAAAGTTTCACAAAATTCGAATTAGGAGAAATTTAATGTCACAGAGCTTCTGCTGAGCTCAACAGAGCTTCTGCAAGAAATATGCTCTGTGATCAAAAATTAACCTTCTGTCGATCTTTTGGAATGTTATCTCGAAAACCGAAAACGCAGACCATGACCTTCTCGGACAAACCATTTTTTTAACAGTTTTCTCGGACACAAACTTTCAAATATGTCCGAAAAACATCTCTTAAACCAAATCAAAAATTGGATGATCAAAAATATCAATAAAATTTTTGTTATGAGATTTTTTCTCTCATAGAGCTTCTGCTGGCCCTCACAGAACTTCTGCAAGTTCCAACAGAGCCACAAAACCTCTGCGAAGCAAATTTCTTCACAAAAATCCGATTTTATCCTCTCCAATGGTTTTTGGTTAAAAGAAGAACCCCACAAAAGTCATGATAACAATGAGATATATGAAAAAGGGATAAACATCAAAGATTTTTAAAATCACAGAGCCTCTGTAAACTACAGAAGCTCTGTCAATCTGATTTTTTTTGGGCATCTCTGTAGTAATAACGGTTACTTTTACTGCGAGTGAAACTCATATGGCTAAAATCAACCTCACGCGCCTAGCATTAATGGGCCGCGCACGACGTCCTGTCATATTCTGACAAGGCCTACGTGTCCCATTTTCATTGGGCGTACATGGAACGTTTTTATTTGGAAAGTTGAACCCGCCGCTCAAACTCGAGTGCGGATTCCAAACTTTAATCCATTGCCATATATTTTACTCTTTCGAATTCTACCGTTTTACCATCCTATAAAAACAAAGCTTACCCTCTCATAAAACATTTTACAAACTCTCATCTTTTTCTCCGGCGAAACCCTGCAAAAAGCTTGCAAAAAAAAAAACTTATTCTTAAAATCAAATGGCTTCATCTTCTCGAGCTACATCCTCTGAACTCTCTCCGGCGAACTCACCGGAACACTCCCCTGCACATTCAGAACATTCTGAAAACCCCAGCCTAGCAAGAAATATTGAACAACAAGATTCCGGGGACTCAGCAGACTTTGCTCCGACGACACACTTGCAAAACTTTATAGCAAAGGATCATTTCGAAGCCAGTCTTCCTATCAAATCCAACAACTGCTATTTGGTCCCTTCACCCACTACTTTCGGCGAAGCTCATGCCATACTTCTGAACATCATGGAGAATCATGTCCTCTTCCCTCTACTCTCAAGAACCCCAAACAAAATTCCAGTCCGTTATTTGAACCAATTTTGGCAAAGCCGCCGATTTGATAAAGACGATTCTCTTATCAAAGGGTACATTTCAAGACCTGATAAATCTGAGCATCTTGAAATCAAGTTCAACAGAACAATGTTCTCACTTGAATTTAACCTACCAACAAGGGGTCTTCTGGGATTGAAGAGTTATGCAGAGCAACCAACAGACGAAGAGCTCTGTCGATTCGTGGAAATGCTTGGGTACAACACCCAACTAAGGAAGAGAAATGACTTCCGCAGAGGCCGATTACCACCTCTGTGGAACACTTTGTTCTCGATTCTTAACAGATGCTTGACAGGAAAGATAGGCAGTATTGACCAGAGCTCACATCAAATCTTGAGCATCATGTATGGGGTTTACTATGATCTTCCACTAGATTATGCGACCATAATGATGCAAGAGATCATAAACGCCATCGACAGAAAGAACAACTCAAAAAGGGTCAAAGAGAACGATCCCAACTTTCTACCACCTCTGCAATTCCAAAGAATATTAGGAGTACTGTTCGAACCTCTGCTGCTAATCCAAAATTGGCCAATGGAAGGGCCAACTCCCAAACAGTTCCCGATGAACAAGAATACCCCCACTGATCATGCTGATGGCTACTCACACTGCAGACCTCTGTCAAAGAAGCTTCTGCAATACGCATCGAATAAATCCCTTAAGAAAGAGTATATACGCGATCATAGAACTCCTAAACCGAGTCCTATGACACCCCCGCGTTTAGGTGTCCCCCTAGGAACAATGACAGCAAAACCTTTTTCCAATCAAAAAGAAAAAGATCAGAAGTTAGCAAAGCACATGGCTATTCAACTCAGCTTTATAGCCAAACGTGCAGAACTAATGGGAAAGAAGTCTTCATCAAGAACCTCTGCATCTACTCCAAAAGCTAAGAACAGGAAAACTGCAGAAGGCACCTCAACAAGCTCTGCAGAAGATCAACCCTCACCTCCTCATGCCACATAAATTGGCTCCTCTGCTCCTCCCTCTCCAAAAATGAAAAAGAAAAGATCAAAATCAACAGCAAAAGGGGCACCAAATCCTAAGAGGAGGAAAACCAAAAAGAGACATGGTAAATCACTTGCAAAGTTGGTAACCATTGCAGAAGAGGAAACTGATGAAGAAGAAATTGCAGAAGAAGAAATGGCTACAGAAAGGTATCAATCACCCTATCAATCTCCAGATAGATTTGCTCACCAAGGAGACCTGAACGACTTCTTACAGAACCCTGAAATTGCCAACACCCTAAATACAGCAGGGTGGACGGCACAACCTCTCGACCACCACTCTCCAGAAGAAGATTTCTTCATTTCTGGCATTGACACACATCTGCAAGAAGATGACACAACACCCAGAAATCAACCAGCCGAAACCCCTGTTATTTTACAAAACCCTTTCATTCAAGGATTGGATGTCCACAGAAGAAGTCCAAACCCAGCTTCAAAAGAAATAGAACAAACTGAAGCTGAATGGAACAAAGTTGAAATTACATAGGCTTCGGAGAACATGATGGAAGAAGAGAGAGAAAAAGGGGCCGAAGTTGTACAAAAAGAGGGATTAGCAACAACGGAGACAGAAATAGAGATCTTAGAGACAGATTCAGATGAAGAAGAAGCTGTCTGGATACGTAAGGGTCTTTATCATCCTCATGTCATGAGATTATTTGGATCTCATCTAGTGTATGACCAATTACGACCAGAGCAAGGAACTTCCACAGAACTTAGGGAAGAAGCAAGAAAAGATTCCTGGATAAATAGAGGCACACAACCAAAACCAACTCCCAGTGCAACCCACATTTCTGACACCGCAGGTCTAGCTGCAGAAGGTGTCATTGAAAAAGAACAGCACAGCTCGAACCTAACCTAACCCATCCAGCCAGAGGTTACTCTTTCAACCTCTGTGCCCACAGAAACCGGGGAATCCATTCCTAGGGAGTCTCCTCAAAGAGACTCACCTATAGTTCGTGATCAATTGCCCCAGATCACAGAAGAACGCCCAACAGAGGAATTTGTTTCCTCTGCCACGCACTTATTAAGACCCACACTTCTTTCAGAGAGAAGTAGAGAGCACAAAGACAAAGAGACTCTAGACAAGTCTCCTAGTCAACAGAAGGATATTCCAATACCCACCTCTGGAGTGGATTTGGACAATGTTCTTCTCAGAACTTCTGTAGGGATTGAAACTCATGTTTCTTCTCAAGGATCAGAAGGAAATCCTTCCATTCTCAACATACAAACAGGAATGAAAGAAGGTATCCCAGGAACAGGGATTCACTCTGGAGACGAATGTGTTCCTCCAGAGGTTACCACCGGAACACAAGTTACAAGGGATGAGTTCCAAACCCTTGAGACCTCTGTGAACCAAACCTTGAAATAGTTGCAAAGCTCTTTCAAATCTTTTGCAGAGACAACAACACTGGCACTGCTAAACCTGAACACCAAAATGGACAACCTGTCCACAGAGGTGAAAACTGCCATCTCACAGATGAAGTCTGCTGCAACCGCATCCACCACTTCTGCCGCAACAACTACTCCTTCTTCTATTGAGAACTCCATCAACAAGTTCCTTGATCAATTGAACAAACAGACTTCAGTGTCAACGAGCATCACTCCTGCAGATCTACAGAAGGCCCTACAAAAAGTTCAAGAAGAAGCCATGCGAAATACCATGGTGATGCAACCCAAAGACTACATGACAAGAGCACAGCTGACAGAGCTTGGGCAGAACGTGATTAATCAAGTGACAGAAGTCATCCTTTCCTTCACCACTGCAAATGCTAACTTCGTCAAAGATTTCCGAGAAAGTGTAGGAAGGATGAGATTTAAAACAGAGGCAGAGCTAGCAACTCTTCTTGGCCTCTGTGATGATGTCTGCGCGAAACTGATCGCTGCTGGAGCCACAATGCCAAAGAAACCCGATGCTTCCTGTAGAGCAGAGGGTACATCAGACAAGGGTCAGGATGACTCTGATGATGATGACCATCCTGGTCCATCAGATCATCCTGAGGGGGAGAAAACTACAGAGAAAGCTGCAAGCAGAGGACTTACAGGTCCACCAATATCCGCAGAACCTCTGAGTCAAGCACCTCCAGAACAGACCCGACAACAACAAAACTAAAAGACCACAGAGACAACACCCATCTCTGTGGAATCATCTGACGAAACCAAAACTCCAGAAGCAGAACAGCAAGCTACAGAGGCAACAACCGCCCCTGAGGTAATCATTTTTGAAGAAACAGATGAACAAACCACAGAGAAAACACCCACCTCTGTGGAAACACCCCAAACCATACCCAGAAGAAAGTCGATTGCCACCAAACCAAAAAGAGCAACGACCTCTGCTTCTGACATTCTGAAAAGGATGCACACAACAATGAGTGATCGTATGGTGAAGAGAGAAGAAGAAAGGCAAAGGTTCACTTTAGCTTTCAGAATGGCAAGAAGATTCAATGTCAATATTACATCAATAGAAACTGAGCTCACAGAAGAAGTCATCAAACAACCTCCAACAGAGGTTACAGAGCAAGTCAAGCCAACAGAACCATCGCCACAAAAGTCCTCTAAATCAAAATCGTCAAAATCCACAGAGGCAACCTCCATCAAACCAACAGAAGTACCAGCCTCAAAACCCACAGAAGCAACAGGTTCTGCCACAACAAAAGCAAAAGATAAGGGCAAAGGGATACTGACAAAAGAGCCAAAGAAGAAGAAAACATTGCCAAAGCCAACAGAAAAACTAATGAAGAGTGCGTTTGACGACTTTCAAACCCCAAAACCCGAAGAAGTTGACTGGGCACATGGATTGAAGCCTCTGTCAGAAATTCCTCTAACTGGTAGAGCTGCAGAAGTTGTTCAACAGATGGAGAGTCTCAGAAGACAAATTCCACGACCTGGTCCAACACATGAAGAGATGGAAGAAGTGGTATACAAATACCTCTACAAGCAATCCTATCAGACAAATCATCCAGTAGATCATGTGACAGATCCAAGGATCAGAGAAGAATTTGAAAACATCTTCACAAGAACAAAGCCAAGAGCCAAAGCAGATGTTTTCTCAATTCACAAAATCAAAAAGGTAATCTTCTGCAGATTCTCCTTCACAAGAACCTATCCAAGGGTCAGGTACAATCTTTACAAAGTCAGAAGAGAGAACAATTCAGAATCTACCTTCGCTGATACTGACTTAAGAAACATCAATCCTTACGATCTACCTGACCTTCTGCAATGGACAAAAGACAACTACAACACAGAGCCTAATACCAGAGCCTATCAAGTGTTGAGAAAAGCGATGAGGGAAAAGCTTCTGCTATACAACATGATAGATTTTCAGCTGGGAAAGGATCTTGGTCTCAAACATCTAGATCTACGACCACCAGAAGATCGCTGCCCACCAGACGCTGTGCCCAACTCAATCATCAGAGAACCAAGATTTGGGTTAGTATTTCAAAACCCACAACACCAGGTTAAACTTTTTGTACTCATGGATTGTCAGAAGTACGCAACCAGTACTCTGAGCAAATTCAGAGCAAGCCTTGTAAAATACAGAGGTACAGAGAAAATGGATAGAGATGATGCAGATACTTTCATCAGAGAAATAGACTCAACAATCCGCCTAAGAGAACTCTGCATCAGATTCTACAAAGAGATCAGAAAAGTCGGCAGAGACAACAGAAGCTACAACGATTTCAAAGATGCCAAAATCTGATTCTCAGACCTCCAATCTCTGCAAACAAAGTTAAAGTTTATCTTTCATTATACTCAAATGTAAAATGCCTCTGGCATATTTCTAAATGAAAGAAATTTCGAGGTATTGTTTAACCTCTGTCTTATCTAACTTAGCCAAACATAACTCAAGTTCAAATTTTTTTATTTTTCACTACTTAGGGGGAGATTGTTAGCTTCAATCTTCCTAATCATAGAAGTATTTAGAAGTAGTGAAAAATAGGCTAAGTGAAGAAAGCATCTTAGAGAGGCTCTGCCGACATTACCGAGAAATCAAGGTCAAGAAGCTACAGAAGCAGCAGAGGCTTCCTACAGAAGCTCTGTCATACGCACAAAGAAGACCAAAGACTCGGAATCCGGCGAAGACTGCTCCACAGAGGACCAGACTGCAGAACCTCTGTAATTCATTACAGAGCCTCTGTGGTCCTCAATGAAGACTTGGAAGATATTACTGTATACGTTCATCAACTTGCATGGAAAAGTACTGTCAAAACACGTGTCAAGCTCTGAATGGACTCAATAGGGCAAGGTACAAAATAGACGTCTGCGCCATTTAATGCATTTACCAAAAGTATATCTGCTCCATTAAATGCGCATGGCTCAAACAACTGCTCACACCATCCAGTCCACTGTTTACACCATCCAGCTTACTATTCATGCTGTAAAAGGAACAGTGACCTACTTCATAGTCTTCTAAGAGTAGTATAAAAGGAAGTCTCATGTTGAGATCTTCCTAACGGACGAATACACAAGGAATCACTAATACTCTCAAACTTTATTGTCAAATATCTGAGTGTTATATTCTCACACACACCAAGTTATTAATCTGTTCTTCGTGTTGTTATCATATATTGAATAACAGTAACTGTTCAAGAAATCCTTTTCATTCTTTACTGTTTTCTTTATATATGTGCGTTCTAATATCTATCAAACATATCTGTTAGTTTAATACGCTTCCGCATCAAACTCTAAACTCTACTAATAGATTGTTAATCTTGAGTAAGTGTATCTGGGAACCAACATGCTGTAAAGAGGATCTTTAGATATATCAAAGGGACCAAAAATCTTGGGCTCTGGTATCCGAAGAACTCTGGTTTTGGTCTCAAGGCATACACAGATTCAGATTATGGAGGATGCAAGCTTGATCGAAAGAGTACCTCTGGGAGTTGTCAATTCCTGGTTGGTAAACTAGTCAGCTGGACTTCGAAGAAGCAGAACTGTGTATCTACATCTACAGCCGAAGCTGAATATGTTGCTGCTGCTAGCTGTTGCTCCCAAGTTATGTGGATGAAAACTCAGCTTAAGGACTATGGTTACAACATATACAAGATACCCATCCTCTGTGATTCAAAAAGTTCCATAGCCATCTCTGCCAATCCAGTACATCACTCAAAAACAAAGCATATCGATATTCGTTATCATTTTCTGAAGCATCATGTTGAACATGGCACAATCGAGATGCACTTTGTGACCACTGAATACCATCTTGCAGACCTATTTACCAAGGCACTCGATGAGAAAAGATTCCTTTTCTTGGTAAGTAAGTTGGCAACGATAAACATGAGTTGAGACCTCTGTAAGTAAGACTTGATCCTATGTAATATGTATATATTTGAATACTTCTGCATGTAAATTCTTGAATCACCAAAAGTTCTGAATCCAACAGAGCTTCTGTGGGATCGCTCAAAACCTCTGACGATGTCCACAGAACCTCTGGTGAGTTTGACCTATGTTCTGTGCATTACTTATCTCATTTGATCCAAGCATAGGTCAAGGGGGAGCAGAAGGAGACCTTGAATTAGACTACAGAAGTTGTTAATTCAAGGGGGAGCCAAAGAAGAATAGTGATCAGACAAATCCACAGAAGTCAGGTAATTCACCGAGCAAAGGTTAGTCAAAAGGATAATGTCTCGCACAAAACCTTTTTCCAAAACAGTTTTTCCGGACACCAACTTTCAAATATGTCCTAAAAACTGTGTTTAAAACAGTGAAAACTTTGGATGATCAAAATGTTTTGTGAATCTCTAGTTATTGAAATTTTCAGTCCTAGAGCCTCTGCTGGCTTTGACAGAGCCTCAAAGCCTCTGTGGATGAAAATTTTGTACTAAAGATTCTATCGATCCTCTCCAATGAATTTTCAAATGTTTTTGGAAAAGGTGCAAGCACAGAGGATACATTAAAGGTAGGTTTCGGAATCACAGAGCTCACTCCACTACAGAGCCTCTGTTGATTCTGACACTTAAAAAGGGAGTTATTTACTGCGAGTGACAGACCCCACACAGAAGAAATACCCACGCGCCAAGCATTAATGGGCCGCGCACGACGTCTAATCATGCTCTGACACATTTGACGTGGCAGATTTTCATTGGACGTGCGTGCCACACGATTCTTCTGAAACGTTTCCCCAGCTGTAAAACTCGAGTGCGGACCCCAAATGTTTATTGAATTCACTTTTACCACGGAATTCTATCCGTTTCCACCCTCACTATATAACTCCGTTTACCCCATTCTCTATTCATTTTACGAATTTACTCCCATATTCTTCTCCGGCGAACCTTGCAAAAACCTGCAACTCCTATTTTCTACTCACTTTCTTCAAGTTTAATCCAATGGCTTCAACCTCCAGCGCTCCGGTGAACTCCCCAGCTCATTCTGAGCACTCTCAAAACCCAGAAATGGCCGGAAACCTAGAACATGACAACTCCGGTGATTCAGCAGATTTTGCTTCGACCACCCATTTGCAAAACTTCCTGGCAAATGAACATTTTGAACGTGCTCTTCCCCTGAAACCAAATAATCATTATCTTGTTCCCTCGAGAACTGCATTTGGGGAAGAACATGCTATCCTTCTCAACATTCTGGAAAACCATTTCCTTTACCCCCTATTATCCAAGAACGTGAAGAAGATCCCTACTAGATACCTTTACCAATTCTGGCAGAGTTGCCATTTTGATTCACAAGATAGACAAATCAAGGGTTACATTTCCAAACCTGACCAATCTGAATACCTCGAACTCTAGTTCAACAGTACAATGTTCTCCCTTGAGTTTGCTCTACCTACCAGAGGTCTTCTGGGTATAAAGAAGTATGCTGAGGAACCATCAGATGAAGACCTCTGCAGATTTGCAGAAATGTTGGGGTACAACACACATCTGAAGAAGAGAAATGACTTCAGAAAAAATAGATTCCCACCTCTGGGGAATACTTTCTTCTCCATTCTCAACAGATGTCTTACTGGGAAGGTGGGCAGTCCATACCAAACTTCTCACCAAATCATGGCCATTATGTATGGGGTATACTACGATCTACCTCTGGACTACGCCACCCTAATGATGCAGGAAATGATCAACACCATTGATCGAGAATCTCCTCCCAAAGGGCCAAAGGACCCACAACTGAAGACTTTCCCCCACTACAATTTCAGAGGATTCTAGGTGTCCTACTAGAACCTCTGCTGCTCTTGGAAAAATGGCCAATGGAGGGCCCAACTGTAAAAACCTACCCTTTGGCAAGAAATGCCCCAACAACACACGAGGATGGATACAACTTCTGCAGACCTCTGCCAACCAAACTTTTGACTTATGCACGCGATGAGGGACTTATACTAGAGTATATACGCGATCACAGGACTCCAGAATCGAGTCCAGTGACACCCCCGCGTCTAGGAGCCCAAATAGGAGACCATGTACTGGAAAGAATGAGTGATGAGAAGTGGGCAGAGGCCTGGGCAAAGCATGAGCAAATACAGTCTCCATTCCATCAACAGAGGAGCCATCTCGAACACTCTGCCTCTAGGCAAAAATCCTCTGCCACGCCCACAAAAGGAAAACAAAGGCCTCCAAATCAAGGAAGACTGCAGAGGGCACCTCTACTAGTGCTACACAAACCCAACAATCCCCTCCTACAGAAACAGTAGTTGAATCCTCTGCACCTCCTCCTCCAAAAGACAAACAGAAGAAAAGAAAACACAAGTCTTCTGAGGAGGGTGCCCCCAAGCCTAAAAGAAAGAAAAGCAAGAAGAAGACCAAGAAACCCCACACTCCTCTGCAAACCATCGCAGAGGGAGTTGAAATGGAAGGAACAGCAGAAGAAACCCGTGAACAACCTCTGCTCTCCCCAACGCCAATCCATTATGCAGACGATCAGGGTGACTTTTCTGCCTTCCTCCAACAACCCGGAATTGCAGACTCTTTAGACCCTTTTGGATGGAACGCAGAAACCCTATCTCATCATTCAACAGAAGCACTAGAATTTAGAATCTCTTCGGACTTGGATGAAGATGACCAAACCCCACAGAATATTCAGTCTGTGACTCCAGAAGTACTTCATAATCCCTTCACCCAACCCGGATATGATGTTCAAAGAAGAAGTCCAGAAGAAGCGGTTGCTACAGAGGATATGGTGGAAACTGGTGAAGAGGAAGATGACCAATTAAAAAAGGGTCTTTATCACCCTCACGTACAAGCTCTGATTGGGACTCATACCTGCTATGATTCTCTAGGGAAAAGTCCAGAAGTTAGAATAGAAGTCGTGGCTATAAAGCAGAGAAAGAGGCTGAGACAATAGATAGTGAAGTAGTGGTAGGATGCTCAACATAGGAGGAATCTAGAAAAGATGCCGCAGTTAGAAGAGGCACACATCCCCAACCAACTCCCAGTGCAATCCACACTTCTAACATCGCCAGTCTAGTGGCAGAAGATGTTATTGAAAAAGAGCAGAACAACTCGACCCCAACCCAAACTGACCGGGCAGAGGTAACTATTTCTACCTCTATACCAATCTTAGCTGGGGAAACCATTTCAGGGGAGTCCTCTCAAAAGGACTTACCCTTAGTTCGTGATCCATCGCCCCTGATCACAACAGAAATCCCTACATAGGACTTTGTTTCCTCTGACACGTACACACTTATAGGTCCAACAGGCTCTTCAGAGGAGCTTAGAGTGTACATAGATGAAGGGACTCTAGACAAGTCCCCTAGTCAATCTAAGGATATTCATGTACCCATCTCTGGAGTGGATCAGGACAATGTTCTTACCGGAACTTCTATAGAGCACAAGGCCTCAAAAACCTCTGCTCAAGGATCAGAAGGAAATCCTTCCATCCTCAACGTACAAACAGAGATGAAAGAAGGTATCCCAGGAACAGGGATTCACTTTGGGGACGAATGTGTTCTCCCAGAGGTTACACCAGGCTCACATGTCGCAAGGGATGAGTTCCAAACCCTTGTCACCTCTGTGACCACTTCGTTGGGAGAGTTGAAAAGCTCTCTTAATGCTCTTGCAGAATCAACAAGGAAGGCCATCTCTGAACTGACCACCAAAGTGGATAACCTATTCACAGAGGTGAAACATGCCTGTGCTCAAATGAAAGAAACTGCATCAACCTCTGCTGCCGCCACCACTTCTGAATATGAGAAAGCCACAACCCCTGCCTTCCAAAGCTCTGACAAAGACTTACTGGAAAAGCTAAAAGAACAATCCTCAACCCCTGCTGGCGTTACACCAGAAGACTTGAAGAAGGCCTTAGAGCAAGTTCAAGTACAAACAACAAGGGAGACTCTGGCCATGAAGCCATCCGACTACATGACCAGAGCTCAGCTAACAGAACTTGGACAAGGGGTAATCGACCAAGTAACAGAGCTCATTAAAGCCTTCACTGCTGCCAACGCCAATTATGTCAAGGACTTCCCAAAAAGTGTCGGCAAAATGTGCTACAACACAGAGGCAAAGGTTCACAGTCTCCTTGGTCTCTGTGATGACGTATGCGCAAAACTAATAGCCGTAGGTGCCACTCCACAGAAGAAGCCATAAGCTTCGTGTAGAGCAGAGGGTACAAAGGAAAAGGGTCAGGATGACTCTGATAATAATTCTGACGATTCATCAGATCATCCTAAGGGGGAGAAAGGGACACAAGACAAAGCTGCAAGCAAAGGGTTACCTGCACCACCGCCAATATCCGCAGAACCCATATCCCAGGCTCCTCCAACTCAAACCCAAGGAGAAACCCAACAAAAGACCACAGAGGCAACAACCACCTCTGTGGAAACAAACCCTAAAGATATTCCAACCCAAACCCAAGTACCTGAATCCACAGAGGCAACACCCATCTCTGTGGAAACAACCTCTATCTTCGGAGAAGATGTGCCAATCCGCGAACAATTTCAAATCTTGACATCCTCCGAGGAAGACCAACCCCCTTCACCAACACCAAAAACACCTGAAGAACCAAACTTACCATCCTCTACACCAGAAGCTGAGAAAACAAAATCCTTATCCCCCAAACCAAGAACAAAAAACCATTGCTCACAAAAGAAAATATCTGAGCAAATCTGCAGAAACCTCACCAACCAAACCTCAAACCAAACCCACATCACCAATCATGACCACAGAAGCTCAAGTGCCAAATCTGACAGAGGCAACCCCTGCAAATCCTACTGAAACACCTACAACTAAGTCCTTAGAAGCTCAACCGCTGAAACAAACAGAGGTAACCCATTCTGTACAGAAGGAAGATCTACAGCCGAAGGCAAAAGACAAAGGCAAGGGAATAGCGACAAAGGAACCCAAGAAGAAGAAACATAAGCATCAACCCACAGAGAAACTCATGAAGAGCGCCTTTGATGCTTATGTCACTCCTAAACCCGAAGAAGAAGACTGGGCTTATGGACTCACCCCTCTGTCGACAAATCTCAATTTGGATCCAAAGGCAAAAATCACAGAGGACAGGGTCAGGGAGGTAAAGAAACAAATGGACGCTCTGCGAAGGCCCATGCCTCCACCTGGTGCACCACCTCGACAGATGGAAGAAGTTGTCCAATGGAAGAAGTTGTCTCACTCAATCTCCAAGATCGATAAAGTCATATACTGTATGTTCTCTCACACCAGAACCACACCTAAGGTTTCCTACAATATATATAAGGTGAAAAGAGTGGACAGATCCGAGAACCAATTCACAGATGCTGATCTTAGGAACTTAAGCCCCTATGACCTACCCGACCTTCTGAACTGGACAAAACATAACTTGACAACAGATGCAGTTCGAAGGGCATACAGGGTAATCAGGAAAGCCATGCGTGAGAAACTTCTGCTATACAGCCTAGTCGATTTCCAATTAGGACGAGATATTGGAGTAAGAAACCTAAGTCTTAAACCACCAGAAGATGACTGCCCATCCTCTGCCATACCAAACTCGATCATAACTTCCCCAAAGTTTGGGTATGTCTTCCAAGATCCTGCGGGAAAATCAAGACTGTTTCTAGAGATGGACTGCCAAAAGTTCGCAACAAGTACTCTCATAGAGTTCAGAACCAACCTTGTGGAGCATAGAGGAACGGAATTGATAGACACAACCTCTGCAGATAGACTGATAGAGGTCATCGACTCGGTAATCAACTTCAGAACCCTCTGCATCAGAATCTATCACGAGCTTAAAAAAGTGGGACTTGACAACAGAAGCTACAATGACTTCAAAGACGCCAACGTCTAATGTCGGCTACCAACCTCTGCTACTTTTACCTTCCATATCATAATGTAATCAAATGTAAGTGCCTATGACACAATCTTAAATTAAAAGTAAAGTTTCAACAGAGGTCAATCACCGTCTGTCGTGTACTTAGTCTAGAAAACCTTGCATCTTTCAATTTTTAATTTCTCAATACTTAGGGGGAGATTGTTAGCTCCAACTTCTACTGCTTATAGAAATTACTGAGAAATTGGCTAAGTATAGACTCCGACAGAGGTTCTGCCAAGACACCGATAGAAGATCAAGTGAAGACTTAACAGAAGACGCTTCACAGAAGACAAGGCCACAGAGCCTCTGCCATACTTGACAAAGCCTCTGTGGTATGAAGACTGAAGACTTAGAAGAATTCATGAAGATCAAGACAAAGATGATCGTGCTTCTCACGATCTCTGCTGTACGAAGATCCTGAAGATCATTCGTACAAGGCATGCCCTGACAACTCCACGTGTCAAACTCTGATAGGTTTCAGCCTTTGCAAAATTGCGACGCACTATGTTAACGTTGTACCAGTGGCAGTTTCATGATCGTGTCTTGTACCTTTAGTCCTTTATGTCTAGAACTTGTCCCCTAATGAATAGTATAAATAGAAGACTCATGTTGAGCTCTTCAATTAAGCTTTTGCACGACACACACACTTTAGAGCAGAATTCTTGTAATACCTTCGTTGTTCTTAAGTGTTCTTATTATATCAAATACAGTGAATCATTGAGCTATTTACTTGTGTTATTTACACTTCACGTATTTGATCTTGTGTGTCTTTCTACCAAATAATATCTGTTCAGTTCATTTAAAACTCTTCCGCAACTCTTATTTGTTTAAACTAATAGATAAACTATCATTGTTAAGTAAAATAGGAACCAACAGTGGTTGATGCCAATGCAGAGAAGCAAATGGTAGGAGATGTGAAAATTGTTAGACAGTTTCCAGATGTCTTTGCCGATGAGCTATCAGGCTTACCAATCGATCATCAAGTAGATTTCTGAATCGATTTAGTTTTGGGAGGGGCACCGATAGCTCATGTACTATATTGTCTCACACCGACGGGAATGCAAGAGATGATGAAACAGTTACAAGAGTTACTAGAGAAAGGCTTTGTGAGACCAAACTCTTCACCTTGGGGAGCCCCCATATTATTCGTCAAGAAGAAGGATGATACAAAGTGTGTGTGCATCGACTACCATGAATTAAATAAGGTGACTGTGAATAACAACTATCCACATCCTCGAATTGATGATTTGTTTGATCAATTGGAACGAGTGGGATGTTTGTCCAAAATTGGTCTTCGTTCGGGATACCACCAAGTGAATGTAAGAGAAGAAGATGTCTCGAAGACGGCCTTTAGGACTCGTTATAGACATTATGAGTTTTTGGTTATGTCGTTAGGTTTAACCAACGCGCCGAACGTTTTCATGGACTCAATGATCCAAGTTTGCCGACCTTTTCTTGATAGATCCATTTTAGTTTTCATCGAAGACATTTTTGGTCTATTCTATGAACGAGAGGGAACATGAACAACACCTACGGGAAGTGTAGGAGGTACTAAGAAAGAATAAACTATATGCCAAGTTCTCTAATTGTGAATTTTGGCTGCGTGAAGTTCAATTCTTGGGTCATATAGTGACTCAAGAAGGAGTGAAGGTAGAACTGTCGAATGTGGATGCGATGATGATCTGGGAACCTCCTAAGAGTTTGATGGAGATTTAGAGTTTCTTGGGTTTAGCCGGTTATTACTGAAGGTTCATCCAAGACTTCTCTAAAACTGTCTCTCCTGTAAGTCATTGATGTGACAACCGGTTACAGTTATGTAAAATGGTGGATTTGTGTTGTTAATATAGGATAAGTGTAGGTGTGAATCATTGTTTGGAGATTTCTTGTGCGGTATTCAAAAGTGGCAAGTATACTTGATTGAAGTGTATGGATTTTTAGACGGTGCTATGCTATTGCTATTTTGAAAATAAGGGTTTGAGTGGTAATTGGTGACTACCTAAACAAAAGAACCCATGTTCTTTTTGGTTGCGTAGAATTTTTAGGTGAGTATATCTTATTCCAATTGGATATTGATGAAAATTTTGTAGTGGGTTCAAAATTTTAATTGGGATTGTTGAATTATTGCTTGTGTGTAAAGGAATTCTAGTAGATAGATTAACTCCGTTTGGAGAACAAGAAATGTGTGGTATTTTTTGGTATTGAGTATTGTTTCGTGTTGACCTTGTTGAATATATCGATTGAGGATTGTGGAGAAACCATTTGGTTAGGCTTACTATTTTAAATGTGTGATTTTAGCATTTGGACTAGTAAAAATTTGAGTAAATAATGATGGGTGATCAATACTTCATGCTAGCATGAGAAGGTAAAAATATTATTGTGTATGTTATAGTTAATGTGGTTGGAAAATTAATTCGTGTGGTTGGTTTAAAGCTTGCACTTGTTAGTAAGCCTTTCTTTGGAAGTGTGTGTTTTATGTTTTCGAGAAGGCGTGGTAAACGTGAGGCTCGAAGTGAAAGACCATCAGATTTTGGTAAGTATCTGCGTGATAGATATTCTGAGTTAGCATTGTGTTTAATGTTGTGAAAATTAAATTAGTTCTGTGAGAGAGTGTCGCTCCTTTTGTAAGGTAAGTGAACTCAGAATTATTAAAAAAATTTAATGGATTATTGATGGACTTAGTAGAATTCTGATATGTGTTTGGGACTGGTTCAACTTGTTGGTAGAGTATTCGGGCGATGGAATTGTTGAAGGTATATATATTCAAAAGAAAAAGTGGTATGATATTATGGTCGATGTGTGCAAAGTGCAAATGAATTGTTTATCACCGAAGAATTAGTGATCAATGTTGTGTTATAGAACAAGGTGCTATTACTTTTGGGCGCATGCCATATTGGTGGGTGTTAATAAGAATTGTGTGTTGTTTAATAAAGAAATTATTATCAGTGATCGTGGAGGTAGAGTTCAAGGATGACCTTGTGTTAAGTTGGCGAATTGAATGGTTGTTATATTTAGTCGGGGGTTCATGTTGTTGTGGTGTTGACTTTAGTAAAAATTTTCCTTTAAGGAATCAAAGTTGTATGCGAAACCTAAAGTTTGGCATGTTATAAAATCGCAGGTCTAGATGTGTGGTCAAAGCGGACAACATCTGGTACGGTCGAACTAAGATGTTACGAGTATATTTTACGATTTATCTGGGAAAAGAGAGTTATAGTTAATCGAGGGGAGATTATAAGGGATGTCTTGCGTTTATGAATTTAATTAGAATTGTGCAGCGAAAGTGTGGTAATTTGTTGGTATACGTTATGTTGTTTGAAGGATTTTTCAAAGTAAGAACAAAGGATATTTTTGAGAAACGAAGAGATTGGTCATGTGTTAGTTCTTTGGAGATCTTCCAAAGGTAAATATGTACTGTGGGAGTTTGAACTTGATTTGGCAATCAATTACCCTTGCTTGTTCGCATAACCGAATTTCGTGACGAAATTATTTTAAGGGGGGAGGTTGTAATAACCTACATTCTAGATTTGGAAGTGCTTGTAAAGTCAAGGGACAGAAAGTGGCGAACCTTGGTTATTTGGAAGACCTAAATGTAAATGGTATAAAAGGGGGTTTGCTTCCCTTTTCTTCATTTTTTCTATACGCCTCCAAGCTATGGAACTTTGAAGATAACATAATCTAATGACATATAATCCATCTTTGTTGTTTATGGTGAAATCTCTCCATTCATTTTAGAGTTTTAATGTTCTTGGGGGTTTTGATTTAGAGTTATTATTGGTTGAGAAAATGACTTTTTTGGGTTTGTTTGAATCTAGCTATGATTTAAAGATAAAAATTGTTCTATCTTGTCGGTTTATGGGTTTTGTTCTGAATCTTTGAGTTTGGGATTTTCTTTTGTTGATCCAAACCCTCAATGATTTGATAATGACTCTCTGAGAAAAACTTAGTGAAAATCATAAGTAGACAATATGTATTAATGTTTTGTTATCAAAGAAAACACTAAGTCTGTTTAGTATCGCTGATGAAAACATATGCTTTAAATTACACATTCAGCGATACTGTTCTTCAATGAGACATGAGCCTGTTCAGTCTTGTTGATGATCGCTGATAATCTTAGCTGTTTACTTACGATCCCCGAAGACAAGTTTCACGTCAACTATGTTCTACGCTGAAGTCGAAGATCAAGCCAAAGAACCAGCGACAAGTCTACTAATGAGCTGATGCGGATATCAGCGAAGCCAAGATTTGTCCACTCAACGTGAAGTTTCAAGTAGAAGACTTCAGCGAACGCTGAACTTTATCACTCGCTGATAAAGATCTATTCAGCGAACGCTGATCATGAAGTTTCCTCTACAAGTTACTTTTGTCTTACCCCCTTGCACGTCTCCGGACGAAATGTCAGAACGGACATCCCTTTTGTCCAGAATCGTACAACCAACTCTGATTCTACACTGTTCATCATGCGGATACTAGGTTGTCTACCAAGGTCAAAACATGCAACCAATCAGCTGCTGCCACGTGTAAAGTTGTACTGATATGCATTAAATGCATGCAGTATATAAAGGAAACCCTACTTCAGAAATGAAGTGCTCGGCCATCTCTTTCTTACTATTTCTGTGTGTTAGAATATTAATCTTTAATATTCTTATCTCCTTTCTATCTTATTTCTAGTGCAAGAAATCTTAGTGATTCTCTTAACTTGTTTAGATTAGGTTTATTCCTTAATCTTGTTCCGCAACAAGTTGTAAATTGTTTGATACATATCAATAAATAATTTAGAAAAGTAAAATATGTGTGTTTGTACTCAACCCCCCCCCCCCCCCCCTTCTACAAACTTGTATAACCCCTCTGGGACCAACAAGTGGTATCAGAGCAGATTGTTTAATCTCATAAACAAGATCTTGCTTATACTAATCTTTTCTCTTCTTTGCTATTTTCAATAATGGCTAATAACACAAACACAAACTACATTGACAATGGTTGTTTTGCAAAACTCCCTAGATTTTCCAGAGATAACTTCAATTTGTGGAAAAATAGGATGATACTCTTCTTAGAAGGCGTAGACCCTACTATGACCCAATACATAGAAAATGGTCCATATATTCCTTATAGAATTGATCCTGAAGTTCCAGGCACTAGTACTAGAGCTGCCATTCCTGAAAGAATCATTCCTTAGGAAATTCACAATTGGTCTGATGAAGACAAGAAGAAAGTGGCTATTTACACTAAGGCCAGATCCATTCT
Organism: Saussurea involucrata; assembly: GCA_033807775.1. NCBI lineage: Eukaryota > Viridiplantae > Streptophyta > Magnoliopsida > Asterales > Asteraceae > Saussurea > Saussurea involucrata. The sequence continues at coordinate 233,581,398 of CM066321.1, read as the reverse complement.
TTCCATGGCTCTTCCTGACGAAGTCTACCATTCCGTCATGAACCTGAAAACCTCCAAAGCCATATGGGACACAATCTGTGTTCAATATGAAGGTACGTCTGAAGTCCAGGACTCAAGAAAGATCAACCTGGTAAGACAGTACGAAAGCTTCATTTGTGGTAAGAATGAAACTCTCTCTGAAGTACATCAGCGGTTTAACAGTTTAATTATTGACCTAAATCGTTGGTAAGGAATATTCTAACTTTGAGATCCGGACAAAGTTCTTAGAATGTTTACCTGAAAGCTGGGACAGTTATTCAATGTGTCTCAAGCTATCAAAGGATCTAAAATCTATGACTCTCTCTACCTTATTTGGCACTATGCTTAATCATGAGCAGTCATGTCATCTTAAGAAGAATTTTGTAAAAGATTCCAAAAGCACCCTGTTGCTTTACTCTTAGAGTCACCTTCCACTCAGCGATCAACCATTACTATCACTGAGTTGGAAACTAACTCTGAATGTTCATCAGACGCTGATCCTTCAGATCTTGATGAATCTCTGGCACTCCTGACTAATACATTCAGGAGACTCTCCAGAAAGAGTAACTTCAAAAGAAATAAACCTCTTGCACTCACTGATAAGCCAAAATCATCAACCCCTGTTGATAAGGCTACTGCTACTTGCTATAACTGTGAAAAGATCGGTCACTTTGCTAGTGAATGCAGATCTAAGAAAGTTTTCAAACCCTCATCTTCTTCCTACAAGAAATCCTCTAACCCCAGGGATAGAGACGACAAGTACAAGAAGCTGAAAGAAAAATATTCAAAGATGAAAAGCTTCAAGAAGAAAGGCAAAGGCATGATCGCTAAAGATCATGACTGGGCTCTTTCTGATGAAGAATCATCTGACTCTGAAGATGATGATGAGGCCAATCTCTGCGTCATGGCCAAAATCGAAGAAGAGGAAGAACAAACTGAAATTCCCTCTGCTTCATCTTCTACCTCTAAGGTATCAACTTCTTTCCTTACTAATATTTCAGCTTTTAATGAAGCTGATAGTCTTCGAAAAATTGAACTCTTGACTATAAATTTATATGATGCCATGAATGGCAAGACCATAGTTGAAAATCAAATTCTTGATCTCGCTGAACAGCTTAAAAACTGTCATCTTCAAATAGAAAAGCTTTCTAAAATTGAAGAAGATTTTAAAGATCAGGTCCATATAAATCAGATAGTTAAAATCGAACGTGAAGAGGCTATCGCTGCATTAAAAGCTGAAAAGGCTACTGTTGAAGGATGGTGTAAATCCTCAACAACGATCACTGAGATAATAAAGTCTCAGATTCCCCTGAGTGACAAACGTGGTGTTGGTTACAAAGCTGACGCTGAAGAACCAACCACTGATCATTCCATGCTTAAGTTCGGAATGTTTGTGTCCTCTATCCCTGACACTTCTTCGTCTCAGTGTTCCTGTTCAAAAACTCCCATCCTTGAGGAAAAACCGACCTTTGTCCCTAAAGGTAAAGGAAAAGAAAAGGTTTTCAACCAAAAACCTTAGAAGGGTACCTTTGTACCTAAGCTGAATGTTTCTAAAACATCAGTGATTCACCCCTCTACTTCTAAGAACAAGATCCTTGGATTTATTCAGCGATCTACTCCTAGAATCAGAGTGGATGTAATTGGTAAGAAATCCGAAGATTTTATTGTTCCTCCAATTTCCAATGCCAAAGGTATACTTGGTGCTGGCCCTGCTCATTTAAAGTTAACGGCTCAGCATGCAAAAGGTCCTAAAGCTACTTTTAGTTATAGGAAATGTTATCACCGTGGACATACAAATCATATTGCCAGTAAGTGCCCCACAGCCACCAAAGCTGAAAAATTAGCTAAGGTGAAGATCAATGCCCCCAAGGCAAAGAAGACCAATCCTGGTGCAAATCAGGTTAAGGTGAAACCTACCACTGAGGTTAAGAAATTAACCAAAGTGAAGAAAATAGTTCAGAAGTCGAATCTTCAAATGCTGCGAAGAGTGCTGAACCTTCCACTTCCTCTACCACCACTGACAAATGTGGGCCCATGGTAAAATGGGTGCCCAAGTCAATCTAATCTTCTTTTGTTTGCAGGTTAAGATGGGTATCTGGTATCTCGATAGCGGATGCTCTAGACACATGACTGGAAAGAAAAACCTATTCACTGAAAACAAGGAAGAGAAGGGTCCCTCAGTGACTTTCGGTGGAAACGGAAAAGGCTATACCCGAGGGTTTGGTGTACTCTCTAATGGTACAACAACCTTCAGAAGAGTCGCATATGTTGAAGGACTGAAGCACAATCTTCTAAACATCAGTCAGCTATGTGACAAGGATAACAAAGTGATTTTCACTAAGGAATCCTGCTTTATCACTGACAAAAAGGAGAAGATAGCTCTCAGCGGATACCGTATGGAAAATGTTTATGTTATAGACATTGACTTTACAACCACTGAGAACTCCTATTTCTTCTCAAAAGCCTCATCTGATGTCAACTGGTTATGGCATAAGAGGCTCTCTCATCTAAACTTCAAGACACTGAATACTCTTTCTTCAAAACAGTTGGTTACTGGTTTACCTCACAATCATACGCTAAGGAGTCACTATGTTCAGCGTGTGAGAAAGGGAAACAAACCAAGGCAAGCTTCAAATCTAAACAAGTTTCCTTAGTGTCATCTCCTCTACAACTTCTCCATATGGATTTGTTTGGCCCTGTTAACAAACAATCCATCGCTGGAAAAAATATACATTGGTCATAGTTGATGAATTCTCTCGCTATATCTGGGTAATGTTTCTCCGTTCTAAGAGTGACACCCCTGAAGAACTCATCACTTTTGTCAGGAAAATGGAAGTCCTGAATAACATGACCGTTCGCTCAATTAGGAGTGATCATGGGACTGAATTAAAAAACAGTTCTCTTGATTCCTTCTTTGAAAGCAAGGGTATTTCTCACAACTTTTCCTCAGTGAGAACACCTCAACAAAATGGAGTCGCTGAAAGAAGAAATCGAACTATCATCGAAGTTGCACGTTCAATGCTCAATGATTCTCATCTACATACTCAGTTTTGGGCAGAAGCTGTCAACACTGCTTGTTTTACTCAAAACAGGTCGCTGATTGTCAAAAGATTCAAGAAGACAGTCTATGAACTTTTCCTTGGGAGAAAGCCTTCAATTAGCTTTCGTCACATCTTTGGATGTCAGTGTTTCATCCTAAGGCTGATGATGGAATCTTTCTTGGATATTCTTCTATCTCTAAAGCCTTCAGAGTCTTCAATCGAAGAAGACAAACTATAGAAGAAACAATCCACGTCACTTTTGACGAATCCCGTTCAGCGAACTCTAGACCTTTTGCTGACACTGAAGAACTGAATCAATGGATGTTTTCTCATCTTGGTGATTCAGAAGATGTTCCCACTCCTCCATCTCATACTCATCCCGCTGAAGATGATGATCCTACTATCATCCCAAGCATGCAGACAAGTGAAGCTAAAACATCATGGGTCTCAGTTGTTCCTCTAAACACTATGCTTGCTTCTGAACCTTCTGTCTCAGACATGCCATATACTTTTCAGCAATCAGTGAATGAAATGTCATCTGAACCTCTTCCTCTCTTGACTGATATACCAGAAGTTGCTGAAGCCTCATCTTCAGCTCCTAAAGAAGTTAAAGTTGAGTCAGCGACTTATGCTCCAGCTCAGCGATGGACTATTAATCACCCTATTGATCAGATTCTTGGTGATCCAAATGATGGTGTTCAGACTCGACGAAATGCAGGTAACATTTGTTTATTTGTTAATTTTTTTCTCTGATTGAACCAAAGAAAACAGATGATGCCCTCAGAGATCCAAACTGGGTCAGCGCTATGCAAGAAGAGATGACAGAATTTGAAAGAAACAAAGTTTGGAAGCTCGTTCCTAGACCGTTCGACAAGTCAGTGATAGGCACTAAATGGGTCTATCGAAACAAGTTGGACGAACATGGAACTGTAACCTGCAACAAGGATCGTCTTGTTACTCAGGGATACAAACAAGAGGAAGATATAGATTTCGACGAAACATTTGCCCCAGTGGCAAGACTCGAATCTATTCGTTTATTCTTAGCTTACGCTGTACACAAAGACTTCAAAGTTTATCAGATGGATGTGAAGTTAGCGTTCCTTAATGGAAAACTGAATGAAGAAGTCTATGTGGAACAACCTCCAGGATTCTCAGATCCTAAGCATCCAGGTTATGTTTGTAAACTGGATAAGACACTTTATGGCTTAAAGCAAGCACCTCGTGCATGGTATGACACTCTCTCTACTTATCTCCTTATTAAAAAATTTGAGCGTGGTCAAATCGATAAAACTCTATTTTTTAGGAAAGTAAAAGGTCATATTATTCTTGTTCAAATATATGTCGATGATATTATATTTGGTTCCACTAACCCCGACTTATGTACTCGTTTCGCTGATAGAATGAAAGTTGAATATAAAATGAGTATGATGGGTGAGCTAACCTATTTCCTCGGTCTTCAAATCAAACAGAGTGAAAAAGGAACTTTCATTCACCAAGGAAAATATATTAAAGATATGCTGAACAAATTTGATTTAACTCATAGCTCAGCTATGAAAACCCCTATGGCACCGCCGCTGACACTAAACAAGGATCCTTCTGGAAAACCTGTTAATGTCACAGCGTACCGTGAGATGATCGGCTCTCTTCTGTATCTTACAGCTAGCCGACCTGATATTATGTACGCAACCTGTTTGTGTGCACGATATCAAGCTGAACCTAAGGAATCTCATTTGATCGCTGTAAAGCGAATCTTTCGTTAACTTAAGGGTACTCCTAACCTAGGTCTTTGGTATCCCAAAGACTCAGGGTTTGATCTTATCGCCTATTCAGATAGTGATTTTGCAGGATGCAAAATGGATAGGAAAAGCACCACAGGAGGATGTCAGCTCCTGGGTGGAAAGCTGGTGAGTTGGACAAGTAAAAAAGCAAAACTCAGTGTCCACCTCAACCGCTGAAGCTGAATACGTAGCCACTGGAAGATGTTGTTCTCAAGTCTTGTGGATGAGAAATCAACTACTGGACTACGACCTTCAGCTCTCCAAAATTCTAATCTATTGCGACAGTACTAGTGCCATCGCTATAGCCAATAATCCAGTGCTACACTCAAAGACCAAACACATCGAAATCAGGTATCATTTTATCAGAGATCATGTGATGATAGGTGATATAGAACTTCATTTTATTCCAACTGACTTTCAGTTAGCTGATCTTTTCACCAAACCTCTTGATGAGACAAGATTTAACTTTCTCATCAGCGAGCTTGGAATGCTGAACTTAGAAGAGTAAAATATTCAGTGGTTCACATTTGATCAACGATAATAAAATGAACTTGTATAACCCCATTAATCATCTACTCTCTGAACAAAATTGATTTGCTGATATCCAGATATGTTCTCTCTTACTCGCTGAGGTTCACACATGAATGCAAGATTTCAAAACAAATTGCATCGCTGAATATCTCTTCCTTTCCGTGATACTTTTGAAATTTCTAAATCTCACTGATATTTCTATTCAGTGCTTCATGTTTTAAAAATATCCCTGAGTTTTCAAATCCTCAGAGACATCCTAAAAACATGAAAGGACGCTTATGACGTCATCACAACGGATAGACCATGGCACTCTTTTTCTCTGACACGTTCGCCCGTTTCGTTTTCCTTGTCCAATCGAATTCAAGGGACGTGTCCGTGTCATCATGAAAAACTTTCCGGCTCATAGTTTTTCTCTCTCTACTCTCACTATATAAACCCATCTGAGTTTATATTTTTACATTTTACGCGAACATCATCTCCCAAGCAAGAACAACTGTTTCATTTGAACTCATTTTTCTCCAGAAAACTGTTCATCTTCATCTTCAAACATGAAAGGTTAATATTCTTGTTATTTTCCTTGCATAAACTTGTTTTCGATCTTATTATTGTTTTCAAAAGATCAAACAAAAGAAGTTCTTCAAAATAAAATCATTTCTCTTCATGATTTTATGAACACAATCTGGAAACAGATTGTTCTTCAAGTTTAAAACAAAAAATCTTAAACTTGATATTTCATATGTTTTTCTAGAATCCCTTCTATAGGAAACTGGAAAACAAGATTATTCACTAGATTTTGTATTTCTTGTCAAAACTAGAAAAACCCTTAAAATCCTTATTTTGGAAACTTTATCCATTTTAAGAACTTCTTTTCATAATCTTCATGTTCGTAATTATAAACAGAAATGGCATCTATTGAAGCTCCCTCAACTCAGTCTCCTACTACTCCTAAAAGCACTGAGCTCGTCAAAGCCCCTCAAGTTGGCTTTAAATTCGAGCAAATTAACTTTCAAGGCAACAACCCTTATGCCCTCTTCAACTTCCCTCAAATAAAGTAAATCAAACACCTAGACGACGCTGTGAATTTTCTTAAGACCTGTCCTCTGTCGATAACTCTCACCGTCACACCTCCCGCAAATAGGAACTTAGTCGCTCAGTTCTGGTATACTGCAAGAAGAGCTAAGATCACCTCCACCAAAGACCCCAAAAAGGAAATCGAGGTCATTCTCTTTGACACCGAACATGGTACTTCCAAGATCACACCTGGTACTATCAGGTGTGCCCTAAACCTCCCCGCCGGCACAAAATAAAAACGCTTTGTCCCTCTACCAAATCCCAAAAACCCAGCGGATAGATAAGCACTCATTGCATCCTTTGATGCAATGTAGTATGTGTGGAAAACAGGGAGAGACAAGCTCCCTGAGAAGAAGCTGACCATGATCAAGAAATCCAAAATGCCTAGCGAGATAAATTTCATCTTCGCTTATCTGATAAGTTGCATGACAGCTAAGGTTGGTTCCACTGACTAAGCCTCCAAACCCCAGCAGGCTATGGGGTATGCACTGCTGAAGGGCCTACATATCGATTGGGCCAAAATCATCTTTGACGACATGATACGGAGAGTCGAAGAAGCAAAGAGGCAAAAGACTGTTCCATATCCTTGATTTGTCAGCGCTCTCTTCCTACAAGGGCTCGGGGATAAATACCCGAAGGTGGGCGACCTGAAACTCTCACAGGTTGGCACTAAGGTCCTCTACTACTCTCCCATGCCAAATGAGGTACGTCTTTCTACTCTCTTATATCTTCTCAAACCTTCCACTTCTTCTACTTCTGCAGCCACCTCCATGGTAATCCCAACCGCTGGTAACCAGGCTGCAACCTCCACTCCTCGAAAGAGAAAACAATCTTCAACCACTCTTGGTGCTCATAAGGCCAAGAAAACCAAGGAGCAACCCCCTAAGTCTACCCAGACTGAAGACTCCATGACTCTTTCTCTACAAGAGCCGCTGAAAAGTTCCATGGTACACCTTGCCACAGCCGCTAAATCCACCCCTTCTATACCTGCTTCAGCATCTCTAAACGCTGAGTTTGATTTAGAACAGAACCTCCCTCCCTCAGTACCTCCAAGTACTGTGGAAGTATTTCTCGGCGATTCCAATGCTGAACCTGCTTCCCAATCCCTCTTCTCAACCTTCATTCCTCGTACTATCTCGTTGGTCACTCCACCTGTTTTCCCCCCACTCTCTGGAACAAACATCATCCTCAACGATACATCTGCTGAAACTCTACAGAGGATGATGGATACAAACGTAGGACCTGCGGGCACTTCTCAGCGTAAAGGCTCACTTGAAGATGACATGAAAACTGTCACACCCCGCTAAAGCGGAAACACGGAATGTGCAGCTCAAGTTTCATAGCAAAAGTTACAAGATCACAACAACCATCAAAATACATTCAAAGGTCAAACCTTGTCTTTTACAATTGTTTTTACGGAAGGGAAATTAACATGAAATTTAAAGATAGTAAAGAAAAGCTTCATCACGTGTAGCCTTCCTAAATTCCAACCTTAAGAACGTTCTCCTGAAAAGCATGTAAATGAGAGTGTCAACTAATGCACTAGTTGGTGACATCACAGGTTTAATGAGTATAACATTGTTTGCCATCACAAAATAGTTTAGATCCACACCAGGGATAAAATAATACGGTTATAAAAACCACTTGCTCGAGGTAATCATATGTAAAATGCAAAGTTATTGAGCCCGTTACCCGACCTATACTGACATAATTTGCCCCTACCACAACGGTGCAATCATTCCACATACGCGCATGTTCTATCACCAACAATACGCAATACAACAATAATTATGCACTCAAACAAGCGCTACTTGTGAGTGGGGGTGTCAACCCAAATAACGTTATTCATAATTACCAACGGCTCACACTCGTGAGTTAAACGGGTAACGTATACGTGAACGGGGACTTTATACATGATAGCAAAAGAAACTCAAACTTACAACATTTGCAACAACATAGATACCATAGAGCATAAATAAGAAAGCTTCGTATTTTCAAGAAAACGAAATAATCGGTGTGTAAAATAGTTGTAGTAACCACATGCTTTTCACCCCAAAATATGTAAAACATTGAAAAAGGGGCTGTGAATACTCACTTGATACGTGATAGAATCCAGGAATCTCCCACAAATACTCCGAGATGATCCTACTTCAAACCTATGAACGTAAGGTCACTAGTGAGTTCTCAATCTCGAAGGTTCGGTACTAATTATCCAAATCATCATAAAATGCCTTGTTGTGTTTTAATATTATAACGTAATAAACGTATACACTGTTCTTCTTAGATTAAAGTTTCCACAATTTCGTCCCAATAAGTAACGAAAAGGGTTTTAAAGAACATAAATGTATATGGTACATATATATGTATAATTAAATCATGAAATTTTATGTCCATTAAGTTCAATGAGTTAGGAAACTTTTGACACCAGTTTCATAATTTTTGGAGAAGTATAAGTACATGAAATAATACACGACGTAAAATCCGACAGAATACTTTGCTGTTTGCATCCGGATTTTGTGAGGACTGTTTGATAAATGAAATCTTTGAGTTTTTAAATGAAACCACTCGGGTTTGAATCTTAACACACTATAATGAATTCCAGAAAATGAATCACTCCATTTGGAGTTAAAATGAGTGAGATATGACTCTTTGAAGTGAGGTGTAATTTCTGGCAGCAAGCTGTCCAATCAACACCTTGTGCATGTGCACCCAACTAGACTTTTAAACCAAAATTCTTATTCCTTTGCATGCAAAATCCGATTTGACTCTCATACATACAAATATTTTCAGTTCCCAAACATATTTATGATCCATTTAAAATTCATGCAAAACAACCATCAACTCAAGCTTTGAATACTTTTTGTAAAAGACCCAATATTGAAGATTGTTGATGTTCTTGCCAAGAACATCAACATGCAACTAAAAATTCAGTATTTTGAGCTCATGCATGTGGGTTTAAATGTGTTTTTAGTGGTTTTCAAAGATACATTCATAAGATTCTTGAACAAAAATGATGGATCTTTCAAGATTACTACATGCATGTGTTTAAAATGTTCATCTTTGATCTTAACTTTGGTTTGATTTTGGATTCGCCATCTTTTACTAACAAAAGATGTTATGATGGTAAATCTACAAACATTAAGACCCATAAAGATGATTTTAAAAAGATGTGAAGAAAGTGTAACAAAAGATGAAGATCATACTTTTAAAAATGCAAGAATATGAAAAAGACTTAAAAGAATGTGTGTGGATTTTACCCAACACACTTATGTTTACCTTAGATTGCCTTGGACTCTTGTAGTATAAGAGTTTAGGGGCTGGAGTTGTGATGAAGTTTTGAAGGTTTGAAGATGAAGATATGAAGATTTGAAGGTGGAGAGAGAGAGGGATGATACTTCAGAGAAAATGCAAGTAAAAGAAATGATTCAAAAATGAAATGTAAGGTTTATTTTATAGAAATAGGGAGAAAGGGGGGGGGGGGGGGGGCGGATTTCACATGGGGGGGGGTTTATTAAAAAAAAATATAAATACTAAAGATAAATGTTGTATTATTGGTTAGATATAAAAATACTTGTATTCTTCTAAACTTAAAATACCAAGTAATTATAAAACAAAGTACTTTCATATATAATATGATTGAAATATATAAATTATCATTTACATAAATGCTTGTAGTATATAAATATTTTAGGTTGGCATTTTATGAGATTTATGGATAATTTCCTAATTCAAGGATTTCTTAGGCAAAATTTCTCAATTTTTCCTATTGTACCGGGTTTACTGCTACAATTGCACTGTGTAAACTATGTCGAAAAAATAAGGTTTCCAAACAGTTCTAACCTGAGATGTGAATTTGACAGTTGTCACAGTCTCCCCCGGTTAGAAGAATTTCGTCCCGAAATTCAAGTGTTACTGGCGTTAACAGGTTTGCTTGCAAAGAGGTGAAGATACTTTTGTAACATGTAATCCTCCCGCTCCCAAGTATATTCAGGCCCACGCCTTGTGTTCCAATGGACTTTTACTATCGGGATTTTGCTTCTCTTAAGACGCTTGACTTCCCTATCGAGTATTTCCATTGGTTCCTCTACGATGTGCAGTTTATTGTTGATTTGGACTTCTTCCAAAGGCACGGTTACTGCTTCATCAGCTAAACACTTTTTAAGGTTCGATACGTGAAACGTGTTGTGAATAGCATTTAACTCCATTGGCAAATCCAGTTTATAAGCTACCGGTCCAATTCTTTCCGTGATCTTAAATGGTCCAACATACCTTGGACTCAACTTTCTTCTTTTCCCAAAACGGACTGTTCCCTTCCAAGGGGATACTTTTAAAAAGACTCGGTCACCCACTTGGAATTCTAAAGGCTTTCTTCGATTATACGCATAGCTCTTTTGACGATCTTGAGCTGCTTTAAGCCTATCTCTGATAACTACAATCTTGTCGGTGGTTTCTTGTACGATGTCCGGACTAGATAGTTGACTATCTCCTATTTCCAACCAACAAAGAGGTGATCGACACTTGCGTCCATATAGAGCTTCATATGGCGCATACTGAATACTAGTGTGATAGCTATTGTTGTAGGAAAACTCAACTAATGGCAAATGGTTATCCCAACTTCCTCCAAAATCTATTACACATGCCCGAAGCATGTCCTCCAACGTCTGAATGGTCCGTTCACTCTGACCATCCGTTTGAGGATGATAAGCCGTGCTTAAGTTCAACTGAGTACCCAACGCTTTTTGGAGTGATTGCCAAAATCGAGATGTAAAACGACTATCTCTATCCGATATAATGGAAATTGGAACTCCATGCCGCGTAACGATCTCCTTGATGTAGATCTGAGAAATCTTTTCCATCTTATAATCTTCCCGAATAGGTAAGAAATGTGCGGACTTCGTAAATCGATCTACTATAACCCAAATCGTGTCATGCCCTTTGGCAGTTCTTGGGAGTTTGGTTATAAAATCCATAGTGATTTGTTCCCATTTCCACTGGGAATCTCCGGTTGTTGTAACAGTCCCGATGGCTTTTGATAAACTGCCTTGACTTTTGCACACGTTACGCATTTTCCTACATATATGGCAATGTCCTTCTTCATTCCTGGCCACCAATAGTATTCCCTTAAATCCTTATACATCTTGTCTGCTCCTGGGTGAATTGAATACTTCGATTTATGAGCCTCCTCTAAAATCATTTCCCGTAGGTTATCAGCCTTTGGGATCCATACTCTGCCTTTAAAGTAACGTACTCCATCAATCTTAGTTTCAAAACTAGACTCTAAACCATGAAGAGTCTCTTCCTTCAGGTTTTCAGATTTCAATGCTTCGATCTGAGCTTCAAAAATTCGGGTTTTCAAACTTGTTTGAACCAGTGCTCCTAACGCTCGGACTCGTGAAGGTTTTACCCTTTCTTTCCTACTCAAGACATCGGCTACCACATTTGCCTTACCTGGGTGGTAACGTATCTCACAATCGTAATCGCTGAGCAGTTCTACCCATCTTCTTTGCCTCATGTTCAACATCTTTTGATCAAAGATGTGTTGAAGACTTTTATGATCGGTGAAAATAGTACACTTGGTACCATATAGATAATGTCTCCATATTTTCAAAGCGAATACCACAGCTCCGAGTTCCAAATCGTGTGTGGTATAGTTCTTTTCGTGAACTTTTAATTTTCTCGAGGCATATGCTATCACCTTATCATTTTGCATCAATACGCAACCTAATCCTTGATGTGATGCGTCACAATACACTACAAAATTCTCCGTTCCTTCCGGTAAAGCTAAAATCGGTGCATTGCACAACTTTTTCTTCAGAAGTTGAAATGCTTCTTCTTGTGGAACTCCCCAGACGAATTCCTTCTCCTTTTGAGTTAACATGGTAAGGGGTTTAGCGATCTTAGAGAAATTCTCGATAAAACGTCGATAATACCCTGCCAAGCCTAGAAATTGGCGAATTTCCGTTGGAGTCCTTGGGGCTTCCCATTTCTTAATGGCTTCCACTTTGGCCGGGTCCACGTGAATCCCTTTCTCTCCGATTACGTGACCTAAGAAATGTACCTCCCGAATCCAAAATTCGCACTTATAGAATTTGGCATATAACTTCTGTTCCTTAAGGAGCTCTAAAATCACTTTTAGATGCTGCTCGTGATCCTTCTTACTCCTAGAATAGATTAGTATATCATCGATGAACACAATCACGAACTTATCAAGATATGGCCTACATACTCTATTCATTAGATCCATAAACACAGCTGGCGCGTTCGTCAATCCAAATGGCATAACTAAAAACTCGTAGTGTCCATAGCGAGTTCTAAAAGCTGTCTTAGGAATATCTTCCTCTCGGACCCTCAACTGATGATATCCCGATCGAAGATCAATTTTAGAAAAGTAAGTTGCACCTTGCAACTGGTCGAACAAATCGTCTATTCGAGGGAGAGGATATCGGTTCTTGATTGTCAACTTATTTAGCTCCCTATAATCGATACACATTCGGAATGCTCCATCCTTTTTCTTGACAAAAAGAATCGGTGCTCCCCAGGGTGATGAACTCGGTCGAATAAATCCATTATCCAAAAGTTCTTGAAGTTGATTCGACAACTCTTGCATTTCCGCAGGTGCTAGGCGATACGGGGCCTTAGCTACGGGTGCCGCTCCGGGTACAAGATCAATATGAAATTCAACTTGTCTAAACGGTGGAAGTCCAGGCAAATCGTCTGGAAATACTTCTGGGTGATCCTTCACCACAGGAATATCCTGGACTCGCCTCTCCTCAGACTTCTTCTCAATTACTTGCGCCAAGAACGCAACATACTTCTTCCTCAAATACTTATGGACCTTCATACATGATACTATGTTCAGATTCCTTCCAGCTCTATCTCCTTGGACAACTAGGGTTTCTCCGCCTTGTAATGGTAACCTAACCGTCTTTTCAAAACAACTAACCTCTGCTCGTTGCTTAGATAACCAATCCATACCTATTACTACATCGAAACTCCCTAATTCAATTGGAATAAGATCAACACTAAACAGTTTATCCGCTAAATTCAAAGTACAACCTAAGATTACATCCTTAGCTTCTAATTCAAATCCATTAGCAACCTCAACAATATAAGCATTCGGCATTTTCTTAGATTCTAGATTGAACAAAGGCCTAAAATCTAACGAAACAAAACTCTTATCGGCACCAGTGTCGAATAATACGGATGCATAATAATCGTTTAGAAGAAACGTACCTGTCACTACATTGGGGTCTCGACGTGCTTCTTCTGCTCCTATGACAAATGCCCTTCCTCGAGCTTGTCCTCCTTGGTTTCCCTGATTGGCTTGCCTTGCTTGATACCCAGCGTTGTTATTGTTTGGTCCTCTTCTCAGCCTTGGGCACACGTTTCGGAAGTGATCCGTACTTCCGCACTCAAAGCATACCCTTCCTTCTTCCTTCACATTCTTTATCGTCTTACAAAATCGAGCTAAGTGACCCTTTTGCTTACAAATGCTACAAATGAGACAGGCTCCCTCGTGATGTGAACTACATTGGTTACACTTTGGTTGAGGCCTATTGTAACGTCCAACTTCCTTAGCATTCATCCCAAAGTTCCATACTACTTTCTTATTCCTGCTCCCGATAACATTAAGATAAAACTTCATTCCTATTTTTAGATAATGCCGCAAATACCAAAATTTTGAGGTTCATCCTACATCAATACTAAAGTTTTTAGATCTAATACCACCAATCACTTATAATTACCCAAAATACTTAGTTCATAATAACCACAAGAAAATGTTTTCCTTTGAACCCAAAAGTCTTATCAAAAGCTGCCAAACTATCAATCATCCTATTCAAAACCAACCCAAATACACCACTATCAAGATCATCAACACAAGCATAGCTAGCACTACTCCTCTAAATCTTCCACCGTCCACGTCAATATCCGTCCCGATACACTTCAATCGAAACCCACAACACCAATAGCGTCAACAGCATCACTACTACTATGCTCATTATCTCGGCTCGTAAAGCTATCCTCCGAGCTATTTTTGCTCCATTTAGGGCGTCGAATGACATGTTGGTCAAAAGGTGGCTTAATTCCACTAGCTCGGTTATCACTTGACTCTGATGACTGACTCTTGTTTGACATCCGTGCAAGTCCATTGCCACGGCCCTAAAGCGTTGCTCTTCGGTCCAAGTCATGCCAGGCGCTCGGCTAATCGGCACTCCCTCGATCACTCGTGAAGGTTCCGGTGCGTCTCGCTGTTCAGACCTAAAAGACACTCGTCTAGGTATGGGCACGCTCTTCCTAGCGGTTTGCCTCGTACGTGGACCCCTAGGTGGCATCACTACCGGGATAGGTTGTGGAGGAGCCACAACCGGAGGCATCCTCGGCTCATCATAAGGGTCTCGTTCCATGTCGGACGTACGCTCACTTGATGGCGTGTAGGAAGGTTCCGAGCTCGATGATGATGATGACATGGTATTGCTGAAGTAAGAGTGTGATGAGGATGTTGTCATAGTGATACTGAAGTAAGAGTGCATAACATTACTACCGCGCAAGATAAAGACTAAGCGTACTATACTATTGCATACTATAGGCAATAACTACGCTCCTACTGGGCATACAACGTGAAGCATCAAGTGTGAAAACACGCATATTCCTAGTATATCCATTTCCGGTCTCGCATTACTCTTTCTTTAATTAAACATAGGTGATCAGGCTTTGTTTAATTAAAGACCGATGATGCAATACCCGAACCAGTTATACTAGCAACATGTTCAGTAATTTAAATGTTCATTCCCGTTTTTGGTTATAGTTGCAGTTTTCCAAAGGAAAACCGGTATTCTCTATAACCTTTAGCTCTGATACCAAATCTGTCACACCCCGCTAAAGCGGAAACACGAAATGTGCAGCTCAAGTTTCATAGCAAAAGTTACAAGATCACAACAACCATCAAAATACATTCAAAGGTCAAACCTTGTCTTTTACAATTGTTTTTACGGAAGGGAAATGAACATGAAATTTAAAGATAGTAAAGAAAAGTTTCATCACGTGTAGCCTTCCTAAATTCCAACCTTAAGAACGTTCTCCTGAAAAGCATGTAAATGAGAGTGTCAACTAATGCACTAGTTGGTGAGATCACAGGTTTAATGAGTATAACATTGTTTGCCATCACAAAATAGTTTAGATCCACACCAGGGATAAAATAATACGGTTATAAAAACCACTTGCTCGAGGTAATCATATGTAAAATGCTAAGTTATTGAGCCCGTTACCCGACCTATACTGACATAATTTGCCCCTACCACAACGGTGGAATCATTCCACATACGCGCATGTTCTATCACCAACAATACGCAATACAACAATAATTATGCACTCAAACAAGCGCTACTTGTGAGTGGGGGTGTCAACCCAAATAACGTTATTCATAATTACCAACGGCTCACACTCGTGAGTTAAACGGGTAACGTATACGTGAACGGGGACTTTATACATGATAGCAAAAGAAACTCAAACTTACAACATTTGCAACAACATAGATACCATAGAGCATAAATAAGCAAGCTTCGTATTTTCAAGAAAATGAAATAATCGGTGTGTAAAATAGTTGTAGTAACCACATGCTTTTCACCCCAAAATATGTAAAACATTGAAAAAGGGGCTGTGAATACTCACTTGATACGTGATAGAATCCAGGAATCTCCCACAAATACTCCGAGATGATCCTACTTCAAACCTATGAACGTAAGGTCACTAGTGAGTTCTCAATCTCGAAGGTTCGGTACTAATTATCCAAATCATCATAAAATGCCTTGTTGTGTTTTAATATTATAACGTAATAAACGTATACATTGTTCTTCTTAGATTAAAGTTTCCACAATTTCGTCCCAATAAGTAACGAAAAGGGTTTTAAAGAACATAAATGTATATGGTACATATATATGTATAAACCGAAATTTTATCGTAACGACGATAAAATTATGGGTCGTAAACGAAATGACAAATATTTAAATGTATAAATATATAGACATAATATATATTTATACTCCACTATTTCATCATAAAATGATGAAATGGGATTAAGAATAAAATGTATAAATAAATATATTATATATATAAACATTCCACAATTTCATCATAAAAGATGAAAAGGGATAAAGAATAAATAAAATGTATAGATAAAAGATATAAATAAATTGCATAAATAATATAAGATATACTTATATATTCCACTATTTCATCATAAAATGATGAAATGGGATTAGATATAGTCCTTAATAATAGTAATAATTTGTCCTTCACTGTCCAGAATTTGATGTCACTTTGTGTTCAACTTTTGGTAACTTCCAGGTATAATTAAATCATGCAATTTTATGTCCATTAAGTTCAATGCGTTAGGAAACTTTTGACACCAGTTTCATAATTTTTGGAGAAGTATAAGTACATGAAATAATACACGACGTAAAATCCGACAGAATACTTTGCTGTTTGCATCCGGATTTTGTGAGGACTGTTTGATAAATGAAATATTTGAGTTTCTAAATGAAACCACTTGGGTTTGAATCTTAACACACTATAATGAATTCCAGAAAAAGAATAACTCCATTTGGAGTTAAAATGAGTGAGATATGACTCTTTGAAGTGAGGTGTAATTTCTGGCAGCAAGCTGTCCAATCAACAGCTTGTGCATGTGCACCCAACTAGACTTTTAAACCAAAATTCTTATTCCTTTGCATGCAAAATCCGATTTGACTCTCATCCATACAAATATTTTCAGTTCCCAAACATATTTATGATCCATTTAAAATGCATGCAAAACAACCATCAACTCAAGCTTTGAATACTTTTTGTAAAAGACCCAATATTGAAGATTGTTGATGTTCTTGCCAAGAACATCAACATGCAACTAAAAATTCAGTATTTTGAGCTCATGCATGTGGGTTTAAATGTGTTTTTAGTGGTTTTCAAAGATACATTCATAAGACTCTTGAACAAAAATGATGGATCTTTCAAGATTACTACATGCATGTGTTTAAAATGTTCATCTTTGATCTTAACTTTGGTTTGATTTTGGATTCGCCATCTTTTACTAACAAAAGATGTTATGATGGTAAATCTACAAACATTAAGACCCATAAAGATGATTTTAAAAAGATGTGAAGAAAGTGTAACAAAAGATGAAGATCATACTTTTAAAAATGCAAGAATATGAAAAAGACTTAAAAGAATGTGTGTGGATTTTACCCAACACACTTATGTTTACCTTAGATTGCCATGGACTCTTGTAGTATAAGAGTTTAGGGGCTGGAGTTGTGATGAAGGTTTGAAGGTTTGAAGATGAAGATATGAAGATTTGAAGGTGGAGAGAGAGAGGGATGATACTTGAGAGAAAATGCAAGTAAAAGAAATGATTCAAAAATGAAATGTAAGGTTTATTTTATAGAAATAGGGAGAGAGGGGGGGGGGGGGGGGGGGGGCGGATTTCACATGGGTGGGGGGGGGGGGGTATTAAAAAAAATATAAATACTAAAGATAAATGTTGTATTATTGGTTAGATATAAAAATACTTGTATTCTTCTAAACTTAAAATACCAAGTAATTATAAAACAAAGTACTTTCATATATAATATGATTGAAATATATAAATTATCATTTACATAAATGCTTGTAGTATATAAATATTTTAGGTTGGCATTTTATGAGGTTTATGGATAATTTCCTAATTCAAGGATTTCTTAGGCAAAATTTCTCAATTTTTCCTATTGTACCGGGTTGACTGCTACAATTGCACTGTGTAAACTATGTCGAAAAAATAAGGTTTCCAAACAGTTCTAACCTGAGATGTGAATTTGAAAGTTGTCACAGAAACATTCACAGGTTATCGAACTTCGATGAATTCGTCAACCACCCCGCAGGTATACACAAAACTCCAAACAATCCTCTCTCAAAATCCCCAACTTCTGAGATTTCCTTTGTTCATAAGTTTTCAACCTTTACAGGTCCTAATTTGGGCGACATCAACACATCACTCACGAATTTGTCCAACAAGGTGGAATCTCTCACCACCACTCACTCTACAAATTATTCAGTGGTTACAAACGCTGGAGAGACTCTCAAGACACTCACCGATGAGGTGAAAGGCAAAGCATCTAGTGTTGATCTGGAAAAGGTGAATGGATATCTCTCCACCATTTCTCAGGCTCTTGCTGACAACGCCACCTCCATCAACACCCAGAACACCACCAACAACACTCTCTCCACCAACTACTCTACCATGTCCAATGAAGACACATAATTGAAGACAGTGGTTGGAAATCTTCAGGGAGAGGTGTCTTCCCTAAGAACGGATGTGAGCACTGCAACAAATCTCGTGCAGCAAATTCTCGACCGCCTGAATGCTCCGACTTGTACTCCATCACACTTCACTCAGGCTGATCGAGAGGATCTTCAGAAGATCAGTCCTGCTATTTCTGGCCTAGAAGACAGAATAACAATGATTGAAACGTACGTTGGAATCTCTGGCCTGGAAGACAGTGATCTAAAGACTGCTGATGCTGCTGCTGCTGCTGATACTGCTGTTTCCTCCCCCATCCATCATGTGGAAGAGGGGGAGAAGAATCAAGAAGATCTTCCCCATAATGTTGAGGAGGATAAGAAAACTCAAGAAGACCTTCCCCATAACACTGAGGGGGAGGGCATTATTTCTGATGCTGCTGATAAACCTCAGGGAGTTGAAAACCCTGAGGGAACCGAGTTCTCCCAACACCATGATGCATCTGAGGGGGAGCAACTCAAAGAGGACGCTGCTGCTGATGTCCTAGAACCGTATGCTGATGAGGAAGAAGCTGAAGAAGACCTCGATCTTGAGGATGACGAACCATCAGCATCACCTGATAATGATGATGATGATGACGTCGACTTCTTCTTCCAGCCAAGAAGGGCCTGTTTGGACAAAAAATCACGTCGTACGACAACGACCAGAGAAGGTAAATCGCACGTCATACGTAAAATCTTGTATTAAGATAAGGTCTCGACAAGAACCCATAAAACATCCGTCGTCGCCCGCAAAAGGTAAGTCGTACGTTCTCCATGATGCTCGACCATAGTATCGCCCATCCTGTACGACCATCGCGTAAGATCATTGTACCTTCGACCGAACTAACGTTAACCTTGACTGTTACATTTGTTAAGTGTTTAATGCAGGAGTCAAAGTCATTAAAGAGCAACGGATATAACCGACGCAACCATCAACGATCGATAGCTGTAACGGACGAAGATCATCATGGATAATCACTCCGGCGACCGTTTCCAACCGTTGTAGTCGTTGATTGAATCATTAATGGGGTTAATTAATGACGCGAAGACTATAAAAGACAAGTTAAAGCATCATTTCAAGGGACATCGATTAACATCCCATACACTTCAGCGAACATCATCATACAGTAGAGAAAATCACCCAAACTCATAGCAAAGAACATTCAAACTCTGGAGATTGAGTACTGAAAGCCAGAATCTTATAGCGAACTCAAGAACACTCGAAGGAAAAGCTCAAGTATCAGTCTCGACGCACGACATCAGCCTTCGACAGATAGTTCACACTTTGTATTCACACACGACAAACACTTGTTTTCACATTTAAACACTTGTACTTTACATTTCGAGGTATTTCCTTCATTTGTATTGTAATCATCGTACAACCGACGCCAGTACCAAGGACGTCGCCCCTGATTGGCGACCATAGTGCAGCGACGACATCCCTTGTCGTCCGCAGGTTTTTTCCTCAATTGAGGTTTTTCCTGCGTCATCAAATCCCTTGTCTCGTTTATTTTTTCCCTCGTCGCACGTCTCGTCGAAAGATCCTTTCTTTAGTTGATTAAGTCCACATCGACCTTAAGTTGTCCCTTTGGTGTGATTTTTGGCATTAACAGTTTGGCGCCATCCGTGGGACCTCATCTAGAGAAAATCCTCGACGAACGTGCACCCTACTAATAGTTTCTTGGAGTTTCTTCTATTTTCTGTTGCAGGAAAATGGCAGCCTCTGGAAATCCGCAGCAAGCTGTTGCTCAGATGTATCAGGAGCTCGAAGTCGCCAGGAATCAGCTCAATGCAATGGCAAAGCAGAATCGCAGAGCAGCTGAGGAGATCGCACGGTTAAGAAATCCTCTTGGGCCTCAAAATGGTCCTAGGCCGTTCGTGCAAAACCCAGTTCCAAGACCGTTCGACCAGAATGGCCCTAGACCATTTGTCCCGAATCCAGGTTCATCCGCCCAGAATCAACATCCAGGCCCGTTCATGCAGAATCAACAGCTAGGGTCGTTCAACCCAAATCCTCAGTTTGGGACAATTCCTCCTCAGCACATAAGGCCACCACCCGTGAATAATGGGTCTCAGCCATCACAAGGGTCGCAGCCTTTCCAGCAAGGGTCGCAACCATTTCAGCAGCCATTTCATAATGGACCTCAAGGTGGATCGCAACCTCTCTAGCAAGGATCGCAGCCGTTTCAGAATGGACCGCAGCAATTCCACTATGGGCCGCAGCCGTATTTCGTCCCGTTCAACGGGGACACCAATGGTTCATCGCATGGTAATGACACTAGCCCAGGGGCCAATCCCTCGACAGGGGCAAATCCCGATCTTAACGATCCCGTCGCTCAGCGTTTGAAGATGTTAGAAGACCAAAATGAGCGCGTCCTGTCCTTGCTCGCCAAGTTGCCTGGGGCAGTTGTGCCTGTCGACGTCGAGCCTCGCTCGGGATATCAGGCGTCGCCTTTCATCGACAAGATTGCCACCGTCGAGGTCCCAAAGAAGTATAACATTCCTGCCTTCACTCCCAAGTATTCGGGTGTGACCGATCCAACTGAGCACGTCGCGCAATATAAGCAACTCATGTGGACGATCTCGATCCCATTTATGTACCAGGAAGTATGCATGTGTAAGAGTTTTGGAGCAACCCTCACTAGTCCTGCTCTCCAATGGTTGATCAATCTCAAACCCAAATCCATCGGGTCGTTTGCTGAGTTGGTTAATCAATTCTCCCAGTAATTCACCAGCAGTCGTAAGATGGAGAAGCAGACCAGCGACCTATATTACATCGTGCAGAAATCCAATGAGTCTATTTGAAGTTATTTTAATAGATTCAATGCCGAAATGATCAGCATCCGCAATTGCGACGTCAAAACCGCGATCGAAGCCTATAAGCGTGGTCTGGACGATAGTTCGGGTCTATACACCGACCTGACCAAATATCCCCCGGAGAATTTCGAAGACGTCCGAGCTCGAACCTTAGCATATATGAGGGTGGAAGATGATGCCGCCTTTCGTCGCAAGCACACTTACGACAAGAAGTCACTAGGCGTCAGAAAGCCAGAGTTCAAGACAAAGGCTGTTTCTAGAGTAGAGCCAGCGCGCCAAATTTCAAATGTTCGTTTCAAGACGAAAGCAGAGGCCAAGACCGCGGCTAAGTTGATTCAGTACCCCAAGATATTCTCTTACGGATTCGAAGGATCCACAAAGGACCTAGTCGAAGCTCTGAAAAGTTCCCAAGCTACCATTCGATGGCCAAAGAAGTTCGACCTGGACGATGCTAAGAAAGACAAATCAAAGTGGTGCGACTTCCATGCCGATCATGGTCATGCGACGGATGACTGTATCCCATTGAAGAAGGAACTAGCATATCATTTTTCGAATGGAAATCTCAAAGATGTCAATGACAACGTCGCTGTTCCAGCTAATAGCCATCGACCGTCGACTCCCGAGCATGCAAAAGTTATTAATTGAAATTCCCTATGCCATGGGGAATCCAGGAGATCAAAAGAGAAAATAAACTAAAGTCGTAAGGTCAAGCTCTCGACAGGTTCGTTTTTCTATCCTTAAATTAACAATATCTTTTCCACAGGGATAAATCTACTATGGTGCCTCGTCGCACGACAACATAGTCAACCACAAGACAATATTTCTCCGTGTCATTCTGTCATTTAAAACCTATCTTTTCCTCCCAAAAAGAGTACGGTAATAAATGACAGGGGGCAAATAGAGAGTGTATGAAATGGTACGTTCTCTAACTCTTTCTCGTACGATTTTTTCTCGTAAAAAATTTACTGACTTAAGCAGCGGAGGGTCGTTGGTTAGCCAACGACCAACCCCCGACATTATTTTATCGCAGAATCGCACGACAGATTATCGCAGAGTCGCACGACAGTAATCATTAAGTCTACTATATGACTTTAATATCGCAAGGTCGAATGACATAAAGAATCACGTCTCTAACTTGATTATTTCTCCACAGGGGCATACGATACAAACTCACTGTACGATCTGGTCGTACGATCGCAGAGTCTAAACGACTTTACCCCTAAGTTTCTTAACTAAATGGATGCTTTAATCGCGTGTTTTTATATTTGTTTCACGTTCTTGTCATCGTATTACAATGAATGCCTTAGTCGCATGATTTCGTGTTCGACCTAGTAATTAAACATGGTTTGGATAAAGCATAAGCAAAAGTTGCGTTCATTATATAAGCCATCGTATACATAATCGACCACTGACGGTCGAGCAGCATGAACAAACAAATACATTTTTTCTAAGGTTGTGGAGGAGCATCGATCACGACCTTGTCCGATACCTCATCTTGAAAACCCTCATCAACCGCCTCCTCTTCGACCTCCCTCTGGTCATCCAAGTCGAGATCTCTCTCGGTCCCTACTTTCTCATAAAAGAGACGCAGCTCATCTGACGCTGAAGCCAAAGGATCCTTACCCTGCAGGTGACGTCGCATAATTGCCGCACGCGCAGTAAGTCGAGCATAACAAAGGAAAGACTTATTTTCGTCCTTTAACTCATCAGACTCCTTCTGCAAACTTATCACCTTAGCCTTGATTCCCTCGACTTCCTTCCTTTTCGCGGTTACGGATTCCTTCATCCCTTCCAGCTTCTTTCTCTGGTCGCGCATCAAAGTCAGGGACTCCTTCAAACGCGAGTTTATCTCGTCTCTTGTATGACTAAGGGCATCCAATTCGTCCAGAGCATGGTCAAGGCGCGCTGACATCGCTTCTTCATGTTTCCAAAGCAGCTTTCTCTTTAGCTAACGCTGCATCTTCATCTTTGGTAACAGAAGCCGTTGAAACCTCTATATTCGTCATTTCGGCATGCAATGCCAAGAAAGCTTGGAACGCCTGAAGAATCATAATATGAGCAGCATTAGTAAACAACAACAACGACAACGACAACGACAACGACAACGACAAACGACAAGTCTTGAAAGAAAGGCTTACCAAGAACAAGAGTCCAGCTGTATGGAACTCTTTCTTCTCGAAAGAAAACCAGTCAAAACGCTCCCTGAAAGACGGAAGAAAATATTTTTCCAAATGGGGGAACAACTTCGTCTCGTCCAAGACATTGTCGTCCAGAAAACCCGACTGCAACGTAAAGTTGACCGTCGTTTCCCCCAAAGGTCCCTTCTGCGCGCCTTTGCCCCTGTCGGCCGATGAAGGGCCGGGTAGGACGACGGGAGACATCGTCTCCAGTTGCGTAGTATCCACAGATTCCGCGCCGGTCGCAACCGACGCCTTCGCCTTCCTGGACAAGGCAACCCTCGATGGGTTACCCGTCTTCAAATACGGTTCCCTCAGAACGGACACCTTTGTCTCTTCAAGAGGCCCGACCCGGCTGTCGGAACCTATTTTCTCTTCAGGACTCCCGACCTAGTTGTCGAAACGTCCTTCTCCCTCGCCTCGCGAGCTGCTTCGACTTGGGCCATCTTCCTATCAACAGAAGATGTCGCCTGTGGTTGAGATTCACCATAACGGTAAAAGAAAGAAGTTAGACGATTCAGAACAAAGAAAGACCAGGTCAAGCAAAAAGAAGACAAAAGGATACTTACTAATTATCTCTACCTCTGGTTCTTCGCTCTTCTCTTCCTCCTCAGTCTTCTCAGAGTCTTCCTCTTCTTCTTTCTCCGCTCGACCCATCCTCATTCTGTCGCTCAAGAAAATGATGTCATCGTCCTCGTCTATCAAATGATGCGTGACATACGACCGGTCTTCAGTACTAAATTCCAAGAACTTTTTGACCTTAGCCCGAGAAGCATCATCCGGCTTTACCTTCTCGAAATCAATATCTACGCACAAAAAAGAAGATTAGTCGAAGAAACAATCGAGCAACAGAATAACATGAAAACGTACAGTCAAAAGCTCACCTGTCATATTCCAACCCTCCCTAATCCAGTCACTATCAGTGTCCAGCGTCGACGCCCGTACGAATACATACCTCTTCTTCCATCCACGATCATTGACCGCAGTATTTAAAACCAGGGTACGATCACCCTTGAACCTTGAAAACAAGCTGTAGCGACGGTACTGGTCATGCTTGACCTTATACGCCGTCAGAAGGTCCCTCACATTCATCGGTGGATTCCAGTTGGAGGTAAGTCGTTCGATGATCAAGATAACTCGCCAGAACTGGGGCATCAGTTGCCCCGGCGAAAGATCAAATTCACACATAAATTCTTTGACTAAAGGCGAATATGGCCAGTGAAAGCCTATTTTGAACGGGTATTCGTATATAACAATGTACCCCTCGGTACATATCTCCGGTCGAATATTACCGGCTTTACTCACAGTAACCTCCGTAGGGATTTTTGCCAAAACCCTAAAGTCGTCTAGGGCGTCTTGATCCCGGATAGTACTCCTAGGTTCCGTCGACATCGCTAAGCCCGTCAACAAGATTTGACGCTCAGAAAAACCCCAAATATCCCAGTTTTTTTCTAGGCTTTCTAGCAATAGACTTGCGACGCATAAGCAAATTGGAAGGTCGTATCTTATATGATCTCAGAAAAACTTAAATTAGGTCAAAGAACCCTGACAATTTTTAATCGAACGGAAATCGCCAAGAAAAGATCCATCGACGACACTTGTCCTCGACAGCTGGTAAGCAGCATCATGTGTCAGTATGACATCACGGCCTCGTTTCCTTTTCAACTTCTCGTTCAGTTAGAAACGAACCAGTCTGGCTCCAAAGTAACCAAGGTAATTTCCATCACTTGTCATATTTCGACTGACAAAATTTAAAACTCGGATTTTCTATCCTTCTTTCAAATTTTGGGGGCAAACTGTTTGGGCAAGAAATCACGTCGTACGACCACGACCAGAGAAGGTAAATCGCACGTCATAAGTAAAATCTTGTATTAAGATAAGGTCTCGACAAGAACCCATAAAACATCCGTCGTCGCCCGTAAAAGGTAAGTCGTACGTCCTCCATGACGCTCAACCATAGTATCACCCATCCTGTACGACCATCACGTAAGATCATTGTACCTTCGACCGAACTAACGTTAACCTTGACTGTTACGTTTGTTAAGTGTTTAATGCAGGAGTCAAAGTCATTAAAGAGCAACGGATATAACTGACGCAACCATCAACGATCGATAGCTGTAACGGACGAAGATCATCATGGATAATCACTCCGGCGACCGTTTCCAACCGTTGTAGCCGTTGATTGAATCATTAATGGGGTTAATTAATGACGCGAAGACTATAAAAGATAAGCTAAAGCATCATTTCAAGGGACATCGATTAACATCCCATACACTTCAGCGAACATCATCATACAGCAGAGAAAATCACCCAAACTCATAGCAAAGAACATTCAAACTCTGGAGATTGAGTACTGAAAGCCAAAATCCTACAACGAACTCAAGAACACTCGAAGGAAAAGCTCAAGTATCAGTCTCGACGCACGACATCAGCCTTCGACAGATAGTTCACACTTTGTATTCACACACGACAAACACTTGTTTTCACATTTAAACACTTGTACTTTACATTTTGAAGTATTTCCTTCATTTGTATTATAATCATCGTACGACCGACGCCAGTACCAAGGACGTCGCCCCTGATTGGCGACCATAGTGCAGCGACGACATCCCTTGTCGTCTGCAGGTTTTTTTCTCGATTGTGGTTTTTCCTGCGTCATCAAATCCCTTGTCTCGTTTATTTTTTCCCTCGTGGCACGTCTCGTCGAAAGATCCTTTCTTTAGTTGATTAAGTCCATGTAGGTTTCATAATCGTCACTTATAATCAAGATTCAATATAGAATGAACATTCAAGATCGTATTCACAGCAACTGGTCATATGATTTATTAACAATCTGTGAATTGCAAGATATTACAATGAGTTTCTCCCTCAAAAGATATGCGTGAAAAGTTATGTGAAAGATTAGCTAAAGATATTTTAGCATACAGTTGCTAACTCCTATATATACTGTTTAAGGAAAGACTAAAGCTACAGTACATAAAAGAAACAGACTAATAGAACAATTACACGTGTCCTAATTAGTAACTGAATATAACAGAGAATATCCCAAGATATGAATTCTGAACATACTTCTGAATAAGCTCTTCAGAACATTTGTCTTCATAGTCAGAAGTTCTGAGTCTCCTACTCAGAACTATGAACCTTCTAGTCAGAATCCAACACTTAGAGTCTTTTTGAGATTTCTCACTCAGAACTTCTGAGTCTTCTACTCAGAACTTCTGAGTCTTCTGAGTCTTCTTTAGTCTTCTTACTCAGAACTCAACACTTGTGTTTTTGACAAAACTCTAGACCTAACAATCTCCCCCTTTTTGTCAAACACACTTGTACTTTTCATCATCAAATTCTTAGAGGAGGAACAATCTTCAGAAGGAGCTCTTCTGAATGCTTTGACAACTTTTGCTCAGAATTCTGAATAATCTGAGTTAACAACTTCTGGTCAGTCTTTAATCAGCAGCAGCAACGATTTCCAAATTGATTTCTGTTATATATTTGCTTTTTCTTTGCTCCCCCTTGAAATGACAAATCTTAACTTCATGTGATCAAGTCAAATTTCTGTCTTTTTATGACTTTCTGACTTTCTTCTCCACTTTTTTTTAATCAATCAATCAGATTTTTCAATCATATCAATCTTCAAAATCTTTAGCTTTTCTCCCCCTAAAGTTTTGGAAAGCAAAATCATCTTCATAATCTTTAGCTTTTCTCCCCCTAAAGTTTTGGAAAGCAAAATCATCTTCAAAATCTTTAGCTTTTCTCCCCCTTGATTTTCAAAACTTTAGCGATGAAGTCTATGCTTTTTCTCCTCCTTAATGAATAACCTTGCTCCCCCTCAAAATAAGAATTATGGAGCAATTTGTTTTCTCCCCCTGAAAGTATGCATATATTTCACTAAAATTATTCATTTCAAATATATTTATACAAGGAAAATAAGATTCACTTAATTACACTTGATAACTACTAACATTTGATCATTTGAAAATTTTACAAAAGAAATCCAACTTAATGAAATTTATCAGATTTTTCAATCAAATGAAATAAAATGCATGTGTTTGGATTCAAATACAAGTCATCATTGCATATCAAGTTAAAAATGTTCAGTTTCAATCCCTTTATTAAATCTATTTGGTGTGCTTAGCATGCGAAATATGATTAGCTTCAAGAATATGCAATTCTAAAAACATATACGAATACTTTGCTCTACTTACACTATTTGTCCAAAATCAGGATTTTCACAAATTTACAGGTTTATTGCGACTTTGAATTTTCCCAAAGTTTCAAGAGATATGTGCTCATTGGCATCTTTTAATTTTGTGCACATTGGCATCTTTTAATTTTGTGCTTATTTACATCTTTTAATTTTGTGCACATTGGCATCTTTTAATCAAAAAGTTTAGTAAGAATAAGATACATCGTTAAACATGACTTTCTATCTGGTTCTATAGCAGGATTTGGGTCAGCATATCCCAGACCAGTTGGTCTTAGGTGCTAGGTGACAAGCACCCCTTGGAACTTAATTTCCCAAACCAGAAAGGCCACATCGATATATCTTAAACCCATTTGTACCAGTAGAACATGGCTTTCTATCTGGTTCTATTGCAGGATTTGGGTCAGCCGATCCCAGACCAGTTGATCTTAGGGACTAGGTGTCGAGCACCCCTTAGGACTTACTCTCCCAAACCAGAAAGGCCATAGGTACAAACTTTCAAACTAAATAATTATATATATATATTGCATCTCAATCACATGGTTCTAAAACGTAGTACTTCCCCCATATTTTCGTTTCCATCCATCATTCTGACATTTAGGATTTTTGAGCATTATATTCTATATAAGTATAGATTTCATAACATTGAACATTCGGCATATTTTCATTCATGTTTTGCTTACCTTTCGATTTAATTCAGAAGTGAAAGTTGAAACAAATATAGCTCAGATAATACAAAATACTTGTAAAATCACTCTTTGACACACAATTATTCATTGAATGAAAATTAAAAAAAATCCATATCATTGAATTAAATTTGTTAAGATTTAAACATTCAAAGCAATAGAAATAAAACATAATGCAATGTTACCTTTCACCACTTGTTCCTTGAAACATAAAAATATGACAGTTAAGGATATCACCTGAGAAATATGAGTTCTAAACTGATTTGTTTAGAAGTCTTAGTCTCTGAAGTACGGGTCCTGAACTGATTTATTCAGAAGCCATAGTCATTTAAGTACGGGTTTTGAACTGATATGTTCAAAAACCTTAAACGTTGAAGCACGGGTTTTGAACTTTATCTTGAAACAATCAGATCAAATTTTGAGTCAATACTTCCTCTGAAATCAAGATAATTCTGCAAAATCAAGAGATTTTGGTAATCATCTACGATGATTCCTCATTAGATATCAAAAATCCAAATTCTGAGTAGTTGAGGCAGAATTCTGATTAGAAGAGTCAGAATTCTGAGTCACTTGCTCAAAATTCTAATTATCAAAGTCAGAATTCTGATTAGTTGAGTCAGAATTCTGAGTAGTAGAGTCAGAATTCTGAGTAGTAGAGTCAGAACTTCTGAGTAACAGAGTCAGAATTCTGATAAAACTATCCAGAGAAAATGCCTTAGAAAAATGTTTGGATTTTGTGATTTTAGAACATTCTGAACTTCAAATCACCATAACTTGCTCAAAAATCAGAATTTTTTAACCAAAATTTGCAGGATTGCTCAGAATGTGATTCTGAACACATTCTCTGGAAATGTTTTCTACCAAAAACACCCACAACTATGAGTTCGATAACCCCATAGTAAACAGAACTTTTTCAAAAAAATTCTTCAAAATCAACAAATTGATCTGTATGAATCAGAAATCCATAATCAAGATGAGACCAATTGTAAGTCCATAATCACATTCAGACCGAGTTTTGGACTGAATTATCCAAAAGTCAAAATTCTCAATTTAAGCACAGCATCGGTTTTAAGTCATGTGTCAGTATTATCATTCAGCTCTACACATGAATAACCTGCAAAACAGATTAAGTTGTCTTTGGTACCCATATGAACTTGGGTCCAGGTTTGTTAGGTGCAGTGGCGTATGCAGATATTCTATAAGAACCATACCAGTGCTGAATAAAATTCTTGTTCACAAAATCATTAGTCCCACAATATGAACAACAAAGTTTCTTTTGTGCAATTCTGACTAATTGATTTACAGAATAAATCACATCAGGTTTAACAAAAGATTTTCTTTGAAATGTATTGTTCTTCTTGACATTTGAATTAGGAACCTTTGATTTTGGCACTTCTTTCTTGGAAGTTGTTCCTTTAACTCTCCATTCCATTTTTATCTTTTTAAAAGAACAATTATAAGATTTATCAATAGCAGAATCATAAAACAGATTAGAAGAACGAATCTGATCTTTTGAACTATGATTTGATTTGCCAACAACTTTCGTTTCAAATTCCCTAAACTTTTTAACATACAAATCAAACCTTGACTGCAAATCAGATTTGGACTTCCTCTCTATCATGATTTTAGTTGATAAATCAGATAATTTCTTAATAAGCCTCCTTATCTCCAAATGAAAAACTTTCCTTTCCTTCTCAAACTCGTCTTTTAAGCATTTTTCTTTAAAGCCATTTACCTTCTTCTTTTCAGTCTCTTTCCTTCCATCTTCTAACTCTTTCTCCAACTCATTTATTTTTACAGAAAACTCATTTAACATTCCTGTTTTCTTTTTCTCAAAACCATTATTTTCTTTTTGAAAAACATTTTTCTTTCATTCAAACTCTTTTCTTTCTCTTGCAAGAATTTTCTCCAAATCAGAAATTTTCAAAGATAATTCAACAGACTTTGTTTCAAAACCTTTCCTCTCAGTTTGAAAGTCTCTTCTCTCTTTCTCAAATTTCACTCTTTCAAGTATAAGAACTTGTTCAAAATCATAGATCTGTTTCAAGAGTTGACAATTTTTCATTTCACATGATTTGATTCTATTTTTAGAATCTGTCAACATCTTTCTTTCAAAATTGATTTTCTCTTTCAAATCAACATTCTCTTTTTCTAACAACTTTATGTTTTCTTGAACCTTTTCAAAATCCTTTAGAAAATCAGATTTCTCTTTTTGCAAAATCTTTATAACTTTTGCATTTTCGTCTTGTTTTGCTTGAAGATTAGCAATCTTGCTTTCAAAATGAACAATCTCAGTTTTTGGTTCAGAAATTGTTTCTTTTGCTTTTACAAGACTTAATTTTTGTAAATTGTCTGAACTGGTTATAGAAATTGCAGGTCTCACAAAAACTTCAATAATCTCAGGCATGATGAAATGACAAATTCAAATATCAACTATGAATTATGATCAAAACTGAGAATCAACACAGATCTAGAATATGCAAGAACTAATCAAATCTGTCACATGCATTTTATCAAACAGTTAGAGTACATGAATTAATGAAATCTTCTTTTCAACAAAAAATTTGAATACTAATCAACATGCAGCAGATATAATCACCTTGATCAAGAAACCAATCAAGAATTTCGAAAACATACCTGTGATCTCGGTTTAATTTCGAGAATTAATCAGCATAGAGAGAAAATCTTTGGATGACTTGATTGTAATATATCGATTCAACAGAAAGACAAATTCAAATTTCTTGAATCAATGATAGAAACGAATTCAAGAATTGTTAGGAATTCAAGAATTGTTAGCAGCAGCGGAATCAATTGTCGAATTGATCAAGAAACTTCAAGAACGCGATCAAACACACTCTTGGACGAATTTGTTTGTTGATTGGCTCTGATACCAATTGTAGGTTTCATAATCGTCACTTATAATCAAGATTCAATATAGAATGAACATTCAAGATCGTATTCACAGCAACTGGTCATATGATTTATTAACAATCTGTGAATTGCAAGATATTACAATGAGTTTCTCTCTCAAAAGATATGCGTGAAAAGTTATGTGAAAGATTAGCTAAAGATATTTTAGCATACAGTTGCTAACTCCTATATATATTGTTTAAGGAAAGACTAAAGCTACAGTACATAAAAGAAATAGACCAATAGAACAATTACACGTGTCCTAATTAGTAACTGAATATAACAGAGAATATCCCAAGATATGAATTCTGAACATACTTCTGAATAAGCTCTTCAGAACATTTGTCTTCATAGTCAGAAGTTCTGAGTCTCCTACTCAGAACTCTGAACCTTCTAGTCAGAATCCAACACTTAGAGTCTTTTTGAGATTTCTCACTCAGAACTTCTGAGTCTTCTACTCAGAACTTCTGAGTCTTCTTTAGTCTTCTTACTCAGAACTCAACACTTGTGTTTTTGACAAAACTCTAGACCTAACAGTCCACATCGACCTTAAGTTGTCCCTTTCGTGCGATTTTTGGCATTAACAGGGCCCCTGCTGAAAAAGTGGTTCTGATAAAAGAATCATCAGGGGAGGGGACAACGAAACATCCTGCATCGAATGAAGTTGACAAAGGCAAGAACAAAGGTGTTTCATCTGAAGACAACTTGGCTATTCTCTTCAGCAAGCCAGTTTGTCAGGTAACATACACTCTCTTCCCTTACACTACATCCCTCCTCTATCCCTTCTCAACCTCAGTTCCCCTCTCCATAAAACCTCTATGCACTTAAACCTCATTCTTTCTCTATCTTTTCTCCCAAATGATCTCACTTAAACGATCGTGTTTCAGCTAGTCCTCTCCCCTTCTTGAGGATCCATCTAAAGTTCCTCCTGCTACAACTCCAATAATCCCAGCCCCAAGTGCTGAAGAAATAATCCCAGTCTTAGACTTCGCTGAGACTGATGACATTTTTGAAGAAGGAGAAGAAGAGCTGCTCACACACGATAAAAGACCTTCCTTGGTTCCTCAAGTACCAAGTGAAGAGGAAATGAAAAAGAAAGCTGCTATGATTCAGAAACTTGAAGCTCAGCGCTTTGTTCCTCATCACCTAAGACATTTCACAAACAAAGAAATCGCTGAAGCTCTCAAAGCTGAACAAATCTTCGCTGAACGAAAGAAGGATGAAGAAAAAGACAGAGAATATGCCCTAGAGCTTGCTCAGCGTTCTTTCGACGATCCAGACTTGAAAAGATTTCCTGTTGCTGTCCAAAAGAAACTGCTGAAGGACGTACAAAAGACTCACCAAGAAAAGACCAAAGTCAGCGACACCACTCTTGAATGGTGTAAGAAGATGTGCCACTACAGACAACATCCTTCAAGGATAAAAGCTGTAAACGTCAAAGGGAGATATGCTCTGAAAAATAATATAAAGGTACCGATCGTTAATGTCCAAATAGTCAGAGAAAATGGCCACAACAGAACTGTCTACGTGTCAGCCATAGATAAATTTGGTCTCGCTGAATGGTTGGAGATGAGAATAGCAATTCAAAGATCCCGCTCAACTTTCAAGACCTATGTCGAACGAGAAATAAACAGGCATATCGACTTGGTTTCCTCAGCGGTTGATATTCCTCGTCCTCCACCAATTCAGAAGAAGCGAGCTGCTCCAAAGAAGAAGACCCCTTCCTCTCCTGGCCCAACAATAAGAAACGATACATGGATTGAATTCTCCCGTGAAGCAGTTCTTGGCCCTTCCCCTGATCTCTCTGGACTTGACGTAACCCTACCTCTTGCTGAAACTTTCTTCCCTGGCAGAGTAATCATCAATCCTTATGGCATATTCTTCTATGACTTCAATGGTCGTGAATGCTTTCAACGCATCTCTGAGTTATACAAAACTCCAATCGAACAACTCAGAGATTTATTATACTGGTGTGAGTACAAACAAAGTCCCCTCAGACAACTCCTGAAACCCCACATCTATCGCGAAGCAAAGAAAAGAAGGGAACATGGAGACACTGTCCCTGGCAGGATGATTCCAGAGACTGACACTCTTGATGAACTCTTCAAGAAAGAACCTGGTTAGCTGATAGGATTCCTTGTAATTCTTCTATCTTTATCAGCTTGTATCTTTTGTACTTGTAATTTTATTTGTTGTACTTGTAATTTTTCCACTTCCCTCTGTAACTTATACGAAGTTTAAAGAAAAATTTCAGCGAATGTACTTTACTTCATCAGTACTCAAAAGATCCCCGAAAATAGTAAATGGGACAAATATTTTATAAGTCCTTTTTATCCTTATATTTTCATACTTAGCAATTTCTTTTGTTGCTATGTCATAATCAAATAGGGGGAGATTGTTGATCCAAACCCTAAATGATTTGATAATGACTCTCTGAGAAACACTTAGTATACATTAGTAGACAATATGTATTAATGTTTTGTCATCAAAGACAATACTAAGTCTGTTTAGTATCGCTGATGAAAACATATGCTTTAAATTACACATTCAGCGATACTGTTCTTCAATGAGACATGAGCATGTTTAGTCTTGTTGATGATCGCTGATAATCTTAGTTGTTTACTTATGATCCCTGAAGACAAGTTTCACGTCAACTATGTTCTACGCTGAAGTCGAAGATCAAGCCAAAGAACCAGCGACAAGTCTACTAATGAACTGATGCGGATATGAGCGAAGCCAAGATTTGTCCACTCAACGTGAAGTTTCAAGTAGAAGACTTCAGCGAACGCTGAACTTTATCACTCGCTGATAAAGATCTATTCAGCGAACGCTGATCATGAAGTTTCCTCTACAAGTTACTTTTGTCTTACCCCCTTGCACGTCTCCGTACGAAATGTCAGAATGGACATCCCTTTTGTCCAGAATCGTACAACCGACTCTGATTCTACATTGTTCATCATGCGGCTACTAGGTTGTCTACCAAGGTCAAAACATGCAACCAATCAGCTGCTGCCACATGTAAAGTTGTACTGATATGCATTAAATGCATGCAGTATATAAAGAAAACCGTAATTCAGAAATGAAGTGCTCGACCATCTCCTTCTTACTATTTCTGTGTGATAGTGTAACACCCGTAATTTTTTGATAAGTACAATTTCGAATCAGTGTGAAACCGGTCTTTTAAGAAAAATATGAAAAATAGGATTTTGGTTTAAATCTTAGATTTTAGGGTATTGTTGGATGGGGAATTCGAATACAAGTCCAACGATTCTTTTCGGAGAAAAACGGAGCTATAACGAAGAAGTTACGGCCGAAACAGTATCCGACCCAAATGGGGCAGCGGGGCCGCGCGGCCTGGTGCGCGACCTTGGGCCGCGGCCCAAGCCGCGTAATTCACTGAGTCAAATATTAAGTCGTGAATTTTCAGCTCAAACTTCAAACCTTCATAACTTTTGCATCCCAACTCCGATTTTGATGATTCAAGTTGCTACGGTTTCGTTTTTAAGAGCA